>JAPPVO010000019.1:97980187-98645187 GCA_030407325.1 Camellia japonica | reverse complement strand
ATATTGAGGTACCTAAAAAAGAAACCGGGAAAGGGTCTCTTCTTCCAAAGAACAACAAATAGAAAAATTGAGATTTTTTCAGATGCAGATTGGGCAAGTTCAGTGACTGATCGAAGATCAACTTCTGGTTATTGTTCGTTTGTTTAGGGGAACTCGGTTACATGGCGAAGCAAGAAACAGTCAGTGGTAGCCCGTAGTAGTGCTGAGGCAGAATTTCGTGCTATGGCACTAGGTATCTGTGAGGGAATCTGGTTGAACAGGCTGTTAGAAGAATTACGGGTTCCATCTGAGCATCCCATGGTTTTATACTGCGACAACCAAGCCGCCATCAGTATAGCTAAGAATCCGTTCATCATGATCGAACTAAACACGTGGAGATAGATCGGCACTTTATCAAGGAAAAGATTGAAGAAGGAGTTTTTCAAGTCAGCTACACTCCAACAAACTGTCAAAAGGCTGACATTCTCACAAAAGCTCTTGCTCGAGTTAACTTCGAAGATCTGACGAAAAAAATTGGGAATGATTAACATCTACAACGTAGCTTGAGGGGAGTGTTGGAAATCAAGCTTCTTTTTCCATGTGAGCAAATAATGATGTCTGGTGAATAGTGCTCTGTTAGTGCTCAGTATATATGTAATATATTATATATGTATACAGCTGCTAGCCCAGATAGATAGAATTGTAATATAGGATTCATTTCTTTTGCTTTTCTGCTTTCGGTTGCTTTCGGTCGCCTTCATTATTCTATTCCATTTGTATCATCATACTGTTTTGTAACAACTCCTATATAATGGAGCTTCCATTTGGTTTCTAATATATTGAATAACAAAGCTTATTTGCTCTTTCAATCACTCTCTCAATATTTCTTTTCAATATTTATTGAACTTGTGAAAGTTTTCACTAGTAAAAGAACAACAGAGCAATACTAGTAAAAAAACCATTAGATATAGGCACACCAATGATTCGTATTCATATAGGCGCAGCATCTGGGAATGATTCGTATTCGTTTCATTATATTGCATATTCATCATTTTATGGCTTATTTTAAAAAAATAAAATATAATTTATTTGTGTGTGTGATAATATATTTTTATATAATTTATTTTTATTATTAAAATTTAGAAGATCAACTATTGAGATATAATTTGTTTATGAAATAGTAGACTGAATATGAAAGTGTGTGAGTGATTTTCTGACCACATTGTCAACTCAGTATTCAGCTGGAGAGTACTGGCAGAATAGATGGCACCTAGCTGACCTGCAACAGAAAGAGAAGACACCGGTGGTGGTTCGTCCACCCGGGGGCACTCCGACGATCAAGTCAGTATATCTCTCATAGATAATGAATAGCTAAACTCATAAGCTTGAGCATAAAAGCATACCTTAGACCCATGGGGGTGCCTCTCTTTTATAGCCAATACAATCCTAGTCCCAATAGGAGCCTAGCCCTAATGGACTTGGGATTACTGCTAATCTGGGACTCCCAGTGAGATTAGGATAAACTCTCTAAGAGTCTTATCTTTACCCAAACTGAAGTCTTCTCGCAATCTAGGACTCTTGTCCCATATCCACTTATTTCGGATTCCGGTATCCTCTCAGATAACCTCGGCATCATGACCAGGACACGTGGCACCTCAGCTAACACGTCGGCGTCACCTTGGCCACGTTGTGCTCAGAAAATATATCCCCACACCTGCCCCCTAGGTTCTATTACCTCCATCTGGCATTCTGAGTGATGGAACCTATATCGGTACTTTCCAGTACGTCGGCTTAAAGTATCGCAGCTGAGATCATCGTTAAGGCCAACATGTCTCTTTAAAGAACAAGAATTCCAAGAACCCGTTCACGCGTATGAGCTGTCATACATAATCTCGGTTTAACTTTAACTTGTAAGCTTTTCTCAAGTTTCAACAAGTGTTAAACAATGATCTCGGTTTAATTTCGACTTGTAAATTGCTACAAATTTCAACAAGTGTTTAAACAATAATCTCGGTTTAACTTCAACTTGTAAATTGCTACAAATTTCAACAAGTGTTAAACATCATCTCGGTTTAACTTCAACTTGTAAATTGCTACAAATTTCAAGAAGTGTTAAACATCATCTCGGTTTAACTTCAACTTGTAACTTGTCCACAAATTTCAACAAGTGTTGAACAATGATCTCGGTTTAACTTCAACTTGTAAATTGCTACAAATTTCAACAAGTGTTAAACATAACATCGGTTTAACTTCAACTTGTAAATTGCTGCAAATTTCAACAAGTGTTAAACATCACCTCGGTTTAACTTCAACTCGTAAATTGCTACAAATTTCAACAAGTGTTAAACATAACATCGGTTTAACTTCAACTTGTAAATTGCTACAAATTTCAACAAGTGTTAAACATCATTTATAACTCTCTGCCCCCTAATGTGGACTTATGTTCAAATTAAGCTTGTGCATGTGATCTTGTTCGCCGAAGTTGGTTTCAAGCCGAGGTTGTGAGCCTTGATTTCTCTGTTGATCTTACTTGGTTTCAACCTGAGTTTGATTCTGCCGACATGGCAAGCCTATGTTACTCCAACTTAGTTCAACTCCATTATATGCAAGATTCGACTCTGCCATATAATGAGTCTAAGTTATTCATCATTACCTCGGCCTCGCATCGGCGAGCCGTTTTTCTTCTCGGACTTAAGTGCCGAGATCTTGTCTTCTGGAATCTTGGATCTGCTTACTCAGGTTGAGGTCTTCTCTTCTTGGACCTATTCATCCAGGCCGAGATCATGTCTTCTGGAATCTTGGATCTGCTCACTCAGGTTGAGCTCTTCTCTTCTCGGACCTGCTTATTTAGGCTGAGATCTTGTCTTTTGGGATCTGGGGTCTGGGGCTTGAAATCCAGGATCTGCTCACTTAGGCTGAGCTCTTCTATACTTGAATGTCATCTCCTTGGGAGCGCTCATGCCCCCTGTCTTCACGTCCCTTCTGGAAGGGTCTTCATTCCGTTCATGTCGACAGACTCTCCATCTTCGCTAAACTCGTTGTTTTCAACACGTTGATCTTGTACGGTGATGGCCATCTATTCTCCTTTCTTTCCCACAGACGGCGCCAAATTGTGTGAGTGATTTTCTGACCACACAACCAACTAAGTATTCAGCTGGAGAGCACTGGTAGAATAGATGGCACCTGGCTGACCTGCAACAGAAAGAGAAGACTCCGGTGGTGGTTCGTCCACCCGGGGGCACTCCGACGATCAAGTTAGTATATTGTGTGAGTGATTTTCTGACCACACTGCCAACTCAGTATTCAGCTGGAGAGCACTAGCAGAATAGGTGGCACCTGGCTGACCTGCAACAGAAAGAGAAGACTCCAGTGGTGGTTCATCCACCCGGGGGCACTCCGACGATCAAGTCAGTATATCTCTCATAGATAATCAATAGCTAAACTCATAAGCTTGAGTATAAAAGCATACCTTAGACCCATGGGGGTGCCTCTCTTTTATAGCCAATACAATCCTAGTCCCAATAGGAGCCTAACCCTAATGGACTTAGGATTACTGCTAATCTGGGACTCCTAGTGTGATTAAGATAAACTCTCTAAGAGTCTTATTTTTAGCCAAACTGAAGTCTTCTCCCAATCTAGGACTCTTGTCCCATATCCGCTTATCTCGGGTTCCGGTATCCTCTCAGATAACCTCGGCCTAGCCGAGATAACCTCGGCATCATGACTAGGACACGTGGCACCTCGGCTGACACGTCGGCGTCACCTTGGCCACGTGTTGGTGCTCAGAAAATATATCCCCACAGAAAGATAATAATTTGGATGAATATCATTCCCCCACATTGTCTCCTTCCTCGAGATCCACCTTCGTGATATTCAACTGTTAATTGTATATGGTGCTTTGGCCATATTTGTTTATCGATAGGGAGGGAGATTGGATTTCTATGGCTGTGGGTCATAGTTTGTTTGGTGGTGTTTTGAGAGGGGAGAGTAATAGTCCAATGGGTTTCGCAATCTCCTCAATAAGGGAATTAACTTGGTTGGATTTTAGGTGAGTTTAGAAAAATAATGAACGAATTGATTTTATTTTATATAAAAAAATTATTATTTTTATCAAGTGCATCTGTTTGTTTTAATAATTGTTTTAATTTTTTTTAATATAGAAATTTTTTTTTACTTATTTTATATAAAAATAATTTAATAATCTCATTACTAATCATCTTCCATACTATTATTATAACAAACACACTTTCACTTAATCCTCTCACTAACAAGTCACACATTAACAATTTATTTACTAACCATCCTCTCACTAACAATCATATCTAACCTAATCCGCCAAACAAATGTGACCTTCAAGTAGATTTGCCGGTGTCACATGATTATATCTTGGGAAATCTTATAATACATATCTTTATTGAGGTGTCTATCTACCATATGTCTTTTATTAAGGTGTCTACCATATGTCGCATTTATGATGATTAGCTATTATGTATGATTTATTATAATATTACTTATGACATAATTATATATATATATATATATATATGAGCGTTATTGTTTGTAATTATTTTAGTTATGACTCCAAGAACGTTTTGACTATATTTGATATAGTATTTGGTTATGACTCAAATTTTATTTTTTATTTTTTTTAAAAAAATTATCCAAAAATCCCATATCAGCATTAGCAAGCCCATTTAGTCCAAATGATTTACACATACACTGGTAGATCCCATCGGTGATAACATTATCACCAGTAGATCCTATTTTGATTTGTATTTTGATATTATGGACGTTTGTGCCCTTTTCTTTACTGGGTCACACAAGTTTAGGGATCACGTCCATATCCATCATGTGTGATATGTGATTCTGTTTGAAGGGGGAATATCGTGAAAGATTTGATGACCATAGTCAATGCACAGAGGTTTTCACAAAGATTTGTGTGTTTCATATGCTTTCCACATTGTTTGTGGCACCCCCCACCCCCGATGCAGTTTTTATCATGAAACAATAGTTTGATAGAGAGAGAGAGAGAGAGAGAGAGAGAGAGAGAGAGAGAGAGAGAGAGAGAATGATTAACTCTATATTGATCTTTGTTGTGTACCTGTTTACAAAGAGAAATGCACTCTCTTTATAGAGAGGAGAGGACGCATCAGATGCCAAAGTGAGGCACCGAAAGTAAAACGGAAAAGCAAAAGAAGAGCGTACTTTATATTACTTTACATAAACTAATGCTAACATGCTAACAGCTATACAACAGCTATACAATACACTAACATCCCCCCGCAAACTCAAGGAGGGAAAGCATCAACCAAGTTGAGTTTGGAAACAAGATCACTGAAGCGCCCAGAAGGATGAGCCTTGGTGAAAATATCAGCAGGCTGATCGGCAGAAGCAATAGGAAGAAGATGAACAGTACCACAGGTAACATGCTGGCGAATGAAATGCCAATCAATCTCAATATGTTTGGTGCAGTCATGAAAAACATCATTGTGAGCAATCTGAATGGCACTCTGATTGTCACAATAGAGAGAGGTAGGACTAGAAGAAGAAACACCCATATCAGCAAGGAGCCAGCGAAGCCAGAGAAGTTCTTGAGTAGTGTTAGCAAGAGCCCAGTATTCAGCTTCAGTACTAGAGCGGGCAGTGAGGGATTGTTTTTTGCTACGCCAAGTAAGAAGAGAATCCCCTAAGAAGAAACAGAATCCCGTGGTAGAGCGTCGATCCGTAGGATCCCCAGCTTAATCAGCATCAAAAAAGGCACGCAGTTCAAGAGGGAAGGAAGCAGAGTAGTGAAGACCATGGAACAGAGTGCCTTTGAGGTAGCGAAGGATGCGGAGTAGAGCAATATAGTGATGAGTGCGAGGAGCCGACATGTATTGACTGACAATGTGAACAGCATAGGCAATGTCAGGACGAGTCACTATGAGATAGACAAGACTTCCGACGAGCTGGCGATAAAGAGTAGCATCAGAGAGGAGATCCCCATCGAGAGGAGTGAGATGAATTTGAGGATCAACTGGAGTAGAGGTAGTTTTGCAATCAGTAAGACCAGCACGAGCCAGAAGATCGGATGCATATTTGGCCTGGGACAAATAGGAACCAGTAGAATCATTAGAGACTTCAAGGCCTAAGAAGTAGTTAAGAGTACCAAGGTCCTTCATCTCAAACTGTCGGTGGAGAAAACGTTTGAGGTGGAGAATACCAGCTGCATCATTACCAGTGATAATCATATCATCCACATACAGAAGGAGAAGAGTGGTACCATGAGTAGTAGTCCGTATAAAAAGAGCAGAGTCATAGGAGCTAGAGGTGAACCCGAAGTCATGAATGGTAGAACTGAACTTAGCAAACCAGGCACGGGGTGCTTGCTTGAGGCCATAGAGGGCACACTGTAGTTTGCAAACCTTATGAGGAGGAAAAGTGGACCCAGTGGGAGGTTGCATGTAGACCTCCTCAAGAAGATTTCCATTGAGGAAAGCATTTTTGACATCCATCTGAAAGAGTTCCCAGTGGCGAGCAGCAGCAACAGCAAGTAAACTGTGAACAGAGGTAAGCCGAGCAATAGGGGAGAATGTCTCCTCATAATCAATAACATATTCCTGGTTGAAACCCTTGGCAACAAGACGAGCTTTGTAGCGTTCAATAGAGCCATCAGAATGAGTCTTGATTTTGTAAACCCATTTGCAGCCAATCGCAGTCTTGCCAGGAGGAAGATCAACAAGATCCCAAGTATGAGTTTTGTCCAAGGCCTGGAGTTCATCAGTCATAGCTTGCTGCCAAAGAAGATTAGTACAAGCCTCACGATAGGAGGTAGATTCATAAGTAGAAATGGCAGCAGATCCAACAATATAATCACGAAGATGGATAGGAGGTTGAGTTACCTGGCGTGGTCGACCCGTAGGAGGATCGGTGGGAGGAAGAACCGGTAGAGAAGGAGGTGGTGCAATGAGAGGTGGACCTTCACGAAGAGCAGGCTGAACGGGATCAGGAGTAAACAAGGGCGTCTCGATGAAGGAGGAACCTGTATCAAAATCATCAGAGAAGAGATCTATGGAAGGATTAGTAAACAGTTAGTGGCAAGTGCGGGTAAGTGAAAGGAGGATAGGGAGGAAAACATTTGGTGCTCCCAGAACACGACATGTCGGGAGATACGAAGATGTTTAGAGAGAGGATCCCAACAGCGAAAGCCTTTATGTTCAATTCCATACCCAAGAAAGCAACAAAGACAAGAACGAGGTTCAAGCTTGGTGTGTTCATGGGATTGAAGCAGAACAAAGCAGGCAGAGCCAAAAACCCGAAGATTGGTGTATGGAGGGGGAGTGCCATGTAGACGTTCAAAGGGAGTTTGATTGTGGATGATAGGGGTAGGAGCACAATTGATAGTGTAGACAGCAGTGAGGGCAGCTTCCCCCCAAAAGTTTTCAGGACAGGAAGAAGAGAGAAGGAGAGCACGAGTAGTGTCAAGAATATGCATATGTTTCCGTTCAACATGGCCATTTTGTTGAGACGTGCCAGCATAGGAACGATGAGGCAGTGTACCATGACTCTGAAGAAAAGAAAGAAAATCCGAATCCTGATATTCCATAGCATTGTCAGAGCGAAAAATTTTGATGGTTTTGGAAAATTGGGTGTGGACAATTTGGGCAAATCTATAATAAAGGTGTTTAAGTTCAGACCGAGTTTTCATGAGAAAAAGCCAAGTAAACCAGGAAAAATCATCAATAAAAACAACAAAATAACGGGATCCCCCCATAGTAGTAGTAGGGGAGGGTCCCCAAATATCCGAATGTATAAGATCAAAAGGTGCATGGGAAACAGAAGTACTTTTATTGAATGGTAAAGCCGGTTGTTTGGCAAGCTGACAGGGTATACAATCGAAATTATCTGGAATTACATGACCCAATTGTCCACTAGAAACCAAAGACTTTAAGCGATTAACAGAAATATGCCCTAAGCGACAATGCCAAAGATGAAAAGGAGATAATGAGGAAGCAGATGCAGGAGCAGCGATCTGAGGAGAGTCAGGAATATGAAGGTTGATGAGTTCATAGAGACGTCCGTGCTTACGGCCGATCCTAATAGTCTGCCCCGTCTGAGGGTCCTGCACCAAACAATCAGTAGCAGAAAATGTGACAGTTAGACCAAGTTCACATAATTGACCAATAGAAATAAGGTTTAAGGTGAGAGCAGGGATATGATAAACTTGAGATAAAGATAAAGAAGATGTGGAAACAGTACCAACATGACGGACAAACATGAGAGAACCATCAGCAGTATGAATTGAGGGAATATGAGGAGATGAAGAGATGGAAGAAAATATAATAGAACTGGAGGTCATATGATTACAACAGGCAGAGTCAAAATACCAAGAAGAGTTACCTGGGATCACAGACAAAGCAGTAGGAGGAGGTGTACCAGAAGGGGAGAGAAGGTGTTTGAACATGGCCTCTACATCCGTTTGAGAAAATAGAGGGGTAGACGGAGCAGGTGACTCAGAGAAACCCTCAGAGGCAGCAGCAGCAGTGTGATGAGACTGATTCCCGGAAGTAGTAGTAGTGTGATGAGACTGATTCCCGGAACGATGAAAGCTTTCCCGGGAAGAACCACCGCGAGAGGAGTGGTTATTGGAGGATGAGCGAGAGGGATTGCGAAAACAATCTTGTTACAGATGACCAGGACCAAGTTTGTTGCAGTATTGGCAAGATCTGACAGGGCAATTGACCAGGAGATGTGTTGAAGGAAGGCCCTGATTTTGACAATAAAGGCAAGCAGTGGTCCGTTGGGTAAATGATGGCCGGTACGGAGGAGTGGCAAGAACAGAGTCCACATGATGAGTTGGGAGAGTACTGAGACGAGTCTCCTCTGATAGCAGCTCAGAAATAGCTTGTTCAAGAGTGGGCAATGGATGGCGATGAAGAAGAGAGGCACGTACGGGCTCAAAAGAGGAAGTAAGAGCCATGAGAAAGTGCACCAACCTCTGCTGATTATGATGGATAGTAAATAAAACAGCATCTTCTCGGTAAGGCCAAGTCGGTTCGGAAAGAGCAAGCTGGTCCCAAACAGAGTACATTTGAGAAAGGAAGTCATTGATGGACTGACTGGATTCTTGGTGCATCCGGTGAAGTTGGCTCTAAAGTTGATATTGATGAGCAAGACCAGTAGTCTGGTATCGTTCTTTCAAAAAATCCCAGATGTCTTTTGCAAGAGTAGTTATAGAGTCCAACTGAAAGCGACCCAACTGAAGACTGATAGAGGTAACAGAGGTATTGTGAAACCAGGTAATGATTTGGTAATTCTTATTGTCCCATTCCTCAAGTCGATCTTCATATGTAGCAGTAGTAGTAGCAGCAGTAGCAGTAGTATCATCAGTGTTAGTGTCTTTCACCAGTTGGGTCACATCCCCGATGATAATGCGCCAGAGCTTCTTTCCTTTGATGAAGGAAGACATGGCTTGGGCCCACAGAACATAGTTGGAGCCATTCAGAATAACGGAAATGGGATGGGAGGCATCAAGAGATCCATAATAATAGTTGAGTAGAATAGACCTGTAGGAGCAAAATTAGGTAAAACAGAGTGTACCAGTGAGTCCGGAAGGTCGAAAATAGCTAGGAAATGTGTGCTGTGCAGAGATGACGTCAGCAGAATGAAAAATGATGTCAGCGGTGCACGTTAGCAGACTGGTGCATGCGAGGCTCACGGTAGCAGGCTGGCGCACGTGGGTGCACGATAGCAGAATGGTGCAGGCGTGGCTCACGGTAGAGGGATGGCGTACGTGGGTGCACGATAGCGGAACGGCGCAGGCGCGGCTCACGGTAGAGGGATGGTGCAGGCGAATGCACGGTAGCAGATGCGGCGTACGAAAGAGCAGACCTGAAAGCGCTTGAAGGCGCGTGTGAGAATGGCAACGGAAGCAGAGACGCGCCATGAACAAATGTGGCGCGTGGAAGCGCGTGACGGTGTTTCTGCTGACGGGTGTGGTGCCGTTGGAATCGTAAGGAGATTCCGAGCTATTTGGTGCTGCGTAGGAGTGCGTGAAGGCGTTTCTGTAGACGCGCCCGAACGTCCCGGGAGGATGAATCCCGTTCTGTTCATTTGGGCTTACTACAGTTCAGGACTCAAATGTCACGGTTCTTAATCTGAACCAAAGAGTCCAAATCCGGCAAATCGTTTTGAAAAACAGATTTTTGTAAAGAAGTGCCAAACATGGACTACTTTGCCAGATACAGAGTCGCCACCTAAATATTTTTTATGGGGGAATTTAGGAAACCCTGACTCGGTGCCAAAGGCCACGTGTCCGTCATCACCAAAGTTGCCTCGGCTCGGGAACTTGGGTACGATTGGGGAAGGTCAGCTATGAGCACCCCCTCTCGCCCGATCCGAAGATCGGCCTCTACTAACCGTGATATCTTATTTTGAAAACATTACGCGTTCTTATTCCGGTTATTAGCCTAGAATTACTATGTTATGCGCACAGCAAACAAGTATAGACCAAATCGCCTAAATTGGAACAAAACATTTCATGTTTGTTTTGAAAATGGTTTGCTACTCACAAGTAGGCTAAAATATAGGTTTTGCCACCCTCGAGTGGGCTTTTAGAAAAGATGGTTTTGCCACTATCTAGTGGGCTTAAAACTCACAGTTTTGATGCATTATTCCAATTTAGGTAATTCAACCTCCATCCACGGCATTCAAGCAGTTATATCACATAAGCAGCTAGCCTCATGGTAATCATGCTATTATGGCAACACTCACACGCATGCGGTATGCTAAAGCATAAAAGCTTACCTAGTACTCCAAGCCAAAACAGAAACTAGTTAGTAATCATATGCATGATCCTAGTTCATGTTAAGATGGCTAATGCAACACAGCAAATAATGATAGGCTCGGCTATCTAAAGATGGCATGTGAAATGCCAATTAACAGTACTCAACTTGGAATTGAAATACAAATGCAGTTAGCATGATGCCGAGCCCGGTGCATGTAAGACAAATGTATGGATGCACGCATGCATAGCATAAGGTATGCTAATTTAAATATGCCCTAGTCTACCATCATAAGCGGGTAAATAAAAGGGAAGAAAGACGTGGGATTGGAAGACATGCACACACTCACCCACACTTATTACACAATTGCCCTCACTCGGAGGGTCCGAATAAATATTACATAACCGAATAAATAATTAACTACTTAATTAATTATTACAGAACCCTTATTTAATTAACAAATTAAATGCAGAATTAAAATGGCCACAGCCCCGCCTTCAAAATATTTGGATGATGCATGCTTGACTCGTACTGCCCGGAAACTCGCTGCCATAGCATTGCTGCCTCTGTTTACACTGCCTAGCTCCTCTGAAGACTGCACAAGTCTTGGGATAGGTTCTCTGCACACTGTGGAACACCACCGGCTAGTAGGAATGGCCACCGGCCACTGATGAAGTTATCGGCCATTGATGGATGGCCGGTCGGCACTGGAGATGGCCGGCCGGCCAAAACTTCCTGCAGAAACTGGTTTTTGACAGCAACAGAGGGCAAGCAGTGTATGGCATGGAATTTCAAGCAAATGTAAGCATGGCCACACTCCCTATCATGCAATGGACTCAAGGAAGCATGACCCTCGGCCCTCGGGCCATCAATTAGGCATGATGGCCTAAGAGGCCAAGTTTTGCGAATCAATGTAAATGCATGCAACCAAAAGAGATGAATGCCAACACCCTATCATGTTGGGGTCAAGGGGATTGGCGACCGAGGGTTGAGACGTGTTCCGTCACTTAAAGTACGAACACTCCTCACCCCTCAAGTTTGGCTTGACACCCCAATCCAAACAATGCAATGCATATATACAAACTTGGCTCAAAGATGCAACATGAGCAATGCAACATGCCAAACATACAAGATGTAATGCCATGTAACTCATCATGCAAACTATGACATAAAATGCAATTAGCTAACAAATGCAAGCATGCAATTGTGATACTAGGCAAGCATGAAATCAAAGCAATGCAATATGATCATGCAATGCAAAGGGGCAGACCTCAGCCCACCCCAAAACAGTGACAAAAGATGCCTAAAATGATGGATAAACACTCATGTAAGCATGCACACCAATAGGCCCAAGATTAAGGCATAACAAAGGGGCATTCTACTACCACCCCAAGCAAACATGGCATGAACTATACAACCAAAACAGAGTTTTAAGGCACCAAAATAAGTCCCAAAACCCACTGATATGGCAGCCCCAAAGGTTTAAACACTTAAGCATGCACAATGCTCATTTCAAGGCAAAAAGGAGACATCTTCAAGCATAAGGAATGATAGATGCACATTAAGCAAAAACATGGACTGAAATGGCATGGTAATGATTCCAAATCTGAAATAGCCAACTAAGGCATGTTTATGACTCACACTTACCGAGCTAACATGCTAGAATGCAAGGACCATACAAAATATCAAATACGACCAAATCAGCACCAACAGACCTCAAGCATGGCAAAATATGACCAAGAACTTCACAAAGCAAGGTCAAAACATGAGAGCATGGTGGTCTAATGGCATGATGCACTTCTAGGCAAAATGAGGGAATACAAAGCAAGTGTATGCATGAAAGGGCATAAATCTAACCAAAACAGAGGCATATATGACTAACAACAACAAAACCTCTGAAATGGGCCAAAAAACCAAACATGCATGCTACCCTTATGAGCCAAAACATGCAAAAATGGGACTAAGGGAGAGGGGTGTCCCTCCCCTATGCAAGACCTCAAACCCCTTCTTCACCACTGAAAATCCACTGGATTTCAGTGGTGAGAAGGCCAATACACAAGAGTAATCAAAGCAACAAAGAAGCACCAAAAGGGCCAAACAAGGCCTAAGAGGGGGAGGTCGACCCCAAACAACAAAACAACCTTAATGAAGTATCTTAAGCATGCAAATACAAGACTTTTTTCAGTTATACACAAAGTCTAAAACAGAAGCAAGATAGCAAAAATCTAGTGCAAGATTGGGGAATCTAAAGTAAGAATGTTACCCTTGAAGAACCTTGAAGAACAGCAAGATCAGCCACCTTCCTCTGATCAAAACCAGTCCAAAAACTCAAGAACAAACCCTCAAAGCCTCTCAAGGTCGAAGTTTGGTGTAATGGTGTGTGTGTCTTAATGCAAAACCAAGGTCAAAACACACTTTTTAGGCTTCCAAACACACACAAAGGATGAGAGAGAGGGAATATATAGAGAGAGAGTATATGACAGATATATGTATGTATAAGCTCTGGTTTTTTGTTCAACCCCTACAATGGAGGAGGAGGCTCTTATATAGCAATGCAAATGACTAAGCTTCTCAAAGAAGCTAAACAAAAAAAGGGTCAAAGGGGGCAAAGGGGGGCAAGGCTTCCTGAGGAAGCTGGGACAGCTGGCCAGCTTCTTGAGGAAGCTAAGACAAAGGTCCAAGCTTCCTCAAGAAGCTAGACCAAAAGGGTGCAAACGGGGCAAAAAGCCACACTTATGCACGGAGCAGGATTAGTGCATTCCAACCTGGCACAGTTGCATGCACCATGCTTGAAAAAGGCAAAAAAGTTCTAAACCAGCCAGAAAAGGAGACCATCGCAAACAGATGGCCGGCCGGCCACACTGAATGCCGACCGCCAATGGTATACTTACCAATGGTCCGGTAGCCTCAAACACGGCCGGTGGCCTCAAGCCACGGCCGGTGGGTGCCAGGGGTAGCTAACAAGCTACTCTCCAACCTTCAAGAAACAAAAACACAAGTGTTTGGTGCAAAAACTGAACACAGAACAGTCGAGTTGAGAGATCCTGAGGCAAGCGCGTAGCCGAGACCTCCGGAACTCAAATGAACACGAACATGGGTAATCACGGAGTGTTCAACGACGACATCCAAGTCTTGAGGACGGTAAAAATGTGGTGTCTACAGTTGCCCCTCTTTGACAGAACTTGAAAGTCATAACATTACGGGAGTGATTGTCAAAGCCTAGAGACGACCCATTTTTGACAGGCCGAAGACTTGACAAAGCATACAAGCGGAGGCAAAAGATATGCGCCCGAAAGGCAGGGGCAAAATGCAATACATGCACAAAGCTGAGCATAACTTATGAACATGCAAAGAAAGCTGTAACGAAGCGTAACATGCAACTTTTAAGCAATCATAGACCAAACTACACTACAATGCAGAAGATGTAAGAGAATTATACAATTCTCAATACGTCTCACTCGGAGAATACATACCTGTCCGTTCGTCTGGTTGCACCAGCCTCAAATGAACCGTACATACAATATCGTGCCTGCAAAAGAAAGTAACTTAACAGGTACAATATTGTTAGCAACATGCGCATCTATGCAATTGAAAGTGCGTGATAACGCAAACAAGCGGATGCATAACCATGTTGTGAAAGCGCAAACATGTGAGTAAGAACACGGGCAACTGCGCAATGTGTGAGGATGTAGACACATGTAAGTAAAGTAACGCACAACGTGACAATGTGTATAAAGAACTGAACACATGTAAGTAAAGCATAACGCGACAACGCATGCAATGTGTATAGAAACTTGAACACATGTAAGTAAAGCATGCGACAACGCATGCAATGTGTATAAAAGGAATTTGAACACATGTAAGTAAAGCAATGCACGCATGCACGCAATGTGTATAAAAAAAAATTGAACACATGTAAGTAAAGCAATGCACGCATGCACGCAATGTGTATAGAAACTTGAAATTGAACACATGTAAGTAAAGCAATGCACGTATGCAAGCAATGTGTATAGAAGAAATTGAACACATGTAAGTAAAGCAATGCTGCAACGCAGCAATGTGTATAGAAACTTGAAATTGAACACATGTAAGTAAAGCAATGCACGTATGCACGCAATGTGTATAGAAGGAATTGAAATTGAACACATGTAAGTAAAGCATGCACGTATGCAAGCAATGTGTATAGAAAACTTGAAACACATGTAAGTAAAGCATGCACGTATGCACGCAATGTGTATAGAAACTTGAAATTGAACACATGTAAGTAAAGCATGCACGTATGCAACGCAATGTGTATAGAAACTTGAATTGAACACATGTAAGTAAAGCATGCACGCATGCAGCAATGTGTATAAAAAACTTGAAATTGACACATGTAAGTAAAGCATGCACGTATGCACGCAATGTGTACAGAAGAATTTGAACACATGTAAGTAAAGCATGCATGCATGCACGCAATGTGTATAAAAGGAAATTAGATTCAACTTGAAGTATGGTAAAGACAAGTATTCATGATGTTGAAATGCAAAACACTGTAGCAGTATGATTAAAGTGATTTGTGGAGTTCACAAGATACAAAAGGATACGGGAAGGGATGTCCTCGTACGTACGGAGCATCGCTCAAGCAGACACAACTTGAGGTCAACTCGGAGGTCTATGAATGTTCTGAAAGGTGTACTTCCTTGCACTGCTTGAGAATGAAGGTGCCAAACCATAGTTGACCCGAACAAGAGGCGCGAGAGCATTGATCACAAGGGAGGGTTGCTATACAATCTGATACTCTTTGCCCTACTCTCTTTTCTTTACTTTCCTTTTTACTGGTAGTTTAAGCACATTGCACTGCCTCAGGCAGGTTTATATTATTTTTTTAAAACTGTGTATTTTTGCAAAACACATGATGGAAATGAAACTGCTATTTTGTTCAAAATGTGTTACATTTGCGTTCTATGCATTGCATCGCATGGATCACATAACAATGTGAATGAAATTCGTTTGAAAATAGAGCATTCGCATCGTAATAATCAGGTAGTGAACCATTACAACTCGATAAGCAAAACAGAGAGACTCGATAAAACCAACCAAGTGCGAGTACAACTCGATAAGCAAATCAAAGACTTAAAGAGAGTAAATACAACTCGATAAGCAAATGTACAACAAGTCGATAAGCAAATAGGCGTGACCGCAAGAATCGACACCGAGAGCATTGGAAGTGATGGCATTCCCCAATCCTCATCATAAATAGCTCAGAGAACAAGGAGGAAGACCACCGGCCAGGGTAAAGGCCATCGGCCATGAGAATGGCCATCGGCCACACCTTTAATCAGGCCAAAAGTGGTGGTCGGTCGGCACTATATTTGGCCGGCCGGCCATAAATTGTCAAACCAGCAGAATGCTGACATCTGTCCTCCACTCAACCTTATCTTCTACAAAAGGCCTCAGCTTCGTGTTCTTCTCAATTCAACACTGATTTGCCCAAATGGAAGGTTTCTTGCCCAAATCTCACAACTTGGATTAACAACTTGGATGGCTCGGAAAAGCTGAATTTCCGGGGCTTCGGCATAAACGCACTATTCACTTTGGGTCGTACCCCGCTACACCTTCCGTTTCTCCATGCTGCGGCAAGGTTTTGGAATCTGGTGACACATGTTTTTAGCTTCAGCGGGCAAGAGGTATGTCCTACCTTTGAAGATTTTCAAGCTTTAATGGAGTCCGAGCGCAACGAAGAGATCCTGCCCCAACTTCGTTTTGGTCATGCCCAAGCCTTAGGACAAATGTGTGGGCTCTCAATACCTGACGCTCGATCTTTGATTTGTGACGGAATGCTGGATATTCCGAGTTTGATTTGCCGTTTTTCTGATGCCGGTGACCGCGGCGACCCATTGCAAGGTTTTCGGCAACACGCACTTTGTTTGTGCATGCTATCTCATTTCTTACTTGCCTCAGGCTCCGGAGGATCTAGCGTCCGGTTGATCGAGGTTGCCCAAGGTTTGAAGAAGGGTAAGAGTTGCATTGCCATGACTCTGGCTGAGACGTTGATGGGCTTGGATGCTTTCTATCGTCGCGAAACGACCAAATTTGCGGGGAGTCCACTACTACTGCAGGTAAAGTTTCCCACCCAATCTCTCATATGTATTGCTCACATCGCTCGGCCCTCAAGCTCGGTTTTCTCACAAAACCCTTTTCTTACTTTTTCTCTCATCGTACATCTCTCTATTCTTTATTCTCTCATTTTTCATCCCTTCCCAGGTGTGGTTGATGGACAAGTTGCAGGTTGTGGATTCTTGCCCAGCTTACTCAGCTCGTGGTTACTTCTTTAGGCAACGCCTAGTCGATGCCCTTGATGAGGGTTGGTGGTTTGATTGGATATGTAGCTTGTCCGCAGACCGCATTGCTTGGCGGTGCCCTTGGCTCAATCTACCGACAATGGGCTATAGCATGACCCGTCAACCTGGGATTCAATTGATTGGCTTGACTCACTGTGTGTTCTACTTCCCATTCCGGTTTCAGCACCAATTTGGTCATGATCAGACTTGTCCACCAGAGGGAATAGAGTATCCGGTTACATTCCCGATTCGAGGCGCATAGCTTGCCCGGTATATGACAGCATGGAGGACTAGAGAGCTCCTGGCCCCCGCTCCCACTTTCAATTGTACTTTGTCTGATGAGTGCTTGGATTGGCTTAATGAGGAGGCACAGGTCAAGCCCAACTTGGCATCGGAGGCTTCGACCAGCTCTGGGAGGGGGCGTAGGGAGGGGGCGCAGGAACACCTGACTTATCTATGCCCCGGATTTATTGCTTTATTAGTACTTTCAAGTTTTCTTTACGAATGTAATAAAAAAGCAACTTCAATTTGTATGCAAGAGCAGGAGAACTCTGTATTGAAATCAACGAAATTGAAGGTTGTGGTACTGAAAATTTCCCGTTTTGGGTCGAGAAATGGTCCTAGTTGTAAAAAGATTAATTTGAACAAAGTCAACTTTTATTAAAACTTTTCAAAACCATTTTCGGTATGGATCAGAACTGGACACGCCTGAGATCTGTCACTGGGATGCACAACCCCGGATCCCAGCAACTGGAAAGTTGCCCCTAGTCTAAAAAGCACTGCACCAGAGATCATAACCGAACTCTTGAATGCTGAATAGACAAAGATGACCGAGATGATCAAATGGACAAAGTTGATCGGGGAAAAATTTATGGCTGGACTTCAGGATGAAGTTGCCTACGTATCCCAAAAATGGGAATCAAGCCTTACGTAGTTCAGGCTTGGGATCACTCGAGTATTTTCACTCTCCTTTTACGCTTTAACTTTTGCCAAGGCCGCCATTTACGGGTTTTCAACCTTGCGAGCTCAGTTTTTATATTTTTCCAATTTTCTATGCTCTAACTTTTGCCTAGGTCGCCCTTTCGGGTTTTCGGCCTAGCGAGCCTCTCAGGGGTAATATTTCTTCAACTTGTCCATGTTGATCGGTTGTGAGAACTTAGGCCATCTAGGTCCATCAGAACGACAGCTCCACCCGACCAAATAGACTTAATGATGTAGGGACCAGTCCAATTGGGTCTGAACTTGCCCCTTGGGTCGTGGATGGGAGCTCGGTTGTCCTTGAGTACCAAATCTCCTTCTTTAATTCTGGACTTAACCTTCTTGTTGAAAGCCCGGGCAATTCTGCGCTGATAACCTTGAACATGGTACAGTGCTTTCAATCTCCTCTCATCAAATAGCATGAGTTCCTCAAATCTGCTCTGCTGCCAATCTGCTTCGGCTATCTGGCACTCAGCCAATACTCGCAAAGAGGAACCTCAATTTCGATAGGTAGAACGGCCTCCATCCCATAGACTAATGAATACGGAGTCGCCCCAGTAGAAGTTCTAATCTGAAGTCCGTCCGGTAGCCCCACAGAGCAAACGGCAGCTTATCTGGCCAATCCCGGTAGGTTTCCACCATCTTCTACAGTATGTGCTTGATATTCTTGTTAGCAGCCTCAACCGCTCCATTGGTTTGCGGTCGGTAAGTAGATGACTTATGAAAAGCCACGTTGTATTTTTCCAACAAGTCAATTACCTCCTTCTTGAAGTGGGAACCGTTATCTGAAATTATCTCATTTGGGACTCCATAATGACAGATGATGTTGTTTCTGATAAATTTCGCAACATGTGAAGCCTTCAACAATGCATAAGATTGGGCCTCGACCCACTTTGTAAAAAAATCTATCACGACCAGGATAAACTCATGCCCATTTGACCCCTTCGGAGTAACAGCCCCGATCACATCGATTCCCCAAACTGAAAATGGCCATGGCGAAGTCATGTTGTACAGCTTCGACGGCGGGATGTTCATGCGGTTTGCATGATTTGACATTTGTGGCATCGCCGAACAAAGCCGATACAATCCTCCTCCATGGTAGACCAGTAGTAACCCTGTCTGAGGATCTTCTGAGCCAACATTACCCCGTTCATATGTGCACCACATTCTCCTCCATGGATGGCCTCCATCAGGCGCTTTGACTCTTCAGCTTTCACACATAGCTTATGCATTCCCAGATGACCTCTCTTATACAGCTTACCCCGCAGATGATGAACTGAATAGCCATTCTTCTGATTGCCCTTTTATCCTTGGCATTTGCCCCTGGTGGATACGCCTTTTTCTCCAAGAAGTTCCAAATGTCATAATACCAGGGGTTGTCGTCCTGAACCTCATCTATGGCAGCGATCGCTTCATATGCTGGCGCAAACTTCTGGTCAATGATGACTGGACGCATCCGGACTCCAAACGGGATGTCTATCATAGAGGATAGAGTTGCTAGTGAATCTGTGAACCTGTTGTTCTCTCTTACTAGATGAGCAAAGTTTAGCTTCTTAAACCGAGGCATTAACAAATCCAAGGTCTGGTGGTACATTATCATCTTTTCTTCTTTGACCTTCCAATCTCCTTTTGCTTGAGACATAACAAGGTTCGAGTCCCCGATGACGTCCAACTGTTTCACCCCTAGTTCCAGGGCCGCTTCTAGACCAGCAATGCATGCCTCATATTCTGCTTCGTTGTTCGAGACTTTGAATCGGAGTTTGAATGCTAGAGGGATACGGGAATTGTCGGGTGCTATCAGCAACACTCCTATCCCATACCCGTACTGGTTTGACGCTCCGTCAAAGTACATCGTCCAAGTTTCATCTTCGAGGCAAAATGGCCTCATCTGGGAATAAGTACTCAACTGCTTCACCCCCTTCCACTGGATGATCGGCTAAGAATTCTGCTACTGCTCTTCCTTGACTGACTTGCGTGTCACATATTTTAGATCAAATTCGGAAAGCAACAGCAACCAACGAGCTAGCCTACCCGTAAGTGCCGGTTTCTCGAAAAGATATTTGATGGGATCCAGTCGTGAAACCAACATTACGGAGTGAGCTAACACGTAGTGCCTCAGCTTCCTGGTAGCCCATACCAAAGCTAAGCAAGCCTTCTCCAACGGTGTGTAGCGAGTTTCATACTCTAGCATCTTCTTGCTCAGATAGTAGATGGCCCTCTCCACCTTATCCTCTGATTCTTGGGCGAGCATACAGCCCATTGTAGTTTCGGTCACTGAAAGGTACAATATCAACGGTCTCCCTGGCTCTGGTGGTGACAACACGGGTGGGTTCTGTAAGTATTTCTTGATCTGTTCAAAAGCAGCTTGGCATCGGCCGTCCCATTGGAATTTCTTTCCTTTCTTCAGGAGACCAAAAAGTGGTTCACAAGTCAAGGTTAATTTTGAGATAAACCATCTTATGAATTGCACTTTACCCAGAAAGCCTCGCACCTCCTTTTCAGTCATTGGTGGTGGCATTTCTAAGATGGCCTTTATTTTGGAAGGGTCGACTTTGATGCCCCTTTGTGTAATCAGAAACCCTAGCATTTTCCCTGCTGTAACACCGAACGTACACTTCTGTGGATTTAGCCGCAATCGGAATTCTCTGATCCTTTGGAAAAACTTTTGCAAGGCGGTGTAGTGGCCCTCTCTTTCTTTGGACTTGACAATCATGTCATCCACGTACACCTCAACCTCTTTGTGGATCATGTCATGTAATATCGTGGTCGCGGCCCTTGATATGTAGCTCCAGCGTTCTTCAATCCAAACGGCATTACTCTGTAGCAATAGTGTAGACACCCCATTTTTGACCGACCTTAAGACTCAGACGTCGCCGATTGAGCGCTCGGTGATGTTGCATACTGTGCTCGTTCGGAGTCTCAGAGTCGCGGCCGTGCGCCCTGCCTCCGGACTTCCGAACTCTCTTCTGTGCCTTGCCTCGGTTTGCGAACCAGACTCGGTTTTTCTCTGTTTTCTTTCCTGAGGGGAGGGAGAGGTCCCGTAGACCGTCTCTCAGTGGCCGTGGGCTACTTTTCGTGGCCGTAGGCCATTTTGCCCATTTCGGAGCCCGGTTCCCGGTTTTCGGAGCCGTCAGGCCGTGTGCCTCGGTTCGGGACCACCCAACCATCTCCGATTCCTCCGGTTCTGGGCAGGTACCTCTGTTTCATCATAACGAGGCACACTGGGGTCTTAGATACCCACTTCGTGGCTGAATGCCACTTTCGGTGCTTACAGCCGGTTTTCGGGCCCCGAACCTCGCGGTTTGGCCCCTGAGCATTCGTTTTGCATCGGTTTTTGTTCATTCTTGGCAGGTACCTCTGTTTTATCATAACGAGGCACACTGGGGTCTTAGATACCGACTTCGTGGCTGAATGCCACTTTCAGTGCTTACAGCCGGTTTTCGGGCCCCGAACCTCGCGGTTTGGGCCCCGAGCATTCATTTTGCATCAGTTTTTGTTCAATTTTGGCAGGTACCTCTGTTTTAGCACCAGGAAGATCACTGGAGGGTGGGAGGCCAGCAATTATCTCAGATAACCAGTTATGCTCCTCCGGCGCCCGTTTTTCTCACTTCCGGGCTAATGTTGAACACCCTAGGGCCATTTTCTTCCAACCACAACTACATATTTGTGATGAGGGCACATGGGAGGACCCTGAAAATGGTGGTCGGCCAGTAATTCTGATTTTCATTTTTGAGCCTCTCTTTCAAATGCAATGTTGTGACTCCTGCTCCAGAGTTGTCAAATTCCAACCATGGAACCTTGTTCTACACACCTGGGAGGACACCAAAAATTGGTGGCCGGCCATTAATTGTTGACTTCATTTTTGGCCATGGCCGGCTGGCCATGGGGAGTGGCTGGCCGACCAGTGGGGTGGCCGGCCGGCCATCTTCAAGAAAAGTAGCTGGCCGGCCTGCTTTCTCCTTTTGAGCACTTTACAGCTGGGCAGCTGTATCTCCAAATATCTTTGCCCTCCGGGAGATATTTTGGGAGGGAAAGCTTGGGTGCATTTCCCTCCCCTTTTACACCCCTTTCTTGCCCATTTAAGGGCTGACCTTCTTCTTTGTTAGGGTTACAAAATTTTCCCTCAAGAGCCCATCTCCCTTTGCCTCCATTTTCATCCCCAAAACCTTGAAAAACCTTCAAGTCTCTAGCTCCTTTGTTCATCAACACCAAGCCTCACCATCACCACCTCCATTCCAGCAGCAAGGGAAGGTTTTTCAAAGGCTAAGAAGCAACAAATTCAGGCCAAGAAGCAAAAAGTCTTGTCTTCAAGGGTGAGTGCTCTTTTACCCTTTTTGAGCTTATTTTTGCTTCAATTTTCTACCCTATTTGATCATTGTTTTGGGCTCCGACCCCTACTGATTTTAGGCTTATTTTGAGCCCCTCTACAACATTGTAGAAGGGCTCAACCTTATTTGGCATCTCTATGATGCACCTCTTTCAATATCACTCTTTGTGCCAATATTTTGCATGCTTTGTTTGGATTATGAGTGATCCATTTTCGAGCCTGATATAAACTGTGAGTGGGCCTATTTTGAATCCCTCTACAACATTATAGAAAGGCTCAACCATGTTTGGCCTCTCTATCATGCACTTGCTTCACAATTCCTTCAATTTACCATAAACTTGCATGATTTATTTGACCTACATGCAGTTTGTTTTGGAGCATGTCATGAACTGTGAGTGAGCTTATTTTGTGTCCCTCTACAATATTGTAGAAGGGATCAACTTTGTTTGGGGTCTCCATGTTATACTTTCCTTTATATCTCTCTTTGACCCCATTTTGCATGCCTTTTTGAGCTTACCTAGCTTCTGTTTTCGGCCATCATCAGTACTGAAAATATCCTTATTTTGGCCTTCTTGTCATGTTTTATTAAGGGTATTAGGCTATTTGGTGAATGCTTTTGGTACTTCATGTTATACCCCCTTTAGTCCCTTATTTTTGCATGTCTTGCTAGCTCACCATGCTTCTGTTTTTGAGCCTTCATCAGGCTAAGAAAGAGTCTTATTTTTGCCTTCTTGTCATGTTTTGTTAAGGGTCCAATGCTGTTTGGTCCATCCTTTTGATACCTCATGTTATAGCTCTCTTTTGGCTCATATTTTGCATGCTGTGTTAAGCATATCTACATACTGAATTAGAGGATGTCATCTACTGTAAATGTGCATATTTTTGGTCCCTCTTCAATGTTGTAGAACTGTATTTTTCAGTTTGAGCATTGTATATATCATCTGCTTCATTATTCCCCTCTTTTCCCCCATTTTTGCATGCTATTTTTGCCATACTTGTGATTGTTGTTTGGCCATTCTTTGTGCTGGAAAAATGCTAGTTTAGGGGCTTCCTAGCATCTGTCTTTACATGTCATGTCCATACTGCGCATGTTTGGCATAGCTGTAGGCCATTCCGGATGCTTGTTGTCGCATTTCGGGACCATTCCGGGCATTCGGTGTTATTTCCCCACCTTTCGGGGCTGTTTTGCATCATTTGTAAGTGTTGAAATTCCATTTGCATGTTTGCATATCATTTCCATGTCATTTCATGCTTTAATGCATCGCCTCGGTTTGCGCGCCCGTGGGCACGCATTTCGAGGCACTTCATTTTTATCCGATGGCCTCCTGTATGAGAGTGGCTGAGGCCCTCTCATGTTGGTATAAGTCCATTCTGCATTCTACATGCTATTTCCGCATCTTTGCATTCTGTATGCCATTTTCTCAGTTTGCGCGCCCGTGGGCACGCACTTCGGATATCTCATTTTGGCCTCATTACAGATCATATTTCATGTCATTTCATGCTTTATGCATCGCCTCGGTTTGTGCGCCCGTGGGCACGCATTTCGAGGCACTTCATTTTCATCCAACGGCCTCTTATGTGAGTGTGGCTGAGGTCCACTCGTGTTAGTGTAAGTCCAATTGCATTGCGTATGCCATTTCATGCCTTAGATCATCGCCGTTGCGTGCCCGTCTGCACGCATCGAGGCGTCTCATTTTCATAGCATTGAGCATGCTAGATTGTATATTAGTGCATTTCAATGCATACCATGCATATGCATCTGTTCGGGATAGGAGTTAGCCCGGCACGGGAAACGAGGCACGTTTCGTACTCCGAGTGACGGAACGGGTCTCAATTCCCAAGTCATCCGACACTCCGGATTACCCATGATGGAGTTAGGTTTTGTTGTAGCATTCATCTGCATTGCACCCAATATTGAGTTGTGCAATCCGATTCCTCGGCCATCATGCATCGATATGCGTGATTGGTGGCACGAGGATCGAGGCATGCATATATTTGTGAAATACATTGCTATGCCCCTTTCCTGCTCTCTGTTGCAGCAAAATGAAGGAATCAGCAACTTTCGGAGTCTGGCACGCATTTCGAGAAATGCAAACAGAGGCTAATTGGGCATCCCAGTGGATTTTCGCGCAAAGGCAGCCCAGCATACATCATTCATCAGAAGCGAGGCAGCCCCTGGCTTGCATGCCAGTTTACAGCTTTCTTAGTTTAATTTGTTAATTAATTAGAATCTGTATATTTCGGACTGTCTATTCTTTTATTCGGACTGTATTATTTATTCGGACCCTCTGCGCGAGGGCATAATTGTAATAAGTGTGGTGAGTGTGATGTATGTCTTCCAACCCCACGTCTTTCTTCCCTTTTATTTACCCGCTTACGATGGTTAGATATAGGGCATATTTCAATTAGCATACAGTATGACAGCATGTTTGCATCATTCATCTGTTTTGCACGCACCGGGCTCGGCGCATCATACAAACTGCATTTGTATTTCAATTCCAAATTGAATACATGTTAGCTGTAGCATTTCACATGCCATGTTTAGAATAGCCGAGCCTGCTATAGTTGCATTTGCATGTGTTGCATTAGGCATTTCTGTATATTAGGATCATGCATGATTTCTAATCGGTTTCTGTTTTGGCTTGGAGTACTCGGTGAGTTTTATGCTTTAGCATCCTTGCATGCGTGTGAGTGTGCCATGAATAGCATGCTTACCATGAGGCTATATGCTTATGTGATATAACTGCCTTGAATGCCTGTGGGTGGAGGTTGAGTTACTTGAATTGGACAATCATCATGTTTGTTTTAAGCCCACTAGATAGTGGCAAAATCATGTTTTCTAAGCCCCCTGAGGGTGGCAAATCCGCGTCTTAGCCTACCTGCGGGTAGCACCATCAAAACCATTTTCACAAAAAACAAACATGAAATGTTTTGTTCCAATTCAGGCGACTCAGTCTATACTTGTTTGCTGCGAGCATCACATAGTAACCTAGGCTAATAACCGGAATAAGAACAATGTTTTCAAAATCAGATATCATGGTTAGTAGAGGCCGGTCTTTGACCGGGCGAGCGGGGGTGCTCACGAAGTGACCTTCCCCAATCGTACCCAAGTTCCCGAGCCGAGGCAACTTTGGTGATGACGGACACGTGGCCTTTGGCACCGAGTCAGGGTTTCCTAAATTTCCCATTTAAAATATTTAGGTGGCGACTCTGTATCTGGCAAAGCAGTCCATGTTTGGCACTTCTTTCAAAAAATCTGTTTTCAAAACGATTTGCCGGATTTGGACTCTTTGGTTCAAGATTAAGAACCGTGACATTTGAGTCCTTGAACTGTAGTGACCCCAATATGAACAGAACGGGACTTAACCCTCCCGGGGCGTTCGGGGACGTCTACAGTTTCTGGCGACTCTGCTGGGGATTTAGAGAACTTGACTCGAACTCATGATATCTGTTTTGACTACACTTGTGTGTTTCTTTGCATTGCATTTGCATTGGTGCGCCTAGGACACCGTGTTTGCCATATGCCATTCCCGAACGATTTGCCGGAGGCTTGTCTTGTCAAGGCATGTCCATAAGGCTGATCGGCTCTGGGCTCTGACAGCATGGGAACACAAACCCCGGTTTTACCGGGGCACCCTTTTTGACCATTCGACCTAGTGCATATTCGGATCCATAGTGACCATTCCAAACTAGGACAGGTTGCTTACCCGTTTATAGGTTGTTTGAAACCGCTGCGTGCGTAGTGAAACCCTAGCTCCTGACAAAATAGGACAGGGAAACCCTACCCCAACATAGGGGTGTTTTGGCTCTCACTTATGCTTGTTATGTGCTTTAGAGTGCGTCTCTACAGGAATGCATGTATCAGTTTGTTTTTGGGCATCAGGCCTGCGGGCACCAGTTCAGTATTTTGGGTATCAAGCCTGAGGGCATTAGTATTTGGGGAATCAGTTTTACCGAGGGTATCAGATTTGAGGAGAATTCTGGGCAGAATTCAGTAGAGAGCACACTCATTCAGCTTTGTTCGTATCTGTTCTGGTGAAATCAGGCTGAGATGCTATGTTTCTCTTTTGCTAGGTAGTCTGGGAACCATAGCTTCAGAGGGCTCCAATATCCCCCGGGTACACCGAACTTGTGTTGATAGACTTTGTCGGGTCAGAGATTCAGTTCAAGGGCAATCAGTGTTCCTTTACCAGAGGCAGGGTGAAGAGGGCCAGTCAGGCACAGATCACCAGTTCAGTAGTTACCAGATCAGTGGCCCTTATCCACTCCACCAGTGAACAGTCAGCAGTGGCTGAGGTCTCAGTTTCTACTGCAGGGATAGATACCAGTCAGTCAGATGGATCAGCAGAACACGTCAGGGATGGAGGCAATGATGCGTCAGATGCAAGAAAGTATGAAGCTCATGCAGAGGACGCTGTCCGCCAAGCGGAATTTTCCAAGCAGCAGGCTGCAATCATGGCTCAGCAGGCTGAGCTCATCACCAGGTGCAACAGCAAAGCGGCGCGTCTGCTTCCCAACAAGTTCCTCCCCAGCAGGAGCTCCCACCGGGGAAACGAGATGTTCAGAATACCCAGGAGGGTACAGACATTCCTACAGGGCAGCTCCGCCCCATTTTACCCCAGCTGTCCAAAGCACCTACCAATCTCTGACTCTCCCTTCGAGTTCGAGGTCGACCCTACAGCGTTGAAATTGAGCAAGCTTGAGAAGTTGTTTAAGAAATCCAGGGGGTCAACTCCATCCCGGACATTGGAGATGGGTATACTGACGGCAGTGTGACATTGCCGGACAGGTTCAAGATGCCTCACATCGACCGTTTTGACGGGTCAGGAGATCCCATGGTCCACCTGAGTTTGTTTTCAGATGTTCTGCGCCCGATGGGCTTGACAAGATTACAGAAGCTCTCCCTTTTTGGCAGGACCCTGTCGGGTATTGCGGCCATCTGGTACGCCAAATTGGAGGATTCAGTGAAACGAAGCTGGGAGGAGATGGCCGAGGCCTTCGTCGCACAATATTCATACAATACCCAGATTGAGATCACAACCCGTGATCTCGAGACGACCAGGCAAGAGCCGAAAGAGGGTTTCTCTGACTTTGTAGCCCGCTGGAGGGCCAAGGCCTCAATGATGACCATTAGGCCAACGGATAAGGATCAAATACGGATGGTTGTGCGCAACCTCCAGCCCAAACTAATGCAGAAAATGATCGTGCTCCCCTTCCCTACCTTTTCAGATTTGCATGAGATGGGAGTACAGATCGAGGATGCATGAAGCAGGGCCTTATTGACCAGGAGAAAGAGCAGCCTAGGCGGGCGTTTTCCCGCAGTTCGAATGTGACCACCAGTGGTGATGCAGCTGCAAGATCTTCTGAAGTGGGCATGGTCACTACCACCACATCAAGAAAGGCTACCCCATTCACCGGTGCGTCCGGGAGTAACTCACAGACGGCCAAATATCCACCCCGAGTCAAGAGGGTTTTCACTCCACTTCATATGCCTCTGTCAAAGGCTCTAGAGGTCTTACTCCGGGAAGGACATTTGAAACCGTTGGAACAACGGCCCCTACCCGATCCTATCCCTGCAAAGCATGACCAGACTAAATACTGTGCCTACCATCAGCAAACCGGTCATGACACCGACAGTTGCTTTCGTCTGCGCCATGATGTACAAGATCTGTTTGACAAAGGGGTCATTGCTGCACCAGGTCCTGCAAAGTCTATCGGCACTTGATCAGTGAACTTGTGGGGGATAAGGTGACTATGTGATCGAGGGATGAACCACCTGCGGGCGGCACTCAGTTTACTCCATGTGGAATGGCACGCACTGTTCTGAGCAGTGCAATGCAGTTTTTGTGTTTCTGACTTGGGTATTGGGTCAGTTTGTTGTTTTTTTTGAGTCTGTCTTTTTGTTTTGAGTCAGTCTTTTTGTTTGGGTCTGTCTTGTTGTATCGAGTCAGTCCTGTTGTATAAAGGTCGGGTGATTCCGGGGGTGTTACCTCGGGCGTCACCATTTTGTTTTGTGTTTGTCTTTTCGTTTTGTTTTGAGTCTGTTTCTGCCAGGGAGCCAGTTGTGCCAACAGATTTTGAATGAAACAGCAGTGATTTTCACGCCTCGCATTTGCTTCTGCTGTGTGCTAGTTGTGCCGGGATTTGAATGAAATGGCAGTGCATTCCACCTGCTCTCTTGTGCCTTGAAGTCATTGTAATGACCTGAGTTTTTCAAAACTTTTTGAACACTGCGGTAAAAACAAAGGGAGGAATTCCTCGGGATTTGCAAAACTTTGATCAAATTGAGAGAGAGAGGCGTGCTAAGCCCTTAATGAATGAAATCATGCTTGTTATGTGAGTACTGAGAAGGACCCTGGCTTTGATCCAGATTGGTCCCACTGTCTTCAGCGCGAGCGATTTGTCGCTTTCTTAAAAACTTTCAAAAAAATGTTTTGCGCGGTCCTGCGAAGACATGTGTGGAATCGCTCTTGAGATTGTGCAGCTTAGGATCGCTCTCAGCCTCGAGACTCAACCCCTTTGCTTCCAAACCTTGAACTTGAATTCAGAAGTTCAACGGTCAACTACTGTGAGGCCTGTGTGGCCAGATTTGAAGCAGCCCTCGAACAAGAGGCACAGGAAAGTCAGATCAAGAGATCAGAAGAAGCTTGCAAAGCTAGAACAGAAGTACCCTCGAACTAGGGGCAAATGTCCGATGTGCTCGAAGAGCCAAATGATCCTTGCAAATCAACAGCACTCTCCTGGATACGATGGCTTCAATCTCAAAACCATTTGGCATGGACTTGTTACACTTTTACCCTTTGAGAGGCTCGCTGGGCCGAAAACCCGGAAGGGCGACCCAGGCAAAAGTTAGAGCAAGAAAAAACAAAAGCAAAAAGAAAAAAGAAAAGAAAAGAAAAATGAAAAAAGAAGAAGAAAAAGAAGAAAAAGAAAAGAAAAAAAGAAAAGAAAGAAAACAAAGCTCGCAAGGTCGAAAACCTGCAACAGGCGCCTTGGCAAAAGTTAGAGCATAAAAAGGAGAGGTTAAATACCCGAGTGTACCTTAACCCCGAACTACGTAAGGCTTGATTCCCATCTTTGGGATACGTAGGCAACTTCATTCTGAAGTCCAGCCGTAAAACACTTCAAATTCGATTGTGTCCATGTAATGGTTTATCATCTTTGTCTTCTCTGTATCCGAGAGTTTGGTTGTTCGCACTCTGAGGACTGACTACAATGCGCTGCGGTGCCATTCAAACAAGGGGCAACTTTCCGTTGCCATTCAATGCGCCGTGTGCCGTTCAAACAAGGGGCAACTTTCCGTTGCCATGCAGCTCTCTTCAAGCACGGGGCAGTTTTCCCTTGGATCCGAGGTTGTGCATCTCAAAGTAGGTTTCATGCTCGTTGAGCAGTGGCCGTTTGCAAAAATAGTTTTTGAGAATTTTTACTGAGGTTGACTAATTTTCTCGAAAATTATCTTTTTCCAAAACTGGACCATTTCTTGGACCCAAAAAAGGAAAATTTTCAGTGCTCATAGCCTGACTTGCATGATTTCAAATCAAAAATCGAACAAGCATGTTAATCTAACTCTCATTTTGGTCAAAATTGTTTTAGTAGAAAGCAAAAACAAAAAATGGTCAAAATGATGAACTAGGGGCACAGTTGAGTCAGGTTTCTGTCTTTTCCCTTTATCAACGCTTGCCAAGAAGGGCACTCTACCTGCCAGAAAAGGGCACAACTGAAGCTACGAAAGCAAAAGCTCTCATCCTCCAAGCAACGAATCAAGCCAAGTGCGAAGCACGAACTGGAATGGGCAAGATATTCCACTCCATCATCTGGACAGATCTGATCACGTCCAAACTCCCCAGCAGAGCATCATCAATCGATGTCAGCTACAGATTTGCTACACACCCAGTTGTAGCACAGCCCCTCTGTGGGAAAACTCACTAGCTGCGTGCAGAAGAAGAAGAATCTAGCAGAATGCTAGGGGACGAGCCCACAACTTGCTGTTTATCTATCAACCACCCAGGGGAGGGATGAAAAATGAGAGATTGAAGAATAGAGAGATGTGCGATGAGAGAAAAAGTGAGAAAAGGGCTTTTTCAGAAAAACAGAGCTTGAGGGCCGAGTGATGTGAGAACCACAAATGAGAAAGGGTGGGAAACACTACCCGGTGAAACAGGCTCCCTGTGCACGTCTGAGTGTCGTGTCTTTTTGTTTTATCTCGATTTTGTTTTGGGTCGTTTCGAGTGTTACTCGATGTGTCTAGGTTGTGTGCCTTTTATTTCCTTGTTGAGTCGTTTTGCTGTGTTCAGTCGTAGGCTCAATACCTGGTCGAAAACTCATCTCTCAATTTCGAAAATAAAATCATTTTGTGCTCCGAGTGCCGTGCCGTTCTCCACATTTGTTCAAAACAGAATTTGTTCTTTCATAAAACCGCAGGGTTCAACCCAGGTCATATGAGAACAGTGAACCAGGACCTATCTGAAGCTATAATGGTTCCGGACTGCAAAGCAAAAGCAAAAGAGGAAAATGTCGGGCATCTGAGTTTGTTCCAACTTCAGTAAGCTCCGAGATCGCATTCCGTATGCACCTTGTCAGGCCTTGTCAATGCTCCGAAGTATGAGTGTGCCTCTACCTCAAGCTCAAGATCAAGTCTGCTTCAAGCCAAAATGGCATCAGAAGTGCTCTCTCGAGTACCGTTTCACGCCAGGCATCTTGGCTATGTTTGCAATGAGTTCCTAGGAGACCAACTGCGACGGTGGAAACTAGAGTTCGAATGGCTGATGCCTAGAACGTAAAGGTTCGGGATTTCCGAGACTAAAGTCTGGTTTAAATACCCAGAGGCGTGCCCTCGGCTTGAAATCTGTATGGAAGCCCCATAGGTTGAGACAGCGTGTATGCACCTCAATTCTGGATACTGAACCAACCTAGTCTGTCACCCCGTTGGAGAATAGGGAAAGTTGTGAATATGATCAGGAAGAAAGGCAGCATCCAAAGTATTCTACGTGTAGACTTGTCAGCATTCAGAGCCTTTGTACTGTGAGTTGAAGGTAAAGTGTTCGAAGAGCACAGGGGAGATCCCCGTCGGAGAAGAGCGGTTCACCGCCACTCACCTCATGAGGTGCTTTCTAAAGCGCCGCTTTGTCCATTTATTGCTTTCCTTAAGCATCATGCATTGTAATGCATTGTACCTATCAAGTTTCTTTCTCAGTCATGCACGATATTGTATGTACGGTTCATTCAAAGAAGTTCCGTTTGAGATCATTTATTAGTGTATCAATCACACTTCATTCATTTTGTGTATCTATCACACATCCTCATTTTGTGTATCTATCACGCATATATTCACTTTAGTGTATCATCACACTTCATTTAGTTAGTGTATCAATCACACTTCATTCATTCAGTATATCTATCACACTTCTGTTCACCTTTCAGTATATCTATCATACTCTGTTCACATAGTGCATCTATCACACTTTGTGTTCACTTTTAGTGTATCAATCACACTCTGTTCACATAGTGCATCTATCACACTTTGTGTTCACTTTTAGTGTATCAATCACACTCTGTTCACATAGTGCATCTATCACACTTTGTGTTCACTTCAGTATATCAATCATACTTGTTCACATAGTGCATCTATCACACTTTGTGTTCACTTTTAGTGTATCAATCATCTTGTTCACATAGTGCATCTATCACACTTTGTGTTCACCTTCAGTATATCCATCATACTGTTCACTAGTGCATCTATCACACTTTGTGTTCACCTTTTAGTGTATCAATCACACTCTGTTCACATAGTGCATCTATCACACTTTGTGTTCGCTTTTAGTATATCCATCATACTTGTTCACTAAGTGCATCTATCACACTTTGTGTTCACCTTTAGTATATCAATCATACTTTGTTCACTAAGTGCATCTATCACACTTCGTGTTCACCTTTAGTGTATCCATCACACTTGTTCACTTAGTGCATCGATCACACTTCGTGTTCACTTATTGTGCGTCTATCACATTTTGCGTTTTCCTTTTGTGTATCCATCGCACTTTGCTCACTTCATTCATTTAGTGTATAAATCACACTTTGTTCATATAGTGTCTCTATCACACACTCGCTTTGTATCAATCAACACGCTCACACTATGCCTACTTTGTGTATCAATCACACACCTCACTTTGCCTACTTTGCGTATCAATCACACACGCTCGCTTTGTGTATCAATCACACACACTCGCTTCACTCGCTTCACTTTGTATCTATCGTACATGTTCGTGAAGATTCCATGATTTTCTTACATCCTTTCTGCATGAGGTATAGTTTGGTTCGAGTTTACTTGCTTGCCTAGCATTCGCTTAAAATGTTGCATATTTGCTTCATTACAGCTCTCTTTGCATAATCATGAGTGATAACTGGCTTTGCGTAGCGTATAAGTCCAATCTACAAACTGGCTTCGCGTAGCGTATAAGTCCAATCTACAAACTGGCTTCGCGTAGCGTATAAGTCCAATTATCAAAATCTCCCTGCATACCATTTTACATTTTGCCCCTGCCTGCGGGCACACATATCTCTGTTCATCTTGTATGATTGTCTAAGTCTTCGGCTTTGTCAAAAATGGGTCGTCTCTGGGCTTTGACATTCACTCCCGTCATTGTTATGACTTCCGAGTTCTGTCAAAGAGGGGCAACTGTAGACACCTCATTTTTGACCGACCTTAAGACTCAGACGTCGCCGATTGAGCGCTCGGTGATGTTGCATACTGTGCTCGTTCGGAAGTCTCAGAGTCGCGGCCGTGCGCCCTGCCTCCGGACTTCCGAACTCTCTTCTGTGCCTTGCCTCGGTTTGCGAACCAGACTCGGTTTTCTCTGTTTTCTTTCCTGAGGGGAGGGAGAGGTCCCTAGACCGTCTCTCAGTGGCCGTGGGCTACTTTTCGTGGCCGTAGGCCATTTTGCCCATTTCGGAGCCCGGTTCCCGGTTTTCGGAGCCGTCAGGCCGTGTGCCTCGGTTCGGGACCACCCAACCATCTCCGATTCCTCCGGTTTCTTGGCAGATACCTCTGTTTCATCATAACGAGGCACACTGGGGTCTTAGATACCCACTTCGTGGCTGAATGCCACTTTCGGTGCTTACAGCCGGTTTTCGGGCCCCGAACCTCGCGGTTTGGCCCCCGAGCATTCGTTTTGCATCGGTTTTTGTTCATTTTTGGCAGGTACCTCTGTTTTAGCACCAGGAAGATCACTGGAGGGTGGGAGGCCAGCAATTATCTCAGATAACCAGTTATGCTCCTCCGGCGCCCGTTTTTCTCACTTCCGGGCTAATGTTGAACACCCTAGGGCCATTTTCTTCCAACCACAACTACATATTTGTGATGAGGGCACATGGGAGGACCCTGAAAAATGGTGGTCGGCCAGTAATTCTGATTTTCATTTTTGAGCCTCTCTTTCAAATGCAATGTTGTGACTCCTGCTCCAGAGTTGTCAAATTCGAACCATGGAACCTTGTTCTACACACCTGGGAGGACACCAAAAATTGGTGGCCGGCCATTAATTGTTGACTTCATTTTCGGCCATGGCCGGCCGGCCATGGGGAGTGGCTGGCCGACCAGTGGGGTAGCCGGCCGGCCATCTTCAAGAAAAGTAGCTGGCCGGCCTGCTTTCTCCTTTTGAGCACTTTACAGCTGGGCAGCTGTATCTCCAAATATCTTTGCCCTCCGGGGGATATTTTGGGAGGGAAAGCTTGGGTGCATTTCCCTCCCCTTTTACACCCCTTTCTTGCCCATTTAAGGGGCTGACCTTCTTCTTTGTTAGGGTTACAAAATTTTCCCTCAAGAGCCCATCTCCCTTTGCCTCCATTTTCATCCCCAAAACCTTGAAAAACCTTCAAGTCTCTAGCTCCTTTGTTCATCAACACCAAGCCTCACCATCACCACCTCCATTCCAGCAGCAAGGGAAGGTTTTTCAAAGGCTAAGAAGCAACAAATTCAGGCCAAGAAGCAACAAAAGTCTTGTCTTCAAGGGTGAGTGCTCTTTTACCCTTTTTGAGCTTATTTTTGTTTCAATTTTCTACCCTATTTGATCATTGTTTTGGGCTCCGACCCCTACTTATTTTAGGCTTATTTTGAGCCCCTCTACAACATTGTAGAAGGGCTCAACCTTATTTGGCATCTCTATGATGCACCTCTTTCAATATCACTCTTTGTGCCAATATTTTGCATGCTTTGTTTGGATTATGAGTGATCCATTTTCGAGCCTGATATAAACTGTGAGTGGGCCTATTTTGAATCCCTATACAACATTGTAGAAGGGCTCAACCATGTTTGACCTCTCTATCATGCACTTGCTTCACAATTTCATTCTTCAATTTATCGTAAACTTGCATGATTTATTTGACCTACATGCAGTTTGTTTTGGAGCATGTCATGAACTGTGAGTGAGCTTATTTTGTGTCCCTCTACAATATTGTAGAAGGGATCAACTTTGTTTGGGGTCTCCATGTTATACTTGCCTTTATATCTCTCTTTGACCCCATTTTGCATGCCTTTTTGAGCTTACCTAGCTTCTATTTTCGGCCATCATCAGTACTGAAAATATCCTTATTTTGGCCTTCTTGTCATGTTTTGTTAAGGGTATTAGGCTATTTGGTGAATGCTTTTGGTACTTCATGTTATACCCCCTTTAGTCCCTTATTTTTGCATGTCTTGCTAGCTCACCATGCTTCTGTTTTTTAGCCTTCATCAGGCTAAGAAAGAGTCTTATTTTGGCCTTCTTGTCATGTTTTGTTAAGGGTCCAAGGCTGTTTGGTCCATCCTTTTGATACCTCATGTTATAGCTCTCTTTTGGCTCATATTTTGCATGCTGTGTTAAGCATATCTACATACTGAATTAGAGGATTTCATCTACTTTAAATGTGCATATTTTTAGTCCCTCTTCAATGTTGTAGAACTGTATTTTTCAGTTTGAGCATTGTATATATCATCATTGCTTCATTATTCCCCTCTTTTCCCCCATTTTTGCATGCTATTTTTACCATACTTGTGATTGTTGTTTGGCCATTCTTTGTGCTGGAAAAATGCTAGTTTATGGGCTGCCTAGCATCTTTATTTACATGTCATGTCCATACTGCGCATGTTTGGCATAGCTGTAGGCCATTCCGGGTGCTTGTTGTCGCATTTCGGGACCATTCCGGGCATTCGGTGTTATTTCCCCACCTTTCGGGGCTGTTTTGCATCATTTGTAAGTGTTGAAATTCCATTTGCATGTTTGCATATCATTTCCATGTCATTTCATGCTTTAATGCATCGCCTCGGTTTGCGCGCCCGTGGGCACGCATTTCGAGGCACTTCATTTTTATCCGACGGCCTCCTGTATGAGAGTGGCTGAGGCCCTCTCATGTTGGTATAAGTCCATTCTGCATTCTACATGCTATTTCCGCATCTTTGCATTCCGTATGCCATTTTCTCGGTTTGCACGCCCGTGGGCACGCACTTCGGGATATCTCATTTTAGCCTCATTACAGATCATATTTCATGTCATTTCATGCTTTAATGCATCGCCTCGGTGTGCGCGCCTGTGGGCACGCATTTCGAGGCACTTCATTTTCATCCAACGGCCTCTTATGTGAGTGTGGCTGAGGTCCACTCGTGTTAGTGTAAGTCCAATTGCATTGCGTATGCCATTTCATGCCTTAGAATCATCGCCTCAGTATGCGTGCCCGTCTGGCACGCACTCCGAGGCGTCTCATTTTCATAGCATTGAGCATGCTAGAATTGTATATTAGTTGCATTTCATGCATACCATGCATATTGCATCGTGTTCGGGATAGGAGTTAGCCCGGGCACGGGAAACGAGGCACGTTTCGTACTCCGAGTGACGGAACGGGTCTCAATTCCCAAGTCACCGACACTCCGGATTACCCATGATGGAGTTAGGTTTTGTTGTAGCATTCATCTACATTGCACCCAATATTGAGTTGTGCAATCCGATTCCTCGGCCATCATGCATCGACATGCGTGATTGGTGGCACGAGAATCGAGGCATGCATATATTTGTGAAATACATTGCTATGCCCCTTTCCTGCTCTCTGTTGCAGCAAAATGAAGAATCAGCAACTTTCCGGAGTCTGGCACACATTTCGAGAAATGTTGCAAACAGAGGCTAATTGGTGCATCCCAATGGATTTCCGCGCAAAGGCAGCCCAGCATACATCATTCATCAGAAGCGAGGCAGCCCCTGGCTTGCATGCCAGTTTACAGCTTTCTTAGTTTAATTTGTTAATTAATTAGGATTCTGTATATTTCGGACTGTACTATTCTTTTATTCGGACTGTATTATTTATTCGGACCCTCTGCGCGAGGGCATAATTGTAATAAGTGTGCGTGAGTGTGATGTATGTCTTCCAACCCCACGTCTTTCTTCCCTTTTATTTACCCGCTTATGATGGTTAGATATAGGGCATATTTCAATTAGCATACAGTATGACAGCATGTTTGCATCATTCATCTGTTTTGCACACACCGGGCTCGGCGCATCATACAAACTGCATTTGTATTTCAATTCCAAATTGAGTACATGTTAGCTGTAGCATTTCACATGCCATGTTTAGAATAGCCGAGCCTGCTATAGTTGCATTATTGCATGCGTTGCATTAGGCATTTCTGTATATTTAGGATCATGCATGATTTCTAATCGGTTTTCTGTTTTGGCTTGGAGTACTCGGTAAGTTTTATGCTTTAGCATCCTTGCATGCGTGTGAGTGCTGCCATGAATAGCATGCTTACCATGAGGCTATATGCTTATGTGATATAACTGCCTTGAATGCCTGTGGGTGAAGGTTGAGTTACTTGAATTGGGACAATGCGTTGAATGTTTGTTTTAAGCCCACTAGATAGTGGCAAAATCATGTTTTCTAAGCCCACCTGAGGGTGGCAAATCCACGTCTTAGCCTACCTGAGGGTAGCACCATCAAACCATTTTCAAATAAACAAACATGAAATGTTTTGTTCCAATTCAGGCGACTCAGTCTATACTTGTTTGCTGCGAGCATCACATAGTAACCTAGGCTAATAACCGGAATAAGAGCATACAATATTTTCAAAATCAGATATCATGGTTAGTAGAGGCCGGTTTTTGACCGGGCGAGCGGGGGTGCTCACGTAGTGACCTTCCCCAATCGTACCCAAGTTCCCGAGCCGAGGCAACTTTGGTGATGACGGACACGTGGCCTTTGGCACCGAGTCAGGGTTTCCTAAATTTCCCAATTTAAAAATATTTAGGTGGCGACTCTGTATCTGGCAAAGCAGTCCATGTTTGGCACTTCTTTCAAAAAATCTGTTTTCAAAACGATTTGCCGGATTTGGACTCTTTGGTTCAAAGATTAAGAACCGTGACATTTGAGTCCTTGAACTGTAGTGACCCCAATATGAACAGAACGGGACTTAACCCTCCCGGGGCGTTCGGGGACGTCTACAAATAGGTTTCCCACGGGGTGGTGAAGGTGGTCTTTTCCCGGTCTTCAGGTGCCATCACTATCTGATTGTAGCCTGAGAAACCATCCATAAACGAAAGCAAAGCATGCGCCGCTGTAAAATCCACCAACTCATCAATATGCGGCAAGGGAAAGTCGTCCTTCGGACTAGCTCTGTTCAAATCCCTAAAATCCACGCACACCCGATTGCCATCTTTCTTTGGCACTGGAACAATGTTGGCCAACCAAGTCGGGTATTCGGATACCAGCAGGAAGCCTGCATCGATTTGCTTGGTGACCTCTTCCTTAATCTTGATGGCCCAGTCAGGGCGGATCCTTCTGAGTTTCTGTTTGACAGGTCGGGCCTCGGGGTCAAGAGGGATCCGGTGCTGTACAATCTCAGGATCGATTCCAGGCATGTCTTCGTAGGACCACGCGAAAACATCTTTGAAATCTTTTAATAAAGCGACTAAGCGCTCGCGTTCCTCCGAAGACAACGTGGACCCGATCTGGACCAGCCGCGGGTCCTTCTCAGTACCAATATTCACAGTAGTGATTTCATCAACTAAAGGTTTAACAAATCTTTCCTGCTCTTGATCAATTAAACGTTGCAAAACTGGAGGAATTTCTTCCTCGTCGTTTTTGTCAAAATTTTGAAAGTCCTGATTCAAGCAATAAATCAAAGGCACAGAAAAGTACTCAGAAACCACATCCATATCATTCTCATTATGTACTTCCAAACCATCCGATTCTTCTCTTACAACAGACTCAAGAGAGAAAGAAAAAGACGACCTGGCCAGGACTGTGGCATCCGGGTTATCACCCCCAGGAATACCGGACTCAGACTCAGTTGAGCTGGAACTTGATTCCGACTCACAAGACTCGGTGGAATCAGATTCCGGCTCACTACCTGACCCGGTGCTGCTTGACAAAAATCCCTCTTCGTACTACCAAACGAGAGAGGACGCGATGGATGCATCCAAAATAGTTGATGGTAGGCCCGCAGCCGTTTCACTCTCAATCATGGACACCGAGAAGTTATCCCCCAAGCACTTCTGTTCGATCGGAGGATCTGAAAGTAGACATGCCAGTGCTACCCCCATTTCAAGTTCGGTGTCCTCAGACTCCATTTTTCTGTTCTGCTCAACCTCAACCGTCGGGTCTGCCTGCTCTTCGGCAACATCATCCCCAGATAATTGTAGGTCAAAGAAAATCTCGAACCCCGGCACGCGCTTCCTCTCCGCGTTCAGCCACGGCTCTGGGAAGCCACAGAATGGAAAGTCCTCCCCCTCCCGGACGAAGCGTCCGTTTAGGGTACCCCGGATGGGCCGGTGCATCAACTCAAAAGGTTTCCCCATTTGTTTCGCTCTGGCTCTCCCAGCCATCTCCTTTCCTTTCCTTACCCAATCCTCCTTGGTGGGCAGATAACCCAAGCCAAAGGTGTGTGGGTTGTGTGGCACTTCGGCCAATGCTGCGATGCCCTTCCGGCCACTCTTTCCCAATCCCATCCCGGGGATGTGTTGGAGCTTGTTCATGAGGTATACTGCTTGAGCACTGACATATATCCCCTCGTTAGCAGCCATGATGTTCTGTACAACCCGAGCCTCAGCCAGGGTAAAACCTGATATGAACACATCCTCCATACCATGCTCAATTTCTAGAACAGGCGTAGATACCTCCGGTGGTGGATGAATTGATGAATTCCAAAAACAATGGCTACTCCCTTCCCATGGGGGTATTTCACCATTTGATGCAAAGTGGATGACACTGCCTTTACCTGATGCAGCCACGGCCGCCCCAAAAGCAGGTTGAAAGTTGCAGGAACCTCTAAGACATGGAAATCTATCTCATGCTGTCCCGGCCCAACTTTAGTCTGAATTTTCACCGTCCCCATGACTTCTCTACTCGTGTTGTCGTATGCCCGAATCACCTGGGCTGTTGGTACAAAATCCGCGGTTTTCAAACCGATCGCATACGCTGTCCTTGCCGGGCAGACGTTGATGGCGGATCCGGTATCAACAAGAACCACCGGTATCCATTTATTCCTACACTCCACAGAGATGTAGAGTGGTTTGTTATGGTCTGCCCCTCAGGTGGCAATTCCTTGTCGGAAAAAGTCAGCGTCGGGGTAGCTCCTCCCGGAAAGACTAATCCCACCAGCTGTTCTGGCGTGGTTTCTATCGAAAGCTTGGCCTTGTCCATGGCTGATAAGACAGCCTGTCTGTGCACTCGTGATGCCATAAGCAGTCCCCAGATGGAGATGTCTGCTTGTATCTTTTTTAACTGTTTGAGCACAGCCTCCTCTTCAAGTTGTTTCTCCTTTGTTTCTCAGCTCCCTATCTTTTCCAGAAGCCTCTGGTTGATCTAGGTGCGGGGGTTTGAAGTACCGCCCCTCCGTGTCATATGGTCGACTTCTCCAAGTACCAGGTGTCATCGGGTTGGTTGTTCCCCCAATCTTCATCTGTGTGGGCAAGACATAAATCCTCATCCTCCCACCACATTCCATCAGCAGCCGACAGACTCCTGTCCGGCTCTGTATGACTGTTCTCGTACTCGCGGTACCTTCCATCCATATGCTCGCAGCATTCTCTGTTTCTGTGCACATAGCAGTTTCAGTCCCCACATGGGCCTTTGCCTTCCTGATTCTCTCGGAATCTTCAAATCTTTCCTGTTCCGGCTGTGTCAATACAGCTGACTGTTCAATAATTCCTGTATTCAAAATGCTCCAATCCTGAGCGAAATTCTTGACACCGGCGCTCTCCGGCGATGTACTCTGTTCTCCGACCCTTCCGGCCGTCACTGACATTCTTGCCCCTGTCGGGCCCTGTTCTGGTTGGAACTCTTCCACCACATCCGGTTGATCATCCAACCACCCAGTAGCCTCTGCCGATTCCTCATAATCAAACCAGTTGACTGCTGCGTCCCCTGGATCTTGGTCACTGTAAAACTGGAGATTGGCAAGGTCTCTTCCACAGCCGTCAATCATCCGTCCTCTGTCCCAAACCATCCCCTTGGATCACACACAGCTCTGCCTCCGTCGGCAATTCCACATCTAGCCCATCCTGGCCTATTGACGAAATGTAGTCACTCGGACTATATTCTTCTCAACACAACTCCAGATTCCGCTCTGGCTCAACAACCCTTCTCCTCTGAATCTCCCTTTCCTGTCTTTGACAGTCACCACCATGGCTTAGGTTGGGTTATGGAGATGTCCATCATGCACAAGTCGGTGCATGCAGGAAGGAGTACCTCTGGTTTAGGCAAATGGGAAGGAGTGATATAGATGCTAGGATCGTAAGACACGACCCCAGTCTGGATGAAATTGATTCTTTTGGGAGGTGGAGCTTGGTTATGTGTAGGGAGAGGGTTTGTCGTAACATTGGGTTTCTCGGAGGCAGAATCACCCCGTTATCGATGAGATCTTGAATCTCATGACGTAATCGGTAGCACAGATCGGTGTCATGACCGTGCTGTTGGTGAAATGCGCAATATTTGGCTGGATTGTGGGTAGGGGAAGTTTTTCGGTAATGGCCGCGGCTCTAGGGGCTTCAAGTGCCCTTTTCTGATTAAAACCCCCAGAGCTTTGGACAGGGGCATATACAGTGGAGCGAAGGTTCTTGTGTTTTTGGGTGGGTATTTGGCTGTTTGTGTATGGCTTCCGGACGCGCCGGAGAATGGCGTAGCTGCCATGGTTCTTGGAGGGAGGTTGGTGGTGACCATGCTCACTTCGGAGGCTCTTGTAGTTGTAGCGCCGCTCGGGCCCGCATGTTTGCGGTTGAAAGTTCTTCGGGGTTGCTCCCGGTCATTATCAATTAAGCCTTGCTTCAAGGCATCCTCAATCTGTACCCCCATTTCATGTAGATCGGAAAAGGTAGGAAAGGGGAGTACAATCATCTTCTGCATTAACTTCGGCTGAAGATTGCGCACAATCATCCGAATCTGATCTTTGTCTGTGGGCCTTAAGGTCATCATCGAAGCCTTGGCCCTCCATCTGGTCACGAATTCTGAGAAGCTCTCTTTGGCTCTTGCCTTGTTGTCTCGAGATCACGGGTCGTAATCTCGATTTGTGTATTATGAGTATTGCGCAATGAAGGCCTCAGCCATCTCGTCCCAATTTCTCTTGACGTCATCTTCTAATTTGGCATACCATATGGCCGCCACACCCGACAGGGTCCGGCCGAATAAAGACAGCTTCTGCAGTCTGGTGAGGCCCATTGGCCTTAAAATATCTGAAAACAATCTCAGGTGCACCATGGGGTCCCCGGACCCATCAAATCGATCGATATGAGGCATTTTGAATCTGTCAGGCAGCGTCACAGCTGCGTCGGTATATCCATCTTCAATGTCAGGGATGGTCTTGACTCCCTGGGATCTCTTGAACAGCTTTTCAAGCTTGCTCAACTTCAGTGCTGTGGGGTCTGTCTCGAACTCAAAGGGAGAGTCCGGTAGGTTGGTGGGTGTTTTGGATAACTGGGGTGGATTGGGGTAGGATCGGGGGTGGAGGCGGTCCTGTGGGAATGTCTGTATCATTCTGAACATTAGCTGTCTCCCCGAGGGTTGGAACTCCTGGCGGGGGAGGAGCTTGCTGCGAAGCAGATGCTCCGGTTTGCTGTAGCCTCACGATTAACTCTGCTTGTTCATTCATAACCGTGGCCTGTGCTTGGCGAACTCTGCCTGTCAACATCGTCTGCTCATTTTCATACTCTCTTGGAGTTGGCGCACCATCTCCTCTAAGCTGGCCATACTGTTCTGATCTGATTGAATTACCGGTATATATTCCCTCTTGTAGGTGAAACAGAACCCTGATCCCTACTGTACTCAGGTGGGGTAGATAAGGCCCTCTGAACTGACTGCTGAACTGATGCCCTCTGCCTAACTGCCCTCCGTCTAGTCACCGGGGGTAGAGAGTGGTACACTGGTTGTCCGTCTACCAGATCCTCAGATCGATGGAGTCGACGACCTCTAGTCCAGAGTGCTTGGGGAATATCTACTGGGTCAGAAGCAATCGTGCTCAACTACCTAGCAAGAAGATAAATAAAGCGTATAAAATAAATTAACAGACAAATGGACAGCGTAACGGCGTAAAATAAACACACAACACACAGTTGGGTATCATAACATCCTGCCAATAAGCTGAATACACTGTTCCTTAATCACTGATCACTGTTTCCAAATCGTTGCCCCCAAGTCTGAATCTGATACCCGCAGATAACTGATTCCCAAAAACACTGATGCCCGCAGGCCTGATACTCAAACTTGCAAACTGATATGTGTGTTCCTGTAGAGATACACTCTAAAAGCACATAGCAAGTAAAAGAGAGCCAAAACACCCCTATGTTGGGGTAGGGTTTCCCTGTCCTATTTTGTTAGGAGCTAGGGTTTCACTACGCACGCAGCGGTTTCAAACAACCTAACATCGGGTAAGCAACCTGTCCTAGTTTGGAATGGTCACTATGGATTCCGAATATGCACTAGGTCGAATGGTCAAAAGGGTGCCCCGGTAAAACCGGGGTTTGTGTTCCCATACTGGCAGAGCCCGCAACCGGTCAGCCTTATGGTCATGCCTCCGGCAAACCGTTCAGGAATAGCAGATGGCCAACACGGTGTCCTAGGCGCACCAATGCACATGCAATGCAAAGAAACACATAAATGAGTCAAAAGATATCACGAGTTCGAGTCAAGCTCTCTAAATCCCCAGCAGAGTCGCCAGAAACTGTAGACGCGCCCGAACGTCCCGGAGGATGAATCCCGTTCTTTCATTGGGCTTACTACAGTTCAGGACTCAAATGTCACGGTTCTTAATCTGAACCAAAGAGTCCAAATCCGGCAAATCGTTTTGAAAACAGATTTTTGTAAAGAAGTGCCAAACATGGACTGCTTTGCCAGATACAGAGTCGCCACCTAAATATTTTTTATGGGGGAATTTAGGAAACCCTGACTCGGTGCCAAAGGCCACGTGTCCGTCATCACCAAAGTTGCCTCGGCTCGGGAACTTGGGTACGATTGGGGAAGGTCAGCTATGAGCACCCCCTCTCGCCCGATCCGAAGATCGGCCTCTACTAACCGTGATATCTTTTTTGAAAACATTATGCGTTCTTATTCCGGTTATTAGCCTAGAATTACTATGTTATGCGCACAGCAAACAAGTATAGACCAAATCGCCTAAATTGGAACAAAACATTTCATGTTTGTTTTGAAAATGGTTTGCTACTCGCAAGTAGGCTAAAATATAGGTTTTGCCACCCTCGAGTGGGCTTTTAGAAAAGATGGTTTTGCCACTATCTAGTGGGCTTAAAACTCACAGTTTTGATGCATTATTCCAATTTAGGTAATTCAACCTCCATCCACAGGCATTCAAGCAGTTATATCACATAAGCTAGCCTCATGGTAATCATGCTATTATGGCAACACTCACACGCATGCGGTATGCTAAAGCATAAAAGCTTACCTAGTACTCCAAGCCAAAACAGAAACTAGTTAGTAATCATATGCATGATCCTAGTTCATGTTAAGATGGCTAATGCAACACATGCAAATGCACTATATAGGCTCGGCTATCCTAAGATGGCATGTGAATGCAATTAACAAGTACTCAACTTGGAATTGAAATACAATGCAGTTAGCATGATGCGCCGAGCCCGTGCATGCAAGACAAATGTATGGATGCACGCATGCATAGCATAAGGTATGCTAATTTAAATATGCCCTAGTCTACCATCATAAGGTAAATAAAACGAAGAAAGACGTGATGGGAAAGACATACACACTCACCCACACTTATTACATAATTGCCCTCATCGGAGGGTTCCGAATAAAATTACATGACCAATAAATAATTAACTACTTAATTTAATTATTACAAACCCTTATTAATTAACAAATTAAATGCAGAATTAAAATGGCCACAGCCCCGCCTTCAAAATATTTGGATGCATGCTTAACTCGTACTGCCCGGAAACTCGCTGCCATAGCATTGTTGCCTCTGTTACACTGCCTAGCTCCTCTGAAGACTGCACAAGTCTTGGGATAGGTTTCTGCACACTGTGGAACACCACCGGCTAGTGGGAATGGCCACCGGCCACTGATGAAGTTATCGGCCATTGATGGATGGCCGGTCGGCACTGGAGATGGCTGGCCAGCCAAAACTTCCTACAGAAACTGGTTTTTGACAGCAACAGAGGGCAAGCAGTCTTTGGCATGGAATTTCAAGCAAATGTAAGCATGGCCACACTCCTTATCATGTAATGGACTCAATGAAGCATGACCCTCGGTCCTCGGGCCATCAATTAGGCATGATGGCCTAAGAGGCCAAGTTTTGCGAATCAATGTAAATGCATGCAACCAAAAGAGATGAATGCCAACACCCTATCATGTTGGGGTCAAGGGGATTGGCGACCGAGGGTTGAGACGTATTCCGTCACTTAAAGTGCGAACACTCCTCACCCCTCAAGTTTGGCTTGACACCCCAATCCAAACAATGCAATGCATATATACAAACTTGGCTCAAAGATGCAACATGAGCAATGCAACATGCCAAACATACAAGATGTAATGCCATGTAACTCATCATGCAAACTATGACATGAAATGCAATTAGCTAACAAATGCAAGCATGCAATTGTGATACTAGGCAAGCATGAAATCAAAGCAATGCAATATGATCATGCAATGCAAAGGGGCAGACCTCAGCCCACCCCAAAACAGTGACAAAAGATGCCTAAAATGATGGATAAACACTCATGTAAGCATGCACGCCAATAGGCTCAAGACTAAGGCATAACAAAAGAGAATTCTACTACCACTACCCTAAGCAAACATGGCATAAGCTATACAACCAAAACAGAGTTTTAAGGCACCAAAATAAGTCCCAAAACCCACTGATATGGCAGCCCCAAAGGTTTAAATACTTAAGCATGCACAATGCTCATTTCAAGGCATAAAAGGAGACTTCTTCAAGGCATGGAAGGAATGATAGATGCGAACATTTAAGCACAAAACATGGACTGAAATGACATGGTAAGTGATTCCAAATCACTGAAATAGCCTAGTCAATGCATGCTAATGACTCACACACCCAATGCTAACATGCTAGAATGCTAAGGAGCCATACAAAGCATATCAAATACGACCAAACTAGCACCTAACAGACCTTAAGCATGACAAAATATGACCGAGAACTTCACAAAGCAAGGTCAAAACATGAGAGCATGGTGGTCAAATGGCATGATACCCTTCTAGGCAAAATAAGGGAATACAAAGCAAGTGCAATATGCATGTCAAGGGGCCAAAATCTAACCCAAGGCAAAGGCAATATATGACTCAACAATAACTAAAAATCTCTGAAATGGGGCCTAAAACAACCAAGCATACATGCTACCCTTATGAGCCAAAACATGGACAAATGGGACACAAAGGGAGAGGGGTGTCCTCCCTATACAAGACCTCAACCCTCTTCTTCACCACTGAAAATCCATTGGATTTCAGTGGTGAGAAGGCCAATACACCAAGGTAACCAAAGCTCAACAAAGGAAATACCAAAAGGGCCAAACAAGGCCTAAGAGGGAGAGGTCGACCCCAAACAACAAAATAACCTTAATGAAGTATCTTAAGCATGTAAATACAAGACTTTTTTCAGTTATACACAAAGTCTAAAACAGTAAGCAAGATAGACAAAAGTCTAGTGCAAGATTGGGAAATCTAAAGTAAGAATGTTACCCTTGAAGAACCCTTGAAGAACAGCAAGATCAGCCACCTTCCTCTGATCAAAACCAGTCCAAAAACTCAAGGACAAACCCTCAAAGCCTCTCAAGGTCAAAGTATGGTGTAATGGTGTGTGTCTTAGTGCAAAACCAAGGTCAAAACACACTTTTTAGGCTTCCAAACACACACAAAAGATGAGAGAGAGGGAAATATATAGAGAGAGAGAGAGAGAGAGAGAGAGAGAGTATATGACAGATATATGTATGTATAAGCTCTGGTTTTTTGTTCAACCCCTAACAATGGAGGAGGAGGGGCTCTTATATAGGCAATGCAAATGACTAAGCTTCTCAAAGAAGCTAAACAAAAAAAAGGGTCAAAGGGGGCAAGGGGGCAAGGCATCCTGAGGAAGCTCGACAGCTGCAAGCTTCTTGAGGAAGCTAAGACAAAGGTCCAAGCTTCCTCAAGAAGCTAGACCAAAAGGGGTGCAAAAGGGGCAAAACAGCCACACTTATGCACGGGAGCAGGATTAGATTGCATTCCAGTTGGCACAGCTGGCATGCACCATGCCTGAAAAAGGCAAAAAAGTTCTACCGGCCAGAAAAGGAGACCATCGGCCAAACAGATGGCTGGCCGGCCACACTGAATGCCGACTGGCCAATGGTATACTTTACCAATGACCGGTAGCCTCAAAACACGGCCGGTGGCCTCAAGCCATGGCCGGTAGGTGCCAGGGGTAGCTAACAAGCTACTCTCCAACCTCAGAAACAAAAACACACGTGTTTGGTGCAAAAACCGAACACAGAACAGTCGAGTTGAGAGATCCTGAGGCAAAGCGCGTAGCCGAGACCTCTGGGAACTCAAAACGAAACACGAACATGGGTAATCACCGAGTGTTCAAACGGCGACGTCCAAGTCTTGAGGACGGTCAAAAAATGGGGTGTCTACAGTTTCTACTGACGGGCGTGGTGCCATTGGAATCGTAAGGAGATTCCAAGCTGTTTGGTGTAGTGCCACTGTGTACGGAACTAAGCACCAAAATTGAAAAATGCCAGAATTATATAACTGGGCTCTGATACCATGAAACAATAGTTTGATAGAGAGAGACAGAGAGAGAGAGAGAGAGAATGATTAAGTCTATGTTGATCTTTGTTGTGTACCTGTTTACAAAGAGAAATGCACTCTCTTTATAGAGAGGAGAGGACACATCGGATGCCAAAGTGAGGCACCGAAAGTAGAAAGGAAAAGCAAAAGAAGAGCGAACTTTATATTACTTTACATAAACTAATGCTAACATGCTAACAACTATACAATAGCTATACAATACACTAACAATGTCCACTTCGCAAACTGTGTGTGGGAGAGATTTTGGAGTGGTTGTGGATTACACACATACGGTCGTGGTTGTGTGAACTTCTTTCTGACATTCTAAACCGTGTGCTACTATTTTGTATGCTGGGATGAATGACATTATTATGTTGTTGTGCTGTTTCCGGTCCACCAATGGTGGGTGATGGTGAGGGCCTCTCTTGATAAAAAAGAAAAAGAAAAAAAAGAATAACAAAAGATGGGTTGGGTGTAATGGTGAGGGCCTCTCTTGATAAAAAATAAAAAAGAAGAATATACATCAACACACATAAGGAACCACTGATCGGGGGAATTCATGAATCCATCTCTCTATATCTCTCTCAAAACCGATTCAACCGGGTAGGATCTCCAAAAAAAAAAAAATTGGGTGAGTGACAAAAAAAAAAAAAAGAAGAATAAAGAAGAGAGAGAAAATGTGGTGAGCATGGGTAGGGGGTGAGAACTCTCTCTCTCCCTCTCGGCTGAAACACAACCCAGCAGACACATACACATTCACACACCACACATACACACGGGGCTTCACCACATACACACACAGAGGGAGCACCAACTTACTCTCTCCTCTCTCTCTCGGCTGGAGACAGTTTTCAAGCTCTCTCTCTCCTATCACAGATGCATACATACATGGGAGATGAGTGATATTTTTTTTTAGAGAGAAAATGGGTTGAGGAGGAGAGGAGGGCTGGCTTGATTTTTGGGGTTGAAAACACAGCACACTCAACACATACACACACACACGACACTTACACAGCACACACATGCACACAAGAGACATACACACACAGACACCATTCATACACGGCATACACATGCACATAAGAGCTTCACCACAGTACACACACACCATTACACAGCAGCACACACGGGCATGGAGAGACCAAACCCATCTCTCTCTTCTCTCTCTAGACATTCATAGACTCTCTCTCTATAACACACCACACACTACACACACCCACACCATTCACACATGCATGGGAAGACACTGATACCCCCCAAAAAACACGACCGAAATTCTATCTCCCTCTCTCTCTCTCTGTGTTTTGGTGAACCACTCTACTCTCTCACAGTTGAACTTATATAGAGATGGTGACAAACATGGAGTCCCAAGGGGACTGAACTCCATCAACCCATCACACTAGAACCACCGTCCACCACCTCCGCTGCCGCCTATGAATCAAGGACGGAGCTCGAAAAAGTACTTTCAGATATCCAACTACCATTCTTCAAGAGGATGAGGCTGGCCAGTTGGATTGAATTGAAGATGCGCCGGTGATGGTGTATTTGATCAACAACGCCATGTCGATGTCGACCCGTATCTTCTCCGGCCACCTTGGCAACCTTGAGCTCGCCGTTGCCTCTCTCTCGGCAACAGTGGCATCCAACTCTTTGCTTACAGCCTCATGATACATCGATCTCCTCCGCCTCCTGTTTCTCTTCTTCTCTCCTTTTCTTCCACGGACTCCGCCGCTGTTCTCCGTTCCTTGAACTATTCTGTAGGAACTGTCTCACTTGTGCGGTCTGTACTTGAGAGGCCGTGCATGGTTGCTGTGCATAATGCAACCTGGCCCACCTTAAGTAGATCATACATCCAAGGTTTGACATTTGGTGGGTCTATTCCTATAAAACGGGAAGGAATAGTAGTTTCATGCATAAAGGCATGTGAAACTGTAGTGGTAGCCAAGTCTGATGATAGCCAACCACAAAGGCTGTTAGAGAAGAATGGTCAGTGAAGAGCAACATTTCCTAATGGATTTGAGGAGTTGGTCCTGGAGGTCAGGGACGAGACAAAAATTGCTGAGCTGAAATTAAAGGTTGGAGACTTTGAAATGCATCTGAAGCGGAATATTGGTGCTGCAAACGCTCCCATGCCTTTTGTTTCTCCAACCACACCACCACCTATTCCCAGCAAACCGATGATTGAATCAGCCGCTGCTTCCCCACCAACTCCACCGTCGAAATCCTCTGCAAAAAAAAAAAATAGTCCTTTTACAAATGTTTCGGTGGAAAAATCAACGAAGTTAGCAGCATTGGAGGCTTCTGGAGCTAGTGGATATGTTCTTATGTCATCTCCAACGGTTGGCTCATTCCAAAGGGGGCAGAACATTGAAAGGAAAAAAGCAACCTCCTATTTCCAAAGCAAAAATGCTAGGTTTCAGGAAAGGACGCCAGGAAAAGTTTCAGGGAAATTATCTTACCGGTAAGAGAATTCTCTTACCGGTAAGAGACCATCACATTTCATTTTTTTTTCTTTGACGTGATGGGTCTCTTACCGGTAAGAGAATTCTCTTACCGGTAAGATAATTTTCCTGAAGCTTTTCCTGAAACATTTTTCCTGACACCTAGCATTACTGTTTCCAAAGAGGGTGATGTAATCAAAGAAGGACAGGTGATAGGCTTTGTCGATCAGTTTGGCACTGAACTTCCTGTGAAGTCAGATGTAGCTGGAGAGGTCTCAAAGTTTCTCACATTGGACTTCATAATTTTGGGTTTGGATTTATTTGTCTGGCTCAATTTCTAATGGAGAAAAGGAGTGTAAGGCGCAGTGGGTTACTGAGTTGAAGTACTTTATTTTATTTTTATTTTGAGTGTTGATGAGGATTTTATGTTATTGATCTTTTCTGAATTTGTAATATTTAAAATGTTGTAATAATCTTCTCATCTTGTTTTTTTCTATTCCATTCTTTAATTTCTTTCCCTATTTGTACATATGTATATATCTGATATACCATGCATATCCATGCTTTGCAACTATGATTCATGCCTAGATCCGGCTAAATTTGCATCTTTGTACTTTAATTGATTATTGTATGCTTTTGTATGCTATCACATGTTTTGCAATGATTCTTATGTCATATTTTAGAAACCGGATCTTTAGAAGAATTTTTGAGTGAATTGTATTAGGATTCTGTATATAAGATTATGCATATTTCACTAACTTTGTCTTATAGTTGTTCGAGGGACGTCGGTAAATCTGTGAGTTTTTATGCTTTAGTATCCCATTTATGTGTGATTTTCTTATTATGTTTAGCATCCTACCATGAAGCTAATTGCTTAAATGATAAACTGTTTGAATGCCTGTAGATGAAGACTTGTTGCTTGAATTGGAATGATTCAACGAATGTACGCTTTAATCCCACTTTGTAGTGACAAATTCACAAACTTTAAACCCACTTTGTCAAGTGGCAAATTCAAACCATTTTTGAAAAAACAAACATGAAATTGAATTGTTCTAATTTGAGCAAACTAGTCTATACCTTGTGTGTTTCACATAGTAAATTTTAGGATTTATTAAATAATCAAAATATGAACATATAAAGAAAATATAAAGTCATATCATGGTTTAGTAGAGGCCGATCTTTTGATCGGGTGAGTGGGGGTGCTCATTATTGACCTTCCCCTCTCATACCTAAGGTTCCGAGCCAAGCATCTTTGGTTACAACGAACAGTGGCCTTGGCATGAGTCATGGGTTTCCTAATTTTCCAAAATATTAGGTGGCGACTTTGAGATCTGATGACGCAGTCCATTCTTGACAAAATTGCAATAAAATGGATTTTTAATAAAATTTACCAGATCTGGACTCTCATCTATGTTTCACTTTGCACTCGTGAGACCAGATCAAAGAGACCGAGGGTCCGAACTGTTTAATACGCGCGAGTACCCCCCGAGCATATTATAGTTTCTGGCAACTCTACTGGGGATTTTATGAAACCTTGACTCGAACTCCATGATATGAATTTTATTTTCAATTATATGTTTATTGCATGCATGTATTGGTACACTTAAAGTCCCTGTGTTACCCAGATACTAGTGGGAGAACATGCATACTTTTTGTGACACTACACCTATCTCTACGTTACTTTGGAGGCCTTGTGTTATAATCTTTTGAGATTCGAAGGTTCTCAGACTTTGAAGAGAGGCTATGTTGACTCTTCTGATTTCCTAAAGATCTTCATTGGTTATGGCCCAAAGGACTCTTTGGTAATGTCACATTGACTTTAACCCCTAAAGTAAAGCCAACCTTGTACATATAGTGAGCTATAGTACCTTTCAAAATTAGGACAGGATACTCTCCCATTTCTAAGATGTATGATACCACATGTCCGAATAGTGAACCCTAGATCATTTCAAAAGCATAAGACAGGATAACCCTACCCTCCATAGGGGTATTTGTTCTCTTTCCTGCTATGTGTTATGTGCAATGTATTGAATCTATACAAGGGTTCTCAAATTCGAATGCGTGGTTCAAGCATTTCAATTTGTGGGGTTCAGTGTGTTTTTAGTGGGGGCATAATTGGAAGTCAAATTTTGTTTATGTGATTGGGGATTGACCACTTGTTGATTACACGGACTTTCTTTTGAATGTCGTGGATGGCCCACACTTTGACTAGCAATTTGAGAATGGTTTTATTCTGAATTCTGAATTAAGTATTGAGTCTAAGTTTGACTCCACTAAGTGTGTAGAGTTAGAGTCAGGCTCGAGCCAGCCTAGTGAGTCAGAGTCTGTTGATTTCGAGAGTGCTAACCTAGACATTTCTGTCCTGTCTAGGTCTTGTTTGTCATTTTCTTTTGAGTCTGTTGTCATTGTTGAGTCATAGTCTCTTTTCAATAAACAAAAAATAAATAATAATAAATAAATAAATAAATAAAAAATGCCATAGAGTCTACCTACTTCTCTGTGCCTTTAAATTATCGCATTGACCAAAGTTTTTCAAAACTTTTTGCAAAACTCTGATAAAAATTAAAAAAAAAAAACAAAGAGGAAAAATTTCCTCGAGATTTGCAAATTTTGATCAATTGAAAGGAAGAGAGGTGTGCTAAGCCTTTGATGAATAAAATCATTTTTGTTAATGTGGGTACTGAGAATGATCCTGGCTTGGTCCAAATTGGTTTTGTCTTGTCTTCGTAAGAGTATGAGTGATTAGTCACTTTGTGAAAAGATTTCAAAAACTGTTTTGCGTGGTCCTACGAAGATATGCCTGGAATTGATTATACAACATAGGATCCCTCTTGACTCGAGGTCCGACCTCCTTAGCTCCTTAGCTTTCAAACCTTGATTCGAAGTATTCAATGATGATTCAAAGTGTAAGGCTTGCGTAGCCGAATTGGAAATAACACTTGAACTAGGGGCCATGATGTGATTCAAATGGAGGCAGCCCTTCAACTAGGGGCAATAAGGTCGAATATGATTCAGATTTAAAACAACCCTTGAACTAGGGGCAAAAGTGTGAGGTTTGCATAGCTGAAATGGAGGCAGCCCTTGAACTAGGGACAACAAGGTACCACCCTTGAGAGGCTCGTTGGGCCAAAAACTCAGAAGGGTGACCCAGGCAAAAGTTAGAGCACAAAAAAATAAATAAATAAATGAAAAGCTCGCAAGGTTGAAAACCCAAAAGGGCGGCTTTGGCAAAAGTTAGAGCGTAAAAGGAAAGTGTCAATACCCAAGTGAACCTTAACCAGAACTATGTAGGGCCTGTGATTTAGATTGGAAGCAACCCTTAAACTAGAGGCAAGAAGGTTGGATATGATTTAGATTTGAAGCAGCCCTTGAACTAGGGGCAAAAGGTTGGATGTGATCAAAGAGTTAAAACTGAATCGTTTCCCAATGAAGACCGTCTAGAAAGGTAAAACCCAAAATTTGAGAGAATGAATTTTATTATTGAAGGATAGTCGAGTTCCTATCTACTACACTAGGGGCAAATTCAGGCCCAATTAGCCTAGTCCCTACATCATCATATCTACTGGTCAAGTGTAGCAGCCATTCATAGATGGCCTAGAGACTTCACAACCAGTCAACATGGACAAGTAAAAACAAGAATACCATCCTTGAGAGGCTCGCTGGGCTGAAAACCCAGAAGGGCAACCCAAGCAAAAGTTAGAAAAAAAAAATCAAAAAAAAAAGAAAGTTAAAAACCAAAAAAAAAAATGAAAAGCTCACAAAGTTGAAAACCCGAAAGGGCAGCTGTGGCAAAAGTTAGAGCACAAAAGGAGAGTGCAATACCCGAGTGACCCTTAGCCAGAACTACGTTGGCCTGATTCCTATCTTTATGATACGCAGGTAGCTTCATCTTGAAGTTCGGCCCTAATAATTTTTGTTAACTCATTGATTTCGTCCATGTTTGATTAGTGTATCTTTAGTCGACTTGGTTGTCCTATCCGTGTCTGATTGGTGTATTTTCATTCTGCTCAGTTCAGTTCAGTTTGGTTCGGTTCGGTCCAGTTCCGCTCGGCTTCATTCGGTTCGGATCGGCTAGGTTCGGTTATCACCATTATCTGGCTTGGGGGCTATACACCCCAATGGTTGATTCCATGTTAGTTGAGTAGTGGCCATTTGCAAAAATAGGTTTTGATTAATTTGAATGAAGCTGACTAATTTTTCTCGAAAATTGTTCCATTTTTGCAAAACTTGGACCATTCTTTGGATTTGAAAAGGGAAAATTTCCAGTGCTCATAGTTTAGCTTACATGATTTCAAAACAGAAAATGGAATAAGTATGCTAATCTAACTCTCGTGTTGATCAAAATATTTTTACAAAAAAAATCAAGAAAAAAAAATTCAAGGTAATGAATTAGGGGCATAGTCGAGTTAGAGATTCTGTCTTCTCCACCACTCGAGTCAACTCGTCAATGTATATGAGTGTGTATTCATACCAGTCAGTGTATATAAGTGTGTTCATTTCATACCAGTCAGTGTATAAATGTGTTTGGATTGATTTACTTCGTTTTTTCTTACATTGAGTCAGTTTTGTTTTTATTCAGGTCAGTATAAACTTAATGTCCAATTCAGAGTTCAAATTCAATCAAACAAAATTGTTTTCAAAAAAGTGATATGCTAGTCATGCCATTGAATGTGCAAAACGAAACTGATTTTGTTAATTACAGAGGATGACCTCCCCGATTATAGAGACAAAAAAAAAAAAAAACAAAAAAACAAAAAAAAACAGAAAATACAAAAAACAGAGTTGAAACTATATTTGCCCACTCCAAAAAAAAGAAAAGAGAAGGATCTTCTTCTTCTTTCTTCGCCGATGCCGACCACACGCCGACTTCACTTACTCGGCTCTACTACCGAGCTCTTCCTCTTTTTGTCATCGACCCTCAAAGGCCCTGCTCTAGTACTTCCGCCAAGAACTACCACAGAGCTTCCGCCAAGAGAGTGGCTCCCCACCGGCCATCAAAGGCGAAGTATGAGGGAGCCCCAAATCTGGCCATGGAGGTGGCTTGCCATTTCAGCTCCTTGTTTTCAGCCTTCAATTCACAAATCTCTGCCCACGCATCTTTGTACATGCGCTGGAGTAGAGATAGTTGGGCGCTGACCTGATGTACTTCACTCGTCCTGGCTTGCAGTCAGTGAGACAAGTTAGTCACCATTGCCACTGTCTCCATGCAGGACCTCAATGTAAAGTGGTTGGCTTCTACGTCAGATTGAGCAGCCATTATTTGCTCAATCGACAACACAGGAAGGTCAGGAAAAGGAATGATGGGAAGAGTGGGAGTAGGGGCACTCGGCCCAGAAGAGCTTGCAGGATCATTTAGATCTGGAAACATAGTGAGGAGACGAGACGAGGAAACCATGGATTAGAGGTAAGAGGTGTAAAACAAAAAATGAGTTGCAGAGTAAGAACAGAGAACAAACTGAGGTTTGGCCTTCTCTGTTTTGTCTCTCGATGAAAAATTTTGTCTCTCAAAGAGGAAAAAGAAACAAAGGTGAGTGAAAAGAAGGAGAGTGGTGAATGATGAAGAAGGAGAAATCAGTGATGAAGAAGAAGATGGAGAAGAGTGATTAAGAAGAAGAAAAAAGAGTGATGAAGAAGAAGAAGACAGAAGAGAAGAAGACAAGGAGGGAGAAAGTCAAGGCGAGCTTACATCGATGAGGCCTGCTTTTGTCGGCCAATGACGCAAAAGCATGCCACGTGTCAGGCGTGGCTATCAAAAACGGAGAGAGACGGGGGAGTTGTATATGCATGTATATATATATATTGTATAACTATGTAATATATATATATATATATATTTGTTTGGACATTTGGTCACAGGAGTGGCTTGGGTTTAGTGGTGTGGCTCAGTGGTTGAAGGCTGAAAGGTTGAGCCCGAGGTTAGGGGTTCGAACCCCACATCGAGTGTTTCTTTTGTTTTGTTTTGGTTTGGTTTTATGTATATATGTCTCATATACCCATATATATATATATATATATATTTGTTTTATACTTTGGTCACAAGAGTGGCTTGGGTTCAATGGTTTGGCTCAGTGGTTGAAGGCTGAAAGGCTGAGCCCGAGGTCAGGGGTTCGAACCCCACAACAAATGTATCTTTTGTTTTGTTTTGGTTTTATGTATATATGTCTTGTATAAGTATATATATATTTGTTTGAAAATTTTGGTCACAAGAGTGGCTTGGTTCAGTAGTTTGGCTCAGTGGTTGAGGACCAAGAGACTAAGCCTGAGGTCAGGGGTTTGAAACCCCGTATCTCGTGTCCATCCATTTTGTGATTTTCCTTTCTTTTTTGCGTGTTTTGCGTACATATGCTGACGTCAGCAAACAGAATATGCTGTCTCAGTAACGGCGTCTTTCCGCTGATGGTTGCAAACGAAATATTCTCCACCTGTGTATATATACTGTATATATTTGTGCATATATCCGTATTCATCTGTGTATATATACCGTATATATCTGTGCATACATACCGTATATATCTATGTATATATCTATATCTATCTGTGTATCTATACCGTATATATCTGTGTATCTATACTGTATATTTCTGCGTATATATCTGTATCTGTCAGTGTATATGTGACAACCCTCACCACTGTTTACTGATAACACCACTAATTAGTGCTAATCTATGATTAAGCAGGTTAACTAACTGATTGACTGAAATTCCGAACTGATCGATTGCGTGTATTGGTTTAAACGCATGTCTATCTGTTGGTCTGCTAAATTATCTGTTCATGTATTATGTTTAAACTGCAAATTGAAGGCCTTATCAGCGGCCGAATCTGAAATTGATTAATGCTTTATGCTAGTTAGAATTTATGTGATTTTATGGTATATTTAATTGAAATTTGCTTTGGAATGATTAAATTAGATTAAATAAGCTAAATTACAAAAGTTGGCTTTATTTACCTACATGCCATTGAGTGGCCATTTCCTACATTGTTGCTTGGACTTAGTTGTGAGATCATTTCATCCATTTCCTCAAGTCTCAACCGAGTGAGAGAGAGAGAGAGTTAGGAGAAAACTTGATTTCATCTTGTTTTGGCTTGGAGATTAAGAGAGTTGAAGGCTATTTGCATAATTGAACTTCCACATCTTGAATTCAAGGCATAAGGTAGGAGAATCATCTTCTTGATTGTTAAATTAAGTCATTTGTTGCATGGTTCATGGCAATTTAGTGAGTGAAGTCAAGTTTTGGTTTAGATTGTTGAATTGAAGCTTGTACCTTGCATGCATGTTTACATTTGTGAGTTTTGAGGTTGTCATCATGAAATTGCTTCATGCATGTCCATCTTTTGATCATAGTTCATGAATTCATCATGTTTTTGATAGGATTGCTCATTTGACCATGTATTTGAAGCTTTGAATTAATTGAATACATGCATGTTGTTTGAGCTTTGTTCTTGAAATTTATTTGAAAATGTGTTTAATTGAACTACCTTTGGGCTTTGATTTCTCAAATTGATCTTTGAAACATGTCATATTATGAGTTTACAAGAGTTTTCCAGAAAATTAGCCCAAGAGGATCGAATTTGATGCTTTAAAAGTTGAGTTTTGAGCTTGAGGTTCAAATCTGGAAATTCCAGATTTTGGACTCACGCTCGAGCGGGAACTCCACGCTCGAGCGTACACTGAGTTCATGCAGTCCGCTCGAGCGGAGAAAGTGACGCTCCGAGGAAATGCGTGTATCCAGTACTTTGCATGTGTTTACAGTCCGCTCGAGGGGAATGCACGCTCGAGCGAGGACTTGTGTCTCACGCTCGAGCGGGGTCGAGCGCCCGTCGAGCGTGAATTTCTGCATCCAGTACTTTTGCCATGTTTTGCAGTCCGCTCGAGCGAAAAGTGACGCTCGAGGGGGATCCTTTGTCTGCATGTCCGCTCGAGCGTAGAAAGCCACGCTCGAGCGGACCCCTGTTTTCTGAAAATTTTGTAAAGTGTTTAAAAGTGCATCTTTGCATCCTCTTTCCATCCTAGGCATTCCTAGGCAGTTTAAGGCATCTTAATGAGGATATTGATGTAGAACCACACCGAGGCAAATTAGGGATTAAGTTATTTTCCCAACTGTGTAGCTTAGTGTGTGTTCGTTCTGTAACTGTGTAGGGTTGGCATCCGAGGACGCTCTAGCTGCTTATAGCCCAGTGCTCTGTGAGTAACAATGTTGTAAAGATATGTTCAATCATGAATATTTCTGAATGAATGACTGTACTGCTTTCTGAAATAATGTTTACTGAATGAATGTTTGTCCTATTTGTGAACTGTATTCGTGGCATCCATAGCAATTTACTGTTACTGTACTGTACTGCTACTGTCACAGAGATCTCTGTCGGTTCCCATGTTTGGAACCACTACTGTTTACTGATATGATGGCCATCAACTGACTGTTCGGTCTGTTAAGACCTACTATACTTTTGCTATTGGATGTACCACATATGACTATTATAGTTTCTGAATGACTGTTATGGCATGAAATATGAGCCACAAACTGAATGACTGATATACTGATAATGACTGTTTTCAATACTGAAAGGGCATTCATTCTTAACCTCTTTATGCATATGTTATTCACTGGGCTTTAGCTCACTCCTCATATATATATATATATATATGTAGGTGCACAGGCACCAGACCGTTGCTAGGAGCATCAGGATAAACTCTCGTTTTTTCAATGCCAACCATTGTGCCTCACTGCGAGGTTCCAAGTCCTTCAAACTAGGGCTGTTTTGGGGTGTTTTAGATTTTCCCTTTTTGTATCTGTTTTTGTAACACTATATAGACTGTACCTGTACTGTACTGTTGTGGTAGGGATTCGGTCCCTAACCTGAATATCTGTATATAATGTATGTGCATACTGTTTTTGTTCCGAATGTGAATATGTTATGAAAGTCTTTTTGCATACAGACTGTCACAGCTCATTGGACATCTTTTAATTACTGTTTTGGCTTCCGCCAGCCCATGTACTCTGTATTACTGTTTTACTGTTAAGCAAACCTTCGGTAATCTCGGATTACTGGCCGGTTACGGTGCTAAACCCATAGGGGCGGGTTTGGGTCGAGGCGAAGTGGTATCAGAGCAATATTAAACCACGAGTTATACCGCACACACGTGTCCAAATGAGCTATAGGATGTCCTAGAAAAGTAATTAGGACATTACATTAGCATGAAAAGTGTGTGTGGCCTTGACATGAATATATGTGTTACGTGTTAATGTGTTTAAGTATGCAACTGTCTATGTTTATAATTGCCATAATTGTCTATAGTGAAATGGCTAACGCAAGAAATGCTGGTGAACCTGAATCATCTGAGGCCAGAATGGCAAGGCTTGAAAGGACAGTTGAACTGCTAACTGGGGCCTTAAAGCAAGAGCAACAACAGAACCAACAGCCCCCACCTCCTCCGGTACAGCCGGAACAGAATGTAAATGATGACATCATTGCTCTAACACAGAAGTTCAGCAAGATGAAACCGCCATCATTTCAGGGAGGCCTTGAACCATTGAAGGCCGAAGCGTGGGTGCTAGAAATTGAGAAATTATTTGAAGTCTTTCTGTGTTCTAAAGCACACAAAGTGCTACTGGCTACCTTCACCTTACAAGAAGAGGCCAGAAGGTGGTGGATGCTTGTCCGGGACACCAATACTGCTATGGATTGGGCTCAGTTTAAGAGAGCCTTCTTTGAGAAATACTTCACACATTGTGTCAGAGACCGTAAGGTAACCGAGTTTGAACAGTTGAGACAAGGTACCATGTCTGTGGCTGAGTATGAGTCAAAGTTTACCGAACTCGCCAGATATGCACCGCACATGGTTGACACTGATTATAAAAAGGCCAGGAAGTTTGAAGGCGGCCTTAATGTAGAAATTCTCGACAGAATCAACGTTTTGAAATTGCTGAAATACGTGGATGTTCTTGATCGACGAACATCGAAGCATTGAAACAGACTGAAGCACCAGCATCTGAATGGCGTGGTAAGAGACGGGGTTTTTAATTTAAGAAAGGCCGAACAAAAAGCAGAACACGGGGTCAACAAACAGTTCCAGTCAAGGAAACCATTCTATACCGCCCTGCTCCGAATGTGGTAAGAATCATAAAGGGGTTTGTTATAAAATTTCAGGTGCTTGTTATAGGTGTGGCAAGGTGGGCCACATGGTCAAAGATTGCCCTTCCACTTCACAAGGCAATAGTAAAGCTGCACCTAGCACAGCAGCATCGACTGCTCCACCGAAACCCAACCCCAAAGCTACCGGAAAAGAGCCTATGAGGCAAGGCCAAGTGTTCGTACTCGTACCGGAAGATGTACAGAATATCGAGACAATAGTGTCAGGTATACTCTCAATTTGTGCTCAAAATACGTATGTTTTGATTGATTCGGGGTCTACACATTCATATGTATCGCATGCTTTTTCGCGAAAATTGAATAGACCACTAGAACCTATGAACTATCTGTTAGTTGTATCTTCACCTGTTGGAGGATCCATGACTTGTGCTTATATGTACCCTGCATGTGAAATTATTGTTGGGGATGTTCATTTGTATATTGATTTACTGCCCCTGAATATTGATCACTTTGATGTGATATTGGGAATGGATTGGTTAACGAAATATCATGCTACTATAGACTGTGTAACAAAACAAGTCATTTTTCGTCCACCTAGTTTTCCTAAATTTGTGTTTAACGGAGTTGGAGTAGTACATCCCCCGTATCTGATTTTATCCATGAAAGCCTTTAAACTGATTAGAAAGGGGTGTAAATGGTATCTATGTTCTGTATTGACTGTATCCACTGATGCTAAAACTGATGTGAATAGTATTCCTATAGTCAGAGAATTCCCAGATGTTTTTCCAAATGATCTGCCAAGGGATTTGATTGATAGAGAGATTGAGTTCACCATAGATGCGATTCCGGGTACACAGCTTGTATCTAAAGCTCCGTACAAAATGGCACTTACCGAATTGAAAGAGTTGAAAGTTCAACTGCACGAACTATTAGATAAGAAGTTCATCAGGCCCAGTACTTCACCGTGGGGCGCGCCAGTCTTATTTGTGAAAAAGAAAGACGGCTCACTGAGAATCTGCATTGACTACCGCAAACTGAACAAGGTAATAGTGAAAAATAAATATCCGTTGCCTCGGATTGATGATTTATTTGACCAGTTACAGGGTGCCCAAGTATTCTCCAAAATTGATCTTAGATCTGGATACCACCAATTGAAAGTCAAGATAGGGGACATAGAAAAGACTGCCTTTCGAATGAGGTACGGACATTACGAATTCTTAGTTATGCCTTTCGGAGTTACCAATGCACCTGCTGCATTTATGGACCTTATGAACAGAATTTTCAAACCATTCCTTGATGAGTTTATAGTTGTTTTCATAGATGACATTTTGATTTATTCCAAAAGCATAGAAGAACATGAACGTCATTTGAACATTGCCCTACAAACCCTAAGAGAACAAAAACTCTATGCAAAACTAACTAAATGTGAATTTTGGCTAGACAGTGTGATGTTTTTGGGACATGTGATCAGTAAGGATGGTATTACAGTTGACCCACAGAAAATTGAAGCAGTAGTGAACTGGCCTAGACCGACAAATGTTACTGAAATCTGAAGTTTTCTAGGCTTAGCCGGGTATTATAGAAGGTTTGTCAAAGACTTCTCCAAAATTGCCCTACCACTGACACAGCTGACTCAGAAGGGGATATCATTTGACTGGACCGATCAGAGGGAATCATCTTTTCAAGAGTTGAAAACTCGACTAGTGACTGCACCAATTCCCACCTTACCCTCAGGTACGGATGGTTATACTGTGTATAGTGATACTTCTTATAAGGGTTTGGGATGTGTTTTAATGCAGAATGGCAAAGTTATTGCATATGCTTCCCGACAACTGAAACCGCATGAAAAGAACTACCCGACCCATGATTTAGAACTTGCTGCTGTAGTGTTTGCACTGAAAATCTGGCGTCACTACCTTTATGGGGTGACATGTGAGGTGTATACAGACCACAAGAGTTTGAAATACTTCTTCACACAGAAAGAACTGAACATGAGGCAGCGGAAATGGTTAGAACTGATAAAAGACTACGATCTACAAATCCTGTACCATCTAGGGAAAGCTAACACCGTTGCTGATGCACTGAGTCAGAAATTGATTGGAAATTTAGCCTGTTTACTCACCGGGCAGAAAGAATTGCTATGTGACCTTGAAAGACTTGAAATTGAGATTGTTTTGCGTGAACAAGGTGGAACAATAGCCACTATTTCTACTCAACCGGCACTGATTGAAGAGATTAAAGAGAAACAGCAACAGGATGACTTCTTGAGGAAGGTTGTCGAAGAACGGGAATCCAAAACGAGGCCGGATTTCAAATTTTAGAATAATGTGTTGAAATTTCAGGGAAGATTGTGTGTACCGAGTAATTCTGAACTGAAAAGGAGAATCCTGCAAGAAGGCTACAATTCAAAACTATCTATCCATCCAGGAAATACGAAAATGTATCAAGACTTGAAACTGAATTTCTGGTGGCTGGGAATGAAGAAAGAAATTGCTGATTTTGTATCAAAATGTCTTCATTGCCAACAAGTTAAAGCCGAACATCAACGACCCGCAGGTTTACTGCAACCCTTACAGATACCGGAGTGGAAATGGGAACATATCACTATGGATTTCATTGTTGGTTTACCTCGCTCCAGTAAAGGTATGGATTCAATTTGGGTTATTGTTGATAGACTGACTAAATCTGCTCATTTCTTACCTATCAAAACAATTTATAATGCGGAAAAATTGGCTGTAATCTATATTGATGAGATTGTTAGATTGCATGGAGTGCCTGTGTCCATTGTTTCTGATAGGGACTCGAAGTTTACATCGAGATTTTGGCAAAGCCTACAGACAGCATTGGGTACTGAACTGAGACTGAGTAGTGCATACCATCCTCAGACAGATGGTCAGTCAGAAAGAACCATCCAGACTCTGGAGGATTTACTGAGAATGTGTGTTCTTGATTTCCAGGGAAATTAGGAAAGTCATCTACCTTTAGCTGAATTTGCCTACAACAACAGCTTTCATTCGAGCATTGGCATGGCGCCTTTCGAGGCTTTGTATGGCAGAAAATGTCGATCTCCAATTTGCTGGGCAGAAGTTGGAGATGGGCCTTTGCTTGGGCCCGAAATTGTGCAGGAAACTACTGAAAAAGTGAAACTGATCCAACAGAGACTAAAAACCGCACAGAACTGACAGAAAAGTTATGCAGATGTCCGAAAGCGAGATCGAGAGTACGAAGTAGGTGATCATGTTTTTGTTAAAGTGACACCGAAGAAGGGCCAGACTCGTTTCGGAGTTAAAGGCAAGCTAACGCCGAGATATGTCGGACCATACGAGATTATTGAAAAGATTAATCCGGTGGCGTATCAAGTAGCGCTTCCTCCTGAGATGGAGCATATGCATAACGTGTTCCATATTTCTATGTTGAGGGACTACCTCTGGGATCCCTTCCATGTGATTGAGCCGACCCGGGTAGTGCTAAGTGATGACTACACTTATGAAGAACAGCCTATTCAGATTGTGAACAGATGGATCAAGAAGTTAAGGAACAAAGAGATTCCGTTAGTGAAAGTTGACTGGCAAAACCACGGTGGCGTGTATGCCACTTGGGAAAGGGAAGACGATATGATCAAGAGATATCTTGAATTGTTCCCACTGAATCCTATTTTCTTCCAAAATGAAGGTAATTCGAGTTTGGAGGACCAAACTCTTTATAAAGAGGGGAGACAGTGACAACCCTCACCACTGTTTACTGATAACACCACTGATTAGTGTTAATCTATGATTAAGCATGTTAACTAACTGATTGACTGAAATTCCGAACTGATCGATTGCGTGTATTGGTTTAAACGCATGTCTATCTGTTGGTCTGCTAAATTATCTGTTCATGTATTATGTTTAAACTGCAAATTGAAGGCCTTATCGGCGGCCGAATCTGAAATTGATTAATGCTTTATGCTACTTAGAATTTATGTGATTTTATGGTATATTTAATTGAAATTTGCATTGGAATGATTAAATTAGATTAAATAAGCTAAATTACAAAAGTTGGCTTTATTTACCTACGTGCCATTGAGTGGCCATTTCCTACATTGTTGCTTGGACTTAGTTGTGAGATCGTTTCATCCATTTCCTCAAGTCTCAACCGAGTGAGAGAGAGAGAGAGAGTTAGGAGAAAGCTTGATTTCATCTTGTTTTGGCTTGGAGATTAAGAGAGTTGAAGGCTATTTGCATAATTGAACTTCCACATCTTGAATTCAAGGCATAAGGTAGGAGAATCATCTTCTTGATTGTTAAATTAAGTCATTTGTTGCATGGTTCATGGCAATTTAGTGAGTGAAGTCAAGTTTGGGTTTAGATTGTTGAATTGAAGCTTGTACCTTGCATGCATGTTCACATTGTGAGTTTTGAGGTTGTCATCATGAAATTGCTTCATGCATGTCCATCTTTTGATCATAGTTCATGAATTCCTCATGTTTTTGATAGGATTGGCTCATTTGACCATGTATTTGAAGCTTTGAATTTAATTGAATACATGCATGTTGTGTTTGAGCTTTGTTCTTGAAATTTATTTGAAAATTGTGTTCAATTAAACTACCTTTGGGCTTTGATTTCTCAAATTTATCTTTGAAACATGTCTTACTATGAGTTTACAAGAGTTTTCCAGAAAATTAGCCCAAGAGGATCGAATTTGTAGCTTTGAAGTTGAGTTTTGAGCTTGAGGTTCAAATCTGGAAATTCCAGATTTTGGACTCACGCTCGAGCGGGAAACTCCACGCTCAAGCGTACAAACTGAGTTCATGCAGTCCGCTCGAGCGGAGAAAGCAACGCTCAAGCGTGAAATACGTGTATCCAGTACTTTGCATGTGTTTGCAGTCCGCTCGAGCGGGGGAATGCACGCTCAAGCGAGGACTTGTGTCTCACGCTCGAGTGGATGTCGCGCGCCCGTCGAGCGTGAATTTCGTGCATCCAGTACTTTTGTCATGTTTTGCAGTCCGCTCGAGCGTGGAAAGTGACGCTCGAGCGGGGATCCTTTGTCTACATGTCCGCTCGAGCGTAGGAATCCACGCTCGAGCGGGACGCCTATTTTCTGAAAATTTTCTAAAGTGTTTTAAAGTGCATATTTGCATCCTCATTCCATCCTAGGCATTCCTAGGCCTAGTTTAAGACATCTTAATGAGGATATTGATGTAGAACCACACCGAGGAAAATTAGGGATTAAGTTATTCTTTCCCAACTGTGTAGCTTAGTTTGTGTTCGTTCTGTAACTGTGTAGGGTTGGCATCCGAGGACGCTCTAGTTGCTTATAGCCCAGTGCTCTGTGACTAACAATGTTGTAAAGATATGTTCAATTGAGATTACTTTCTGAACGAATGACTGAACTGCTTTATGAAATAACACTGTTTACTGAATGAATGCTTGTCCTAATTGCGAACTGTGTTCGTGGCATCCATAGCAATTTACTGTTACTGTACTGTACTGCTACTGTCACAGAGATCTCTCTCGGTTCCCATGTTTGGAACCACTACTGTTTACTGATATGATGGCCATCAACTGACTGTTCGGTCTGTTAAGACCTACTATACTATTTTGCTATTGGATGTACCACATATGACTATTATAGTTTCTGAATAACTGTTATGGCATGAAATTTGAGCCACAACCTGATTGACTGATATACTGATAATTAACTGTTTTCAATACTGAAAAGGACATTCATTCTTAACCTCTTTACGCATATGTTATTCACTGGGCTTTAGCTCACTCCTCATATATATATGTAGGTGTACAGACACTGGACCGTTGCTAGGAGCGTCAGGATAAACTCTCGTTTTGTCAAAGCCAACCACTATGCCTCCCTGCGAGGTTCCACGTCCTTCAAGCTAGGGCTGTTTTGGAGTGTTTTAGATTTCCCCTTTTTGTATCTGTTTTTGTAACACTGTATAGACTGTACATGTACTGTACTGTTGTGGTAGGGATTCGATCCCTAACCTGGATATCTGTATATGATGTATGTGCATACTGTTTTTGTTCCGAATGTGAATATGTTATGAAAGTCTTTTTGCATACAGACTGTCACAGCTCATTGGACATCTTTTAATTACTGTTTTGGCTTCCGCCAGCCCCTGTACTCTGTATTACTGTTTTACTATTAAGCAGGCCTTCGGTAATCTCGGATTACTGGCCGGTTACGGTGCTAAACCCATAGAGGCGGGTTTGGGTCGTGACAGTATATATACCGTATATATCTGTGCATATATTCGTATCTGTCTGTGTATGTATACCGTATATATCTGTGTATATATCCGTGTATATTTGTGTATATATCTGCCTCTGTCTATGTATATGTCTGTATCTGACTATATGTACACTGTATATACATATCTGTGCATCTATTGCACAATAATCTCACTTCATGCACCTACCACATAAATTTCAATTTCAATTTCAATCGCCCTACTTTGGGCACCACACTGCTTTGCGCATCAATTTCAATCGCCCTGATTTGGGTACCGCGCTGCTTTGTGCATCAATTTCAATCGCCCTGCTGTGGGCACCGCGCTGCTTTGTGCATCAATTTCAACCGCCTTGTTGTGGGTACCGCACTGCTTTGTGCATCAATTTCAATCGCCCTACTTTGAGCATCGCACTACTTTGTGCATCAATTTCAATCGCCCTGCTTTGGGCACCGCACTACTTTGTGCATCAATTTCAATTACGCTACTTTGCGCATCGCACTACTTTGTGCATTTCAATTCAATCGCGCTACCTTGCACATCACACTATCTTGTGCATTTCAATTCAATCGCGCTATCTTACGCATTACACTGTCTTGTGCATCTCAATTGCAATTTCATCGCACTATCTTGTGCACTCTCGTTGTCTAGGAGACCTTAAATCCTCTAAAGGTGCAATTCCTTTGGTGTTTGTCGTACCCGAACGACTTCAATCGGTCTGGTATAGCCACCTGACAATGTTTGTAATGAGTTCCTAGGAGACCAACTGCGACAGTGGAAACTAGAGTTCGAATGGCAATGCCTAGAATGCAAAAGGTTTGGAATTTCCGAGACTAAAGTCTGGTTTAAATACCCAGGGATGTATCCCCGGCTTGAAATCTGTATGGCAGCCCCATAGGTTGAGGAAGCGTGTATGCGTCTCAATTCTGGATACTAAATCAACCTAGTCTGTCACCCCGTTGGAAAATAGGGAAAGTTGTGATCAGGAAGAAAAGGGGCATCTGTGACTTCTACATGTAGAGATTACCCCTTATCAGCAAGAAATCATTATACCATTTTTTTTCACTCGCGTGAGACGCGTTTGGACTTCGAATTTACCTTTGCTCTTTTCACGTGAAACGTGTTAGGATATGGCGTTCACCCGGTTAAAACCTTCCCCTTCTCCGTATGAGATACGGTTAGGTACATCTGTTGGTCATACCATCTTTCCTCCTTTCGCATGAAACGCGTTGGGTTGCAAGTTCATCCGGTTAAAACCTTCCCTCTCTCCGTATGAAATATGTTGAGATACGTCTGTTGGTTACACCACTATTCCTCCATTCGCGTGAGACACGTTTGGATCTCAAGTTCACTATTCCTCCACTTGCGTGAAACGCGTTTGAATCTCAAGTACACATTCCTCCTCTCGCGTGAGACGTGTTTAGATCTCGATTTCACCCCATTTACATTTGTGTGGTATGCACATTTGTATGCGATGCAACCGCCTTTACATTTGTGTGGTATGCACATTTGTATGCGATGCAACCCCTTTACATTTGTGTTGTATGCACATTTGTATGCGATGCAACCCCCTTTACATTTGTGTGGTATGCACATTTGTGTGCGATGCAATCCCCTTTACATTTATGTGGTATGCACATTTGTATGTGATGCAACCCCCTTTACATTTGCGCGGTATGCACATTTGTATGCGATGCAACCCCCTTTTATTTGTGCGGTATGCACATTTGTATGCGATGCAACCCCCTTTCATCTGTCCGGTATGTACATTTGTATGCGATGCAATCCCTTTTCATTTATACGGTATGTACATTTGTATGCGATGCACCCCCTTCTTTCATAGTCTAGGAGACCTTAAATCCTCTAAAGGTGCAATTCCTTTGGTGTTTGTCGTGCCCGAACGACTTCAATCGGTCCGGTATAGCCACCTGACTGTGTTTGTAATGAGTTCCTAGGAGATCAACTGAGACGGTGGAAACTAGAGTTCGAATGGCGATGCCTAGAATGCAAAAGGTTCAGGATTTCTAAGACTAAAGTTTGGTTTAAATACCCAAGGGTGTATCCCTGGCTTGAAGTCTGTATGGTAGCCCCATAGGTTGAGGTAGCGTGTATGCGCCTCAATTCTGGATACTAAACCAACCTAGTCTGTCACCCTGTTGAAGAATAGGGAAAGTTGCAAACATAGCTAGGTAGAAATGTGGCTTACTTCGTGTGTTTTGCACTAAGCTTGCCTCCCATGTTGCCATCTTCACAGCTTTATCATCACTACATGACATTGCATTGCATTGCATAATCATAAATTTTCAAACAATCAACTTCGTGAAGCGTGTAAGTCCAACTTTCAAACTATATTTGGAGCATATCATTTGCATTCTGCCCCTAAACTGTGCTGCTTTGATTCCTTGCAAAGGGATATGTAGGCAACCTTCGGGTTCAACCATATGCATTGCATTTTGTTTGATTGCCCAAGTCTTGCGGCCTTGTCAAAAGGTCATCTTCGGGCTTTGACATTCACTCACGTCATGAAATGACTTCGAGCTCTGTCAAAGAGGGGCAACCGTAGATACCTCATTTTGACCGGCCCTAAGACATGGGCACTTTATTTTGACCACCCTCACCAGAAAAATCAAATTTGAGCTTTAATCCCAAACCTCACCCATTTTGGCCAACTTATTTTATATTACTAATATTTTATTAATTTGTAGTATTTTATCATTTTATATATTGTTATATAGGTTGATGTATGTGTACATATTTTGAGGTGGTGTATTTTAGAAATAGAAAATAAAAAAAAATACAAAATACAAAAACAGAAAATAATAATAAAAAAAAAAAGAGGATTGAATAATGAGGCTGTGAAATGGAGTGGGTGGAGAGATAATAAAAAAATAACTATGTTAGGTATCATGAAAAATCTTTTATGAAAATAATCATGAAAGTTTTGTGACCCTTGGATTACACTTAGAATAAAGCATCACACACTAATCAAAGTAATCCAAGGATCATAAATCTTTCATGATCATTTTCATAAAAAAAAATTTCATGATCCCTAACATTTCTCATAAAAAAAAAAAAAAAAGAAGAGAGAGAGAGAGAGAGATTGGAGATAGGATCAGTGGGAATCTCTCAAAAACGATTCAACCGGGGAGGATCTCAAAAAAAAAATTTTTGGGTGAGTGACAAAAAAAAAAAAAGAAAAAAAAGAAGAAGCATAAAGAAGAGAGAGAAAAGGTGGTGAGCATGGGTAGGGGGTGACAACTCTCTCTCTCCCTCTCGGCTAAAACACAACCCAGCAGACACATACACATTCACACACCACACACACACGGGGGCTTCACCACATACACACACACACTGATACACACACAGAGGGAGCACCAACTCTTTCTCTCTCTCCTCTCTTCTATATCTCTCTCTCTATCTCGGTGGAGACAGTTTTCAAGCTCTCTCTCGCTATCACAGATGCATACATACATGGGAGATGAGTGATATTTTTTTTAGAGAAAATGGGTTGAGGAGAAGAGGAGGCTGGCTGATTTTGGGTTGAAAACACAGCACACTCAACACATACACACACACACGACACTTACACAGCACAACATGCACACAAGAGACATACACACACAGACACCATTCATACACGGCATACACATGCACACAAGAGCTTCACCACAGTACACACACACCATTACACAGCAGCACACAAGGGCATAGAGAGACCAAACCCATCTCTCTCTTCTCTCTCTAGACATTCGTAGACTCTCTCTCACAACACACACACACTACGTGTTAGGGAAAATCGATGATTCCCCACAAGTAAATCAATCAATGGGAATAAAAACTAATGCGGAAAAATTAAATCAAAGGCAACACAAGAATTTTTACGTGGTTCTCTCAATGTGAGGTACGTCCACGGGATCGAAATCCGATTCCACTATCAACCAAATAAGTTCCAAACGATTACAAACGAGACACTAATGGTCTCACAAAACCACCCTTAGGTGAATTCCAAATAATCACAAATAAACAAGAGGAAAGACCTCACCAAATAGATGAACCAAAATCTTCAGAACCAGAGTTGAAGAAGACCCAAAATAACAACCAAATCAGCTTCACCAAAGCCCCAAACAAAATGCACGAAAGAAAATTCCAAGCTCCTAATGAACTAAGCAAAATCGGCACTGTTACCGAGGCTAAAAATAGCTGCTGCCGTTTTGTCTTATCATCCACAAAAAAACATAAACAATATATATATATTGTTAATCTAGGGTTTTGTAATCAAACCCTAATTGTATCCAAATTGAATTGGGCCTCCACAAATATAATATATAAAAATATATTATACCTAAACCAAGCCAAATTAAAACTCTTTTTCCAAAACCAATTGGGTCCCACACTCCAATAAGGAGGTATACCCAACAATTCCCCCTACCGACTTAGGTGGAGACATCAACCATACCCGCCAAAGTTCGACACTTTAAATGTTTGTCCCTCGACAAAGTCTTAGTCAACATATCCGAAATATTATCATCTGTGTGAACCTTTTCGAGTTGAACAATTTCGAATCTAACACATCACGAATCCAATGGTATCTCACATCAATGTGTTTCGATCTCGAATGAAAGTAGAATTTTTACTCAAGTGAATAGCACTTTGACTATCACAATAAAGCACATACTTTTCTTGCTTCAAACCCAACTCTTGCAAAAATTTCTTCAACCATAACTCTTCTTTGCAAGCTTCTGTAATGGCAATAAATTCAGCTTCGGTAGTTGAGAGAGCAACACATTTTTGTAATTTAGATTGCCATGCCACAGCTCCCCCTGCAAAAGTCATCAAATACCCCGAAGTAGATTTCCTAGAATCAACAGCCATGTCAGAATCTGTGAACCCATCAAGCATCGGCTTACCATCCCCAAAACACAAACACACCTTCGAAGTCCCTCGAAGATATCTTAGAATCCATTTTACCGCTGCCCAATGTTCTTTACCCGGATTAGATTAGAGAGAAACGACTCACCACACCAACGGCGTGAGCAATATCCGGCCTTGTACAAACCATGGCGTACATCAAAGAACCAACTGCTGAAGCATAAGGAACTTTCAACATCTCTTCTTTGTCTTTCTCACTTGTAGGACATTGATTCGAACTAAGTTTGAAGTGACCCGCAAGTGGACAACCAACCGGCTTTGCTTTATCATGTTGAACCTCTCAAGAACTTTCTCAATGTAGCTTTCTTGAGACAACCAAATCAGTCCCTTTTGCGATCACGAACAATTTTCATACCAAGTATTTGCTTTGCCGGTCCCAAATCTTTCATAGCAAAAGACTTGCTCAACTCCAATTTCAACCTGTTAATCATGGTAGAATCTTGACCCACAATTAACATGTCATCAACATAAAGCAAAAGAATAATAAATTTGCCATCCGGGAAATTTTTCACAAACACACAATGGTCCGAAGTGGTTTTAGAAAAACCATTATTCATCATGAAAGAGTCAAATTTTTTGTACCATTGCCGTGGAGCTTGCTTGAGGCCATACAAACTTTTCTTCAATTTGCAAACAAATTTCTCTTTCCCTTTCTCTACAAAACCTTCCGGTTGCTCCATGTAAATTTCTTCTTCAAGATCACCATGAAGAAATGCGGTCTTCACATCAAGTTGCTCAACTTCAAGGTTCATACTTGCAGCCATGCCAAGTACAACCCGAATAGAAGACATCTTTACAACCGGTGAGAAAATCTCGTCAAAGTCAATACCTTTCTTTTGCCCAAAGCCTTTCACAACAAGACGTGCTTTGTACCTCAGATTCTTCCTATCATTCTTCAATTTGAAAACCCACTTATTTTTCAGAATTTTCCTCCCTTTAGGCAACTTCACTAAATCATAAGTCTGGTTTTCAAGCAAGGATTCATCTCCTCTTCCATGGCCTTTTTCCAATCATCTTTCTTTGCATGCTCAATTGCTTCTTGGTAGCTCTCCGGCTCCCCTTGATCGGAAATCAACACAAATTCATTGGGAGGATACTTTCTTGAAGGTTGTCGGTCCCTTGTAGATTTCTAACTCAAGTTGTGGTGGCGGTTCTTGAGTTGGATGCTCTTCCTCAATTTCTGGCTCAACTTCATTAGGATTAGCATCATCCTCCACTTCTTCAATAGGTGGCTGCACATCTCCCCCATTTTCATCATCAACTGAAGATGAAGGAGATGGATCCATATCAATGAGATCACTAGTTTTTGGCTCCGGTTGATCACCTTTGCCAAAGTCTTCAATTGTTTGGTCTTCAAGAAACACAACATCACTTCGAATGACTTTCTTGTCGACCGGATCCCACAATCTATACCCGAATTCATCACGCCTATAGCCAAGAAAAATACATTGTCTTGACTTACTATCAAGCTTGGACCTCTCATCCTTTGGAATGTGAACAAAAGCTCGGCAACCAAACACTCTCAAGTGCTCATAAGACACATCTTTGCCAGTCCAAACTCTTTCAGGAACATCACCATTCAAAGGATAGCAAGGAGATAAATTGATCACGTCAACCGCTGTACTCATTGCCTCACCCCAAAAGGATCTTGGCAATTTAGCTTGTGAAAGCAAACACCTTGTTCTTTCCACAATGGTGCGGTTCATCCTCTCGGCAACGCCATTTTGTTGAGGAGTCTTCTTAACTGTCTTTTGGTGCCGAATACCTTGGCTGCGACAATACTCATCAAATGGCCCAATGTATTCACCACCATTGTCTGTTCGGATGCACTTCAATTTCTGCCCTGTTTCTCTTTCAACCATGGCCTGAAAATGCTTAAATACTTCTAGAACTTGATCTTTAGTTTTTAGTAGAAAAGCCCAAACTTTCCTTGAATAATCATCAATGAAAGTAACAAAATAAAGTGCACCACCATGTGTTCTAACTTTTAAAGGACCACAAACATCCGAATGAATCAACTCCAAAACATTTTCTTTTCTAGAAGCAACATTTTTATGAAAAGAAACTCTATGTTGTTTACCCGCCAAACAATGAACACAAGTTTTAAGATGTGTACCTTTCAAACCGGGTAGAAGCTCTTTCTTGAACAAAACTTGCAGCCCCTTTTCACTCATGGCCAAGCCGCTTGTGCCACAATTCGGTAGAAGTATCATCTTCAAGTGCATTGACAACACCTTTACAAATTTTTCCTTGCATCGAATAAAGTGTATGAGTCTTCTTGCACTTAGCCACCACCAAAGAACCCTTTGTGAGCTTCCATATTCCATCACCAAATTTGTTGTTGAAGCCTTCATCATCTAGCTTCCCAGTAGAGATCAAATTGAGGCGAATGTCGGGAACATGCCTCACATCTTTAAGCAACAACTTGCAGCCCAAATTTGTTTCCAAGCAAACATCACCCACCGATAATCTTGGACAAACCTTCATTACCCATTCGAACAGAACCATAATCTCCTGCAGTGTAGGTAGTGAAGAAATCAACTCGAGAAGTCACATGAAAAGAAGCACCAGAATCAATCACCCAATGCTCTCTTGGCCCACAAAATTGATACAATCATCTTCACAAACGACCATGAGATCATCGGTAGTAACTGCCGTTGTGTCTTCTTGTTTCTTATCCACACTTTTGTCACGCCTTTTCTCCTTTTCTTGAGCTTTCGGCATTCCCGCTTCATGTGCCCTTTCTCATGGCAATAATACACTCAACGTCTTTCTTTGAAAAAGAACCATCTTTTGATTTGTCACGGCTTTGATCACGACCATGAGGAGTCTTACTCCTCCCCCTTGTTTTGCTTCGGCCTCTCACAACAAATGCTTCGAATGAGAGGAACCCGCTGATTTTCTTCTAGTTTCTTCATTCAAAAGCTACTAGTGACTTGGCCCATTGTGACAACTCCATCGGGCGCCGAATTACTAACTGTCACAACCAAAGTCTCCCAACTTTCGGGTAAGAACTAAGTAGCATCAAAGCCTGCAACTCATCATCAAAAACAATTTTCATAGAAGCAAGTTGGTTAACAATACTCTTTATTTCATTCAGATGTTCCGGAATAGGGCTGCCCTCTTTATATTTTAAATTAACCAACTTACGAAACAGAAAGGCTTTATTTGTGGCTGATTTTCTATCATAAAGACTCTCTAATTTTTTCCATAAATCATGTGCTGAAGTTTCAGTAGCAACATGATGAAACACACTGTCATCAATCCATTGACGGATAACACCAACGGCTTTTCGATTAAGCCTCTTCCACTCATCATCTTTCATATCAGCAGGTTTGCCACTATCACCCTCAATGGGTCCATACAAGTCTTTACAAAATAATAGGTCCTCCATTTTAGTTTTCCAAGTTACCCAATTGCTTCCATTGAAGCTAGACATACGACCCACATTCCCCTCCATTGATTTACACAAATAAATAAACCCAAATAAACCGTAAGCTCTGATACCAGTTGTTAGGGAAAATCGATGATTCCCCACAAGTAAATCAATCAATGGGAATAAAAACTAATGCGGAAAAATTAAATCAAAGGCAACACAAGAATTTTTACGTGGTTCCCTCAATGTGAGGTACGTCCACGGGATCGAAATCCGATTCCACTATCAACCAAATAAGTTCCAAACGATTACAAACGAGACACTAATGGTCTCACAAAACCACCCTTAGGTGAATTCCAAATAATCACAAATAAACAAGAGGAAAGACCTCACCAAATAGATGAACCAAAATCTTCAGAACCAGAGTTGAAGAAGACCCAAAATAACAACCCAAATCAGCTTCACCAAAGCACCCAAACAAAACATGCACTGAAAGAAAATTCCAAAGCTCCTAATGAACTAAGCAAAAATCGGCACTGTTACCGAGGCTCAAAACAATAGCTGCTGCCGTTTTGTCCTTATCATCCCACCAAAAAAAACATAAACAATATATATATATATATATATTGTTAATCTAGGGTTTTGTAATCAAACCCTAATTGTATCCAAATTGAATTGGGCCTCCACAAATATAATATATAAAAATATATTATACCTAAACCAAGCCAAATTAAAACTCTTTTTCCAAAACCAATTGGGTCCCACACTCCAATAAGGAGGTATACCCAACACTACACACACCCACACCATTCACACATGCATGGGAAGACACTGATACCCCCCAAAAAACACGACCGAAATTCCATCTCCCTCTCTCTCTCTCTGTGTTTTGGTGAACCACTCTCCTCTCTCACAGTTGAACTTCTATAGAGATGGTGACAAACATAGAGTCGAAAGGGGACTGAACTCCATCAATCCATCACACTAGAACCACCGTCCACCACCTTCGCTGCCGCCTATGAATCGAGGTCGGAGCACAAAAAAGTACTTTCAGATATCCAACTACCATTCTTCAAGAGGATGAGGCTGGCCAGTTGGATTGAATTGAAGATGCGACGGTGATAGTGTATTTGATCAACAACGCCATGTCGATGTCGATCCGCATCTTCTCCGGCCACCTTGGCAACCTTGAGCTCGTCGTTGCCTCTCTCTCGGCAACAGTAGCATCCAACTCTTTGCTTACGGCCTCATGATAGATCGATCTCCTCCGCCACCTGCTTCTCTTCTTCTCTCCTTTTCTTCCATGGAGTCCGCCGCTATTCTCCGTTCCTTCAATTATTCTGTAGGAACTGTCTCACTTGTGCGGTCTGTACTTGAGAGGCCGTGCATGGTTGTTGTGTATAATGCAACCTGACCCACCTTAAGTAGATCATACATCCAAGGTTTGACATTTGGTGGGTCTATTCCTATAAAACGGAAAGGAATAGTAGTTTCATGCATAAAGGCATGTGAAACTGTAGTGGCAGCCAAGTCTGATGATGGCCAACCACAAAGGCCGCTAGAGAAGAATGGTCAGTGAGAGGGAGATTTATGAGTTGGGAATGGGCCATGGTGAGGGCCGGACAAATTGAAGTCCGAGCGCGTTTGGACCAGGATAGCTTTGGGCTTGCTCGGAGATTTGGCTGCTCGGTTAAAGCCCAATACTGCGCTGAACCGAGCTACCTGAACCTGAACAGGTAGGAACCGTGCTACTTGAGTTGCTCGGCAGGAGGGCTCGCGCGTTTAGTTCGGCAGGAAGGCTAGCGCGTTCAGCTCGGCAGGAAGCCCTTTGGTTTACCTACGTGACCTATCTCGAGCTCGGCTTTGCCAGAATGCAACCGAGCTCGGTTAGTAGAGCACTCGGGCATGTAGCGCATCACGGACGGGAAAGGCCAAGGTGGTTCCGCCGGTCTGCCGGGCTCCGTCGATATATTTTAACAGTTTGGTTAGGTGGTGATTGCTGGATTTGTGCTGACAGATGGGATAGCAGCACCACGTGTCGAGAGACTAATGGGAGTAGATTTGTGGCGCAGAAAGTATATAAGCATGTCTGCGCCCCCCATGCTGAGACAGATGATCATTTGGTGAGGTACACTTAGACATTCAACTCTCTCATCTCTCTCTCTCTATCCCTAAGTGTGTGCTAACTTGGCCGTCGGAGGGGTTTTCCGGCCACACACCGCCGGGTAGCTCACCGCCGTTGTGTTCGCAGGTCGATTAGACTGACCGGGAGCTTGGAAGAAGGAGTACGGGCTTGCCGGAATATTTTTTCCCCGTACAATTGGCGCCGTCTGTGGGAATACATTGAACAAATCACCCGGGTGCCCACCCTCCGCAGTGAAAGTTTTGAGCCCGAGTTAAACGCCGAAGCCATTGCCCTGAAATTGGACCTAGGGGAAGAACGCTGGGAAAAGGCTCTCATCCATGTGGCCGCCTACCAACAAGAGCTTTCAGGAAAATACAAGAAAATGGTGCACCTCAGACCGTTCAAAGTCGGCGACTGGGTTTTGAGGAAGGTCATGGGCAACACCCTGGTGCCAGGCGAAGGCAAACTAAGGGCAAACTGGGAAGGACCCTATAAGATAACCGGCCTAGCGGGCAAGGGGGCATACCACTTGGAGGACTTGGAGGGAAAAGGAATACCCCGGCCATGGAATACGGCCAACCTCAAACTGTACTATTTTTAGCTTTTGTGTTCTTTTTGTGCAAAGGAATTTTTTGCCTCACTTCAGAATGTAATATTCTTTTTGTCAATATAATAGAAGTGTCTCATCTTTGCTTTAGCATTCAGATTGTTGTTTTTAACCTTGAGGTTTTTCAACCGAGATGTTTTATTCCGGTTGATTGAGTTGGTGATTTGTTCAACTTCGAGATTTAAACCGAGATGTCTATTCCGGTCAAACAAGTTGGTGATTTGTTCAACTTCGAGATTTAAACCGAGATGTCTATTTTGGTCAAACAAGTTGGTGATTTGTTCAACTTCGAGATTTAAACCGAGATGTTTATTCCAGTCAAACAAGTTGGTGATTTGTTCAACTTTGAGATTTAAACCGAGATGTTTACTCTGGTCAAACAAGTTCGTGATTTGTTCAACTTTGAGATCTAAACCGGGATGTTTACTCTGGTCAAACGAGTTGATCATTATTTCGACTTTGTTATTTCAACCAAGACGTTAGATTCCGGTTAATTAAGTGGGTGATTTGTTCAGAGACGAGTTGCTGATCCGCTCAGCCGAGGTGGTTTACCCGGTTGAAGTCGTTCGGCTTGAAGACCGTGCAAACACTTGAAGAAATTAGAACTTTCATTGATGTGAAAACCAATTACAAAAGGTGGGGCAGTAGCCCGGTTACATTTGTAAACGAGGAGAAGACAGAAAACTAGACTAAGGGGGAAAGGTTTGCGAATTCATCCTCGGTTGCCGTCGCTTCCAAGTCGACCACGGTTATGGTCTCCTGGACACCGGTCTGCTCCTGGCCGGGCTGCTTTGGGCGGTTGTCACCTTCGGCATCGTCCTCGACATCTTCCTCGGCATCCTCCGCCTCTTCTTCCTCGGCCTCAGCCTGCAACGCGCTGAAGACGTCGTTGGCATATGGCACAAGGTACGTCGGCAGGAAGGCAACTGGGGGAGAGGCAAACACGTCGGTCCCAGGTCCTTGGCCGAGCTATTCACAAGCAGCCTTCCATCCCGCCTTGAAGAAGATGTCTTGGGTGGCCTGCAAGAAGGAAATTTGATCAAAAAGGAAACCGAGCAAACACTTGGTAAAATTTGAGTAAAAAGTTAAAAATTCTTACCCTGGTCATAGACTTGACCAAGGACTTCACTAACCGGGTGTCCGACACGTGGTCACTGCCGACCACGTCGCTCGGCAGAAGCAAGGCTTTGGATAGGTCAAAGGCGAGCAGATGCTCTTTGTCACCTTTCACCGAGGCATTCGCCGGGATCTCCTTACCCCGGTGCTTGAGTTGTGGCCTCCAAGGTGGTATTGGGTCAGCTATCACCGCTGGTTGCTCGGTGTTCAACTCCGCAACTAGCTCGGCGGAGGGGTCGGTGGTACGTGCTCTTTTTCCAGCCCGGCGGCTTTCTCTGCTTGCTTGCCCGGCTGCAGGAGACGCCAGTGCGACCACGGTCCCGCTTGATTGACCAGCAGCGGTTGTGCGGTTTGGGATGCTCGGTATCTCGGTGGATGTGGTGATGATGAGATTTTTTTTTCGACTTCTTTTTGCCATCTCTTCTGCCTCGGTCAACCGGATGAATGGCATATCCGGTAATGTGGGATCGGGAGGTGGAGATGGAGCGCGAAGAAAGTCTGTGACTTTACTCCGGCGTAGAGCTGAATATCTGTATGTCGGTGTGTAACCGAGGAGCTTGTGGCAATCCCGATTGCAGTAGCGGAGCATGGTTCTGATGGCTGCTTCGTTGGGATAACAGTAGTTGGCTTGCAAAGCGTCGATTGCTGCAAAGGAAAGAAGGAAAAATGCTAAGTACAGAATAATGAAATATGGCAAATTGACCAAACAATTTGTAATAACCCTCACCACTGATTACTGATTAAGCACTGATTACTGCTAAACTGAGACTGATTGATTGACTGTGACTGTTTAAATGCATTTTCTACCTGTTGATTGTTAATCGATCTGTTCATATTCTGTAATTTAAACTGCAAATTGAAGGCCTTATCGGCGGCCGAATTGGAAATGGATCAATGTTTTATGATCATTGGAATTTATGTGAATTAATGGTATATTTAATTGAAAAGTGATTTGGAATGATTAAATTAGATTAAATAGTGTTAAATCATAGAATTGGTTTATCCACCAAATGCCATTGTGAGTGGAGCACTTAGGCAACACATATATTGAGCCTTTATACACTCAAACAAGCATTTTCAGCAGCCCATTTCCTTGCCTTAGCCGAATTAGAGAGAGAGAAGTGAGAGAATTGAGCTCAACTTGTAGATTTGTTTGGGAATTGAAGTGTAGATTGTCAATTGAGCTCCTAGACTTGTAATTGAGGATCTAGGTAAGGAAATTCAACCTCTCATTGTTGTCTTTAAATTGATTCTAGCATGGTTCATGTCAAATTGAAGAGCTAGTCTTGAATTGTTCTCTAATGTTGAATTGTAGCTCCAATCTTGCATGCATGTGTATATTGAAGAGTTTTAGGGTGTTTTCATGGCAAAATGTTGCATGCATGCCCATGATTAGTTTAAGTCCATGATTTCACCATGTTTCAAGAAGAATTGGCTCATTAGAGCATGAATTGGAGCCTTGAAGTTGTTTAAGTTCATGCATGTCATGTTTGTATCATGTTCATGAAATTTGATTTGAAATGGGTTTAAAAAGGAGTTTGATTGAACACCCTTGGGCTTTGATTTCTCAAATTGACTTTCGAATCGTGTCATTCTATGTGTTTACAAATGTTTTCCAGAAATTTGGCCCAAGAGGATCGAATTTGGTATTTGAAACTTGAGTTTTGAACTTGGAGTTCGAATCTGGATTTTCCAGATTTTGGTCGTCCGCTCGAGCGGGGAAATCGAGCTCCAGCATCTTGCACTGTTTTACAGTCCGCTCGAGCGGAGGAATGTACGCTCGAGCGGAGGATTGGGTGACACGCTCGAGCGGGCGACGAGCGTAAATTTGACCCATCTAGTACTTTTTGGTCCGCTCGAGCGGGTAAGTTGGCGCTCAAGCGGGGACCTTTGTTTCATGTTCACTCGAGCGGGGAAACCTGCGCTCGAGCGGGACCTCTGATTTTCTGAAATTCTGAAACTGTTTTCTGAGTGCATCTTTATATCCTCTTTCCATCCTAGGCATTCCTAGGGCATATTTAAGGCATCTTATTGAGGATATAAATGTAGAACACACGAGGCAATTAGGGATCTAGTTGTTATCTTTCCCAACTGTATAGCTTAGTGTGTGTTCATCTGTAATCTGTGTAGGGTTGGCGACTGGGGAGCGCTCTAGCTTACTGTAGCCCAGAACTCTGTGAGTAACAATGTTGTAAAGATGTGTTCAATTATGATTATTTTATGAACGACCAACTGAACTGTTTCTGAAGGAAATACTGTCTACTGAATGAACTGAATGTCTTAATTATGGACTGTATTCGTGGCATTCATAGCAACTTACTATTAGTACTGTACTGCCACTGTCATAGATATCTCTGTCAGTTCTTATCTTGGAACTTCTGTTTACTGTTATGATGTCCATCATTCACTGTTTGATCTGTTAGGCCAGAGGCCATTCTGTATTTCTGATATGGAACAAAGTGCTGTACGGAACTAAGTGCTACAGTGTGAGCCACCTCTAGAATCTGTGCGAGACACCTCTTGAGTCCATACATATGTAAAATCTGGGCTTAAAGCCAATCTGTGAAACCTGGAACAAAGTGTTGTACGGAACTAAGTGCTACAGTGTGATCCACCTCTAGAACCCGTGCAAGACACCTCTTAAGTCCATAAGAATTGTACTGTTTTCTGAAATGTTACTGTTACTGTTACTGTTACTGTTACTGCACTGTTACTGTTACTGCTACTGTACTGCTACCATACTGTTACTGCATTGTACCGTTACTGCTACTATACTGTCACTGTACTGACACTACTACTACTGTACTGTTCTGCTAACGGATGTGCCACGTACGATTACTATGATTTCTAAATGACTGATATGGCATGAAATGTAAGCCACCGATTGTATAACTGATTTACCAAGGCAAACGACTGGTTAAAATACTGAAGGGACATTCTTTGCTAACCTCTTTACGCATTATGTTATTCACTGGGCTTTAGCTCACTGCTCATATATATATGTAGGTGTTCAGGCACCGGACCGCTACTAGGAGCGTCAGGCAAGCTTTTGTTTTGTCAGTCAACCACTATGCCTCACCGTGAGGTTCCAAGCCCGTTCAAGCTTTGGCTTAGGGGTGTTTTAATATTCTCCGTCTGTCTCTGTAACTGTTTTGTTTACTGTATAGACTGTATAGACTGTTACTGTCCTGTTTAATAGGGATTAGATCTCTGTTCTGAATGTACATGTATGTATAGACTGTCCTGTTATGATGTGCATACTGTTTGGTCACCGACTGTATATATGTATGAAAAGTCTTTTTGCATACAGACTGTCACAGCTCATTGGACATTGTTTATTTACTATATTGGCTTCCGCCATGCCCCTGTACTCTGTTTTACTGTTCTACTGTTAAGCAGGCCTTCGGTAATCACGGATTACTGGCCGGTTACGGTGCTAAACCCATAGGGGCGGGTTTGGGTCGTGACAGAGTGGTATCAGAGCGATACTTTACCACGAGTTATACCGCACACACGTGTCCAAGTGAGCTATAGGATGTCCTAAAAAAGTAATTAGGGCATTGCATGAACATGAGAAGTGTGTGTGGCCATGATTTGAATAAATGTGCTAATGTGTTAATGTGTTTAAGTATGCAACTGTCTATGCTTATGATTACCGTACTGTCTATGGTGAAATGAACGCAACCTATATGTATACTTAGGGAAGTTAGGTGGTATAACATGTAATGTGAATGTTAATACCGAATATGGAATCTATGTGATTATGGACGTGTGGTAGTAAAGGGTCATGTGACCGTACCTGAGTTGAATTGAAAGCATACACACGTCTGATATGAAATAAAACATGAAATCAGTAAGAACCTCTCATGGATTGATAATCATCCTGTTGTGTGTAAACAAGGGAAAGGGCGAGGATTGTGAACAAAACTGAATCTTCTGATCTGAGGACTAATAGGCTAGAATGAATGATTGAAGCCTTAATCGAAAATCTGAGATAATAAAGGCAGACATACGAGCCTGAACCAACTGAATATGAACTGATGACACTAATACAGAAACCCAACAAACTGAAGCCACCAGAATTTCTGGGAGGTATCGAACCACTGAAAGCTGAGGCTTGGGTTTAGAAACCGAGAAAATACATGAAGTTTTCTTCGAAAAATGTGTTTTCCCAATGCATCCAAGATAGGGAAATATCTGAGTTTGAATAACGTGAGTAAGGTGATAAGACTGTGGTCGAATATGGGAGAAAATTTACCCACCTGATGGATACTTGTAGACACCCCATTTTTGACCGTCCTCAAGACTTGGACGTCACCGTTTGAAACACTCGGTGATTATCCATGTTTGTGTTCGTTTGGAGTTCCCGGAGGTCTCAGCTACGCGCCCTGCCTCAGGATCTCCGAACTCGACCGTTTTGTGTCTGGTTTTGCACCAAACACTTGTGTTTTGCCTTGGGGGGGCAGGGAATGCCTTGTGAGGCATCCCCACACACCACCGGCAGTGGCTAGAGGCCACGGCTGGTTTTTGTTGCCACCGGCAATGTATGTGGCCGGTCGGCACTCTTTGTTGCCGGTCGGCAGTCATTTTTGTCAAAATGACATTTTTGGCCAGCCGACTGCTGTTCATCTGCTTTTGCAGATATTTTAGGATAGCTGTGTGGCATTTGGTTCCCCTCCATACACGTGTATGGAGGGATGCCCTCCTTGTAAGCTTGTTGTATAAGCTTTACAAGTTGGTTGCCTATAAGAGAAGGGTCTCTTCTCTTGGCATAGAGGTTAGAGAATTTTGGAGAGAAAAACACAGAGAGAAGCTCTGGTTTTAGGGTTAGGGTTCATACATATCTCCTATCTCTCTTTTTCTCTCTTTGTGTTCTAGGTGTTTTAGTCCATACTATTGCACACAACACCTAGTGCTTCACCTTCCTTTGGCTACTGAGGTTTCTAAGGGGCTGGTTTTGGTGTTTGGAGCTGGATTCAAGCCAAGGAGGGTTGTTGGAGCATTTGTGAAGGTGATCTACAAGGGTGAGAAACTTCCCTTTTATTCCCCATTTTTGCATTGCTTTTCTACCTATCTTAGAGCTGTTTTTGTGCTTAGTGTATAATACAAAAAAGTTCTGTTTTTTATCCCTCTTGATTGTTTATTAAGAGTGTTTTGTGGTTGGGTTTGTTTGACCCCTCCTAAGCCTTGTAAGGCTCCTTTTTGTGCTTTTTTGTGCAAGTTTCGAGACTTTGGTGTTTGGGCCTCTTCACCACTGAAATCTTGAGGGATTTCAGTGGTGGAGATGGTGCCTTGAAGTCTCCAAAAGGGGAGGGCCACCCCCTCTCCTTGTTGTCCTTGAAAAGGACCCTTTGGCCTCTTGAGGGAGAATCATGTTAGAGTGTTAGAGTGGTATTGATCATGTCTTGGTTGTTTTCCATGCTTATTATGCCATGATATAACCTTGTTGTGTGTTTTTGGTACACCATGCATACTTAGCATACCTACCATGTAATGCCTTGTTATTGCCTTAATATGCCTTAGGTGTTAGCCTTTGCTCTAGCATGTTTTAGGTTTAGCCTTGTGAAGGTTTTGTGCTTATTTTGCCATGTTTTAGGTCTGTCCATAGTTGCTTGGGTCGATCTTGGCATGCTTAGTATAGCTCCTTTGTATTTGAGCTTGTATGCTTCAAGTATGTGAATGTGTAGTATGTGTTGTTTGCATCATTTCGGTGGTTTGGAACCACCCTACATGTTATTTCAGTCCCTTTTGACATGCTCATATGTTTGCCTTGGATGCCTCTTTGAAGCTTTGGAAGCTTGCCTTGTATGCTCCATGTTTTAGCATTATGCATGCCTTTAAATTCAAACCATCTAGATGCTATCTAGTTGGTCTTTTGGGCTTAGTTTCATGTGTTAAAACTCTGTTTTTGGTTGCCTAAGTCTTGCCATGTGTGGTTGTACTAAGTGTAGTCCATTGCCTCTTGGTGAGCCTTGAATGCTTGGACCATTGTTGCATGTTAGCTTGCCTTGTTGCTTGGTTTGGCACCACGTTTTAACATGATTTTCAGAGCTTATGTTGCATGCTAATTGTCCATGATATCCCCTTTCAAGTGTGCCTTAGAGTTGCTTATTTAATGCCTAAGTGTTGGTCCAACTTACTTGCATGTGTGTATGTATGTTTGATCCCAATTCCATGGTTTTGGCCACTGATTTTGGGCCTAGTTAGGGCTGCCCAAGTCATGTTTAAGTCCATCATTTGCTTGTTTGCATGCTTACCTCGTGTGTTGTCACATACTTGGCCTATCTCATGTTGTTGCATGCTTGGAACCCTTCGTATTTGGCATGCATTCTTCTTTGGTCAAGTTGCTTACATGTTGCAAGCCTTGCATGTTAACATGTTTAGTTGCATCTTGCATGCTTGGTTAGTTTGCATGTCTCACATGTTTGTTTGCTTAGGTTGCATGCCTAGTGTGCATTGTTTGTCCACATGCTCATGTTGCATCATTAGCTTGCATGCCTAGGTTGCATTACATCTTGCATGCATGCTTTGTCCCTTGATTAGTGATAGGGATTGGGCCGTGGTTCGTTTGTTTGGTTTGCATTTCATTTGACATGAAAGTTGCACACTTGATTCTTTGGGCCATCATGCATGGAAATGCGTGATTGGTGGTCCGAGAATCGAGACACATGCCCCTTTGAGTCACAAACATGATAGGGGACATGATTGGTGCATACATTGCTTGAATTGTATTGCCATGCAAGTTCTGTCCTCTGCTGCTGTGAGTTGCAGGTTCTGCAGCATGCTTTGCCGACCGGCAGTATACATTGCCGACCGGCAGTAAATCACCAGCTGATGGATTCATTTTGTGCCGGTGGTAATTCTACTCAGCCAGTGGTGATTCCAGTATCCAGAGAGGCATCCTTGAGACTTTGGCAGTCTTCAGAGAGCAGAGCAGGGAAAACAGAGGCAGACTATGCATGGCCGTGCACTTCCGAGCAGGACCCGAGCATGCGCTGCATCTGGCTCTCCTCCCGAGGCGGTTTACTGCTTTTCCTAGTTTAATTAGTTTGTTAACTGATTAGGCAATTTGTAATATTTAATTAGCTTGCGTTGTTAATTAATTTGTATTATTTATTTGGTCCCTCCGGGCGAGGGCAAATTTGTAATAAGTGTGGGTGAGTGGTGTGCATGTCTTCCAACCCCCACTTCTTTCTTCCCTTTTACTTACCTGCTTCGATGGTAGATTAGGGCATATTTAAATTAGCATACAGTATGATAGCATGCGTGCATCCATACATTTGTCTTACATGCGTCGGGCTCGGTACATCACGCTAACTGCATTGTATTTCAATTTCCAAATTGAATACTTGTTACTTGTAGCATTTCACATGCCATGTTTAGGATAGCCGAGCCTGTTTAGATTACACCCTTGCTTGTGTTGCATTAGCCACTTAACATAAACTAGGACATGCATGTTTGCTAACTAGTTTATTGTTTTGGCACGGAGTACGATGTAAGTATTTTCGCTTTAGCATATCACATGCGTGTGAATGTTGCCATGACAGTATGCTTACCATGTGGCTAAGTGCTTATATGAGATAAACTGTTTGAATGCCTGGGGTGAAGGTTGGATTGTTTGAGTTGGAAAAACTTGTTGAGATCCGTGTTTTAGCCTACTTGCGAGTAGCAAATTCCAAAGCGCTTTTCAAAACAAACGGATATGCAATGCTTGTTTCCAAATTAGGCAATCTAGTCTATACTTGTTTGCTGTGCGCATAACATAGTAATTCTAGGCTAATAACCGGAATAAGAACACATAACTTTTTCAAAATCGGATATCATGGTTAGTAGAGGCCGGTCTTCGGACCGGGCGAAAGGGGTGCATAGCTGACCTTCCCCGATCGTACCCAAGCTCCCGAGCCAAGATAACTTTGGTGATGACGGACACGTGGCCTTCGGCACCGAGTCAGGGTTTCCTAAATTTCCCATTTTAAAAAATATTTAGGTGGCGACTCTGTACCTGGCAAAGCAGTCCATGTTTGGCACTTCTTTTCAAAATCTGTTTTTCTCAAAACGATTTGCCAGAGTTGGACTCTTTGGTTCAGATTAAGAACCGCAACAAACAAAAAAAGGGGAGTCCGAACTGTAGCCGAGGTCCCTCGCGGGCTTGTTACAATACTGACTGCAAAGAATGGAAAATTTTGAAGAGGAAATGACCAGTAATTCAATGAGCCTAAATCTCCGCCCTAGTTCTAGAAAATGCTCGGAACACTAAAATGACTGACGCATGTATTACCTTAATTATGTGGAATTGCCTATACGAACATTTGTGTGGAGATCGTACATTTCCTAATTTGATATAGACTGTGGACATATTGACTGAACCAATTGAATTACTGAATTTACGAACCCTATGCTATGAGAATTGTAGGGACAACGAGAATTTGTTGTTAGGTCCTTGTGTCGTATTGCAACAACTAAATGTGACTGTTAGGTATGACCTTTTGAACTGTGTTAGAACTATCGAACGTGGGAATACCTTATGATTGACTGTAATTTGAGAAATCTGTACAACTATGATTCGGACTGAACCGTTATGTATTGACGGACATCATTGAATGAACGGACCCATGAACTCGAATTATATACGTGAACTGTTTGTGGGTGGGACTTCTGAAATTAAGAACCCATAGTGGTTTGTAAAGATGAACTACTGCGTATGAATTTGCGAACAAATGCTTACATGATAATTGATTTTAGACTCACACCTGTATATATGTTCCCATGTTTGTAATACTGCTAGGACTGTCAGGAATGGACTGTGGTTAATGAATCTTTCGAGATTTACTGTTTGATGCGGACTATGTGCAACACCGAAAAACCTTATGTTAACAATTACCTATGCTATGAAAACTGTTTGGACTCATGTACATGTTCGCATACCTTTGATTAAGGATGTTACTAGACTGGGTAGACTTATGACTTGCTACCTTAACTATCGTATCTGGGGAAAACTATTTTTTATTGTACATTGAACTTGTGAATCCGTATCGGGAATATTAGTAGACTCTGAACATGCACATACATGACAATACCTTTGCTCGGAATGATTGTTATGTTATTTGTTCAATAATTTAACCGTTGGGACTATTACTCTAGGATTGTGCGACTGAATAAAGATTCTGACTGATAAACTCTTAACTGTGAATCGTGATTGTGAAACTACTGACTATGTACCGAAATGACTGGAGTATGAACTAATGTACCTCATCTGGAAATGATAAGAATGAAACTGTTACCTGATCTGATCTGATAGAACCGTGGGTTGATGAAACCCTTTGTGTAACTAATGGAACTTCTGTTTGATGCTTGTGCTTCGAACTTTTACTTGATATGATTGGACAGAACTTGCGTCTGAAATGACCTAGTCGAACTTTCATCGATTTGACTTAAGAAAACTCTTATTGAGAACTATTACCTGATTTGCTTACAATATGGGGAAAACTGGGTACATGCCATGTGATTAATCACCTGGTATTACTGTATGACTATGAACTTGTTTGACTAGGGAATGATAGTTTTGGCGATTACCATACTTCAGAATTGATGGGATTTGTTGACAGCAAACTGGTTTTGATTATAAACCCTCACTATCCGGAAGTATATGTAATCAGTATGACTGCTTCCGTATTGATACGTAGTATGATCGAATCTGTGAGGACTGAAACTGATGAATAGTATGTGAATGATTACTTCAGAACCCTGCCTACTGTAATGGGAGTAATGTACAAATTCGCCTTATGTTCCCAATAACTCCCGAATGAACTGGACTGACTATGAGGGATTACCGAACTGAGAACCAAATTGAACAAGACCGAACGTATGGCTCGGAACTGAATGAGTCGAATCTCTATAACTTAGCGGGGGACCTACTTTTGAAAATGAGGCCAGTACAATCTATAACCCCGATAAGCACTTGATATAAGAAACATGCACAATAATACAGTAAAAATTGTGCGCAACTGTATTCATGATTCTGTGTCACGAAATAAGTTTTGTTTTCTACAATGCTATATACTGTGTACTGAGTGACTGTTCAAGCTCTGATAGGTATTCGTGATGCATGTTAGCTGCCCGGTATCGGAAGTTCCTTTATGGAACGTATATCTGTCTGTACTCTGTTATCCGTACCGGAGGCCTCGTCACGAGGGGCTCAGCATCTGTTCTGTTATATTCTGTTACCCGTTTTCGGGATTCCTTTATGGAACTGGTTATTCATAACCAACACGTAACTGTAACTGTCCTGTACTGTATCTGTTCTGTATCTGCCATGTCTGTATCTGTTCTGTATCTGCTCTAGTAATGCTAATGAATACACCATGTATGCATATGCAAGGATTGTGCATCTACATATGCTGTGGATGAGAATATGAAAATGAACATGTATCTGAATCTGTCCCTAACTTTAAAACCCGAACATGTATAAGACTCTATTTTAATACGGACCCTAATCTCTGTATACGATTTATGATTCTGTTTCTGTGCATTGCTAAGATTGAGATTGGGTCATACATCCTGTTGTCTCCCAGAATGAAGGAGATTCGAGTTTGGAGGACCAAACTCTTTATAAGGAGGGGAGACTGTAATAACCCTCACCACTGATTACTGATTAAGCACTGATTACTGCTAAACTGAGACTGATTGATTGACTGTGACTGTTTAAATGCATTTTCTACCTGTTGATTGTTAATCGATCTGTTCATATTCTGTAATTTAAACTGCAAATTGAAGGCCTTATCGGCGGCCGAATTGGAAATGGATCAATGTTTTATGATCATTGGAATTTATGTGAATTAATGGTATATTTAATTGAAAAGTGATTTGGAATGATTAAATTAGATTAAATAGTGTTAAATCATAGAATTGGTTTATCCACCAAAATGCCATTGTGAGTGGAGCACTTAGGCAGCACATATATTGAGCCTTTATACACTCAAACAAGCATTTTCAGCAGCCCATTTCCTTGCCTTAGCCGAATTTAGAGAGAGAGAAGTGAGAGAATTGAGCTCAACTTGTAGATTTGTTTGGGAATTGAAGTGTAGATTGTCAATTGAGCTCCTAGACTTGTAATTGAGGATCTAGGTAAGGAAATTCAACCTCTCATTGTTGTCTTTAAATTGATTCTAGCATGGTTCATGTCAAATTGAAGAGCTAGTCTTGAATTGGTTCTCTAATGTTGAATTGTAGCTCCAATCTTGCATGCATGTGTATATTGAAGAGTTTTAGGGTGTTTTCATAGCAAAATGTTGCATGCATGCCATGATTATGTTTAAGTCCATGATTTCACCATGTTTCAAGAAGAATTGGCTCATTAGAGCATGAATTGGAGCCTTGAAGTTGTTTAAGTTCATGCATGTCATGTTTGTATCATGTTCATGAAATTTGATTTGAAATGGGTTTAAAAAGGAGTTTGATTGAAACACCCTTGGGCTTTGATTTCTCAAATTGACTTTCGAATCGTGTCATTCTATGTGTTTACAAATGTTTTCCAGAAATTTGGCCCAAGAGGATCGAATTTGGTATTTGAAACTTGAGTTTTGAACTTGGAGTTCGAATCTGGATTTTCCAGATTTTGGTCGTCCGCTCGAGCGGGGAAATCGAGCTCCCAGCATCTTGCACTGTTTTACAGTCCGCTCGAGCGGAGGAATGTACGCTCGAGCGGAGGATTGGGTGACACGCTTGAGCGGGCGACGAGCGTAAATTTGACCCATCTAGTACTTTTTGGTCCGCTCGAGCGGGTAAGTTGGCGCTCAAGCGGGGACCTTTGTTTCATGTTCACTCGAGCGGGGAAACCTGCGCTCGAGCGGGACCTCTGATTTTCTGAAATTCTGAAACTGTTTTCTGAGTGCATCTTTATATCCTCTTTCCATCCTAGGCATTCCTAGGGCATATTTAAGGCATCTTATTGAGGATATAAATGTAGAACACACCGAGGCAATTAGGGATCTAGTTGTTATCTTTCCCAACTGTATAGCTTAGTGTGTGTTCATCTGTAATCTGTGTAGGGTTGGCGACTGGGGACGCGCTCTAGCTTACTGTAGCCCAGAACTCTGTGAGTAACAATGTTGTAAAGATGTGTTCAATTATGATTATTTTATGAACGACCAACTGAACTGTTTCTGAAGGAAATACTGTCTACTGAATGAACTGAATGTCTTAATTATGGACTGTATTCGTGGCATTCATAGCAACTTACTATTACTGTACTGTACTGCCACTGTCATAGATATCTCTGTCAGTTCTTATCTTGGAACTTCTGTTTACTGTTATGATGTCCATCATTCACTGTTTGATCTGTTAGGCCAGAGGCCATTCTGTATTTCTGATATGGAACAAAGTGTTGTACGGAACTAAGTGCTACAGTGTGAGCCACCTCTAGAATCTGTGCGAGACACCTCTTGAGTCCATACATATGTACAATCTGGGCTTAAAGCCAATCTGTGAAACCTGGAACAAAGTGCTGTACGGAACTAAGTGCTACAGTGTGAGCCACCTCTAGAACCCGTGCGAGACACCTCTTGAGTCCATAAGAACTGTACTGTTTTCTGAAATGTTACTGTTACTGCACTGTTACTGTTACTGCTACTGTACTGCTACCGTACTGTTACTGCATTGTACTGTTACTGCTACTATACTGTCACTGTACTGACACTACTACTACTGTACTGTTCTGCTAACGGATGTGCCACGTACGATTACTATGATTTCTAAATGACTGATATGGCATGAAATGTAAGCCACCGATCGTATAACTGATTTACCAAGGCAAACGACTGGTTAAAATACTGAAGGGACATTCTTTGCTAACCTCTTTACGCATTATGTTATTCACTGGGCATTAGCTCACTGCTCATATATATATGTAGGTGTTCAGGCACCAGACCGCTGCTAGGAGCATCAGGCAAGCTTTTTTTGTCAGTCAACCACTGTGCCTCACCGTGAGGTTCTAAGCCCGTTCAAGCTTTGGCTTAGGGGTGTTTTAATATTCTTCGTCTGTCTCTGTAACTGTTTTGTTTACTGTATAGACTGTATAGACTGTTACTGTCCTGTTTAATAGGGATTAGATCCCTGTTCTGAATGTACATGTATGTATAGACTGTCCTATTATGATGTGCATACTGTTTGGTCACCGACTGTATATATGTATGAAAAGTCTTTTTGCATACAGACTGTCACAGCTCATTGGACATTGTTTATTTACTGTATTGGCTTCCGTCATGCCCTTGTACTCTGTTTTACTGTTCTACTGTTAAGCAGGCCTTCGGTAATCACGGATTACTGGCCGGTTACGGTGCTAAACCCATAGGGGCGGGTTTGGGTTATGACACAATTAGCACGGCTTACATGTTTCACCAAAATTCTTGCTGATATACCAGCCCGGCACCTCGGCCGTTTCATAATTGCCGGACACCCAGAAAAAGTCGTCGTTATGCAAGTCCTTGTCTGGGGTACCAGTCACTATTTTCTCCTTGCCCGGTCTAATTTTTAAATAGTAGGCAAGGCCATCACCGGTATACCCGAGGGTATACTAGCGCAGTATCTCGGCTAGTCCTAGGTTGGTTCCTTACCGGTTGTTCAGTTCGTGGATCCCGTTGATTATTCTATAAGTGTTGGTTGAGACCTGGGTTGGAGCTATCCTGGTGCGCCGCAAGAATTCCCAAATCAGCGGGTTGACCGGGAAGCGGAGGCCAGCTTCTATAATGGAAAGCACGGTGAAGGGGCACTGGTCGAATCTGCCCCAAGGGGTCGTTTCCTTAGCACCGAGCTCTAGATGAACGTCGTTCGGGATACCGTATTCTTCTCGAAACGCGGCTAGGGCGGCCGGGGTGTCGATCATGAAGCGGTAGCGCCCCATGTGTGGCCGGCTGGTTTTAGCTCGGCTGAGGTGGTTTGGTACAAACTCTTGTTTGACGGCTGATCGGTCTTTGAGAGCCTCGGAGTTAGTGTGGTCCCCTTGGACTCCGCAGGAAAAGGAGGGTCAGTGTAAGTGAAGGCGCGGTCGTGCAAAACGAGCTTGACTTTAGCTCGGTTATGTTGAGTGCCAGACTACCTCGGTTGTGAAGTGCAATTCAGAAGCTCGGCCGGTCAAGCGGACCAGATATTAGCCCGGTTGACCGGTCAAGTACTATGCCTACTTCGGTTTCTACAGAAGTTTTTACAAACTTGCAATTTGCCCGGTTGGTATGTTTTTTGGGATCAAAAGGGGACCTGAAGCCCGATCTGCTCCAGATCTACATGTGTTCATGTGTTCATCGCTGGAATTGAAGAACATCGAAGAGAATAGGGGCAGAAAAAGGCTTTGGGGGGTGTATCCTAAAACCTACAGATTTAGTGCCCTAGAATGTGAAATATCAAATGAAATAGCAATAAAGGGCTTGAAGGACTTACCAGGAACGGGGTTGAATCTGAGTCTTCACGCACAAACGGAAAAGAAGAACAAGAATGGAGGTCAAGTACTGGAGCTCTGGAACATCGAAAGTTGAAACGGAGTCAGTAAGAATGAAATGAAGGAGGATACGGCGTGTTTGTAGAGGTGAAGAACCGCCAAAAAATTTGAATGTGAAGGGACGTGAGGGTTGGCAGCTCGAGGCCAATCAATGCGCGACACATGTCATGATGGCGACGGCATCAGTACTGAAGAGACAAGATGGCAGTTGAGGCGTCGACCAGGCAAGTTTGGAAGCCAGGCATGTCAACTAGCCCGGTTGCCGTCTTACAGACCGAAGACCGTGGAAGAATTTACCCCGGTCAGAACAGGTAATCCCAGTCACGCTTGTGCGGACGGAATTAAGGGGCAATTGAGAGGGAGATTTATGAGCTGGGAATGGGCCATGGTGAGGGCTGGACAAATTGAAAGCCGAGAGCGTTTGGACCAGAATAGCTTTGGGCTTGCTCGGAGATGGGGCTGCTCGGTTAAAGCCCAATACTGCGCTGGACCGAGCTACCTGAACCTGAACAGGTAGGAACCGTGCTACTTGAGTTGCTCGGCAGGAGGGCTTGTGCGTTTAGTTCGGCAGGAAGGCTCGCGCGTTCAGCTCGGTAGGAAGCCCTTTGGTTTACCGACGTGCCTATCTCGAGCTCGGCTTTGCCGGAATGCAACCGAGCTCGGTTGGTATGGAGCTCGGTTAGTAGAGCACTCGGGCATATAGCGCATCACGGACGGGAAAGGCCGAGGTGGTTCCGCCGGTCTGCCGGGCTCCGTCGATATATCCTAACAGTTTGGTTAGATGGTGATTGTTGGATTTGTGCTGACAGATGGGATAGCAGCACCACGTGTCGAGAGACTAATGGGAGTAGATTTGGGGCGCAGAAGGTATATAAGCATGTCTGCGCCCCCTATGCTGAGATAGATGATCATTTGGTGAGATACACTTAGACATTCAACTCTCTCCTCTCTCTCTCTCTATCCCTGAGTGTGTGCTAACTTGGCCGTCGAAGGGGTTTTTCGGCCACACACTGCCGGGTAGCTCACCACCGTTGTGTTCGCAGGTCGATCGGACTGACCGGAAGCTTGGAAGAAAGGAGTACAGGCTCGCCGGAATATTTGCTCCCCGTATAGTCAGCGAAGAGCAACATTTCCTAATGGATTTGAGGAGTTGGTCCTGGAGGTCTGAGACGAGACAAAAATTGCTGAGCTGAAATTAAAGGTTGGAGACTTTGAAATACATCTGAAGCGGAATATTGGTGCCGCAAACGCTCCCATGCCTTTTGTTTCTCCAACCACACCACCACCTATTCCCAGCAAACCGATGATTAAATCAGCCGCTGCTTCCCCACCAACTCCACCGCCGAAATCCTCTACAAAAAAAAAATCAGTCCTTTTACAAATGTTTTGGTGGAAAAATCAACGAAGTTAGCAGCATTGGAGGCTTCTGGAGCTAGTGGATATGTTCTTATGTCATCTCCAATGGTTGGCTCGTGACAAAGGGGGCAGAACATTGAAAGGAAAGAAGCAACCTCCTATTTGCAAAGAGGGTGATGTAATCAAAGAAGGACAGGTGATAGGCTTTGTCGATCAGTTTAGCACTGAACTTCCTGTGAAGTCAGATGTAACTGGAGAGGTCTCAAAGTTTCTCACGTTGGACTTCATAATTTTAGGTTTGGATTTATTTGTCGGGCTCAATTTCCAATGGAGAAAAGGAGTGGAAGGCGCCAGTGGGTTACTAAGTTGAAGTTCTTTATTTTATTTTTATTTTGAGTGTTGGTGAGTATTTTATTTTATTCATCTCTCCTAAATTTGTAATATTTAAATGTTGTAATAATTCCCTCATCCCGCTTCTTTCTATCTCATTCTTTAATTGCTTTCCCTACCTGTACATATGTACATATCTGACATGCCATGCATATCCATGCTTTGCATCCATGATTCATGCCTAGATCCGGCTAAATTTGCATCTTTGTGCTTTAATTGATTATTATATGCTTTTGTGCTCTATCGCATGTTTTGTAATGATTCATATGTCATATTTTAGAAGTTGGATCTTTAGAAGCATTTTTGAGTGAATTGCATTAGGATTCTGTATACAAGATCATGCATATTTCACTAACTTTGTTTTGTAGCTATTCGAGGGACGTCGGTAAAGCTGTGAATTTTTATGCTTTAGCATCCCAGTTGTGTGTGATTTTCTTATTATGTTTAGCATCCTACCATGAGGCTAATTGCTTAAATGATAAACTGTTTGAATGCCTGTAGGTGAAGGCTTGTTGCTTGAATTGGAATGATTCCACGAATGTACGTTTTAAGCCCACTTTGTAGTGGCAAATTCACAAATTTTAAGCCCACTTTGTCAAGTGGCAAATTCAAACCATTTTCGAAAAAACGAATATGAAATTGAATTTTTTCAATTTGAGCAAACTAGTCTATACCTTGTGTGTTTCACATAGTAAATTTTAGGATTTATTAAATAATCAGAACATGAACATATAAAGAAAATATAAAGTCATATCATGGTTTAGTAGAGGCCGATCTTTTGATCGGGTGAGTGGGGGTGCTTATTATTGACATTCCCCTCTCATACCTAAGGTTCTGAGCCAAGCATCTTTCGTTACGACGAATAGTGGCCTTGGCACAAGTCATGGGTTTCCTAATTTTCCAAAATATTAGGTGGCGACTCTGAGATTTGATGACACAATCCATTCTTGACAAAATTGCAATAAAATGGATTTTCAATAAAAGTTACCAAATATGGACTCTCATTTATGTTTCACATTGCACTCGTAAGACTAGATCAAAGAGACTGAGGGTCCAAACTATTTAACGCGTGCGGGTACCCCCCAGGCATGTTACACCATGTCACCGTCACTGCCGCCACTACCACTGCCACCACCACCACCACCACCATCATATCGTCACTGTAGCCATCACCTTCATCACCTTCATCACCATTGTTATTGTTGCCATAAGTGCGACCATCATTTTACTACCACTACATTGCTATTGCTACCACAACCACTACCGCCATCAACGTTACCGCCGCCACCGCCCGCTGCCACCACCACCACTGCCACTACCACTACTATCACAATATAAAAATTAAAATATACAATTTGAAAGTAATAAATTTTAAATTGGGCAAACTTCACTTAACCCCCTTATGGTTTGGGCCACGTGCGGATTACCCCCTGGCTTTCGAATATCACCACATAACCCCCCTGTGGTTGATGAAGTAATGTGTACCGTTAGCTTTTTCATGTATTCTAACCGGTTGTGCAGTGCACACGAGTGTGGTGCATGTGGGCATGAACTAATGATGTTCCCTCACAATGAAAAGATCAAAATTCCCCTAAGGTTAAACATAAAAGCTTACCCAAGAAGATTGCTTTTATATTGCCTCATTGCTTTGTATGTTGAGTTGCAAGCTAGTCTACCCAGCAAAAATGTCATCTTCAAGCATTGGAGGTGGAGAAGGAAAAATGTTGAGGTTCATGAGCAAGAAATGTCGTTGTGGAAGAAAAGCAGCATTTAGAATCGTGGAGTCTGAGAAGCCTTCAAAAGGTAGGTTGTACTATGTTTGTGAAAATGCGGACTTGGGGGGTTGTGATTTCTGGGCTTGGTGCAACCCAGTTAAATATGCTCCCATCTATGGAAGAGATGAGATTGATGATCAGAAGCCAAGAGTTGAGGAAGGTGTGCAGTTTAGTGAAAGACTGATGAAGCTAGAAATGAAGATGGAGGCACTGACCATGATGATGAAGACATCTATGGTGGTTTTGCTTGTGTGTTTCATTTCCACCATGTTAATGTTCAGTATGAAATGAATTTGTAAGAATTTGTAAGGTGCTTTATATACTTGATGTATGTTTGAAAGCAATGAAATTATGTTTATGAAATTTGTGATTTTTGTATGTTCTTTTTAACTGCAACATGAAAATGCATTGAAAATTATTCCAATACAAACCCTGCCAAGTTTGATTAGAAAAAAATCAACAAATTCTTAATTTTATTTTTTATTTTTTTACTACATTCCAATAAAAAATACAACCAACATTTCCAACACAAACAAATTGACTATATGCTTGAAGCAATGGTAACCCTAGTAAGTTGATTTGCAAAACAACAGGCCTCATTCCAAATCAATGCACTTGAAGCAATGGAACAAAAATGACAAAAAAAAAACAAGAAAAAAAAACTGAGATTGACAATGCTATTCAATACCAATCCATTTACAGAAATATGCTGACAATGCTATTCAATACCAATCCATTTACAGAAGTATGCTGCATTTGAAAACCATTCTCAAAAACCATAACTCTAAATACAAAAACCATAACTCTAAGTGTGTGTCTATCTTTCCTTAGCTTAAATACAAACACAACACATCCCACAGTATTGTTTTATTACCAAAACATAAATAATAACAAGTAATCCTATAGTCTACTTTGATCCAGTTGCTAGTTCTTTGTCCAGTCTCCTTGCTTTGATTGTCTCTAGTACAGAAGTTATTGAAACAGCATGCCCTCTGACATTAGCATTTACTCTAGCATTCACTCCAATTCTTCCAACATTGACTGCAGATGCAGATGCATTAATTGGTCCTCTATCCCTCCCACCAACTATGATTTTAGGTCCTTTGCCAAGACCACTTGATGCCTTTCCACCATGGGTTGGTAGTTTTGTGGGCTGCAACAACATTTTCAATTAACAAACTGAGAAGTTACAAAATAAAAAAGTTGGTTATATAAACAAGTGAGTGAGTTACCTGAGTGGATGACCTAGTACTCCTTCTCTTTAGTCCAATAGAAGCAATACTCATTGGTGGCTAAGATGCTGCTTGGCCTCCTCTTCTAGTTTGGCTGTTACTGGACATCTAAGGGAAAAAAAATTCCAGTTAGGAAAAAATTGGGCAAACTACTGTTAGTTTCCTACTTGAAGTTACAAGTCAGCATTAAAAGTTGGTTACCTCATTTGATGGGATGTTTGTTGTTAGAGTAGGAGTAGGAGTTGATGCAGGTTGAGATGATTACCCACTAGTACATCTCTGTTGCAACAAACAAATTAAGTATACAACAAACAAATAACAACATATGTACATGAATGCATAAGTGTACACTAACCTTCACCATTTTGGACTTAGGATGCAATTTGTTCTTGCATGACCTCTGATTGTGCCCTTTCTGCAGACACTTAGCACATGTCACATTGATGTTCTTCCTTGATGCCTTGTATGGATTTCTTGGCTCATTGCTTGTCTGTTTCTTAACTTCTTTGGTATGCCCGCTAATTTCTTTGCTTCTGATGGATTCAATTTCTGGCCACCTTCTTCATACTTATGCATGTCTAGAACTGGGTGTATCATGAATGCATAAGTATTCAAGTACCTAGACTTGCTGTAATACTCATGCACATAGGCTTCTGGCTGCTCATGATTGATTTGAATGGCACTGATGGCATGACTACAAGGCAAACCAGACAAATCTCATCTCTTGCAACTACATGTCCTAGTACTTAGGTCCACTATGTACCTTCTCTGAAAATGATCAACCTCAAATTCCAATTGTCCACACCAGGTTGCAAAACAGTTCCTTGATTCCACCTTCAACTTCTCAAGTTTGTCATAAATATTGGGACAAATCTCACCACTGTATTTTGTCATTCCATCCTTTTTAACTTGGATCCTTTGCATCAATTTTCTTCTGATCCATTCAAACATGGAGATTATTGGTAGCTCTCTAGCTTCTAGAATGTAAGAATTGAATGACTCACTCAAATTGTTCAGAAGGATGTCACACTAGCTCCTTGAAGAAAAATGTGACCTTGCCCACAAAGCAGAGCCAGTCTCCCTCAACCACTCCACAGCTGTCTTCCTATTTCTAGTCTTAGGATCAGGTTCTTCAATCTTCTTCATCCAATAATTGAATTCATGCACATTTCCAGTTGATGCAGTTTTCCAGAACAGGTCTTTCAACACACAACCACTGTATTTTGTCTTGAAATTACTATACATATGTCTCAGGCAGTATCTGTGATCTGCAATAGGGTATAACTCTACAAATGTTTTAACTGACTCCTTCTGTCTATCTGATATAAATGTCCACCCCATCTCCTCAACACTCCCAATATCACTTATCAATTCCTCAAGAAACCAAGACCAAGAGGCTTTACATTCTATCTCAACCAAAGCCACTGCTATGGGATACATGCTGTCATTTCCATCTCTCCCAATAACACTAAGTAGCTACCCTCCAAAAATCCCTTTCAAATGACAACCATCTAGTTCTATTATTGGTCTACACTCTACTAGAAATCCATCTTTCTGTGCACCAAGTTTGAAATAGATTCTTTCAAATGTAGGCTCTGTCTTTTCAGGATTAGTTGTTACTGAAATGTGAGGTTGGATTTTTTTCCTAATAACTGTAGTTGCATAATCCCTAATCATGTGATATTGCTCTGCCAAATCCCCTACAGTTATCTCCCTTGCCTTTCTCTTTGCCCTATATATTTGAAACCTACTTGCATCCACCATTATCTATCTTCTATTTTTTTTCTTAAAAGAGGCTATGTTAATAGAAGGGTCACCTTTCACCTCATCTACAAACTTCTTCCCCAAATACTTAGAGTTGGCTTGTTTGTTGTTGTAATGCCTCCCACATGTGTGTTTCCCCTCTAGAGTTCTGATCTGAAAGGTTATGGTTCCCCCAAATTGAGAGGCATGTATCCTCCAAGTACATCCATGCCTACAAACAGTAGTGATCCTAGCACTCTTATTTCTGATGTACCTTATATCATAACCATGCACCACATTAAACTCCCTCAAATACTCTCTAAAAACTCGGGGACTAGGAAATTTCATTCCAACTACAAGTTTGGGATCCTTCATCATCCATTCTTTGTATTATATGTATCCAACATCATCTGTCTCATCTGATGACCCTTTCAAACTAATCAATTCATCATCAACATCAACATCTGAATACTAACCAACATCATTTGGTAGATTGACTTTAGGTGGTGGTCCTTCAATTCTTCTGTGTGAGGTTTCATAAAAAATGTCATTATTTGGACCCTCTAGGTCTTCATACAGCCAACTTTGGTCATCACTTTCCTCTGCACTATCCTCAGAAGTTTCAGTATCACTATATTCTTCACTAACTATATAGTCCAAGTCCTCAGAATCATCACTATCAGTTCTCTCTTCATCAGCCACAAATTCAGTCTCACTATGTGCACCGTCACTCTCATCACCCTCATTACCTTCTACAGACTCAGTGTCAGTAGTATGCTGCAACCCCTCCTCATGTTGTATATCATTACCCTCACGCTCCATTCCTATTTGACTATCCCTAGCCTGATTCTGACTTGATTTCTCACTACCCTTACATTTCTTACCCACGTCCTCACCCTCAGCTACCTCTGCACTATCATCTGAGTCATTCCCAATGTCATCAACTATGATGTCAATATCAGACAAGTTTATATGAATAATGTCTGAGTCACCACCACCTATGGCATTACCACCATGTTCTATGTCACCACCACCTATGGCATTACCACCATGTTCTGCACCATTGGGATCTGACAACAACTCACCATTGGATGACAAAACCATAATAGGATCTACACCCTTATCTGCATAAACTACTACATAATCCAAACCCTTATAAGCCTCAAGCATTTTCATCATATTAGCATCACTGTAAATTGTTTTTAACCCAACATCTAAACTATAACTAGGCCATGTATAGTACATATCTATGTTTGTTCCTTTTCCACCAACCAGGTCATAATAAAGGTCTCTTAACTCAAACATGGACATTTTGTCAAGGTCACAGTTAATTATTTTATTCACCCTACCACCCTCATGAACAACATGTGGATGAAAGAAAAAAATGGCCCCCATGGTGCATTTGAACAGTTATGAATTTGTCTGACATTTTCAGCATTCACTCCTAAAGTATAAAAGACTTTCATCAATTCATTTTGGAACCACAACCCATAACCCTAAACTCTAAACAAAGATATAGTCATGCATGTAACAAACATAAACTAAAATAATAAATAATCCCTAATCCTTAAACAGATCACACAAAACAGAAACAGAATATAAAAGCATAAAGTCATACAATACAAATGCCTATAGTATATGACAAGCATAAAGTAATAGAATTAAAAACCTATTCTTCAGGCATAAAGTTAAAAGTTAATTGAAGAAGGAAACAAACAAAGTAATACACTGAGGATTAGGGATAAACTTCACCTTTTCAGTGCATACCCCACAGAAAACACAATGACAATAAACAAACAAACTAATACACTGACATCATTCACTACAAATAAACAAACAACCATAGGGGACCATAGTATATGAACAACTTCATAAATACAAAACCACCATAGCAACATGATATGAACAACTACATCGAACACAGGGTCCATGACAAAAAGTTAACCACTAATGGTACGAAAAGGGAAGGCACACAAACCCTAATATACAAAACAAACGGGACCACAATATACAACAACAAAAAGTACATCAACTAACATTATATATATATATATATATATCAGCAAATCGAACCGAATGAAATACAAAATAAAAAGCAATGATAGAAAAAATACCTTACAACTTATTCTTCGTGAACTTTTTGGCTTCATTTGCTTCTTAAATCTCCAAATCAGTGACAGTTGAACAATCTCAAATCTATACACTATTTCGTTCAATTGAAACCCTAATTTGTTCAATCGAACAACCCTAATTTGTTTAATCGTTCAATTTAACAATCCTAGTTCTCTTCACTTTCCTCTTCTTAGTTGCATGACTGTTGGAAGTGAAAACGGTAAGCAAGCTTAGATATACACATATATATATATAATATACACAAGGGCAATTGGTCTTTTTACGTCTGCCATTAACGATGTTAACGGTGCACATTACTCTATCAACCACAAAGAGTTATGTGGTGATATTCAAAAGTCAGGGCATAATCTGCACATGGCCTAAACCATAAGGGGGGTAAAGTAAAGTTTGCCCTTTTAAATTTGATCTTATACATATCAAATAATTTATTTTTAATTCAGCACTTAAATTTTTATTAAATCATTTTTTAACTTATTCAATTTTTAATATTTAATTTTTAGTCTTCAATTTTTAATTTTCAATTTTCAATTTTATCAAAGTTTTTATTTTAAAAATAAATTTCCATAAATAAGGAACATCGTTGTCATGCTCTCGGTCTCTTTAACCTATCAATCTAGAACCTCATTTTATTTCTTTTTTACGAGTGGTAACCCGTGCTATGCACGAGATTTTATAAATTAAAAGATTATTATAATTATCTTGAAATAATTTAATATTTTGTCTTGCGGTATACGTAAAATTTATAATTTAACTTTTATGTTTATAACTTTTTAAATTATTAGTTTAAAAAAAATTAATATATATATAAATCTATTTAGTGTAATTTTGATAATTTGTATTAAAAAGTTAAATCTGATTAAATGAGATTAAATGAGTTATGACATATCTCTTCTTGTTATGAAAATATACAAATTTAAAAGTTATAATTAAGACAAATATACAATTTTACTATTAAATGTGAAGTGAAGTGATATTCACCAATTTTGGTGGAAAAAAATAATAATTTTCAACGTTTCATCTTTTTAAATATTAAGGGTTGAAGATTCTCTTAATTGGAATTATAGTGAAATAACATCTTGAAATAGCCAAAGTTTGAGTATGTAGTTGGTTGAAATGTATAATTTAATTAATTCTCTTCTCATATTTGTATAAAACTTGACATTTATGACTACATTATTATAAGTCTGATTATGGGGGGAAAATTTGAGGTGTCAAACATTTTCCATTTGTAAATATCCTACATATTAAAAAAATGTGTAGCTTTTGTATATGTGTTTATCAGTTTTGTTTAATGGATATAAACAATTGATGTTTCAATTTAAAAAATTAAAAAGTAAAAAAAAAAATAGATTGGATTTTTTAAAGATAAAAGAAACCACCTAACTCTTCTAACTATTTAAGATGGACTATTTAATCACATAAAAAATAGAAATTATATTCAGATATTATCCCTATATATTATGATATTATATACAAGGGCAAATTACATATACCTCCCTCGAGGTTTAGCTAAATTATAGATACCCCCTGAGGTTTGAGAAATTATAGATACCCCCCTGAGGTTTATATTTTTATAACAAATTGCCCCCTAAGGCTTATATTTTCATAACAAATTGTCCCCTAATTTGTTATGAAAATATAAACCTCATAGGGGTATTGTAATTTCTCAAACCTCATAGGGTATCTGTAATTTAGCTAAACCTCGAGGGGGTAAATGTAATTTGCCCTATATACAACTATAGCTATAACAAATTAACTGTAATATATATGAAATATAGCGATTCCGATTTTTGACCCGACCTTTGTTGTATTCTGGACTCAAGTTCTATGGTTTGATGTTGTTATCCATGTCTTGTTTTCCCTCATTTGTCTTTGAGTTTGAGTTTTAGAATGTGTTGGGCATGTTCGGAACAGGTTGGTTGTGAGCTGGTCTAACTTGATGTTGCCCAGATTTTGGCTTCTTCACTCGAGTGAAGCTTCTTGCACTCGAGCGAGCTTTGTAATCTCTTGGTATTTCTTTCAGACTTGTAGAATTTCTGAGAAGGTAAAATTCTTTGCTCGAGCGAGGCTTCTTGCGCTCGAGCACTCGAGCGACAGAGTGTCTGTAAAACTTTTGAAGGTATGTATTCTGCGCTTGAGCGATGCTTCTTGCGCTCGCGCGAGGTCACATATTGTGTCTGGTCACTCAAGTGACAACTTCTTCGCTCGAGCGAGCCTCGTGTATATCAGTTCGCAGCAAAGCAATTTTACATCACGTTTTGATTTCTTTTCACTCAAAACCCTAAGTCGGCTTCTCCTTTCTCTAAAATTCTCTCCCTCTCTCTTAAAATACACCTAGATCTAAGGATTTCTCTACCCTACTTCCTTTGAGAAAAAGGTGAAGCATCCTGTGGGCCTCCTTTTGATCCGAATAAAATTGAGTTTGGGCGTCCTTGAGGTTTCTTCCATCTCTCTTTTGGGCTTCTACTCTTGAGGTAGGGATATTCTACACTTTGTTATGATCTTTAACCTAGTTATTCGTTGTTATGTTTAAATGATGAGATTTGGGAGTGATTTGGGTAAAGTTTGGGTTTGGGTTCAAAGTTGAAGAAAGAGGTTTTCATGTTGGGTTACATAAATGATTATGGGGTTTTGAATATGAAGTTCCCTTGTGTTAGAACGGTGAAATTTAGCCTTTAGATTGATATTTGAAAAATGGTGAGATTTTGCCCTAATTTGTGTTCAATAATTATTTTGAATAAATAATGGTATTGACATGGGAAATGTGAAATTGGAGGAATGAATGAATAAATGGTGTAGTTGGATTTGTTTAATCACTCATCTATGGAAATTTGATAAATTATTTGTTATAAAGATTATATATCTGTTTAGAAATATCTGTTTTGGCTATCGTGGAGAATAGCTATGATTGTTGTAGAAATTGCATGAAGATTAGGTGAATTGAAACTAATCATTTAAATTATGTCATTGAATATGATGGTATGATTAAATCATTGAATACATTGTATATGTATCATTGTTTGGGAGGAGATAAAGGATGTACTCCATTGTTTGGGAGGAGATAAGGGATGAACTCCATTTAAAACTAAGTTAGCCGGAGTGTCCAGGGTGAAAGTCCTGAAATCTCGTGTATATATGGGTACCGATTCCCTCGGACGAAAATTCCATAAAATGGCAAATTGAAGTGATTGAATAATGGTTGTATTGAATTGTGAACCACTGAGTTGTAGTCTCATTTGGGTTGTTTAGATAACAATGAACTTAACTCATGAATTGACTTGAAATGAAATGAATTAACTTGAAATGAATAAATTGAAATGGATTGAGATGTGAATATCAATATTGAATGGTCATTGGATGAATGTAAGTTGGTCATAAATATTGAACGTTTATCTAACACTTATATCTTAGTTAAACCTTATATATTGTGTTAGTCTATCTCTATTGGGCTTTGGCTCACCCTACTTGGGAAACCATTTTTAGGTATTGGTGATATCCTTCCTCCAAAAACGTAGCTTGGGAGGACTTAGGAGTTGGAGGCTCTATTTTTGTTATTTTTGTGTTTAATTGTTTATTCAAGCCGAGGGCTTTAAATGTATATAGAACTTATTACTCTCTTTTGTTGTAACTAAGTTATGTCTTGGAAATATGTAAGCCCGTAAGACATTTATTTTGTTGTTATTAATTAGTGTTACATGCTGTAGTTTCAAAATGAACATTTATGAAAGTATAATGCATGTAACATCGTTTGTAATATAAACTCTGACGAATGGAAGTATATCATTTCTATTATTCTCATAGATCTTATGGAATGGATTATTTGTATTATATTTTGGGGGCGTGACAACTTGGTATCAGAGCGTACCGGGTTTGAATACTTTGGGTACGTGGAAAGTGGTTATTACCACAATGGGTTTGTCTCGCTTAGTTGAGGTATTAGTATGCATTGTATGCTTATGTGATAACATGCTTGTATGATTATATGGGTATAGAATTTAGTTTCTAGGATGCTGATCGAATCCATGGGTTTCTGGGAGTCTTGTTGGAAAGGCACTTGATCACTGCCATTTCGGAACTCTAGCAAAGCCGCGGGACGGTCATTATCCGAAAATAAAATTCGTATATGTTTACGTGATTACGTGCTTATGTGGAATGAGTTAGTGTTGTCCATTGTACTAGGACTTGAGTGATTTGGCTTCGGTACATTAGGGACTGTGCTAATTTTTGGGTTACCCTTACTAGGATGCCTAGACGAGGACGTGACAATTTCCCTCCCTCCATACGGGAAGAATTGCGGAAATAGTTTGTGGAGTTACGTCAAGGTACTACACCTTTGGTACAGTTTGAAGCATGGTTTGCTAACCTATCGAGATTTGCTCTTGAGTTGGTAGAGACTGAGGAACTTCGTTGCTCGGAGGTTGCGAGTAGGCTGTGTGACGACATCCGAGAAAGGATTGCCGAGTCTTGGCATAGAAGTTATAGTGTGCTTGTTGAAGCTGCGGCTCATGTAGAGGCAGCGGTATTAGTCATGGGTCAAAGTAGAGATGAGGCCATCTTGGCGACCCTAGTAACTCGGTGTGTTAGTAGACATTTCAAGAGGCAGAGCGGTTTCAATCCATAATAGTCTCAGGGAAAGCAGTCTAGATCTACCTTTTCAGTGCCGAGTTCGGGTCCGGGAAAGGGTAAGCAGAGGGGTTTCACTTATTTCAAATGTGGTTAGTTGGGCCACAAGTCTCCGACTTGCCCATAGAGGAAAATGGTAGGGTTGGTAGCTCGACCAGTAGTTGCACCACCTAGTCAGCCAAGATTTGGAGTGATCGAGTGCCTGATGGGGAAGCAGTCATTGGGATCCTCACCAGTTCAGACTTTGAACCAGTCACGTATTCAGGTTTCTAATTTAATTTATCTATGGTTTCTATTTTTTTTTAATTATTATTATTTAGGTAAGTTATGATGTGAGTTAGATATGTGATAGACATATAGCGATTCTGGTTTTGACCCATTATATATTATATTCTGGACTCGAGTTGGTATGGCTTTGAATGGTTATTCATATCTTGTTCTCCATGTCTTCCCTTTTATTTTGGTTATCGAGTTGTGGTTGTGTGTTTAGAACAGGTTGGTTGTGTGTTTTTCCAAACCTGTGATACCCAAATTTTGGCTATTCCGCTCGAGCAGGCTTCACAAATTTTGCTCCTCCACTCGAGCGGCCATTCTTGCGCTCGAGGGGGATTCGTCAACTCTCAGTATTTTTGTAAGTCTGCAAATGCTGGAAGTGTGCATTGGACGCTCGAGCATCCAGTCTCATGCTCGAGTGGGGCCCTTCGTCTACAAAACTTCTAGAAGTGCATATCCTACGCTCGAGTGCAACTTTTCACGCTCGAACAGAACTTTGTGCCTGATGCTCGAGCGTCACTTTCCACGCTCGAGCGGACTGCGTGTATAACAGTCGTGAAAATGTCATTTTGAATCACTTTTTCACTTCTCTCTCTCTCTCTCTCTCTAAAACTTCTCAAAAACCTAGATCTACACTTTCTCTCTCTAAAACTCACCTTCTCTCTTAGATTTCATCTAGATCTGTTGATCTTTCCACCCTAGTGCCTTTGAGAAAAAGGTAGAGTGCTTCAAGATCTCCATTTTGATCCGATTGGAGTTGGTTTTCGGCGTCTTTGAGATTTCTCTCTTGCTTTGTTTGGTCTTCTGTTTGAGGTAGGGATCTTTCTACACCTTCATATGATATTTAGCTTAGTTATTTGTCTCTTATGTAACAATGGTGTGATTTGGGGATGTTTTAAACAAATCTAGGGTTTGCGTATAAAATAGAAAGAGGGGTTTTGGGTGAAGGTGAAATAAATGATTGTGGGGTTTGAAAATAATGTTGTGTTGTGTCTAATTTGATGATTTTGGCACTTGGCTAATTTTGGAAACAAATGGGAAAATTGCCCTAATTGGATCAAACTATTATTTTGTACAAATAATTAGAATTGACATTGAAAATGTGAAATTGAGAGGGTATTGATATGAATAGTGGGATGGGTATGTATGAACTCATTCTTTTGGAAGTTTTGAATAAAATATCTGTTTGAGATTGAATATCTGTCTAGAGATAATTGTATTGGGCTATCGGTGGAGGATAGCTTTGACTGTTGTAGAAATTGTATATGGATTAGATGAATTGAAACTAATCTTTTGATGGATGTCACTAAATATGACCGTGTTTATATACATTGTATATGTATGTTTGTTTAGGAGTGGAAATGTGATGTGCTTCATGTTTAATTATATGTTTAAATATATTGCATATGTATGGATATTTGTTTGGGAGGAGAAAGGGGATGGACTCCATTATAATTAAGTTGGCTGGAGTGTCCTAGGTGAAAGTCCCGAAATTATACATGGTTGCCGAGCCTGCGGACGAAATATCCGTAAAATGGCAATTGTAGTGTTTATATAGCCTACGTTTACATGGGTCCTGTTTGACAACTGCCCGCTAATGAAATATTTGTGAAATGGAAGTTTGAAGTATTTATGCATATGTGTTGTATGATTTGAAAATTATTGAGTTGTAGCCTCATTCGATTGTTGAGAAATAACGAAATTGACTCATGAATGGAGACAGATAAGTGAACAGAATATGAATTGAAAGTAAATGGATTAAGACTTGAAATTGATATCTTATGAGTATATAAAGTTGTGAAAAGTTTTATCACAAGCATTGTTTATGCACTTGTACTTATACCTTTGCTAAATTTCATATACCGTGTTAGATGATTTCTACTGAGCTGTAGCTCACCCTATTTGAGAATAATATTTTCAAGTAATAATGACATGCCTCCACCAAGGCAATAGCATTGGAGGGACTTTTTGGAAGCAAGAGCTTTATGTTTTGTTTATTTTGTATAGCCTAGGGCTAAACTTGTATTGAGTGAAACTCATTTTGTTGTAACCAAGTCAAGACTTGGAAAGGTGTAAGCCAATTGTAACAACCCAGATTTTTAATTATTTTGTAGAATTTATACTAATATTATTTAATCTCAGTTTGAAAAATATATAATTTATTATATATTATTATGTGTAATTTTGTATAATATATAATTTATTAAAAGTTTAGGGGTCAAAATATAAATAATAATAATATAGATAATATTAATAATAATAATAATGGATGTGGTAGTAAAATAATAATTTATTTTCTGTTGGTATATGATAGGGTGTAATTTAATTATAAATTAAATTATTTATATAATTATATTAGAAAGTTAGGTCAAAAGGTAATTATCTTAAATATCTATTAAAGATAAGAATGAATCTTCGTAATTATTATCGAAATCTGCCACGTATCAACTCTTCCCCTATAAAAGGAGGAGGCTTCCGCTGGAAAGAATGGAGGAAAGAAACAGAAAGAAAAGAGGGAAAGAAAAGAAAGAAAAGAAAGAGAAGAGAGAAAGAAAGGAAAAATAATGGAAATTGAAAGGGTCTTTGATAGTGAAAAGAAAGGGTGAGGTATTAAAGTTAAGGTGAGTTATATTATACCTTGAGTCACCAAAATGTATTTTACATATGTTTTGACTTACCAAAATCTATTTTACACAAGTTATGTTTTATTAGTATATTACTAAAAGTTATATTTTATAAAGGTTTCAGTTACGTAGTTTTATTTCTGAACCCTATTTGCTTAAAAGGAAACCCATGGATATGTTTGTTTATATTTTAAAGAATATTTGACTATGACCTTATATATAATTATGTTTTGTAAGTACCACCACGGGAGTCCCACGCCTTGGGGGACTTAAATAACCATTGGTTTCTGTTTGACCACTTTGTGGTCCTCTGTTTGTCATGGATCCATTGACCTCTGTTCTGTGCGGACCAAAGTGCTGTGCAGAGCTAAGTGCTACACTATTGTGGGAGCCACCTCTAGAATCCGTACGAGCCACCTCTTGAATCCGTACCTCTATTCTGATTGTCACTTCTGTGACCTCTGTTCTGTTCTGTTCTGTACCGTAGTTATGGTTATATATTTATATAATATCTGTATTTCAGTTTCTGGTACTTAAAATGATTTGTTTATGTAAATGTTTTGGCCTAACTAACGATCTATGGTTATTTCATGTCCCTTATACTCTTGGTATAATATTTCTCACTCTGTCATGTGCTTATAGTTGTTTATCAATTTTCAGGAAATAGCTTTTGGAAAGTCTTAGATGCAGGGCTACGGAATAGACACACACAACATTTTTATGATATTTCTCTATGTAAATAACGACCTTTTTGGTCAATATAATTTTGTAATAAAAATAGAAGTTCCGATGATTATTTTGGTACCCTCACTTTAATATTACTTCCGCTCGCGTTTATTGATTTGTTTAAGAATTGGCCGGAGGTAACCTTAGTTACTGGCCATCACGATGCTTAACCCTTGGGTACGGGGAGCGGGTCATGACACCAATAGGGCATCTACTTCTGTCAAACCCTTTTGTATCATTAACTTTAGGAAATGAAATGACTATTTACTCTGATTTATGCTATCATTTATATATATTTGTGGATGTATTTATGCTATTATTTTGGGGGCATTACAAACATGTGAGTTTTATTTTGATTTAAAATATGATAGTGGGAGATATTTTCAAATTAGATTTGTTTAAATAAAATTTAAATATTTTTAAAATTTAAAATTGGATATTGAGATGCAAAAGAAAAGATTTTAACTGAATAAATAAAAATCAAATTTATTAATTTATGTGTTTGTATATCTTTTTTTTTTTTTTTTTGGTTATGTTATAAGATATAGATAGATATTCACAATTTTGATGAAAAATATTATTTGATTTTTTTGAGGAAGAGAGAAGGCAGATAAGTTTTAATATTTTTTTTTGGAAATTAGTGAGAGAGATTAGGATGGAGAGATTATGAAATATTTTTATTATCTTTTCATTTGAAATTTATAAATTAAAGGATAATTATTATTTCTAAAATAATTAAATAAATCAGTCAATAGTTTTTTTTAAAAAATCTATTTTATAAATTGAAAAATCATTAATTTTAGAAAATTGATTAATTTATCCCATTAAGTGATTTAAAATTTTGATAGATATACATAAAAAAATAGATAATTATATTATTAAATCATGATTCAAATTTAGATATTGTTATATCTTTTTGAGATACATATCTAAATTCTTATCTTCTTTACTTTTGTGTGATTTCTATTTTTTTTTTCAATTTATTTTAGATAGAGTTGTGGGTTTCTATTTTTTTAAAATTTAATTTATTTGTGGTTTCTATTTGTTTTTAATTATTATTATTTAAGTAAGTTATGATGCGAGTTAAATATCTGATAGATATGTGAGTTTTATTGATTTAAAGTATGATAGTGGGAGATATTTTCAGATCAGATTTGTTTAGATAGACTTTATCGATTTTTAAATTTAAAATTGGATATTGAGAGACAAAAGAAATATTTTAACTGAATAAATGAAAATCAAATTTATTAATTTTATATGTTTGTTTATCTTATTTTTAATTTTTTTTGTTATGTTATAATATAATATATAAGATATAGACAAATACCTACAACTTTTATGAAAAATGTTATCTGATTTTTTGGAGGAGAGAAAAGGAATGCAAGTTTTAATATATATATATATATATATAATATTTATGAAAATTATGAAATATTTTTGTTATATATTCCCATTATTATTTCTAAAATAATTAAATAAATAAATCGGCCAATATATTTTTTTAATTTATTTTATAAATTGAAAATTAATAATTTTAGAGTAAGAGTTCGAAACTCTCAGGAGGCTTCTCATTAGAACCCCATTTTATATATAATATACATAGATATTTATATTTTTTTTAGATATTTTTTTAATATACAAATTATTTTTTTTAGATTTTTTTATAAAAATAATTTAATAATTTCATCACTAATCATAGTATATGGAAAAACGTTGAAAATGGTACTGTAACAACTATGAAAGAAGTTAAAAAAGTTTGTGAGTTAAGAGAAGTCAATAAATATTAAAGTTATTTTATTTTAAATTAAAAAATTAAAAAATTAATTTTGAGGTATTAAAACTCTCACAAATTTTATAGGTTAAAATCTTGGGGGATGCACCAATAAATCCCAAATTAATAACTTATGCACTGTTTAGTCCTAAAAGTTTTCTTATAGACTGAAAGGTCCCATTATAATGTTAATAACATCAGATACAATGTTAATAACATCAGAGTCATGTTACAAACATTAGATTTCAAACATCTAATGTTCATCAAATTTCAATAATGTTTGAAAATATAGGATGAAAAACATCTAATGTTCATCAGATTTCATAAATTTTGAAATTATAGAATGAAACATCAGATCATTTACATCATTTACATCATGCTGATGTAAAATAGGACTAAATGGAGCATAAGAAAACTTTTAGGACTAAATAGTTCAACGTTTCAAAAACTAGAATTTATGGGTAAATTTTCCTAAAATGTTTTTTTTATATATATAATATATAGATTTTATTTTAATTAGAAGTTTTGGATCCACGCGATACACGTGTATAATTGCAACGTTGTCATTCACTCGGTCCGCTACTTTCACCAATCAATCTAGAGCCTCATTTTATTTCTTTTTTTATTTTATTTTAATTAGAAGTTTTGGATCCGCGCGATACACGTGTATAATTGCAACGTTGTCATGCTCTTGGTCCAGCTACTCTCACCTATCAATCTAGAACCTCATTTATTTCTTTTTTATTTTAGTTTAACAAAAATGAGTGAGACCCATTGGGTGACCCTACCACCCCCAATAAATGTTGAGGTTTAAAACTTTTTTTTTTCTGTTTTTCTTTTTTTTTTTACCCCACGTGTATGAGGGGGTGATTGGGATCTGTATCAGTTTTGTTATTTTAATTAGTAATTTTGGATCCGCGCGATACATGTGCATTGTTGGTTAATATTGGAAAATGCCTAAGACCCTCAGCTGCGGGTGCTGGGGGGTCGTGCGTGTAGCCCACTGATTGAGTCAAAAAAAATTATTTTTTATTTTTTATTTTTTTATTTTTTTTTTCAGCTAGTAGGGGACCGTCACGTCACTAGGGGTCGACCCCCACTGAGGGTATGAATCACTGCCCGGTTAATATTATAGCATAACATTAACATCTTGTTTGTTTTTAAAGGTAAAATAGAAGGAAATAATAATGAGGGAATTAAATAAAATTATGTTTGTTTTGATGATAGTGATTAGTGTAGAAACTGTTAAATTATTTTTATATAAAATAAATATAAAATAATAAAAAAAATACAAAAACATTAAACATTAATATTTTAAAAAAAATTCCTAACATGTAAAAAAAATTTAAAAAATAAAAAATTTCTAGAAAAAATAAAACAAATAAAATAATGATTTTTACTTAACAAAAAAATACAAAAAATTAAATATTAATGTTCAAAAAAAATGCCCGACATATAAAAATAAAAATAAAAAACAAATAAAAAAAAGATGCTAGGCTGCCGAACTATTTTTCTAATACCAAGTCTTGGAGGCTTATCTGAATCCCCTTAGGAAGGCCCATCCTAATCCGGAATTCACTATCAATCCCCTCCCCATCTCTCAAAACAAACACAATATTAATGAGTCTCACTCCACTACCAATCTCAATCCCTCCTCTAACTCTCCAAACAAACGGGGCCTAAGAATAATAATTTTCTACCAAATAAATGATTAAATATTTTACATGAATTAGGATATGTAATTTTGTGAACCCCATACTCATGTGAAACATTTGATTATTTATTTAATAGAAAATGTGAGGTTTATAACATTTTCTTATTATGGGAATTATATGCAAGTAAGATAAGAGGAAAAAAATAATCAAGCTTATGAGAAGCGTAAGGGATACTTCTACTCCCATAATTTTTCATTTGTATCCCACCAGAACATACTTGCACTCCCATTTGTTACTAATTTTTTTTCCCTTCTCCGATCTGTATGTAATTCCCCCTTAATAATACATGTGCAGTTTGCATCCGCAGCTTGGTACCCTATCTATACTTGAAAATTTCTCTGTATATATAGACATAGGTATCGTTTGGCATGAAAGTTGAGTTGTTTTTTTTTACTAAATTAGTCACAAAAAGAAAAAATATGTTAAAAAATTAATAAGAAAAAATATCAAATCTAAACCATAATTATTTCACTTTTTTTCTCACAAAAATTTAAAAAAAAAAAAAAACCCAAAAGAACTTTTTAATCAGGGTTAAAATAACTAAAAAATAAAAAAAAAAAAAACAAAAACAAAACAAAAGCCAACCTAACTTCTCAAACGAATCATAATGAGTAGTATGAAATTTATTACAAATTAATAATTATATATATGAAACATATTATGTAAAATTGCTTTGTGTAATATATATGTAAAATATTATATAAATGTATGATAATTAGTTAAAATATTTTTTAATCCGTCAATTCATTAAAAATTATCTAAATCATAATTTATCAATCCATTAATCCGCTATTCAATTTATCATTTTACTCTTAAATTGTTCCAACCACACCCCCACACACTTACGCTGCAACCCGTTCCAAACCAACTCAATCCAACGCAAAAAGAAGGTTGATGACTTCACAGGGACTCATATAATATTTTGAAAATATTCTAGTAGTTCCTGACTTTTGACTCCTCAAAATTTTGTAAATCTTCCACGAAGAATCCACTTTGAAGATTCAGCATCCGAGCGTTGACATCAATAATTGGCATTCCAGAAGAAAAAGACAAATTTTGTAGAAGATAAAGCCTCTCTTCAAAATCAAAGATAAACACGCCAAGAAAAGACAAATAGCTATTGTAAATATCTATGTCTGTAATTATTTGTGTCTGTCAGTAATAAGGCTTCTCCTTCATTCACTACTTTAATAAAGCAGATGACCCCTACCCTGCCTTATTAAAGAAAAGTTATGAGAATCCTTACACGTGTCCTGTAATAAATTATAGTGTCAAAATTTTGTTAAAAAGGGAGGATTGAATGATGTGCGATGGGGCCCAAAGCAGTACCTGGCATCATTATCCAAACCCTCTAATTGTTTTTATCTGTGTAGAAAAATCGTCAAAATAGGCATATAATTGTATGCATATAGCCTTGTCCTTATTAGATTTTGAAAAAGCCTAAGTCAAGGCTTGAATAGGTTTTGACTTTTAGAAAAAGTTTGGACGTAAGATGTCACGCATAGATTTGGAGTCTTTATTTTTATCTTCCTTTTGTGTTGTATAAATTGACATTCATGCCAACGGAAGAGGCAGAATGAAAAATCCCCCTTCACTCTGCTTTGTAAAAATTTCCAACCCCTCTCAAAAACCTCTAAGTGTACTAAGTCTTTCAGAATTTCAGAGTCTGTAATATAATCTTTGTAAGTATATTTCTTATTAATATAAAGTGTGAGTAGTTTCTCTTTTTCCTTAAATATTTCAAAAGGGTAACCCTTCTATTCTAAAAATTTATTTTCTTTTTGAAAAAAAAAACTAAGTTTATGGAATGCTTGTTTGCCCATTAATATTACATGCTTTACACCTTCGTAGTATCTGTTGTTTTCTATTTTATTACTGAGTGACCTTAGCTGAAGAGCCCGTGTGAGCCGTGGTTAGGCGTTTGAGGGCAAATTGTAGACAGAAGGGGAAAGGTAAAAAATAGAAAATAAAAATATACTATGTTGAACGAAGCTTAGTTTCAAGGTGGGAGTACATGTAATGAAAACAAACATTGCCTAAAAATAGTTTTGCCAAAGAAAAAGAATTTTAGAATAAAAGGAGAGCAACCCGAGTAGAAATATTAAGGAAATATTGTCAATAAAAGAATTTAAAAAATCAAAATTGTATGCCTTTAGAAGAAGAACTTAGAATTAAAATCAGAACCAGTATTGAACTTATACAAGAAATAGAAGATCAAAAATTGAGATATCAATTTCTATTATCATTAGGTTCCAGCAGATCTCTAGAAAATTATAGTTTAAAAATTTCTCAAATAAATAAAAAGATAGCTGTAAAACAAGAAGCCTTAAAGCTAGCCATACAACAGCTTGAAGACCTATTAGCATAACTGTAGAATTAATTAGATAATTCTCAGCCCAATTTCAAAATAGTGGTAGACCACTAACCCATCACCCCCAAAAATTGGGTATCAGAGCAGCGTTCGGTTTTAGGACAGTTTAAGTTAGTTTATGCATTCTGCTTGTGGAAATAGAGTAGTTTTTATTTTTGGACAATTTAGTTATAAATTTCATATTATAGTAGTTTTTAATAATTTTAAAGTAGGAGTTAATTTTGTGTATAAAAAGAGTAGAATATTTAGATTTAGAACTCAGTAGCCATAACCATCGCCTTAACATAGATAAAAATAAATTCCGTTGTAATTTTGAAGATACTTTTACACATCAGCTTCATAATGAACATAATCCTCAGTTAAATAGTATTATAGATTATCAGATTAATTTTGTAGAAAATATTAAAAAGGACATAGATAAAATTAGTAGTCTTTTTACTTCATCTATAGATTATCTTCGTAACACTCGCAGTATAATCAAAGATCAAGATAAAAAATTAGATTATATTCAAGATCAGTGTAGTTCTATCCTACAAAAAAGAATATATTTAAATCTAGAAAAATTTACCACTAAATTAGAAATAGAAACTCCAATTTCAGCTACAAATACTAACAGTTCGAAGCAAATAGAACTAGAATTTAAACAACTAATTGAAAAAATTCATAGTCAGATAAATCAAATAACTAAACAAATAGAACAAATCAACCAAATTCAAGATAATTTAAAACAGAAATTAGAAATTTTAGAACAACTTGTAAGATCTTAGTTTATGAGTAGTGATAAAAAAGCTAATAGAGACTACCAGATTATTTTGAAACAAGCAGAAGATTTTCATAATAACTCAGAAGGAATCAGCAGCTATCAAGGAATAAATCAATCAGATAAAATATCAGTAAGACAAAATAATATAGAAATTTTATTTCTAATCAGATTGTGTGAAAAATTTGAAGAACTATCAGAACAGCTACACAACTTAGAAAATCGTTTAGCTTCTTTAGAAAGAATAATACTTCAAAAAGGAAAAGGAATAGAAGGACAAATAAACAAACCCCAATCTCAGGTAAACGAAGAAGATATAGCTAGATATTTTGAAAAGCTTAAATTACCAAAGAAACCCGTTTGTAGAGCTTACATAAACTAAAAATGTTTAAACAGCTAATAAAAGGAAGCAGCAGTAAAAAGCGTAATGAAGATGAAGATATTAAAATGAAAGAATTTATAGATGTAGAATAACAGATAGAAAATTTAAGAAAGAAAAGTTAGAACTAATTCCAGCTAAATATGTATATAAGTTAGGAAAAATTCATAAAAAACAATATCTATTTAAACACTACGGCGAACAAATGATTAGTGTAACTCATGAAGATGAAAAAATAGAGCTAAATTTAATAGACAGAGAAAGCTATAAATATACAGTAAATGAACACCTCAAAATGACTCACTTAGGATTAGTAGTGGTAGGAGTTAAAGCTTTAACTAGAGAAAATTTAGGAACTAAAGTTTTTTGTATGTCTTTATGATGATAGGTTTAATGATGTAAGACAAAGTATTTTAGGCAGTTATGAATTAGATATGAATTCAAAAGGAGGAATAGTTTATTTTATACCAGATTTCTTACTACCAACCTCGACCTTTCATAAAAAGATAAAAATAGGAATAAAAAGTAGGGGCTACAACATGAAAAAAGGAGAAAAGAATTTATTAGTTTGCACAGGATTTTTAGGCTTAGCAGTCTTAGAAAGTAATACTCACTATAGACTCACAAATGATCAGATAGTGAAGTTGTTAGGCGCAAAAGGAATAAAGGCACTACCAGCGAAAAAATTTAATTCCGAAGATAATGCAGCATTAGATTGGAACTTAGGAGATTTTCTAGGACAAAAAAGGTTAGCCCCTCAAGATAATTTATTATATCAAAGAGCAGATAGAAACTATGCATCAAGATTTACTCAGTATACCTATGTAGCACCAGAAAAATCTAAAGATGATGAATTTAGTAGTATAGACAGGGAAGAAAATTAAAATAATCGTAGTGACATAAATCAGCTTTATGTAATGACAGAGGAAAAAACAATATCACAAAATAAAATATATAATATTGATGAGATAGATTTAGAAAATTCACCCTAGAAGACATGAATAAAATATTAGATACTAGATATTATGAATATTTAGCCAGAGGAGATACCCATGATGAAGCAGTGTCGTTTTTAGATCAAGAATTTCATACAGAATATGTAGATGATATCATAGAAGATAAAATACATCCTAGTAAGATATTTAGAATGCCAAAACAATCTAACTTAGAAGATACTTTTTACATGAACACAGAAAGCACAGGAACTAGTAACCCACAACCAACGGTAGAAGATCCTGTAGAACCAAGGCAATATGCAGTAGGAGGAAGAAGACCATTAGCTAGTTTAAGACGTATTAATGCAAACCCCGATAAAAGTTATAGATTTCATGGAAAGCGTAGACAACCAGATATGAGTATACAATTACAGCCAGCCAATAACCAAGGAACTCTTTTAGATTTAGCCAGATTCGACCCTCAGATATGGCAAGAAGTAATAGAAAAATGAGAAAAAGATGCAGTAAAAGCATGGATGAGTAATCCCTATGAATCAACGGATATGTGGGAATATATGGAAACACTTTTAGGAGATTCAGCTTTTAATATATATTTAACTTTTAAAGGAAAATATGAGGAGACAATTAGACAGCTTAAAGGACTAGGAGATAACCCATGGAATTTCACTAGCTTTATAAAAGAAATACTTATAGGATATGACCCTTCCAGACGAAATACTTATACTCAAAGCATAGCATTAACTGAATTAGATCAGATAATATTAGGAAGTTGGAAATATATTGTACCCTTTAGTAAAGAATACTTGGCCATAGCAGCTAGAACTGGGAAAAGTTTTGATGAAGAAATAGGAAATAAATATTTTAGAAAATTACCTAGAGAACTAGGAAGAGAAATATAAAATTAATGGTCAATTTATTATACAAACTTACCAGCCCAAATAGCCGCAGGAGAAGTAAAAATAAAAGGTACCTTAGGAATAGGACCTAGGATAGTTTTTACATTCCATAGACTTAAAGAAAAATGTATAGAAGTTAAAATACAGAAAGATTTGAAAAAACAAAATTATGATTTTTGTAGTAGCATAATATATACTCCTCAGTAACATGAAAATAAATATAATAGGAAAAAATACAAAAAATATGGAAAATATAGAAAAGAAAAATATTGGAAGAAAAAATATAGAAAACCATGGAAAAAACAGAAATTCATTAGAAAAAGTAGAACTTTTAATAGGATAAATTATAAGCGACTACCTACCGAAGAGAAAGATAAAAGAAAACAAAGATATGTTAAAAAACCTAATAGTAAAAAATGCAATTGTTTTATATGTAGAGAACCCAATTATTTTGCAAAAAACTGCCCAAAAAGACAAAGGCCTAATACTAATAAACAGATAGAAAGACTACATATTATAGAGAACTTAGAAGAAGATATAGTTAGCATAAATAGTGATGATTCAGAAGTCTATAGCATAGTCAGTGATTATGAATATCAAATAGAAGCCATAAGTTCAAATAGTGATTAAGAAAGTGATACAGATGTAGATAATCTTTTAGGACAACTCAACCAAGAAATAGGAATGACTTCTTCTCATGATACTTTCTTTATGATGGAATGTAATGCAGATACTGAATGTCAGCATAATTTTCAAATAGGACTAGGATTTGATACCACTAGATGCAGCTATTGTAATTGGTTTCCAGCTAAAGATAAGAGAGCTCAGTGTTTATTATGCAGTATAACTTATTGTATAGTCTGTCTAGAAAAATTAAACATGACACATAAGATAACATCAGAAAATAACAGCGAGCTGTTAGAAGATCAAAGTATAGAAAGCAGATAATTACATCTAACAATTAGAGAATTAGAAGTACAAGTAAGAGAACTTAAACTACAAATACGTGAAATAGAAACCAAAGCTAATTTTGACATAGAATGTTTAGAACTAGAAAATAGACAGCTTAAACAGCAGCTAGAACAATTTCACAATAAATACCCTTTAAAAAGATAAACTAATTGAAGAACATATGAATTCTTTAGAATTAGTCAACCTAGTTGATTTTCAACCCAATTGATTTTCAACCCTTTAGTCAATACTCTCAAGCACAACCAGATAATACATATTTACCATTTAATTACCCTGTTATACCCAAACCAAATTTAGTTGAGATCTCTTGTGTAATTAAATTTGTAGAAAAAACCCTTAGTATAGATGCCATGATAGATACCGGAGCCAGTAAATCATACATTGAACAACACGTAGTTCCACGAGGATGGAGCACAGCTTTAACAACCCCAACTTTAGTTAGTATAGCAGATGACACTAAACAAACATATACACATTGCATCAATGGCGCACAGATTAGTTTTCATCATCTAGGTTCTCAAACTCAACATATAGAATGGTTCCCATTGCCCCAAGTTTGGATTGGAAATACTCAACAAAATCACCCTTTCATCTTAGGACTCAACTTCATACTTAGTTTACAAGGCGGCATGTTTATCAGCCAAAACAGCATTAGCTTCTTCAAACGAACTGTACATACACCCACAGCATATGCCCTTAGCACCATCGCTCATTCATCAGAGTTGCGTGCGAAGCGTGGTGGTACCATAGGAGTAGATTCAATTCCCGCTAGTTTTTTATTTCCTAGTAGAAATATTTTTCCCGAGCTAGCCCAAAAGTATATACCTGATGAGATAGCAAATACTTCTTTAGAAAATTTAGACATAGAAAACTATGAATTAGAAGATTTAGAAGTGTTTGATTTTGAAGATAAGGGAGACTATTGGAACCTAGAAGATTTTCAACAAACAGTTAACTTAGATTTAATTTTTGCAAAAATAGGAAAATTAAAGAAAAAACCAGTATACAGAAGAACATAAAATGATTTATATGAAATAATAAGATTAGCTGAAACAACAGAGATTTTAGGAGAACAGACCATGAAATATTGGGAAAGAAATAAAGTTTTAGCCAGCTTAGATATAAAAAATAAAGATTATAGGATTACCTCAGCACAAATAAATCATACGCCAGCAGATATAGAAGAATTTAGAACACAGATTAAGGAGTTACTAGATTTAGGAGTAATTAGACCGAGTAATAGTCCGCATAGGAGCGCTACATTTATGGTTAGAAATCATGCAGAGATAAAAAGAAGAAAAGCTAGAATGGTTATAAATTATAAAAGATTAAATGACAATACAGAAGATGATAAATATAATATACCAGATAAAGATCAACTCATAAACAGAATACAGACAGCAAAAATATTTAGTAAATTTGATTGCAAGTCAGGATTTTGGCAGATAAAAATGGAAAAGGAAAAAATACCTTGGACAGCCTTTTGTTGCCCACAAGGACATTACGAATGGCTAGTTATGCCTTTTGGACTAAAAAATGCACCGTCCATATTTCAGCGTAAGATGGATAGTATATTTAATAAATATAGTTTTATACTGGTATATATAGATGACGTATTAGTATTTAGCCCAGATAAAAATAGTCACATAGATCATTTATATATAGCATTAGAGGAATTCATAAATAATGGAATAATAATTAGCAAGAAAAAGAAGGTATTAAATAAGCCTTATATAGAATTTTTAGGAATGGAGTTAGGAGATGGAAAAATTAGGTTACAACCTCACATAGTTAAGAAAATTTTAGATTATCCAAATAAATTAGAAAATACAAAGCAACTTCAATCATTTTTAGGAATTTTAAATTATGTACGGATGTATATTCCTAACCTTAGCAAAATAATCAGACCCCTATACAGTAAGACCACACCCACAGGATAAAAATATTTCAATCAACAAGATATAACTCTAGTTAGAAAAATAAAAGACATTTGTAAAAATTTACCAGACCCACAACTACCCTTAGAATCAGAATATATAGTCGTAGAGACAGATGCAAGTCAATCAGGATGGGGAACAATATTATTAGCTAAACCTAGTAAGTATGATAGTAAAAATAAAGAACGCATTTGTAGATATAGTTCTAGAAAATTTAAAGAAAAAGACATGACCATGACCAGCCTAGATTTTGAAATATTAGGAGTAGTATATGCAATAAACAAATTTAGATTATTTTTGCACAAACCCTTTACAATTAGGACAGACTGTGAAGCTATAGTTAGATTTCACAACAAACTTAATGAACGCAAATTAAGTACCAGAAGATGGGCAAAATTTTTAGACTGTATAGTAGGACAATGATATAAAGTAGAGTTTGAACATATTAAAGGGAGTGATAATAGGTTAACAGATTGGTTGAGTAGGAAAATTTATTTAGAAAAAGAAAATAACCAGCTTAATTTTTGTGCAGATAATGGAGAACATCAAAACCATGAACTTTGGGGGATTCGCTCTTCCCATTCATGAAGGCAGAAACAAGTTCAGACCATTAACAGGAATTGAGTTAGACCCAGTTCAACAGTGTCTTTTAGATAACCTTTGGAACAGTCATAACCACCCAGCTAAACGTCTGTCAGCCCTAAACTCTCTTAGTATATATTTTTCAAAAATCCAAAATAAACCTTTGTCTAAAAGTTTTTTTTTTATGTAGTAGCTAAAGGAACCAAGCGTGGTATTTACCATGACTGGACAGAAGTTGAACACTTGGTTAAAAATTTTCCCACACCTCAATATAAAGGATTTTATGATTTTGAGTCAGCCAGTACCTATGCCCGAAGACAAATAGGAACCAGTTACTTTATCAGCTAGATAGCTAAAGATTACCTGGACACATTGAGCAAGATGCAGTCAACTATTCTTGCTACTAGTGGAGTTCCAGTTAGCCAGATAATTGGAAGCAGTAGTACTGGAAGCAGTAGTTCTAACCCTCAGATAGATTCTCAAAATCCTCTCCAAATGTGCAGACATTGTGAAGGCCTTACCAGAAATTTCAAGAAAATTATGGATAAAGGCAAAAAGGTCAGTGAAGAGCTAGACCAGCTCCGAGACGAAGAAAAACAATTGAGAGCAACCATTCGAACCCTAACTAACCAGCTTAAAAAATTAGCTCCAGGAAAAACAGTTGCCCCTTTTCCTAACCAAGAAATCAAACAACTCATCAGTGAGGAATTTGAACAATTGAGTGCTAGAATGTATTTCTTCAGGCATTCTATCATTCGATCTTTTTGTGAGAAAAGCCAAGTAATAGAAGACCTCAAACCCCATATATACACCTTAGCCGAAAATAGCAGAAATAGCGAGCTAGTCACTATTTAGCAGTTTCTCCAAGACCTCTCCATAGCAAGAGTTCAATGCCCTGGTATAGCTTATCAATGGACTTATATCTACGAAGATAAAGAATAGCCCTGCTTAGAAGAAGAAAGATGTATAAAGAGGTCAAAACATTTTGGTAGATGTCAGTGTAACTTAGACTTCAGCATTTGCCTTTGCCAGATAAATCTAGCAACGTTCGAACCATTGGAGATAGAGATTAGAGGCGAAACGCGTTATCTAACAGCCTCACAATTGTTAGATTACGGCTTTGTCTCCAGAATAATTTTTTCAGATCCAGAACAGACAGATAGCTTTGGGAATAAACTTGCTCATTCAGTACTTTGTGTAATGGAAGAGCATCATCCATATGTAGAAGCATTAATTGATAGCAGACTACTAGAGTGGAAATGAATAATGTGCAATCCAGCCAAACATAAAGTGTACCTCAGAGGAACCTCAACATTTCTAGGATACCCAGGACTTCTCAATCAGAGACCATGCCCATGTAGAAGATTTTCACTTAGAGATCAGCTCAATAAATGGAGGAAATTTGCTAACAATCCTCTATTAGCATATAATGGAAATTATGGACGTCTATTTGCGAAGATAGAAATCAAAAAATATATTGTAACTTAGCTATACCAGGATATCCCTTCAGCAAAGACACATTCGTCGATGAAAGTCAGTATCCTAATTATCAGCATAGCGTCTCTTATGAATCACCAGTAATGGGAGAGGATGACCCAGATAATCAATGGAACGATGAACCAGCCATAGGGGATGGGAATGACTTTTACGACCAACTCTCAGCGGCAGACCTGGACGATCTCTTAGACAGAATGTATGGATGAAAAAAAATAAAAATAAATAGGGCGTCCACTTCGATTAAGAAGGTTGATGATTTCACGGGTAACGATAGTAATTTCCAGTTAAAAAGTCAAACATTTTCTCTCTTTATTTCTTATTTCTTTCTCTCGCAAAGAAAAAGAAAAGAAAAGTCTCAAACAACTATTCACCGGCACCCATAAAAAATAATTATAATAATTATTATTCAAGTAATTCGAGAATATAGGTACTAATATTTCGTAATATTATAATTAATGAAAAAAAAGTAAGTAAATAGGTATTGTATCGAATGATAATAAATAATGATCACCAAAAAATATTTTATAATTTCCCTAAACAAACTCACATGGACCCCATCTCTGTATAATTATTGTTGATCATTTGAATTTATTTGTAACTCCTCCTATCAATAACCATGTTAACCACCACCCAAAATTTGCTTACACATAAATAAGGTTAAAATTATCAAAAGTTTCGTTAAAATTTTAAAAAAGTATATAGTATTCTAAATTAGACTTTATTGATTAAAAAAATTATAGGACATAATATACTAATAAAATAGAGCAATATTATACATAATTATATATTTTTATTTTATTTTCTCATTTTTAACTACAAAATAAAGGGCTCATATCAATAAATATACATAGAACTCATTTGCTTGTATCTAAAAAAAAAGGAAAAAAAAAAGAGTAATGAAGAGGATTCTATATAATATTGTTCATTAAAGTTTAAGTGCATGCAACCTTACTATTTACTTAACTCTATTTTTAAATCATGATTTGAAAAAATATATTAATTAAATATATTTTAAAAATACCATTCAAAATTATTTTAAAAAATCATCTCTTTTCTTTATTATTATTATTAATCAATTAATGAATTACTTTTTCTCCCATCTCTCATCTCACATTTTTTCACATTTTATACATCAATTAATAAAAAAATTATATATCATCCCAAAATTATTTTTAAAATTCATAATCAAACAAATTTTATTTTTCAAATCATGATTCAAAAACTCAAAATTCAAAACACAATGTCACACTTCTATCATAATTCTAAAACTAAACCAAAACCAAAACGGATCCAAGTTTCCTTCTATAAATGGATGATACAATAACTAGGTTACACACTACCGGCTAGAATACAGACTCTTCGACTCAAGCCCCAAACAAACAATGGAGAGAGCCATTCACGCAGCCCTTGTACCGTTCGTCGCATTCGGCCACTTAATTCCATTTTACGAGCTCTCCATCGCCTTAGCCAAAGCCGGTATTCACGTCTCCTTCATCTCTACCCGAAACAACATTCAGAGACTCCTCAACTCCCTCCCCATTTATCATCCCTCATCACCTTCGTCCCCTTTCGTGGTCGACGATGGGCTCGAACCTTCCCAGAAGGTATCGAGGCCACCGCTGACATCCTCCCCGACAATTTCGAGCACTTAATGACCGCCTTCGATCTCCTCAAACACCCCTTTAAGCAATTCGTTATTGAACAATCACCCGATTGGATCATCTCCGACTTGGTTTCTTACTGGACTGTTGATGTAGCCAATGAGTGCCATATCCCTCTCGTCATCTTCTCTATTTTCTCTGCCGCCACCAATGTGTTCTTCGGCCCACCGGAATATTTATCCGGTAATGGCCAGAGAAGACTGAGGTCGTCGCCGGAGGACTTGACGTCGCCGCCGTGGTGGGTCAGTTTCCGATCATCGGTACATTATCGTCGTTATGAAGCAATCGGAGCCATTGCTGGGTTCTACACAGCAAATGCCTCGGGAATTTCGGGTGCCGAGCGAGTCGCTAGAGCACTAGATGGGTGTCGAGCTGTGGCGATTCGTAGTTGCAGAGAGTTTGAGGGTGAGTATTTTGATTTGTTCGGGGAAGATCATGGGATAAGAGGGTGATTCCGACTGGCGTACTTTTGCCGGAAAAACCCAACAAAACACCCATCGCCGCCGCGCATAACGGGGAGTGGAGTAAGATCTTCGAATGGCTCGACGAACAGAAACCCAAATCGGTGGTGTTTGTTGGGTTCGGAAGCGAGTTTAAATTCTCCAGAGACCAAGTTTACGAGATAGCCTCTGGGTTAGAGTCATCGGAACTGCCATTTTTGTGGGCTCTGAGAAAACCCAGTTGGGCTTCTGAAGATCTCGACACTATGCCGCCGGATTTCTTTCGCCGACTCCGGCAGAGGAAAAGTCTATATCGGATGGGCACCGCAGATCGAGATTCTGCTTCACCCATCAATCGGAGGATCGTTGGTTCACGCCGGTTGGGGTTCAGTGGTCGAATCATACGATTCGGGCATTGTATGGTTGTTTTGCCACAGACCGCCGATCAGCCATTGAACGCGAGGTTGTTGGAGGAGAAAGGTTTGGCGATTGAAGTGGAGAGAGGTGAAGATGGGTCGTTTTGCGGGAATAACATAGCTCTCTGTCTGAGAAAATCTATGGCTTCCAAGGAAGGAGACGAAATGAGGACTCGGGTAGAGAAAGCTGCTGCGATTTTCAGGGATCAAAAGCTGCAGAATCAGTACGTTGATGAGTTTGTTGAGTATCTGAAAAATGGGAAGTGAGATTTGGGTTTTTAAAGGTAAATACATGAACTGTTAGTTTGTGTGGATTGAATGTTGTGGAGATAATGAGAAAAACAATGAAGTGTTAGTTTGTGTGGAATGATTGTCTTGGATAATGAGAAAAACGATTCTAGCACTGTTTTTTCTTCTATTTTTAGATGAAAAGTCTTGGTCTCCAATTTTTTCAATCGTATATTATTGTGATTCTCCATTCAAAAATTGTTCATTAGACGATAATATTGTCAACTAATATTAGTATAGCAAACGTTAACTTCTTTTGTGACTATTTTTAAGTAGAAGTACAACTCAAACGGGATTCAACTCAAACAATCTGAGTTCAGTATGAAATTTTTTAATATTTAGGCCCGTATGTTTTTCGAGGTAGAATTGAGGGAATTTATATTGAGGGGTTAATAATGAAGGAATTATTAGTGAGGAGATTGATAGTGAGAGGATTAAGGGGATTTTGCAACCCTTGAAAAAATTAAAAAGTCAAAAAGTTACTAAAAAAATTAAAAAGTTATCACTATTTATCAAAAAAAATATTAAAAAAATAATATACAAATATTAATTTAAATGATAAATTAATATAAAAGTTCAATCCGACCAACCCATTAACGTACAGACACGTCAGCCGCGATGAAAGGAAAAACAAAAAATAATGTACGGACACGTCAGCCGCGATGAAAGGAAAAAAAAATAATGTGTACATTCATTTATTTGCATGGTAAAGTTGGGCTCGTGGGAGCCACCATGGGTCTTATTTTGATAATCTGAACCGTTCAATATGTAGAACTCATCTAGTACTATATATTTGTGAAAAATCACGTTTATCGGATATCACTAACTATATGATCAAATCAGTTTTATATAAAAATTGGATGGTATTATAGTTAACAATTGACAAAGAAAACTAACACGATCGGATAGTTATCGATATCCAATCAATATGATGTATTATAAGCATGTAGTACTCGATGAGTTCTACACATTGAACGGTTCCGATTAGAAAAAAGAGACCCGTGGTGGGCCTCCACAGGCCAAACAATACCATCCAATCAAAACCTGAGAAGTAGACAATATTTTTTCATCTACTCACCCAGCTAGTCACCACTGTCATTCCGTACGGCTCCTACCCTATCTTCTCCTACACACTTATTTATACAATTTTTTAATACACGTTTTTTCATAAAAAGTTAAAAAGTTAACCCAAACATCCATATTTTTTTCCTCAACTTTTAGTCCAAAAAGACAAAAAAGTGCACTTATTTAGGACACCCCAAACAACCCCAAGTAAAATTGTATTTGTTTTGATGATAATTGTTAATATAAGAATTGTTAAATTATTTTTATATAAAATAATAAAACAAATAAAAAAATATAAAAAATTAAACATTAATATTTAAAAAAAAAATTTCCAATATATAAAAAAATAAAAAAATTTCTAATCCTCTCACTATTTTTCTAATACCATCTCCACCTCCTCCATCTCAATCCCCCTTCCAACCTTCATCTATATCACCTCCTCCATCCTAATCTCCTCCATAACTCTACAAACAAACACAACACTAAATAAACCCACTTCTATCCTAATCCCCTCCCATTTGTTTAACTCCAAAACAAATAGGACCTTAAAAACCATATTTTTGAATTTGGAATAAAAAACATATTTTTGAATTTAGAAATTTGAAGACTGGACTTTTCAAAGCAACTCAAAATCGAATGATATATCTAAATATAAAGTAAATATTAAATATATATATAAATTATTGAGACTATTAAAAAATATTGCAGTTCTAATGAGTTGAAAAAAAATATATATATATATATATAAAAAAAAGAAGATTCAACCATCACATCAAGTCATGAAGGAGCCATTTCATTAATCAAACGCGATACAGATCCCCTCCCCCTTCTCACCCCCTCCACCCCCCACACACACGTGGGGTTGGTGAGTGGGGAGAAAAAAAAAAAAAAAAAAAAAAAAAAAACAAACAGTTTTCAACCAATAAGAAGCAGAGGGGGTCGTGGGGGTGCTGCCAAAAGGAGCCTCAGTCTTTTTTCTTCATTAATACTTCTCTAATGCTCATTTTTTAGTGGTCCAAGTATTAACCTTCTTCCCATTTTGTCACTCAAAAATGACAAACACCACCACAGCCTCACATCATTTCTCGGATCTCATTTCTCTCCCTTGCATCAACACATTTCCTCGTATCTCATTTCTCTCTTTCATCAAAAAAAAATATTGATAACGTTTAATTTTAATAAATGAATTAGCCTAGCTTACTAGTGTGCAAATAACCGATTACCGATTAATCTGAACCGATTCAATTATAGCACGGATGGTTTCGAAGTCCTGAACAATCAACTACAATTTTTTTTTAACAAACAAAAACTGGGAAATAGATTAAGGAGGGGATGTCATTACATCTTAATGAAGAAGAGAACGGTCGGCTGCAGTTTGGAATTTTTAAATTTTGTTGAGATTCTGTCGAACCGATTTTAGCAAAATTGAAATGGATTAAATTTAAATCGATCCGACCGTAATTAATTTATATTTTATATTTATATTTATATTTATTTGTGTGTTGCCATTTGATAGGTTATTACAAGTCTACAAAGATTTTTATCTTTTCAAGACATTGGCACTTATATTTCCAAGATGTTGATTACACCACCAACTCAGGGAAAGAGTGAGGCCCACTGGGGTGAGCCCACCACCCTGTGATTTATGATTGATTGGTCCAAATTTTTTTTTTTTGGTCCTCTTTTGACTGTCCCACGTGTATGTGAGAGTGTTGGGTGGGTCTGAAGCATCAAGTGTCAGGCACTCCGTATTCAATATACCTCCCCGTCTCATTTCTTCTCTCTCCATTCCATTCAATACACCAGTGACTCTCTTCTTTGGTTTTTGAACAGTTCTTTCTATTTAAGTCAAGTTTGACATCTTTAAAAAAAAAATTTAAAAAGTCAAAAAGTTATTATTCTATTTAAATCATATCATCTTATTTAAATTATATCATCTCTCTATCACATTATTTCAAACATAACCCATACTCAACTCATATTTCATAAAAAATAAAAAAGTACACTTATTTAGTACACCCCAAACAACCCCTTAATTTACCATTATTTTCCTCCGTCTCTCTCAAAAACTCAACGTTCATCCCAGGCTATGATAGAGATCACTAAGCGTAGAATTTTAACACTATGTTTAGGAATTTAGGAGAGAAAAGAAAAAAAGAATTACATAAGTTATAAGAGAAAAAAAAAAGCAAAGAAATGATTGTGATTTCTCTCCTTTTTGTTTGAATAAGGAAGAAATAAAAGAAAAGAAATGATTGTGATTTTTCTCATTCTTGTTTGGTTAGATTTCATTAAGAGAAAAAAAAAAAAAATTTTATATCATATTACCAAAATAACTTTTATATGTCAATCATTTTATTTTTATTTTTATAGGGACAAAATTGGTATTATGAAAATAGTAGTTTCTTTTCTTTCCTATCATAATCTCTCCACTTTGGGGAAGATTAAAAATAAGGCATATAAGAGAAATGAGTTTATCTCTATCTCTATCTCTCTCAATTTCTTCCAATTTCTCTCCACTTAGGTTATCCAAATAAGTAAGAAAAATACATATCTCTCTATTTCTTTTCTTTTCTCTTCAAATCAATCACTCAATCTAAACATAGTGTAAATTGCGCTCTACACAATTAGTAGGGGCAAATTTTTAAAAAAAAAGAAAGAAAAAGAAAAAAAGACAAATTATCATGAAGAAGAAGACAAATTAGAATTCTTCTAAAACTTCTAATTTGAGCTTTTGAACATTCCCCTCTCTTTCTATTTAATTCTTTCTTTTTTGAACAGCTCTTTCTATTTAATTCATCATTATTTTCATCATCTCTCTCAAAAACTCAACCCCCAACCACCCACCACCCCACCCCACACCCACCCCACCCACACACACACCCACACAATTTAATTCATCACTGATTGTTCTTCAATTTCTCTCTCAAATATCCAAATAAATCACGACTTTTGAATTCTAGTACTCTAAGGTCCCGTTTATTTTGGGTGTAGAGAGTGAGATGAGAATATGTAGAGGTGAGTGAGACCCACTTACACTATATTTGGATTGAGTGATTTGGAGAGAAAAGAAAAGAAATGGAGTGATATGTATTTCTCTTCTTTGTTTGGATAACCTAAGTAGAAGAAATGGAAAGAAATGAAAAGAAATAGAGAGAAACTCATTTTTCTTATAAGCCTCATTTTCAATTTCCCAAAAGTGAGAGATTGGAGAGAAAAGAAACCACTAGTTTTATAATACCAATTTTGTCCTATAAAAATAAAAGAAATAAAATGATTGAAAATATAAAAAGGTTATTTTGGTAAAATAACATAAAATAATTTCTTTTCTTTTCTCTTAATGAAATCTAATCAAACAAGAATAAGAGAAATCACAATCATTTCTTTTCTTTTATTTCTTTCTTATCCAAACAAAAAGGAGAGAAATCACAATCATTTCTTTTCTTTTCTCTCCTAGGTTCCCAAACATAGTGTTAGTGTTATGTTTGTTTGTAGAGTTAGCAAAGGGATTAGGATGGAGCAGGGGATTAAGATGGAGGTTGAAAGGGAGATTGAGATGGAGGAGATGGAGGTGGTACTAGAAAATAGTGAGGAGACTAGGAATTTTTTTTATTTTTTTACATGTTGGGCTTTTTTTTGAACATTAATGTTTATTTTTTTGTATTTTTTATTTTTTTATATAAAAATAATTTAATAATTCCTAACTAACAACTATTATCAAAACAAATACAATTTTACTTAATCCCCTCACTTCATCCACTTATAACATCCCCTCACTATTAATCCCCTCACTATGAATCCCCGGAGCCTAAACTTCTATCTACTCTCTCTGTCTGTCATCCTCTTACGCACAGAGATCTAAGTTCTAATTTACATCTATGGCTACTGGGCTCAAGCGAAGAAGATATTGTTGTAGGAAGAAGTAATGGTGGCCACTGAAAAAATGAAGCGAGTGATGGCAACTGTTGTATGCAAATATTACCAATCGATCACAAATCTATGTAATACAAGTCTTTGTCATTCATATTTTTTTTTTAATGGTTTGTTTCCTCTACTCTTCTCAAAGATCTGCGTATGTAAATATATATACATAGATGTATGTATATACTACGATTTAAAATGGAATGGAAAAAGGAAAATCCAATAATTTGGGAACATACAATACATATTGGCCAAAGTTAGATCTACAATTGTTTTTTTCTTTTATCTTTTTCTCGTTCGATATAGTTTGGTTTCGTCCCATCCGACCACGAAACTGATCAAACTGAGTTCTGCAGTTTCAAAGTATACATCGGTCGAGAATAGATGAGTTTCTTTCGATCCGATCTAGTCGGGTCGGGTGACAGATTGATGGGAAAATCGAGCCGACTCGACCCATGCACATCTCTCCTAGAAAGGAAATCAAACTTATTGGTAGGTCGTCTAATTCAGGCCTAGCCCAAGTTTAATTCTTTGTATTCTAGTTGGGCCTAGGCAAACAAGTTCAGATTGAAAATTGGGCTTGGATGGGCCTAAATGTTTAGTCTAGCAAAATAAAACACAATGAAAATTAAGTACAAATATTGCGACAAAATTGATAGAAAATAAACTAACTAGCATGCGATTNATCCTGTGGAAGGCTCAAAACTTGATTCGAAATGTCTCCGTGGGAGCTCGGGAGTCATATCCCCAATGTACGATGGTTTACACCCATCAATGCGCACGAGGTGTATCCTTTTGACGCATCCTAAACCCTCGGGAGGTAAACCGGAGGTCTCCTTTTAAGATGTCTTTATTAAGCATCTTTCTCTTCTGTTGGTGTCAAGTAGCATTCGTCCGTTACAATGAACACCCTCTAGTTCACATGTTTGTTGCATATCTTAAAATGCATTGTCGTACGTTTTCTCTATCATGCATTGTCATGCATTTTCTCTATCATGCATTGTCTTGCATTTCTTGTCACACATCGCTATACACTTCTTTATCATGAGTTGTCCTAATTTTGCTTACTTCACACATTGCATGCGTTGTCGCGTATGCTTTACTTACATGTGTTCAATTCCTATTTCACACATTGCATGCGTTTCACGATGCTTTACTTACATGTGTTCATTTCATGTTTCACACATTGCATGCGTTGTCACGTATGCTTTACTTACATGTGTTCAATTCCTGTTTCACATATTGCATGCGTTGTCGCGTATGCTTTACTTACATGTGTTCAATTCTATTTCATACATTGCATGCGTTGTCGCGTATGCTTTACTTACATGTGTTCAATTCCTGTTTCACACATTGCATGCGTTGTTGCGTATGCTTTACTTACATGTGTTCAATTCCTGTTTCACACATTGCATGCTTGTCGCGTATGCTTTACTTACATGTGTTCAAATTCCTGTTTCACACATTGCATGCGTTGTCGCGTATGCTTTACTTACATGTGTTCAATTTCCTGTTTCACACATTGCATGCGTTGTCGCGTATGCTTTACTTACATGTGTTTCAAATTCTGTTTCACACATTGCATGCGTTGTCGCGTATGCTTTACTTACATGTGTTCAATTCCTACTTCACACATTGCATGCGTTGTCGCGTATGCTTTACTTACATGTGTTTCAAATTCCTGCACACATTGCATGCGTTGTCGCGTATGCTTTACTTACATGTGTTCAATTCCTATTTCACACATTGCATGCGTTGTCGCGTATGCTTTACTTACATGTGTTTCAAATTCCTGTTTCACACATTGCATGCGTTGTCGCGTATGCTTACTTACATGTGTTAAATTCCTACTTCACACATTGCATTCGTTGTCGTGTATGCTTTACCTACATGTGTTTCAAATTCCTGTTTCACACATTGCATGCGTTGTCGCGTATGCTTTATTTACATGTGTTAATGCACACTTCGCATGCGTTGTCACACATTTTTCAAATGCATTGTTATGCATATTCCTAACGATATTGTACCTGTTAAGTTCATTTCTTTTTCAGGCACGATATTGTATGTACGGTTCATTCGAAGCTGGTGCAACCAGACGAGCCGCACAGGTATTGTATGCACTCCGTGTGAAACGTGGTAAGAATTGCATAATTTTCTTACATCCTTCCTATCGGAATATGTAGGACTGTTGTTCACCTGCTTAAAACTGTTGCATGATTTACTTCATTACAGCATTCTTGGCGTGATAATTAGTCATGCTCTTGCATCTTGCATATCGTTTGCATTTTGCCCCAACTTCCGAGCGCATCTCTGCATGCCATATTGATTAATTGTCTGAGTCTTCGGCCTTGTCAAAAATGGGTCGTCTCTGGGCTTTGACACTCACTCCCGTCACTTTGTGACTGTTGAGTTCTGTCAAAGAGGGGCAACTGTAGACACCCCATTTTTGACCGTCCTCTAGACTTGGTTGTGCTTGTAGGTACACCCAACAACTGGTTCGATTGCTCGCCCAGCACTCGACTGTCGCGGCGGAACGTCACCGGTTCGAGTTTCCCGGACCTTGTATCCTTTCTGCCTTATTTTTGGACCCTGATTTGGTCCTTTCAGAGTGGCCCTCCTGGTGCACTGCCGGCCATGGCTTTGTTCCTGCCGGCCACTGATGAAGCCCTGCCGGCCATCAGTGTGCCACTGCCGGCCATTACTGATGGCCGGCACCCCCCCTATCTCAGCTGGTTTTCCTCCAGATCTTTTGAGCCAGCTGGATTTTTGTTTGCTCCCCTCCATACACGTGTATGGAGGGATGAAGGCCTTGCAAAGCTTCTTGAAGAAGCTTTGGCTTTTCATTCCTCTATATAAGGAAGAGGCTTCTTCCTTAGACAGGGTTCTGAACTTTTGAAGAGAAAAAACCTCTCTTTCTCTCTGTATTGTTTGTGTTTAGTGCTTAGAAATTGGATTTCCTTGCACTTTTACACTACAACACATAGATATACACCACCACCATTGGACTAAGCTTCTTAGGAGGAATTCTTAAGCTCTAAAAACTAGTTTCCACCCCCTGAAGTTGCTGGTTTCAAAGAGGGTCTTCAAGGGTGAGCATTTCCCCCATTTTTGCACTTTCTTGCACCTTGCTTTAGCCCTCTTTGCATATTGTTTTAGGCTTTGCTTATAACTGAAAAAAGTCTTGTTTTTAAGTGCTTTTTAAGTTTGGTTAAGGTCATTTTTCTGTTTGGGCTGTGTAGCCCCCTTGCATGCTTTGTTTGGCTTTGTTTTAAGCCATATTTGGAAGCCTCCGAGCTAGCCTTGGTTTGGCTGTGGTTTTGAGGTCCTAAATCAGAGGGGGTAGTCCCCTCTCTTTGTATTCCTCTTTGCTTGCTTTTTGGCCTTCCAAAGGACCATCCCTCTATGCATTTTTTAGGCTTGGTCCAGGCCTTTTTTTGTGACTTATAGGACCTACCTTGGCCCTGTCCAAGGCTGGTTTGGTCATGTCTTGCTTGCATCTAGCATGTGTAATGTAACTCCATTTATAGCTCATCAAAGTAGCATGTGTGCATAGTCTTTGTTGAGTCCATTTCAGTCCATTTTTGGTGATGTTTTACCATGCCATGAATCTGTTTTGGGTTGGTTTTGTTACTCCATGTTTGCTTGATGCACTTGTAGTGTAAATCCCCTAAACTAGCTTCATATGCTCCATGCCATGCCATGCCATGTCATTTTAGCTTGTTTGGTTTACATTTCAGCATGTATTTGGTCATCATTTGGCATGTTATGACCCTATCCATAGTTGGTTTGATCATCCTTTGCATGCTCCATATAGGTGTAGAACAAATCTTGTTTACTAGCCTTTTGTGCATGATGTTTTGACTCATCATACTAGCATATTTTGGCTTTGCTCAAACTTGATTTTATGCTTATTTTGAAATGTTCTAGGACTGTTTTAGGCTGCCATGACCATATCACTCATGCTTTGTATAGCTATAGTGTAAATGCTTAGGCTAGTCTTGGGTTTTGAGGCCTCTATCATGTCATACATGTGATGTTTGCATGCCTTGCCCTCATTCCACATGCTATTTCAGTCCATGAAATGTTGTCATACACTTGCATTTGACATGCCTTGAATGCTTTGTATAGCTTGTGCTTTATGCCTCAAGAGTGGACTTTTGTGCATGCCACTTAGCCTAAGCCTTTGGCTCATCATTTCAGTGCATTTTGGGTCCTAATATACCATGATGTAACTCTGTTTTTGGTTGTCCAAGTCATGCCATGATTGGTTCTCATAGGTGTAGTGCATTGCCTCTTTAAAGCCTTGCATGCTCCATGCTTTTAGCCTTGTGTTCTAGCCTTTGTTGGCTAGCTTTGAGCTTGATTTTGGTCTTGTTTGGGCCTGCCCTAGGACTGTTTTAGGTCCCCTTGGCCCTTTGGGGCTTGCCTTGTATGGCCATGGCTTAAGTCCCTTTGCTTACTTTGAGCCTTGAGCATCATAACATGCTATGCTTGCATTGTTAAGTTGATTTGGCATCAATTACATGGTATTTCAGAGCTTACCTCATTGTCATATATCCATGTTTGTTGCTCCTTAAGTGTGCTTAAGAGTTGTCCTCTTTGTGCCTTAATACTTGAGCCATTTGGCATGCATGCTTGCCTTGCCTTTCCATGCTTTTCATGCCATCAATTCCATCACTCTGGCTACTGATTTGGACCTAGTTGAGAGCCGTCCATCTTTGGTGTAAGCCCATCTTACCATGTTGTCGCATGCTTGTTTCATTTCGTATGTTGTCGCATACTTGTTTAGCTTTGCATACCCCGCATGCTCACATGTTCATGTTGCATTTTGTCATGTTGTCCAAGGTTGTCACCTCACATCATGCTTATATGCTTGTTGCATGCTTGGGTTAGTTGCATGTTTGCACACTTAGGTTATGTTGCATGTTTGCCATGCTTATATATTGCATTGCTTGGATTAAGTATTAATCCGAGCACGAGGAACAAGGGACGTTTCATACTTCAAGTGATGGGACGCGTCTCAATTCTCGGTCGCCGAAGCTCTTGATGATTCATGATAGAGTTCTAGGCTTTACTTGCTTTATTTGTGCATTCATTTTCATATTGATTTGCACAAGTTGGATCTTTGGCCATCATGCATTTGGATGCGTGATTGATGGTCAGATCTCCCTCCATGGCCGGCAAGCCACTGGTGACTTCCCCTGCAGTGTTTTGGTAAGTTTCAGCAACAAGCACTGAAAGACACCCTGCAAACAGAGCCTCTAAAGAGCAACCAGAAGGCGTTTCGAGGCGAAGAACCGAAGCGAGCATGCATGCCTCCCTTCTTTAAACAGAGCTGGAATAGCACCGTTTACTGCTTTCCCTACTTGCTTGTTGTCATTCATTAATCAGTTAATTAATTTGTTAATTAATTAAGTTGTGTAATAATTAGTTGTAGCTAGTTATTCATTTGGTTTTGTAATAATTAATTAGCTTGTGAGTTAGTTAATTAGGTGGCCTGTATTATTCTTTCAGACCCTCTGAGCGAGGGCACAATTGTAATAAGTGTGCGTGCGTGTGTGCATGTCTTCCAATCCCATTTTCTTTTTCCCTTTTATTTAACTGCTTATAATGGTTAGATTTAAGGCATATTTCAATTAGCATACCTTATGCTATGCATGCGTGCATTCATTCATCTGTCTTACATGCACCGGGCTCAGCGCATCATGCTAACTACATAAGTATTCCAAATCTAACTTGAATACGTGTTACTTGTCACATTCCAGAAACCATCCTAGGATTAGCCGAGCCTATTCTAGATTGCATTTTGTATGCGATGCATTAGGCACTTAACATGGACTTGGATCATGCATGATTGCTAACAAGTTTTCTGTTTTGGCTTGGAATATAATGGCCCTGTTTGGTAGAGCTGTGGGAAAGTGCTTATAGCTTATGCCTAAACAGCTTATAGCTTATAACTTTCAGCTTAAGCTGATTTCCAGCTTATTCTTAAAGCATCTCCTGCCCCACTCAAAGAATAAGCTGATTTCTGACTTCCGAAAAGCTATAAGCTATAAGCTCTAAGCTAAACCAAACACATCAAAATATTTAAATTAAGCTGAAAACTGAAATAAGCTGTAATTAAGCTCTACCAAACAGGCACAATGTAAGTATTTATGCTTTAGCATCTCACGTGAGTGTGAATGTTAACATGACAGCATGCTTACCATGTGACTATATGCTTATGTGATAAATTGCCTAAATGCCTGTGGGTGAAGGTTGGATTACTTGAATTGGGATAATTCATTGAAATCCGTATTTTAGCCTACTTGCGAGTAGCAAATTTCATAACATTTCCAAACAAATGGATATGCAATGCGTTGTTCCAAATTAGGCGATCTAGTCTATACTTGTTTTACTGTGCGCATCACGTAGTAAATCTAGGCTAATAACCGGAATAAGAGCACATAATTTTTTCAAAACTAGATATCATGGTTAGTAGAGGCCGATCTTTGATCGGGCGAGCGGGGGTGCTCACGAAGTGACCTTCCCCAATCGTACCGAAGTTCCCGAGCCGAGGCAACTTTGGTGATGACGGACACGTGGCCTTAGGCAACGAGTCAGGGTTTCCTAAATTCCCCCAAAATAAAATATTTAGGTGGCGACTCTGTATCTGGCAAAGCAGTCCATGTTTGGCACTTCTTTCAAAAAATCTGTTTTCAAAAACGATTTGCCGGATTTGGACTCTTTGACGATTCATCAGTCTTGCATTGCACTCTGCGAGATTAGATACAGGACCATGACATTGAGTCCTGAAATGTAGTGAGCCCCAAACGAACAAAACGGGATTTCCCTCCCGGGACGTTCAGGGACGTCTACAGCTATGAAATGTGCATGGTGGATACGGTTTTGGTGACAGAAATGAGGCTGGAGAAAGTATCTTAGATTTTGCATTAGCTTCTGACCTGGTGGTGGCCAATACTATGTATAAGAAGAGGGAGGAGCATTTGATAACTTTTAAGAGTAGGTCAGTTAAGAGCCAAATAGATTACTTCTTAGTGAGAAAAGTGGACCGCCTAAAATGCAATGATTGTAAGGTGATTCCTGGAGAGAGCCTGACCTATCAACATAGGATTTTGGTACTAGATTTATATTTTAGAGGCAATACCAAGCTAGGAAGGATGGTGGGCGTCGTAGGATGAGATGGTGGGACTTAAAAGGGGATAAACTAGAAATATTTAAGAATAGAATGGATAAGGAAGGTACTTGGGACTTGGAAGATGATGCTAACATTATGTGGAACTTGATGGCCAACTGTATGAGGAGAATCTCAAGGAAAGTGCTTAAAGAGTCGAAAGGGACGGGACCCAGCTCTAGGGAAACTTAGTGGTAGAGGGAAGATGTTCAAGCGGTAGTTAAGGCAAAAAAAGAGTGTTTTAAAAAATGGCAGAAGGATAGAACTGAAGAAAACCTTAAGAGCTATATATTGGCTAATAATGAGGTCAAAAAAGTAGTGAGAGAGGCGAAGTTGAAAGCTTATGATGACCTATACACTAGACTAGATAGTAAAGAGGGAGAGAATAGGGTATACAAACTTGCTAAGATACGGGGAGAGGAAAACAAGAGATTTTAATCAAGTTAAGTGCGTCAAGAGTGAGGATTCTAAAGTATTGGTGAATGATGAAGAAATTAAGGAAAGATGGAAAAACTATTTCGAGAAACTATTAAATGAGGAACATGGAGGTACGGCAATAGGGGAAGAAATGGCTAGTAATACGATAAACTAAGACTATAGGTTTTATCGCAGGATTAGGAACTTTGAAGTGGAGATTGCACTTAAGAAGATGAAATCAAATAAGGCTTTAGGACTCGATGATATCCCTATTGAAGTTTGGAAGTGCTTGGATAAAAAGAAGGTTATTTGGTTGACTAGGTTGTTTAGCAAAATTTTGTTGACTAGGAACATGCCAGATGAGTGAAGGAAGAGTATTTTAGTGCCAATATATAAGAATAAAAGAGATGTCCAGAATTGCAACAACTATAGATGAATCAAGCTAATGTGTCATATAATGAAAGTGTGGGAGAGGGTGATGGAACGGCGATTGCGAGATATAACAGAGGTTTCAGAGAATCAATTTGGGTTTATGCCCGGCAGGTCAACAATGGAAGCGATTTATCTTTTGAGGAAAGTAATAGAAAAGTATAGAGAAAAGAAAAGAGATATTTATATGGTGTTTATTGACCTTGAGAAAACATATGACAGAGTACCCTGAGATATAATATGGTGGGTGTTAGAGAAGAAAGGGGTGACAAAAGGTTACATTGATGTGATTAGGGACATCTATGAAAGGGTGGTGACCACTATTAGATCTCCTACTGGAGAGACAAATGAATTTCCTATCACTGTTGGGTTACACCAAGGATCTACCTTAAGCCCTTATCTTTTTGCTTTAGTTATGGATGAGTTGACGAGAAATATTCAGGATGACGTGCCATGGTGTATACTTTTTGCAGACGATATCGTGCTAATGGATGAGACTAGAGAAGGAATTAACATAAAGTTGGAGATTTGGAGAAAAGCTCTTGAATCTAAAGGATTCCGGAGAAGTAGAACAAAGACAGAGTACATGGAGTGTAAATTTAGTAACAGTAACAATGAAAGAAGAGGAGAAGTGAAGATTGAGAACTAAGAACTACCTAAGAGTGAACATTTTCATTATTTAGGGTCGATTATCACAATAGCCGGGGAGATTAATGCGGATGCGGCCCATAGGATTAAGGCAGGATGGTGTAAGTGGAGAAATGCGTCTGGGGTATGTAGAACCCCATTTTTTACTGACCTCAAGACTTAGACGTCATCGTTTGTGCACTCGATGATTATGTTTATTTGTGCTTGTTTTGAGCGCCCGAAGTTCTCGGCGGAACACCTTGTCTTTGAGCCTCTGAACCCCTTGTGTTTTGTGCTTGTTTTTGGGCCAAACCTTGGTGCCTCTTGCCTGGAAGGGGAGGGGCCTTGTCGGCCACTTTTTGGCCTTGTCGGTTACTTTTCCCTCTTGTCGACCACTTGAAGTGGTCGGTCAGCTAGTTGAGGTGGCCGGGCGGCCACTTAAAATGGCCGACGGCCATTTTTGTCCTTTTTCAGATATTTCTTTGCCAGTTGTGCCAGCTGTTGTTCACTGAAGGCCATCTCTATACACATGTATGGAGGGATGAATACAAGCCTTTAGCTTGATTTTCTATATATAAGGGGGTCTCTCCCCCATTTTGAGAGGTTGGATATTTTAAGCAAATTTCTTCCTCTCTCTCTAGAATTCTCTCTCTCTCCTCTTGTTTTATGCTTGATAGTTAGAATTCTCTACACATTTGCACACTAGCCCTTAACCAAATTGGACCACCTTGGAGCTGAGGACTCTTGGAACCTATTTTGGGTTGTTGGAAGGTTGTTTGAGCCTAAGAGAGTGGCTGTTTTGTGCTGTGCTTCAAAGGTATAAGGCTTACCTCATTTAAGCTCTTTGTACATACTTGCTTTTCTATCTCTTTATACTGTTTTGGGCCTAGTTTTCAACTACAAAAAGTTTTGATTTTTGGGCCTTAACATGTTGGTTTGAAGTCATTTTGTGCTAAGGGTTTGTCTACCATTCTTGTTGCTTATTTGTGTGAGCCTTTGCACCATCTTTTAGCATGTTAAAATCAAACTTTTTAGGCCTTTAAACCACTAAAATTCAGAGTTATTTCAATGGTAAAAAGCATGTTTTGAAGTCCAAAAATGGAGGGTTTAGCTTCCCCTCCTTGTGTCTCACTTCCATGCCTAGTTAGCATCACATGGTAGCATGTTTTTGTAGCTTAACTTAGCTTATTTCCAACATGTGTTTGCCTCTGTTTTGCCATGATTTAGCTCTATTTTGGGCTGCTTTGGTCATGTGGGCTTTGTTTTGTATAGTTGTAGTGCAAATGGCTTCACTAGCTTGGCATTTTAGGCCTCTAAACATGTTTTGCTTGGATTGATTGCATGTTGTAGTGTCTTTTAACATGTAATTTCAGTGTATATAGCTCTGTCACATGCTCATTTATTTCACTCTTTCATTGCTTTTGAGAGTTGTGTTTTGAGTCTTGTTTGCAAGCTAACATGTGAGCATGTTTTTCTAGCCCTTTATACCTCAATCTCAACATCTTTTAGCCACTGTTTTGGCATATTTTAACTCTATCCAGAGCTGGTTTGGTCAGTTGAGCTTTGTATTGCATGCCTATAGTGTTGTGATCTTCACTAGTTTGGTGCTTTTGGCTTTTTAGCATGTATTGCATGTGTTGCTTGCATGATTTAGTGTCATTTTGCATGTCATTTCAGCACTGAAATATCTGCCACCTCCCTCATTTCTTCACTTTTCCATTTTCTTTGAGGTTGGTTAGCCTTAAGGTTGTGTTTAAGCTTGAGATTGAGGCTTGTGCTTAATGGTTTTAATCATCTTTTGAGGGTTTCTACTAACCAACGGCATGATCTCTCTCATGTCTTGAGTCATCATTTGGGTGACGCCTCTCTCATTAGAGGACACTCACCTTGGACTTAACCGGTTAAAGAATGATTCGGTAATATAAAATGTGTAAACAAAATTTGACAAGTAAAACATAAACAAGATAAGCATGCTGTGTTGCATTGCATGTGTTTGGATCAGACGTTAATCCAAACAAAAGGAAAATGGGACATTTCATACTCAAAGTGATGAAACGTCTCATTTTTCTTGGTCACCGTCACCCTTGATCTTGCATGATAGGGTGGTGGTTGTTTTGGTCTTGTTTGTGCATTCATTGACCTTGTACAAACTTGGCTCTTTGGCCATCATGCATTGAAAATGCTTGATTGGTGGCTTGAGAGCCACAAACTACACTCCTTTGAGCTTGAGAAATGATAAGGAGGGTAGCAGTACACACATTTCTTGAAAATGCATTACTTTGCCTCTGTTTGCTCTCTGTTGCAACAAAAGCAGAAGTCCAAAAAAAGGGGTGGCCGACCGGCCACTTAAACTAGCCGACCGGCCAGTTGAGGTGGCCGACATCCACTTTTTGTGGCCGATCGGCCACCAGTCAATTTTTGTGCAAATGTGTTCCTGTGTTGGAGCAGAGGCAATCTGGAAGTTGGTACAGTTTTCAGAGATCAAATGAGTGCAAACAGAGGTATCCGATGGCAAGGCAAGGGCATTTTCAGGCGGAGCAACCAAGGATGCATGCGTCCCTCACCCTCAAGGCCATTTAGTCGCTTTTGTTAGCTTAGAATAAGTTAGCTAAGTCATTCATACAACTCTTGTAATTAATTAGCTTAATTCATTTTGTTGTAATTAATATTTTAGCTAGCTTAGAATAGTTAGTTAATTTATTTCAATTGTTGTAATAATTAGTTAGAATAGTTAATTAGTTTTGGTTTGTGATAGCTTAGCTTAGTGTAGCTTAGCTTATTCATTCGGACCCTCCTTCGCGAGGGCGCAATGTTGTAATAAGCGTGCGTGCGTGTGTGTATGTCTTTTAACCCCACATCTTTCTTCCTTTTATTTATCCGCTTTCGATGGTTAGATTAGGGATATTTTCAATTAGCATACCTTATACTCGCATGTTTGCATCATTCATTTGTGTTGCATGCACCGAGGCTCGGGTCATCATTCAAATTGCATTGTCAATTCAATACTTCTTTGAATACGTGTTTCCAAGCATGTTATCAAATTGTATCATATGCCATGATTAGGTAGCCGAGCCTGTTTAGGCGCATTATTGTATGTGTTGCATTAGACATCTTAACATAGTTAGGATCATGCATTGTTTCTAACTAGCTTTTGTTTTGGCTTGGAGTACTTGGTAAGTTTTACGCTTTAGCATACTTGCATGAGTGTGAGTATTGCCATGATAGCATGCTTGCCATGAGGCTATGTACTTACTTGATAAACTGTATGAATGCTTGTGGGTGGAAGCTTTGTTGTTTGAATTGGAACAATTCAACGAATGTATGTTTTAAGCCCACTTTGCGAAGTGGCAAAATCATGTTTTAAGGCCACTTGAGGTGGCAAATCTGCAAACTTTTAAGCCCACTTGAGGGTGGCAACTTCAAACCATTTTTGACAACAAACATAAGTTGTTTTGTTCTAATTTTTGCGATTTAGTCTATACTTTCTTATGTGTGTGTCACATAGTAAAGTTAGCTAATAACTGGAATAAGAACACATGAGGTTTATAAAATAACATATCATGATTAGTATAGGCCGATCTTTTGATTGGGCGAGCGAGGGTGCTCATTTCAGGACCTTTCCCTCTCGTACCCAAGTTCCCGAGCTGAGGCAACTTTGGTGATGACGGACACGTGGCCTTTGGCACGAGACAGGGTTTCCTAAATTTTCCAAAAACAAAACATTTAGGTGGCAACTCTGTAATCTCACAAAGTAGTCCAGTTTTGGTATTATTTGATTCAAAATCGATTTTCCAAAATGATTTGCCGGATTGGACTCTTTGGTGTTTATTAGTTTCACATTGCACTTTGTGAGATTAGATTCAGAACCGTAATAGGAGTCCGAACTGTAGGACCAATTCGAGCTCTCCGAAAGGGGGTGTGAAGAAAGTTGAGCTACAGTTTTTGGCGACTCTGCTAGGGATTTAGAGAACTTGACTTGAACTCATGATATGTTGTTTTATCTACACTTATGTGTTTCTTTGCATTTGCATTTGCATTTGCATTGGTGCGCCTAAGTCATTGTGTTTGCCATCTGCTATTCCTGAACGGTTTGTCGAAGGCTTGCTTGGAAGAGCGTACCATAAGGCTAACCGGTTGAGGACTCTGCCATGATGGGAACACAAACCTTGGATCTAGACTACCGTTGTACCGTTTGATCCTCCTTTCACTTCTCGGTGTTAGGAGCGAGAGGTGTATTACGTGGTCTTGCTTAGGCACCCTTTTTGACCAGTCGACCTAGTTGCATATCGGAAGCTATAGAGACTGTTCCAAACTAGGATAGGTTGCTCACCCGAATGTAGGTTTGTTTGAAACCGCTTGCTTGCGTAGTGAATCCCTAGTTCCTGACGAAACTAGGACAGGGAAACCCTACCCCATCATAGGGGTGTTTTGGCTCTCACTTGCTTGATATGTGCTTTTAGAGTGTGAATTTACAGGAATGCATGTATCAGTTGCAAGTCCGAGTATTAGTTTTGAGGCAAAAATCAGTGTTTGAGTACAGATTGTCCAGCTTATGATTTCAATTGTGTTGTCCTTGTCTAAGCCGAGATGTTGTGCGTTTGCTGATTGTTGTTTCTTTTCTTCTTTTTTTTTTTATTTTCTTTTTGCAATGTAGTATTTCATAATTGCTTCCAACAAGGCAGCTACCCTCCGAGCACACTGGACCAGAGTCAGGAGGATTTACCGATCTGAGGATCTTATTAGAGGACAACCAGTGTCTGCTTCGCTACCTCCGGTTACGAGACGGAGGACAGTCAGGCATAGATCACCGGTTCAGCAGTCGCCAATTCAGCGGTCACTATCTACGTCACCTTTGCGCAGTCGGGCCCAGTTTTCAGCTTCCGCCTCAGAAAGAGAGTATACACCGGTTTTAATAGATTAGCACCCCTTAGACAGTATAGAGGATATGATGCGTCAACTTCAACAAACCATCGAGGCCATGCAGCTGGACACCGCTCGCCAAGCGGAAGTTACTGCTCACCAAACAGAGATTGCAGCCCAACAGGCTGAGTTAATCACTAGGCTTCAACAGCAACAGCAACCACAACAAGCAGCAGCTTCTGCTTCACATCCACCCCCAGTCAGGGTTCTAATACCCGGGGATACAACTAATATCCAGGAGAATGCGGACATTCCAGCAGGGCCAATCCCACCTCAGACTTCCAAAGCACTGGTCTACCCAATGGAGGCACCGTTTGAGTTTGAGGTCGACTCTACCACTCTGAAAGTGAGCAAGCTTGAGAAGCTTTTCAAACGAGCTCAGGGTGTCAATTCGATCCTAGATATAGAGGACGGCTATACAGATTCGGCAGTGACATTTTTGGATAGATTTAAAATGCCACACATAGACCGCTTCGACGGCCCGGGCGAGCCCATGGTCTACTTGCAGTTATTTTTAGATATTCTGCGGTCGATGGGCCTGACTAGACTGCAGAAACTATCCCTCTTTGGCCGGACCCTGTCGGGAATCGCAGTTATTTGGTATGCTAAACTGGAAGATTCTATGAAGAGGAGCTGGGAAGAGATGGCTGAGGCCTTTATCGCCCAATATTCCTATAACACTCAAATTGAGGTCAGAACTTGTGATCTCAAGGCTACTCGTCAAGAGCCGAAGGAGGGCTTCTCCGATTTTGTCACTCGGTGGAGGACCAAGGCCTCTATGATGACCACCAGGTCAGTTGAAAAGGACCAAATAAGAATGGTTGTCCGTAATCTGCAACCGAAGCTGCTGTAAAAGATGATTGTCTTACCCCTACCTACATTTGTTGACCTTCATGAGATAGGGGTACAGATAGAGGATACGATGAAACAAGGTCTGATTGACCATGAAAAAGAGCTGCCCAATAGGGCTTTTATACGCAGTTCAAATGCGGCTCCAAGTAGTAACGCAGCTGCAAGGACTTCTGATGTTGGTATGGTCACCACCACACCAAAAACAGCCACCCCTTTTACCGGTACATCCAGAACTACCCCACAACCTACAAAGTACCCACCCCAGGGCCAGAGGGTTTTCATCCTACTCTACATGTCTCTATCTACAGCCTTGAGGGTCCTAATCAGAAAGGGGCATCTGAAGCCCCTGGAGCCGCACCCATTGCCTAATCCTCTCCCTCCTACACATAACCCGGCCAAGTACTGCGTCTTCCACCAGCAGCATGGTCATGATACCAACCTATGCTTTAGACTTCGTCATGAGATTCAGGATCTCATTGACAACAAAGTGATAGCGCCTCCTGAGAAGCCTAACGTCACTACAAATCCCCTCCTACTACATAACCAACCCCCACCACCCAGGCAAGTAAACCTTATCCAAACAATGGCCGTCCCATACGACCCCAGCATATACACCACCCCCACCCACCTGCCTAAGCCGGCGCTGTTCATTCCAGAGAGCACAGACTTGTGCATGATGAGTGCGTCCATATCCCAACCCGAACCCGTGGTAGTGGCCGTGGTAGAAGAAGGCATGCTTGAGGGCCCTATGAGCTTAATTGAGGAAGCATACAACCCCTGTCGCTACATTGTGCCAACAAGTTAGGCTAGACCAGGGGTGGAATTACCAACAGGGGTGGAGGTTAATGTAGTCTGGGAGGACGGGCCAAGTCAGGGACTGGATGACTTAGCTGAGCTCGACGAGGACATCAGTAATCTGCAGTTCTTTGATGAGCATGATCTGGGAAATGTACAGATTGGCTGGTTTTATATGAACAAATCAACGGATAATTCAGGGTGGCTTAGTGATGAGCCAGATGTTGATGAGGGGTCTCAACCAAAGCAGGAACAGCTAGAAACGGGAATTGCCGCAACAGCCGGAATGGTCGATAGCAAAGGGAAGTCGTCGGAGAGCACCGGTACTAAGAATTTTGTTCAAGAATTGGGTAGTGTTTGTACAGCCGATATAGAACAGGAGGCCGCGCTGAAACGGTTCGAGCATGAAAGAACTGAGATTGATCAGAAGGCTAGAAAAGCCAAAAGCCCTGTGGGGACTGACTGTGTTGCGGATACAAGAATGCTTACAACGGAACCGGACAGCTGCCTGTCGGTTGCAGAAGTAATATGATGGGAAGATGATGATTTGCATCTTGCCCACACGGATGAAGATTGGGGACAGAATCTGCCAGATGATACATGGTATGCCGAGGAAGTTGATCACATGACTCGGAGTGGATGGTACTTTAAACCCCCACACTTGGACCAACCAGAAGCATCAGGGAAAGATAAGGAAGTTGAGAAACAGAGAGATAAACTGCTAGAAGAAAAAGCTGTACTAACGCAGTTGAAGAAGATTCAGGCGGACATCTCCATCTGGGTTTGCTCATGGCTTCACGGGTGCACAGACAAGCCGTCCTATCAGCAATGGATAAGGCTAAGCTCTCTATCGACACAACCCCCGAACAGTTAGTGGGATTGGTGTTCCCGGGAGGTGCTTCGCCGACTTTGACCTTTACAGATAAAGAATTGCCGCATGAGGGCTCCAAGCACAACAAACCACTATACATCTCCATGGAATGTAAAGAGAAGTGGATACCAGTTGTCTTGGTTGATACCGGGTCTGCAATTAATGTGTGTCTGTCGCACACAGCTTATGCTATAGGTTTAAAGCCGGCAGACTTTGTACCGACAGCCCAGGTGATTCGGGCTTATGACAATACAAGTCGGGAAGTGATGGGGACAGTTTGGATCAAAACCCAGGTTGGCACGGCGCAACAGGACATTGAGTTCCACATCTTAGATATTCCGGCCACCTTTAATTTACTCCTTGGACGGCCGTGGCTGCACCAAGTGAAAGTTGTCTCTTCCACTCTACATCAGATGCTGAAGTACCGCCATGGGAAGGGGGTAGCTATTGTTTTTGAGAACTCTTCCATACATCCTCCACCGGAAGTCACTACACTGGTACTAGAAATTGTACACGGCGAGGAGGATGTCTTTTTGTCTGGGTTCACCTTGGCTGAGGCCCGGGTAATGCAAGATATCCTGGCTATTGATGAGGGGTTATATGTCAGTGCTCAATCTCTCTACCTCATGAATAAGCTGCAACATGTACCCAGAATGGGATTGGGAAGGAGCGGCCGGAAGGGCGTCCCTGCGTTGGCCGAAGTGCCACACAACCCTTATACCTTTGGTCTAGGTTACATACCTACTAAAGAGGACTAGATAAGAAAGGGGAAGGAAATGGCAGGAAGGGCCAAAGCTAAGCAAACTGGGAAGCACTATGACCTGGTGCATAAACCTATTCAAGGAACCCTGAACGGCCGCTTTGTCCGGAAGGGGGAGGATTTTCCATTTTGCGGCTTTCTTGAGCCATGGCTGAATTCTGAGAAGCGGCGTTTGCCCGGCTTTGAGATCTTTTTCGACCTACAATTGCAAGAGGATGAAGTTGTAAAAGAGCAGACTGACCTACCAACTGTGGCTGAACAGTGTACAGAGGCTGAGTTTGATGGTATAGAACTCGAGATGGGAGCAGCACTGGCTTGTCTCCTTTCAGATCCTCAGATCACACCAGAGAGCTTGGGGGATGACTTCTCTGTTTCCATGATTGGGGATCAATCGGCTGTGGGCCCTTCTTCTGGCATTCTGGATGCATCTATCGCACCCTTCCTCGTTTGGCAATTCGATGAGGGTTTCTTATCCAGCAATTCTGAGTCGGGTAGTGAACCGGAATCTGATTCCACAGAGTCTGTGGAGTCGGAATCAAATTCTAGTTCTTCTGAGTCAGAGTTTGGTATTCCTGGAGTTGATAACCCGGATGCCGTTGTTTTGTCCAGGTCCTCTTTTTCCTTTTCTTTTGAGTCGGTTGTGACTGAAGAATTGGACGAATTGGAAGTAGTGAATGAGAATGGTACCACTGCTGTTTCTGAGTACTTTTCAGTGCCACTTGTTTATTGCATTAATCAGGACTTTCAAAATTTTGATAAAAACGACGAGAAAGAAATTCCTCTAGTTTTGAAGCATTTGACTGATTGAGAGGAGGAGAGGTTTGTAAAATCCCTTGGTGATGAAATCACTTCAATTAATGTTGGTACTAAGAAGGATCCATATCTGGTCCAGATCGAGTCCACGTTGTCTTCGGAGGAACGCGAGTGCTTAGGCACTTTATTAAAAGATTTCAAAGATGTTTTCGCATGGTCCTACGAAGACATGCCTTGAATCGATCCTGAGATTGTACAGCACCGGATCCCTCTTGACCCTGAGGCCGGACCCGTCAAGCAGAAGCTTCGGAGAATACGCCCGGATTGGGCTTTGAAAATCAAGGAAGAGGTCACAAAGCAGATCGATGCAGGGTTCTTGCTAGTATCTGAGTATCCTACTTGGTTGGCCAATATCATTCCGGTGCCGAAGAAAGATGGAAGAATTCGGGTGTGTGTGGATTTCAGAGATCTGAACAAAGTTAGTCTGAAGAATGACTTTCCTGTACCGCACATTGATGAATTGGTGGACTTCACCGCAAGCCATGCGTTGCTCTCCTTTATGGATGGGTTTTTTGGGTACAACCAGATCTTGATGGCACCTAAGGATAGGGAGAAAATTGCCTTCACCACGCCGTGGGGAACCAATTGTTACCGGGTGATGCCGTTCGGTCTGAAAAATGCTGGGGCTACTTATCAACGGGCAGCAACCACGAACTTACACGATATGATCCACAAAGAGGTTGAGGTGTACGTGGACGACATGATTGTCAAGTCCAAGGAAAGAGAGGGCCACTACACTGCCTTAAAGAAATTTTCCAACGGATCAGGGAATATCGGTTACGAATGAATCCTCAGAAATGCACTTTTGGTGTCACAGAAGGGAAAATGCTGGGGTTCTTGATTACACAGAGGGGCATTGAGGTCGATCCTTCTAAAATCAAGGTCATCCTAGAAATGCCACCACCAAGGACTGAAAAGGAAGTGCGAGGCTTTCTGGGAAAAGTGCAATTTATAAGACGATGTATTGCAAAATTAACCTTGACTTGTGAACCATTATTTGGTCTCCTGAAGAAAGGAAAGAAATTCCAATGGGATGATCGATGCCAGGTTGCTTTTGAGCAGATCAAGCAGTATCTACAAAACCCACCCGTGTTGTCACCGCCAGAGCCGGGGAAGTCGTTGATTTTGTATCTGTCGGTAACCGACACGACAATGGGCTGCATGCTTACGCAGGAATCTGAGGATAGAGTGGAGAAGGCCATCTATTACCTGAGCAAGAAGATGCTGGAATATGAGACTCGTTACACTTCGCTGGAGAAGGCTTGCTTAGCCTTGGTATGGGCTACCAGAAAGTTAAGGCACTACCTGTTAGTTCACTCCGTAATTCTGGTTTCAAGATTGGATCCCATCAAATATCTCTTCGAGAAACCAGCGCTTACGGGTAGGCTAGCCCATTGGTTGCTTCTTCTCTCCGAATTTGATTTGAAGTATATGACTCGCAAGTCTATGAAAGGGAGAGCGGTAGCGGAGTTCCTAGCCGATCACCTAGTGGAGGGAGACGAAGCAGTAGAGTATCTGTTCCCAGATGAGGCCATTCTGCAGGTCGAATAAGAGATTTGGACCATGTACTTTGACAGAGCATCTAACCAGTACAGTTATGGGATAGGGGTATTGCTGATAGCGCCCGACAATTCCCACATACCTTTAGCTTTCAAACTTCAGTTCAAGGTATCAAACAATGAAGCAGAATACGAGGCATGTATCGTTGGCTTGGAAGCCGCCCTGGAACTAGGGGCAAAAAGGTTGGATATCATTGGGGACTCAAACCTAGTTGTATCTCAAGCGAAAGGAGACTGAAAGGCTAAAGAAGAAAGAATGAAAATCTATCACCAAACCCTAGACGTTTTGATTCCTAGGTTTGAGAAGCTAACCTTTACGCATCTGTTAAGAGAGAGCAACAGGTTTGCTGACACCTTATCAACTCTATCTTCCATGATAGACATCCCTTTGGGAGTCCGGATGCGTCCGATCATTATTGAATAGAGAAATGTGCCGGCCTATGAGTTGATTGCTGCAATAAATGAAGTACAAGATCAAAACCCCTGGTATCATGATATCTAAAACTTCTTGGAAAAGGAGGCTTATCCACTAGGGGCAAATGCCAAAGATAAGAGGGCAATACGACGAATGGCTACTTAGTTTATCATCTGCGGGGGTAAATTGTACAAACGAGGCCATCTGGGAATGCACAAGTCGTGTGTTGATGTTGAAGAGTCGAAGCGTTTAATGAAGGCCATCCACGGAGGAGAATTCGGATCGCACATGAGTGGAGTGATGCTAGCTCGGAAAATTCTCAGACAGGGTTACTACTGGTTAACCATGGAGAAGGATTGTATTGGTTTTGTTTGGCGATGCCACAAATGCCAAATCCATGCAAATCACATGAATATCCCACCGTCGAAGCTGTACAACATGACTTCACCATGGCCATTTTCAGTCTAGGGAATTGATGTTATTGGGGCAATTACTTTGAAGGGGTCAAATGGGCATGAGTACATCTTGGTGGCGATAGACTACTTTACAAAGTGGGTCGAGGCCCAATCCTATGCAGTGCTGAAAGCGTCACACGTAGCCAAGTTCATCAGGAATAATATCATCTATCGTTATGGGGTCCCTAATGAGATCATCTCAGACAACGGTTCCCACTTTAAGAAAAAAGTGATCGACTTGTTGGAAAAAAGTTTTCATAAGTCATCCACATATCGGTCGTAAACCAATGGAGCTGTTGAGGCCGCCAACAAGAACATCAAGCACATTCTACAGAAGATGGTGGAAACCTGCAAGGACTGGCCAGACAAGTTGCCGTTTGCTCTTTGGGGCTATAGGACATCAATTCGGACATCTACTGGGGCAACTCGGTATCCTCTGGTTTATGGGATGGAAGCTGTTCTGCCGATTGAAATTGAGGTACCGTCGCTGCGGGTTATGCTTGAGTGCCAAATAGTAGAAGTGGATTGGCAGTAAAGCAGGTTCGAGGAACTAATGTTCAACGAGAGGAGGCTGAAAGCACTGTACCATGTCCAAGGTTATCAACGCAGAATCGCTAGGGCTTTCAACAAGAAAGTTAAGTCTAGAAATCTGAAAGAAGGGGATTTGGTGCTCAAAGACAACCGAGCTTTCATCCATGACCCTAGGGGCAAGTTCAGACCTAATTGGACTGGTACTTATATCATCAAATCTATCTGGTCGGGTGGAGCTTTCATTCTTATGGACTGAGATGGCCTTGAATTCTCCCAACCAATCAACATGGATAAGTTAAAGAAATACTACCTGTAGACACCCCATTTTTAACCGTCCTCAAGACTTAGACGTCATCGTTTGAACACCCGATAATTGTGCTCGCTCTTGTTCGCTTTGAGTCCCTAAAGGTCTCGGCTGAGTGCCTTGCCTTGAAGCCTCTAATCTTGTCTGTTTTGTGCTTGGCTGTGTTGCTTCACTTCTGGAGAAGAGGGTGACCTGTCGGCCATACCCCTAGCCTGCCAGCCATGACTTGTGCCTATCGTCCACCAGTGGTGGCTAGTTGGCTATGTTGATGGCCGGTTGGCTACATTGATGGCCGGTCGACCACTGATGATAGCCAACGGCCATTTTTCTCCTTTTTTAGATATTTCTTCGCCAGCTGTGCCAGCTGTTGTTCACTGATGCTCATCTCCATACACGTGTATGGAGGGATGAATGCAAGCCTTTGGCTTGATTTTCTATATAAGGGCGGGTCTCTCCCCCATTTTGAGAGGTTACACAATTTGGAGCAAATTTCTCTTTCTCTCTCTAGAATTCTCTCTCTCTTTCTTCTTATTTTATGCTTGAAAGTGAGAATTTTCTATACTTTTGCACTAAGACCCTTAACCAAACATCTTCATCTTGGAGCTAAGGTTCTTTGAGGCTTGGTGTGAGTTTCTAAGGGTGGTTTAAGCTCAGAATTGTGGATGTTTAGTGCTGCGCTTCAAGTGTATAAGGCTTACCTCATTTAAGCTTTGTTTTAGTTGCTTGCTTTGCCATCTTTTTACATTGTTTTGACCTAGTTTTTCAACCATAAAAAACTCTATTTTTAAGGTTTCAAAATGGTGGTTTAAGTCTTGGTGAGTTAGGGGGTTGTCTCATCTTTTTGCTTTTTGGCTTGTGAAGCCTTTGTGCCATTTCTTACCACCTTTAAATCAAACTTTTTGGGCCTTTAAACCACTGAAATTCAGAGTTACTTCAGTGGTAAAAAGTATGTTTTGAAGTACAAAAATGGAGGGGTTAGCCTCCCCTCCTTATGTCTCTCTTGTATGCCTAGTTAGCATTACATACTAGCTTGATTTTGTAGCTTGTGTTAGCTTAGTTCAAGCATGTTTTAGGCTCTGTTTTTGCATGTTTCAACTCTGTTTTGGGTTGGTTAGAGCATTTGTTGCTTGCTTTTTGTACTTGTAGTGCAATTATGCTTACTAGTCTAGCATGCCTAATGGTTTAGCCTATTTTTGTAGCTTGTGTTAGCTTAACTTCAGGTTGTTTTAGCTATTATTTTGGCCTACTTTAACTCTGTTTTGGGCTGGTTAAGTCCTTCGAGGCTTGTGTTGCATGGCTATAGTGTAATGATCTTCACTAGCTCATTGTTTTGAGGCTTTAAGCATGAAGTGTTTGAGTGGCTTGCATGTTATAGCATCATTTTACATATGATTTCAGTGTATATAGCTCTGTCACACTCTCACTTATTTCACTCTTTCATTGCTTTTGAGAGTTGTGTTTTGAGTCTTGTTTGCAAGCTAACATGTGAGCATGTTTTTCTAGCCTTTTGTACCTCAATCTGAGCATGTTTTAGACACTATTTTGGCATGTTTTGACTCTGTCCAGAGCTGGTTTGGTCAGTTGAGCTTTGTGTTGCATGCTTATAATGTTGTGATCTTCACTAGCTTAATGTTTTAGGCTCTTAGCATGTCTTGCATGTGATGCTTGCATGATTTAGTGTCTTTTTACATGCCATTTCAGCACTAAAATATCTGCAACCTCCCTCAATTCTTCACCTGTTACTTTGTTTTGAAAGTGGCCTTAAGCCCCTTGTTGGCTTGAGTGTGAAATTGAGGCTCTCATGCAATCCTCTCTTGAGGGTTTTTACTAACCAACAGCATGAGGTCTCTTTCATGCTCAAGGTACTTGTGGCTTAAGCCCTCTTTCCAATTAGAGGACTCTCACTTTGGACTTAATCGATTAAAGGACTAATCGGTAATGTAAAATGTGTAAATAAAATGAACCAAGTAAAACTTGAGCAAGATAAGCATGTTGTGTTGCATTGCATGTGTTTGGATCGGACGTTAATCCAAACACAAGGAAAATGGGACGTTTCATACTCAAAGTGATAAAACGTGCCACTTTTCTTGGTCACCGACACCCTTGATCATGCGTCATAGGGTGGTGGTCTTTCGAGTCTTATTTGTGCATTCATTAAGCTTGTACAAACTTGGTTTTCTAGCCATCATGCATTGAAAATGCTTGGTTAATGGCTTGAGAGCCAAGAGCTACACTCCTTTGAGCTTGAGAAATGATAAGGAGTGTAGCAATACACACATTCCTTGAAAATGCTTTGTTTTGCCTCTGTTGCTCTCTGTTGCAGCAAAAGTAGAAGTCCGAAAAATGGGGGTGGCTGACCGGCCACTTAAACTAGCCGACCGGCCAGTTGAGGCGGCCGACAGCCACTTTTTGTGGCCGACCGGCCACCAGTGAATTTTTGTGCAAGTTTGTTCCTGTGTTGGGGCAGAAGCATTCTGGAAGTTGGTGCAATTTTCCAAGATCAAATGAGTGCAAACAGAGGCATCTTATGGTAAGGCAAGAGCATTTTCGAGAGGAAGCAACCGAGCATACATGTATCCCTCATACCTCGAGGCCGTTTAAATTGCTTTACTAGTTAGTTAGCGTAGCTAATCATTCAATTCGTTTTTTAATTTTTTAATTAGCTTAGCATAGCTAGTTATTCAATTGTGTTGTGATAATTAATTAGTAAGACTAGTTAATTAGTTCGTTTTGTAATAATTAGCTTAGCTTATTTATTTGGACCCTCCTTCGCGAGGACGTAATGTTGTAATAAGTGTGCGTGTGTGTGTACATGTCTTCCAACTTATAGACCACCCAGAACTCCGCTCCGCGCGCGAGGGCGCGAATCGTTGTTCTTAGCTACTACAGTTCGGACTCATATCACGGCTCTGAATCTAATCTCACAAAGTGCAATGTGAGACTGATAAATCACCAAAGAGTCCAAATCCGGCAAATCGTTTTGGAAAACTGATTTTTATCAAGAAGTGCCAAACATGGACTGCTTTGCCAGATTTCAGAGTCGCCACCTAAATATTTTATTTTGGGAAAATTTAGAAAACCCTGACTCGTGCCTAAGGCCACATGTCTGTCATCACCAAAGTTTCCTCGGCTCGGAAACTTGGGTACGAGAGGGGAAGGTCATGCAATGAGCACCCCCGCTCGCCCGATCAAAGGATCGGCCTCTACTAACATGATATGTTGTTTTTGAAAACACATGCGTTCTTATTCCGGTTTATTAGCTAGCTTACTATGTGATGCGCACAGCATACAAGTATAGACTCAATCACCTAAATTGGAACAAAACATCTCATGTTTGTTTGTTTGGAAATGGTTTGAAGATGCTACTCGCAAGTAGGCTAAGACGCGGATTTTGCCACCCTCAAGTGGGCTTAAAAACTCGCATTTCGATGAATTGTTCCAATTCAAGCAATCCAATATTCATCCACAGGCATTTATGCAGTTACAATAGTTAAGCACATAGCCTCATCGCAAGCATGCTAAACATGGCAACACTTACACGCATGCAAGGATGCTAAAGCGTAAACACTCAGAGTGTACTCCAAGACAAAAAAAAAAAAAAGCTAGTTAGTAATCAATGCATGATCCTAGCTATGTCAACAATGCCTAATGCAACACATGCAAAAATGCAACTAAGATAGGCTCGGCTATTCTAAGATGGCATAAGAATGCAACAATTGATACATGTATTCAAATAGGAATTGAAATACAACGCAGTTTGTATGATGCGCCGAGCCCGGTGCATGTAAGACAGATGAATGAATGCAAACATGCGAGCATAAGTATGCTAATTGAAACATGCCCTAAAACTAACCATCGAAAGCGGATAAGTAAAAGGGAGAAAGAAATGGGGGTTGGAAGACATGCATCATACACACGCACACTTATTTACAACATTGTGCCCTCTCGACGGAGGGTCTGAATAATAAGCTAACTAGCTAATCTAAGCTAATTAAACTAATTATTACAAAACGAAACTAATTAACTAATCCTAGTTAACTAATTATTAAAAAACAAATGAATGGCTAAACGCATTAACTAATTAAGTACAAAACCATTAAACTAGCTAACTAAGTGAAGTAGCTAAATAAAGCATTAAGAAGAGGCCCTCGGAACGAGGGGTGCATGCATGCTCGGTCGCCTCGTTCAGAAATCCATCGGGATGCCCCAACTTATCTCTGTTTGCAATTGATCTCAGAACTTTGCACAAAGCTCCAGATAGCTTCTACTTCATCATGGGCACCTCCAAGGACATGGCCGACCACTTTATGCTGGTGTAAACCACCTGCAGACCAGCCAAGTATGCTGCAGACCAGAAAAATTGGTCGGCCAGCCACTTTTACTGGTCGGCCGACCAGAAAATCCTGCACACTTCCAGTTTGTTACAACAGAGAGCAAAAAGGGGCATGACAGTGTATTAGGAAGGTATGTGTGCACAACCACTCCCTATAATTTCTCAAGCTCAAGGAAGTGTGGTTCCCGACCCTCGAGCCACCACCCGAGCATCGCAATGCACGGTGGCCGGGAAGCTAAGATTGCACAATCAATATGAATGAATGCACAAAGAAAACACATAAAGTCTCAAACTCTATCATGCATGATCAAGAGGGTCGGCGACCGAGAATTGAGGCACGTTTCATCACTTCAAGTATGAATCGTCCCTCGTTTCTCGTGTTTGGATTAACTCCCTATCCAAACACAATGTAACGCGACAAGCATGCAAATATCATGGAATGCAACAAGCATGTAACAACATGCAATGCAACAAGCATGCAACAACATGCAACATGAACTTAAACCGAATATGGACAGACCTCAATCATGTCCAAAGCAATGGCCAAAACTCAACAAAACCTAGGCACAAAGAGCATGGAATGCACATTCAACTCATGGCTCGCAAGTAAGGCATAAAGGCACAACCTTCAAACACATTGAAGAGTGACATGCATGAGAATATGGCAATGCTACATGCTCTGAAATGAAGTGTTAAGTGATGCCAAATCATCCAAACAATACAAATGAGGCATGCTAGAAGGCTTAGAGCATAAGGCTAGTTAAGAGCAATACACAAGGAGCATGCAATACTAAGCTTAAACCACTAAACCAGCTCTGGACAGAGCTTAACCATGCCAAGTTAAGGGTCAAGAACATGCTGAAATGGAGCTCAAGAGCTTAGGCAAACATGCATACACAATGGCTCACTTTTAAGGTATAAAGCACAACTCACCAAAAGCATTGAAATAGTGAAACATGAGAGAGTATGGCCACATTACACACTGAAATCATGTTAGAGATGAGGCCAAAGCATGCAAACAACTTAAGTAAGCCATGTTAGGGACCATGAAGCTCAAAGCTAGTGAGCAAAAATGCACTAAGGCTATACAAAGCAAGGCATGCATGACCTAAAGCACTTAAAACAGAGCTTAAGCATGGCAAAACATGGACAAAATCATGCTGGAGTGTAGTCAAAATGGGCTAGGATGATGGTTCAAAGTATAGAGCATGTTAGGCTAGCAATGTAGAATTACACTACAAGTGTGTGAAACACTCAAGAGACAACCAAACCAGCCAAAAACAGAGTCATATCTGGTCTCAAAAGTCATGAAAACAAGCTTAAACAAAGCCATAAAGAAGTGTAAAAACATGCTCATTTGATAGGCCCTCTATGCATACAAACAAGGCAAGAGGAGGGGGAACCACCCCCTCTCATTTCAGGCCTCAAAATCACATTTCCACCATTGAAAATCCACTGGATTTCAGTGGTTAAAAGGCCAAGAGAAGGTGATCTCAAAGGCTTAAAGAGATGGCTCAAAACAATACAAAATAAGGCACAAAAAAGGGTGGATCACCCCAACACCAAAGAGGCCTTAAACAAGCATGTCAAACACTAGAAAATAAATCTTTTTACAGTTGAACACTAAGCCAAACAAAGCATGCAAAGATGGCTAAAAGAGTAACCAAAACAAAGCTTTAAAAGGGAAAAAGGGGTTACCCTTGAAGCACTGCAACAATAGCACCTTCTTCAACCCAAAACCAGCTTATATGACCCAAATACCACCTCCAAGGATCTCAGCTCAGAGATGGTGGTGTGTGGCTAGGAGTTGTGGTGCAAAAGTGAAGAAACAACACACTTTAAGGCACCAATATAGCGAGAGAGGGAGAGCCTCCCTCTTATAGAACTCTAAGCTTCAAGCTTCTTAGAGAAGCTAGAAGCTTGGTTAAATCCCTCCATACATGTGTATGGAGGATGCAGTCTGTGCCCTCTAGTTGGCACAGCTGGCATCCACAGACTGTGCAAAATCTGCAAGAAAGCTGCCGACCACTTAAAGTGGTCGGCCAGCTACTTACACTGGCCGGCCGACCAGTGGAAGTGGTCCAAGGAGACAAAGTGGTTGGCGGGGGGGAGAGGCGGTCTCCATCAAGAAAGCAAGGTGGTGGCATGGTGGGAGACTACTTTTGGTGGTCCAAAGACCACCAAGACTAGTTAGCCGACCAGAAAACTGGCTGGTGTGAAGAAAAGTGGTCTACGGGGAGAGAAACTGGTCTCCCACCCTTATTCCACCCTCCAAACAAGGAAAACAAGGTTTGTGCCCAAAACAAACCAAAAAGGATGCAAGACAAGAGTCCGGGGAACAAGGCGCGCAGCCGGAAGCCTCGAAAACTAGTCTACGGGCACCAAAAGTGGTCTTCGACCACAAAAAGGTGGTCTCCAAGACCTCTGTGCCCCTCTAGACCAAGGCAACAAGGCATGGTTCGAAAACCAGGCCAAAAGGAGAACGGTAAGCGGTTCCAAGACAAGTCGCCGGCCGAAGACTCCGGAAACCGGAAACTAGCCTACGAGAGGGAAAAGTGGTCTCCGACCACAAAAAGTAGTCTCCAAGACTTCTGTGTCCCTCCAGGCAAGGTCAACAAGGCCTGATCATAAACCGAGCCAAAACACAAAGAGTTCAGAGGCCCGGAGGTAAGGCACTCAGCCGAAAACTTCGAAAACGCAAAATGAGCACAAACATGCGCAATCATCGAGCGCTCAAACAATGACGTCTGAGTCTTAAGGTCGGTCAAAAATGGGGTGTCTACAGTTGCCCCTCTTTGACAGAATTCGGAAGTCAAGAAGTGACGGGAGTGAATGTCAAAGCCCAAAGACGACCAATTTTTGACAAGGCCAAAGACTCAGACAAACAGGCAAGATAACAAAGAGATGCGCCCGCAGGCAGGGGCAAGATGCAAATGACATGCACAAAACCGAACATAACTTATGATCATGCAAAGAGGACTAATCTCACCCAGAGTTCCTCTGACTGAACTGCACATACAACAATGTCTGGTTGTGCTATCTTCAAATGAACCGTACATACATTATCGTGCCTGCACAAAAAAAACTTTGACAGATACAATATAGTAGAAACACATTGTCATGACCCGAACCTGCCCCCATGGGTTAAGGACATAACCGGCCAGTAATCCTGTGATTACCTACGGCCTCAAACCAAAATGGACATAACTCGTCAGAGTAAAGGGGGCCAAACGGAAGCAAAAATTAAAAACTTTGTCCATAGAGCGGTGCTTATATGCACATCAAACAACTCATACTTATATGCGTTAATAACCCACATCAAAAGTATAGTAGCATGAACTTCTTTACAACAGGATCATCTGAACTGAGCCAACCCATAACAGACTACATACAAATGTACACAAAACCCTTGCCAACAAAACAAAATATAATTACATAACAAAATGGCAAGGACGGGTCTCGCACGTGAGACACGAAGCTGACTCTCCAAAACTCATGTTGTTCATGGTAGACTTCACTGGGGCTGGGTTTGTACTTCTCTTGGCTCACCTACAAAACATGAATGAGCGTGAGCGATAGCCCAGTGAATAATATCAATTACAGAATTTATGCGACAAGACGTAAAACAACGTTTTCCAAACGGCCTTGGGCCCAATTCATTTCTGTAGTTAACATATATAAGGGTAATTTAAATCATAGTTCCGCACACACTGGCCTTTTACTCATTCAGCTTTACATTCATTACGAAACGGCCTTCGGCCCATTTGATTATGTCAAAACGGCCTTTGGCCCAATCATTCATCTCAAAACGGCCTTTGGCCCACTTAATCATTTCAAAACGGCCTTTGGCCCACTCATTCATTTCAAAACGGCCTTTGGCCCACTCATTCATTTCAAAACGGCCTTTGGCCCACACTTTCGTATCAAAACGGCTTTCGGCCCACACATTCATATCAAAACGGCCTTCGGCCCACACATTCATGTCAAAACGGCCTTTGGCCCATCCATTCATGTCAAAACACCTTGGGTCCATTCGGGTTTATCAAAATGACCTTTGGTCCATTCATGTTCAACAAAACGACCTCTGGTCCATTCGTGTTCAACTTACATCCACAATCCCAATTAGCAGTTCATAAGCTTTAAGGGAATAAACAATTGAACATTCATAAGCATTCGAATATCAATATTACTCACAGTGATCGGTTTGTGGATTTGCCCTGGAGCTTGACCCTACACATTTCATGAACACAAAAGGGTCATTAACAGTTCAATCCGTTCTTTAATTCACATATTCCTCTTTAGGCTTTGTTATTATCCCATTAACTCATTTACAATGCTTAAATGCCTAAGAGTGCTTGCAAGTGAAAGAGAACGGAAAACAGAACATAAAATGCAAAAACAGGATTTCAGAAAATAGGGTCCCCGCTCGAGCGTGGACTTCCCCGCTCGAGCGGACCCTTAGGTCTGCAAAAGTACTGGTTACCTCGAATTCACGCTCGAGCGTGGACTCGGCCGCTTGAGTGGACTGCCTGCCAACATAAATCCCCGCTCGAGCGTCAACTTTCCCGCTCGAGCGGGAACCATGTCTGCAGAAAATGCTGGGAGCTCGATTTCCCCGCTCGAGCGGCACTTCCCCCGCTCGAGCGGGAGTCAAAATTCTGGGATTTCCAGAATGTGTTCTTGAGCTTCAACTCGAAATTCAAAGGTTCAAGATGCATGATTTCGGCCCAAATATCATAGAAACACATACTAACATGATACTAATACCAATTTACAACATTAGAAAGCTCAATTTCTCAAAATAAATACATGCATGGCTCAAATTGCACCAAACTCATTACTAACACAACCATTTCATGCATTCAACTCTTGTACCCTTATAATCTGCACATGCATATGGTGCATTATTCTCAATCTCAACTTATGTGATGAAGAGATGGTCAAGAACATGATCTTCAACTAAAAACTCACATAGATCATGCATTTGGTGCTCAAATATGAAAATTCAAAGCAATTACATACATGCATGCAAACATTGACCTTCAATCCAACACATACAATTCAAATTTCCTTTCAATTCTCACTCTTGACCATAAATCAACTTTGAATACACAAAATTGCCCATTAAACTCATGAATTACTCACCAAGGAGCTTGATTCTCACAATCTATGATCAAATCTTGAATAATCTTCAAGGTTCCCAAGCTTTAAGTTAAAATTTGCACAACTCCTCTCCCTTTCTCTCACTAGGGCCGGATCTCTCTCTCTCTCAATGGTATAACTCAGATTTTGAGTTTAATAGAGTTAAAGGGAAGTGAGTGTTAATGCACAACAAGCCCCACTAAATCAATATAATAATAATAAAGTAATTGGGCTCTAATTATCAATTTAATCAGTTTAAATTGACCAGAATAAATTTTCAATTAAATTTCACCGTAGGCTCTAAAAAATTACGCCGATCACAATGGCGTAATCAATTTCGGGTTCTGTGGCCGATAAGGCCCTCAATTTAACTCCCGAAGGGGACTATTCAAATAGATATTCTTACGGCGAACAGATACGAATTCAAAATCACATATTATCACATAATGGCACACAAAATCATGCTAAACACATAACCATAAACAAATTAAGGACCAGTTTAGCACAATACAGAACAGGGGTATCACACACATGTAGGTAGAACGCGCATAACAATGCAAGCGAAAAGGTTGCATGACAATGCAAGCGAAACGGGCGCATTACAATGTAGGTCGAACATGCATAACAATGCAATTGAAAAGTGTGTGACAACGCAAGTGAAGAGGTGCATAACAATGCAAGTAACGTGTGTGACAACGCAAGTAAAGTGTGCATAACAATGCAAGTAACGTGCGTAACAACGCAAATAAAGTGTGCATAACAATGCAAGTAAGACGTGCGCGACAACGCAAGTAGAGTGCATAACAATGCAAGTGAGATGTGCGCGACAACGCAAGAAAAGTGCATGACAAAGCGAGAGAAATGTGCGTAACAACACAACGAATGGTGTGCATAACAATGCAAGAGAAATGATGTGCATAACAATGCGACGAATGATGTGCATAACAATGCATTTTCAGTGTAACTTCAAAAGCATGTTTGAAACAAAATGCCGAATAAGGAAATACTAGCCTTAACAAGAGCAATTCAATCGTAACCTCCAATTTACCTCTCGGAGGGGTCACAATGCACTAAAAGGATACACCATGCTCTTGACGAGTAACGATGAGCCATGCATCGAAGACTTGAATTGAAGTTCCGACGAGGACATTTTGAATCGAAAAGTGTACCTTTCTTGCACTTTCGCGAGGGCCGAGGGCTCTAATCATCTCAAAAACACACAGGGAGGACAATGGGACCCTGGAGACCATCCAGGAGGGGTGGCCGACCACCTAGCTAGCTGGCCGACCAGTTGAAGACCACTTCAGTGGTCAGCCGACCAGAAAAACTGGCTGGCCGACCAGTTTACATAACTTCGGGGCAGTTTGGTCTTTTAGCCTCAGTTCTATAAGTGTACACCTCCAAAACACATTTCATTCACACCTCTAGTGCCGAAATTGACTTTTCTTCCTCCCTAGACCATTTTCCCTCTCAGATCTGCACTTTATACGCGTTTTCCAACGCCCCATGCGAAGTTGTTTCGTGAAAACTTTCGATTCTCTTCGTTTTGAACCGATCAGAATTTGTTTTCGGAGCTTCTTTCTCCATTTTCACCACTTAAGGTATGTTTCTCTCGAAGTTTAGCACCTTTTTTCGGGTGTTGACTTTTGTTGACTTTTTCTCTTCCCGAGAGTTGACTTTTGTTGACTTTTTACAATTTTGGCTCATTTTGCTCATTTTTGCACCGTTTTTCAGACAACTGACGATATTCCACACGGCGGAGGTTTTCCATGAGTAGAGGACGAGCCTGACATTATGCCACTGCCTTCGAGGATTCGGCCGTTCGACCCGGAAAGGTACCACCCGCAGGAGCACATACTACCTCCCAGCACCTTCTATCATTTCACCGATTTTGTGCGGCTAGCGTCGGCAGACTTGCTGTTACGGGAGCCTGAGTCCCACTTATCTCATCAAGCGCGCAAGGTGCGTACTTCACTTTTACATTTTCTGCGATGTATCTTCTATTTCTTGCACATTTCATGCTTTCGCTATGTATTTTACCTGCTCGCTCTGAACACATTTACATACACAGCACTTTGCTCATTCTGAACACAACTTGCACACAGCATTTTGCTCATTCTGAACATAGCTCATACACAATACTCTGCTCACTCGGCACACAGCTCACAACACAGCATACTATTCACTTGGCACACAGCCTAAAACACAATACTTTGTTCATTGGGCACACAGCTCATAACACAACACTCTGTTCATTGGGCGCACAGCTCACAACACAGTATTCGGTTAATTCTGAACACACAGCTCATAACACAACACTCTGTTCATTGGGCACGCAGCTCAAACCACAGCATTCTTTTCATTGGGCACACAACTCACAACACAGCATTCTGTTCATTTTGAACACACAGCTCATAGCACAGTACACTGTTCATTCTGAACACACAGCTCATAACACAGTACACCGATCATTTTGAACACACAGCTCATAGCGCAGTACACTGTTCATTCTAAACACACAGCTCATAACACAGTACACTGCTCATTCTGAACACACAGCTCATAGCACAGTACACCGCTCATTTTGAACACACAGCTCATAGCAGAGTACACTGTTCATTCTGAACACACAGCTCATAGCACAGTACACAGCTCATTCTACAACTGAATACATCTGTTCATTCTAAACGCAGGTATCTTCCCGTTTCACACGGGGTTACGGATCGATCATCGCGAGAGAGTGGTATATGGAGCTCCCAGACGCTGTCCGACATATCGTAGATGAGGCAGGGTTCGGCCCATTTTGCATGGGGTTGTCACGTCATCCGGCGAGCAGGACCCTTCTGGGTGCACTTATAGAGAGATGGTGGGACACCACCAACTCCTTCAATTTCTCTGCTGTCGGGGACATGACGATGACCCCGTATGACTTCTCGATGTTGACGGGCCTCGACGTGGTGGGCCAGCCGATCCCATAGGATACCAGTATGGGTGAGTGGGAGGCAGCTTGGACGTATCTGCTCAGAGCCCATCCGCCGATTGACAGATCATCAGGCAGGGTCAAGTACACCTGGTTCGCCGAACAGTACAGGAGAACTATGCCCGAGACTTTTGAGGCCACACAGCAGTATGCCCGGGGATTTTTGATGTTCCTCCTCGGGACCACACTGTTCTTCGACAAGGGGAATACGGTTGGGCTTTATCTTCTCAGTGCTCTAGTAGATCTATCCCAGGTCCGGCACTTTAATTGGGGTGGCGCTGGCCTCGCTACCCTTTATTGCTACATGAGCGCAACCTCCCGCGGGCGGGGGAACATAGTAGGTGGCTATTGGCGAGCCTGGGAGGTACATTCTGCCCTCTTGGTCATTTCGGCTTTTCATTATCTGTACACTGCACACTACATACATTGCACTCATTACATTCTGTACTTTGCATTCCGCACTCAACATCCTGCATTTTCTGTATATTCTGTATTCTGACAGCCACTGTCTTGCCTTTTCACAGCTGTGGGTTTTCACCCATTTCCCGACACTCGCCCCTGAGCCGGAGGTTGAGGCACCTCTAAATATACCATATTCACGCAGATTTGAGGGTCGATGCCGGCCCAGGCTTAGGCCCCGGGAGACATTGCTATATCTCTGGCAGTTCTTTGACATAGTATGGGCGACGGAGGTAAACCAGAACTCTCAGTTCTTCATGTTTTCAGCTTTTGATTCATCTTGCATATCCATGACATCTAATCAGTTTATGCCCTCGCTATCCGCAGATTACTTGGCAGCCTTGGATAGCCATGCCAGGGTATTCTCAGTTCCAGTTCGCTGGGGCGTGGGGCGCCTCCCGATACAGGGTTTTGTTTAAGAGACCAGTTGGTAGAGCTTGGTTTCTCAGGGATCGCTTCATGCGCCAGACGATGGGTAATCTTGCTCAGGAGATCCCCTCACCGCCTCCACTGGACATGCGATCCACGGAGAGCCTTACTTCCCAGGAGGTTGACAACCTTATGTTGGGTGTTGACGCGGTTCTTTTCCTGGAGAAGGGGGAGTACGCGACATATCGCCATACATACCTGATGCCTCCACTGACAGGTGTCCGTTCCCCCACGAGGAGAGTTGCTGATATGCCATCGTCGAGCCGCGCCCGAGCTGCAGACATTCCTTTGACTAGCAGGGCCAGCACATCGAGGGGCAGACTAGGGGGATGTCTCCCACTAGGCAGTATGCTGGATGGCCAGATCTTCCGACTGAGTTGACAGGCTGGCAGTATAGGACGTCTTACCAAATTCCATTGGAGCCTCCATTGCCCGATCATCGATATGTCAGTGACCCTGACTCACCACCGGTATGCTCCACAATTTTCATTTAACATTGAGATATTTAGACATTCATTCATTCACTAATGACTTGAACTTGTATTTACAGCCTCCCAGAGAATATACAGAGGGGTTGCTCGGGATGGTGGCCTCACTCGAGAGCATAGTCCTGCGGAAGGAGACGCTGCTGTACGCCTCCGGCATTCCGGTATTTTCCAATCTCCTTGTATTTATCATACTTCTGATGACATACCAGAACTGAACATATCACTACACTGATTCACTGCATGTGTAGAGCACATTTAACACATCACATTCACATACTATATCTGCATGCACACATTTCATGCACCATACTTGCATCTGCATCTGATATACATACTCTGGCTGATGTGTTCAAACTCCCTTTTCAAGTCACACCGCTACAGGCCGGGCCAACCAGGCCTTCTCGAGAAGCTGGGAGAGGGGTCTCGACTCGCGGCCGAGGGAGACGCAGAGCACCTACCAGACAGGATGATGAGTCCAGCGAGGAGGAGGAGTCAGCTCATCCTCAGTCGGAGACATCCGCGGGCAGAGATGATGACTTTGGTTCCGGTTCTGAGGGCGGAGGCGATGCCGAGGAGGATTCCAAGGATGGCGGCTCCGATTCAGACGGTGGTGCTGGTAGTGCAGAGGCTGCTCAGCCGAAGAGGACAAAGAGAGCCTCTCGATCTTGAGTCAGATGACACGGATGCAGATGTTTTGCTTTATTTTCTTTTTACTAGTAGTTGTAGCACATTGTACAGCATTAAGGCAGTTTTATTTTCTTTAAAACTTGTACCCTGTTGTAAAATGTTGTAAACAGAAAACATGATGGAATGAAAACAGGTTTTTGTTCAAAAAGTGTTATATTTGTATTATGAGCATCGCATCGCATCATTTTGCTCAAAAATGAAAGTGAATGGAAATTGAACATCGTGTATTGCCAAGTCAGGTAGTGAACCAACGTAACAAACTAAACAACTTTAACAAAAACAACTCGACAAACAATGAGCAACAACTCGATAAGTAAAGAGCGACAACTTGATAAACAAAGAGCAACAACTCGATAAGAAAAACTTAACAACTTGATAAGCAAATGCATATTGGATAAACAAAGTGACAGAACACATCCGAAACAGAGGTAAACTCAGACCTTCAGCACTCTCAGCACATAGGAAGGCTAGGGACTCTATTCGAGAGACAAGAAACAGCTGCAGACCACCTTTTTGCTCATGGCCGACCATCAAAAGGACTGATCGACCACTTTTTTGGTCTGCAGACCAGAAAATGTGGCTGGCCGACCAGAAAAACTAGCTGGCCGACCAGTTTTTCTGGGGACCTCCAGATTCTTGCCACATGTCCTCTAAACAGTGCCTTATCCTCCATAAAGGTTCCAGCTTCGTGGTTCCTTCATTCTAACTCAATTTTGCGCCAAATGGAGGCATTTCTTGTCCAAAACCTCACAAATTGGATTGCTAACTTGCATGGCTCGGAAAAGTTGAATTTCCGGGGATTCGGCATAAATGCACTATTCACGCTGAGCCGCACCCCGCTGCGTTTTCTGTTCCTCCATGCTGTAGCAAGGTGTTGGAATCCGGTAACTCATGTTTTCAACTTTGGTGGTCAAGAGATATGCCCCACTTTAGAAGACTTCCAAGCTTTAATGGAATCCGAGCGCGATGAAGAAATCTTGCCTCAATTCCACTTCGGCCACGTCCAAGCCTTAGGACGGATATGCGAGCTTACTATGCATGACGCTCGGTCCTTGATCCGCGATGGGGAATTGGACATCCCCAGCTTAATTCATCAGTTTTCTGATGCCGGTGACCGCGGCGATCATTATTGGCAGGTTTTCGGCGACATGCACTTTACTTGAGCATGTTGTCTCATTTCTTACTTGCCCCAGGCTTCGGAGGATCTAGCGTCCGTTTGATTGAGGTTGCCCAATGTTTAAAAGAGGGCAAAAGCTGTATTGCCATGACGCTAGCTAAGACATTTATGGGTTTGGATGCTTTCCATCACCGGGAGACGACTAGATTCGTGGGGAGTCCACTACTGCTGCAGGTAATGTTTCCCACCCTATCTCACATATATTTCTCACATCACTCGGCCCTCATGCTCGGTTTTTCTCTCAAAACCCTTTTCTTGCTTTTCTCTCCACGTACACCTCTCTATTCTTTAATCTCTCATTTTTCATCCCTCCCCAGATATGGTTAATGGACAAGTTGAAGGTTATGGACTCATGCCCAGCCTATTCAGCTCACGGCTATTTCTTCTGGCGACGTCTAGTCGATGCCCCTGATGAGGGATGGTGGTGCGAATGGATGTGTAGTCTATCCGCTGTCAGCATTGCTTGGCACTGCCCCTGGCTCAATCTGCCGGCGATGAGTTACAGCATGTCTCGTCAGCCCGGGATTCAGTTGATCGGCCTGACACACAGTGTCTTTTACTTCCCATTCCGATTCCAGCGCTAGTTTGGACATGATCAGACTTGTCTGGAATGAGAGATAGAGTTCCCTACCGCATTTCTAGTCTGAGGCGCACAGCTAGCTCGGTATGCCACAGCATGGAGGACGAGAGAACTTCTGGCCCCTGCTCCCACTTTCAGTTGCACCCTCTCTGATGAGTGCATAGCTTGGCCTGATGAAGAGGCACAGGTTGGGCCTACCTTGGCATCAGAGGCTTCCACAAGCTCTGTGAGAGGGCGCAGAAACACCTGACTTGACTATACCCCGAGTTTATTGCTTTATCAGTACTTTCAAGTTTTCTTCATGAATGTAATAAAAAGCAACTTCAATTTGTATTCAAGAGTAGGAGAACTCTGTACTGAAATCAATGTAATTGAAGGTTGTGAGTACTGAAAATTTTTCGTTTGGTCCAAAAATGGTCTAAGTTGTAAAAAATTAAGTTGAGCAAAATCAACTTTTATTAAAACTTTTCAAAACCATTTTCGATATGGATCACAACTGGACACGCCCGAGATCTATCATTGAGATGTACAACCCTGGATCCTATCAACTGGAAAGTTGCCCCTAGTCTGAATAGCACTGCATTGGAGATCACAACCGAGCTCTTGAATGCAGAATAGACGAAGATGACCAACATGATCACATGGACAAAGTTGATTTGGAAGTGTTTATGGCTGGACTTCAGGATGAAGTTGCCTACGTATCCCGAAGATGAGAATCAAGCCTTACGTAGTTTGGCTCAGGTTCACTCGTGTATTAACCCTCTCCTTTTGCGCTCTAACTTTTGCCAAGGCCACCCTTTATGGGTTTTCAACCTTGCGAGCTCAATTTTTATATTTCAAATTTTTCATGCTCTAACTTTTGCCTAGGTCGCCTTTCTTTCTGGTTTGTCCTAGCGAGCCACTCAGGGATAGTATTTCTTCAACTTGTCCATGTTGATCGGCTGGGAGAACTCTAGGCCATCTAGGTCCATCAGAACGACAGCTCCACCTGACCAGATAGACTAGATGATGTAAGGGCCAGTCTAATTGGGTCTGAACTTGCCCCTAGGGTCGTGGATGGGAGCTCGGTTGTCTTTGAGCACTAGATCCCCTTCCTTCAAATTCCTGGACTTAACCTTTTTGTTGAAAGCCCGGGCAATTCTTCATTGATAACCCTGGACGTGATACAGTGCTTTCAGCCTTCTTTCATCAAAGAGCATAAGTTCTTCGAACCTACTTTGCTGCCAATCTGCCTCAGCTATCTGACACTCAGCCAATACTCGTAATGACGGAACCTTAACTTTAATAGGCAGAACAGCCTCTATCCCATAAACCAAGGAGTATAGAGTTGCCCCAGTAGAAGTTCGAATTGAAGTCCGGTAGCCCCAAAGAGCGAATGGCAGCTTATCTGGCCAGTCCCTGTAGGTTTCCACCATCTTCTGCAGAATGTGCTTGATGTTCTTGTTGGCGGCCTCAACTGCTCCGTTGGTTTGCGGCCGATATGTAGATGACTTATGAAAAGCCACATTGTACTTCTCCAACAAGTCGATCACCTCCTTCTTGAAGTGGGAACCATTATCCGAAATAATCTCATTCGGGACCCCGTAGCGACAGATGATGTTGTTCCTGATGAACTTTGCAACATGCGAAGCCTTCAACACCGCGTAAGATTAGGCCTCAACCCACTTCGTAAAGTAGTCTATTGCCACCAAAATGTACTCATGCCCATTGGACCCATTTGGAGTGACAGCCCCAATCACATCAATCCCCCAGACTAAAAACGGCCATGGCGAAGTCATGTTGTACAGCTTCGACAGCGGGATGTTCATGCGATTTGCATGGATTTGACATTAGTGGCATCGCCGGACAAAGCCAATACAATCCTCCTCCATGGTGACCAGTAATAACCCTGTCTAAGGATCTTCCGGGCTAGCATCACCCCACTCATGTGTGCTCCGCACTCTCCTCCATGGATGGCCTTCATCAGGCGCTTGGATTCTTCAGCATCAACACACAGCTTATGTATCCCGAGATGACCCCTCTTGTACAGTTTACCCCCACAGACGATGAATGAGCAGCCATTCTTCGAATTGCCCTCTTATCTTTGGCATTTGTCCCTAGTGGATACACTTCCTTTTCCAAAAAGTTCCAGACATCGCATTACCAGGGATTCTCATCTTGTACCTCATCTATGGTAGCAATCAGCTCGTAGGCCGGCAAGAATTTCTGTTCGATGATGATCGGACGCATCCGGACTCCAAAAGGGATGCCTATCATAGAAGATAGAGTTGCTAATGAATCAGCGAACCTGTTATTCTCTCTTAATAGATGAGCGAAATTCAGTTTCTCAAACCGAGGAATCAGAACGTCCAAGGTCTGGTGATAGATTCTCATCCTTTCTTCTTTAACTTTCCAATCTCCTTTACCTTAAGATACAACAAGGTTTGAGTCCCCGATGACATCCAACCGTTTTGCCCCTAGTTCCAGAGCTGTTTCTAGTCCAGCAATACATGCTTCATATTCTGCCTCATTGTTCGATACTTTGAAGCGGAGTTTGAATGCTAGAGGTATTCGGGAATTGTCAGGTGCTATCAGCAACACCCCTATCCCATACCCATATTAGTTTGACGCTCCGTCAAAGTACATCGTCCAGGTCTCTTCTTCGACATGCAGAATGGCCTCGTCTGGGAACAGATACTCAACTGCTTCATCCCCTTCAACTGGGTGATCGGCTAGGAACTCCGCTACCGCTCTCCCTTTCACTGACTTGCGCGTCATGTACTTCAGATCAAATTCGGAAAGCAGAAGCAACCAACGGGCTAGCCTACCCATAAGTGCCGGTTTCTCGAAGAGATATTTGATGGGATCTAATCTCGAAACCAGTATTATGGAGTGAGCTAACAGGTAGTGCCTCAGCTTCCTGGTAGCCCATACCAAGGCCAAACAAGCCTTCTCCAGCGGAGTGTAGCGGGTCTCGTAATCCAGCATTTTCTTGCTCAGGTAGTAGATGGTCTTCTCCACTTTGTCCTCAGACTCCTGTGCGAGCATGCAGCCCATTGTAGTTTCAGTCACTGAAAGGTACAGAATCAACGGTTTCCCCGGCTCAGGTGGTGACAACACAGGTGGGTTCTGTAAATATTGCTTGATCTGCTCGAAAGCGACTTGGCATCGGTCGTCCCATTGGAACTTCTTTCCTTTCTTCAGGAGACCAAAGAGTGGTTCACAAGTCAAGGTTAATTTTGCAATAAACCGTCTTATGAATTGCACTTTACCCAGAAAGCCTCGCACCTCCTTTTCAGTCCTCGGTGGTGGCATTTCTAAGATGGCCTTGATTTTGGAAGGATCGACCTCGATACCTCTCTGTGTGATCAAGAACCCCAGCATTTTCCCTGCTGTAACACCAAACGTACACTTCTGAGGATTCAGCCGCAACCGATACTCTCTGATCCGTTGGAAGAATTTCTGCAAGGCGACGTAATAGCCCTCTCTTTCCTTGGACTTGACAATCATGTCGTCCACGTACACCTCAACCTCTTTATGGATCATGTCGTGCAAAACTGTGGTCGCAGCTCGTTGATACGTAGCCCCAGCATTCTTCAGCCCAAACGACATCACCCTATAACAATAGGTTTCCCACGGGGTGGTGAAAGCAGTCTTCTCCCTGTCTTCGGGTGCCATCAAAATCTGATTATAGCCTTAAAACCCATCCATGAACGAAAGCAGCGCATGCCCAGCAGTAAAGTCCACTAATTCGTCGATATGCGACAGAGGAAAGTCGTCCTTCGGACTGGCTTTGTTCAAATCCCTGAAGTCCACACATACCCGAATTCTACCATCCTTCTTCGGCACCAGAACTATATTGGCCAACCAAGTTGGGTATTCAATACAGCAGGAACCCTGCGTCAATTTGCTTGGTGGCCTCTTCTTTGATCTTGAGAGCCCAGTCCGGGCGAATCCTTCAGAGCTTCTGCTTAACAGGTCGGGCCTCTGGGTCAAAAGGGATTCGATGCTGTACAATCTCAGGATCGATTCAGGCATGTCTTCGTAGGACCACGCGAAAACATCTTTGAAATCTTTTAATAAGCGACTAAGCGCTCGCGCTCCTTCGAAGACAACGTGGACCCGATCTGGACCAGCGCGGGTCCTTCTCAGTACCAACATTAATTGTGGTGATTTCATCAACCAAGGGTTTAACAAACCTCTCCTGCTCTTGATCAAGCAAATATTACAAAACGGAGGAATTTCTTCCTCGTCGTTTTCATCAAAATTTTGAAAGTCTTGATTAATGCAATAAATTAAGGGCACAGAAAAGTACTCGAAAACCACAGCTGTACCATTCTCATTAATAACATCCAGTCCATCTGATTCCTCTGTTACAACAGACTCAAAGAAAAAAGAAAAAGACGACCTGAACAGGAGAGTGGCATCCGGGTTGTCACCTCCAGGAATACCGAACTCAGACTCAGACGAGCTGGAACCTGATTCTGACTCCACAGACTTGGTGGAATCAGATTCCGGCTCACTACCTGACCCGGAGCTGCTCAATAAAAGCCCTCCTCGTATTGCCAGACGAGGGAGGGTGCGATGGATGCATCCAAAATGTTTGAAGATGGGCCCACAGCCGCTTCATTCCCAATCATGAACACTGAGAAGTTATCCCTAAGCACTCTTGCACGATCTGAGGATCTGAGAGTAGACAAGCCAGTACTACCCCCATTTCAATCTCTGTGCTCTCAGAATCCTCCTCCTTGAACTGCTCAGCCTCAGCTGGTGGGTCTGTCTGCTCCTCGGCAACATCATCCCCAAATAATTGCAAGTCAAAGAAAATCTCAAACCCCGGCAAGCGCCGCCTCTCTGCATTTAGCCATGGCTCTGGGAAGCCGCAGAAGGGGAAGTCTTCCCCCTCCCGAACAAAGCGTCCGTTCAGGGTACCTTGGATAGGTCGGTGCATCAACTCATAAGGCTTCCCGGCTTGCTTTGCTCTGGCTCTTTAGGCCATCTCTTTTCCTTTCCTCACCCAATCCTCCTTGGTAGGCAGATAACCTAAACCAAAGATATGTGGGTTATGCGGCACTTCGGCCGATGCTACGATGCCTTTCCGGCCACTTCGCCCTAATCCCATCCTGGGGATGTGTTGGAGCTTGTTCATAAGGTAGACAGACTGTGCGCTAACGTATAGCCCCTCATCAACAGTTAGTATATTCTGTACAACTCGGGCCTCAGCTAGGGTGAATCCTGACAAAAACACATCCTCCGCGCCATGCTCAATCTCCAGAACTGGTGTAGAAACCTCTGGCGGCGGATGGATTGAAGAATTCCCAAAAAACGATAGCCACCCCTTCTCGTGGGGGTATTTAAGCATCTGGTGGAGGGTGGAAGAGACCGCCTTCACCTAGTGCAGCCACGGCTGCCCTAGGAGTAGATTAAAGGTTGCGGGAACATCCAAGACATGAAAATCTATATCCTGTTGTCCTGGACCAACCTGAGTCCGAATCTGTACAGTCCCCATCACCTCTCTGCTAGTATTGTCATACGCCCGTATCACCTGGGCAGTAGGCACAAAATCCACAGGCTTCAACCCGATAGCATATGTCGTTCTTGATGGACACACGTTGATAGCAGATCCTGTGTCAACAAGGACCACCGGTATCCACTTCTCTCTACACTCGACAGAGATATAGAGAGGTTTGTTATGATTTGAGCCCTCAGGCGGCAGTTCCTTGTCAGTAAAGGTCAACGTCGGGGAAGCCCCTCTCGGAAAAACCAACCCTACCAACTGTTCGAGCGTGGTATCGATTGAAAGTTTGACCTTGTCCATTGCAGAAAGAACAGCTTGTCTGTGGACTTTGGAGGCCATAAGCAGTCCCCAGATGGAGATGTTTGCTTGGATTTTCTTAAGCTGTTTTAGCACAGCCTCCTCCTCGAGCAGTTTTTCCTTCTGCATCTTCGCTTCTTTGTCCTTTTCCGGACGCCTCTGGTTGATCCAAGTGTGGGGGCTTGAAATACCGCCCACTTCTAGTCATGTGGTTAACCTCCTCCACGTACCAGGTATCATCCGGTTGGTTCCGCCCCCAATCTTCGTCAGTGTGGGCAAGACGCAAGTCGTCGTCTTCTCACCACATACCATTGGCAACCGACAGACAACTGTCCGGTTCTGTTGCAACTGTTCTTGTGCTCACAGCACATTCGGTGCACACAGCACGTTCCGTCCCTGTAGGGGCTTTGGCCTTTCTAGCCCTCTTCAGATCTTTGATCTTTTCCTGCTCAAACTGCTTCAATGCAGCCTGTTGTTCGGTATCTTTTATATTTAAACTGCCCGGATCCCGAACAAAATTCTTAACACCGGTGCTCTCCGACAATCCCTTCTGATTCTCGGCCATTCCAGCCACTGCTGAAGTTCTCATTCCTGACGGTCCCTGTTCTGGCTGAGATTCTTTAACAACATCTGGTTGGTCGTCAAGCCACCTAGTAGTTTCTACTGACCCATCTAAGTCGAACCAGTTGAAGTTTACATCCTCTAAGTCCTGCTCGTCGAAGAACTACAAATCTGCAATGCCCTCTTCCAGCTCTGTTAGGTCATCTAACCCCTGACTAGGTCTATCCTCCCGAACCATACTGATTTCTGCCCCAACCGACAACTCTATCCTTGGCTTAACTTGATCCGTTGATGTGATATAACCACTCGGGTTGTACTCAAAGTTCGCAGACCCCTCAGGCTTTGAATCATCATTCCCCTCTGCCTCTAAAGTCGACCCAATTCTATCTTCGATAGTCACCACCACCGGCTCAGGTTGGGTTTGGGAGATGCTCAACATGCACAAGTCCGTGCTGTTTGGAATGAACACCTCCGGCTTGGATAGGTGAGATGGTGTGATATATATATTAGGGTCGTATGACACAACCCCAGTTTGGATCAGGTTGATGCGTTTAGGTGGTGGAGCTTGGTAATGTGGTGGGAGAGGGTTGGTTGTGACATTTGGTTTTTCTGGAGGTACGATCACCCTATTGTCAACGAGATCCTGGATCTCGTGACGCAGTCTGTAGCACTGGTTGGTGTCGTGACCATACTGTTGGTAAAAGGCACAGTATTTGGCTGGGTTATGGGAAGCAAGAAGTTTGTCTGGTAATGGCCGCGGCTCTAGGTGCTTCAAATGCCCTTTCTTGATTAGAACCCCCAGAGCTTTGGACAGGGGCATGTATAGTGGAGAAAAGGTTCTCTGGCCTCGGGGTGGATATCTGGCTGTTTGTGAGCTACTTCCGGATGCACCGGTGAATGGTGTGCCTGCCAGTGTTCTTGGAGAGATGGTGGTGACCATGCCCACATTTGAAGTTCTGGCAGCTGCAACATTACTTGTGCCTGCATTCGTACTGCGGGAAAATGCCCTCTTGGGCTGCTCTCTCTCATGGTCAATGAGACCCTGCTTCATGGCGTCCTCAATCTGTACCCCGATCTCGTGTAAATCCACAAAGGTAGGGAGGGGTATGACGATCATCTTTTGCATGAGTTTGGGTTGGAGGTTGCGCACAACCATCCGTATTTGATCCTTGTCAGTCGGCCTGATGGTCATTATAGAAGCTTTGGCCCTCCAACGGGTTACAAAGTCTGAGAAGCTTTCTTTTGGCTCCTGTCTAGTTGTCTCAAGATCACGAGTTGTGATCTCGATCTGCGTGTTGTAGGAGTATTGAGCTACAAAGGCCTCAGCCATTTCCTCCCAGCTTCTCTTGATAGAGTCCTCCAGCTTTGCGTACCAAATAGCCGCAACACCAGACAGGGTCCGGCCAAATAGGGAAAGCTTCTGCAACCTGGAGAGGCCTATTGGCCTTAGGATATCTGAAAACAACCGCAGATGGACCATGGGGTCTCCAGAACCGTCAAAACGGTCTATATGTGGCATCTTAAACCGATCCGGCAAAGTCACCGTCGAATCGGTATATCCATCCTCTATGTCCGGAATGGAACTGACTCCCTAGACCCGTTTGAACAGTTTCTTAAGCTTACTCATCTTCAGAGCGGTTGGGTCCATCTCAGATTCAAAAGGTGCATCCGTTGAGAAGGCCGGTGACTTTGAAATCTGCGGTAGAACTGGTGGCGGAACTGGCCCCGTTGGGATGTCCGTATCTTCCTGGACATTCGCGGTCTCCCCAAGTGTTGGAACTCTAGGTGGGGGACGAGGTGGATGCGAAGCGGATGCTCCGACTTGTTGTGGTTGCGGTTGTTGTTGTTGTTGTTGTTGAAGTCTGGCAATCAGTTTTGCCTGTTGTGCCACAACCTCTGCTTGGCACGCGACAGCCTCTGCCTGACGGGCAGCATCCCAATGCATGGCTTGCATAGTCTCTTGGAGCTGATGCATCATGTCCTCCATACTTGCCATAAGATGTTGGTCTAACTGAACAACCGGTATAACTGTCTCTACGGTAGAAATTGAAACCTCAGCCTAACTACTCACTGGCGGAATGGGTAAGGACCATTGATCCGGTAACTGCTGTACTGATAAACTGCACCTAACTGACCTCCGTCTAGCAACCGGGGGTAAGGAAAAGAACACTGGTTGTCAGTCTATCAGATCCTCAGATCGATGAAGTCTTCGACCTCTAACCTAGAGTGCTTGGGGAATATCTGCCTGGTCGGAAGTAATTGTGCTAAACTACCTAGCAAAAAGATATATAAAGCATAATAAGGAAACAAACAACCAGAAAAATGGACAGCATAATGGCTTAAATAAAGACAACACACAGTTGGTAAGACAACACACAGTTGGCATTTGTAAGTTGAATTCACTGTTCTCAAACACTGATCACTGTTCCCAAATCACTGCCTCAGATCTGATACCCTCAGGTAAAACTGATTCCCTAAATACTGATGCCTGCAGGCCTGATACCCAGACTTGCAAACTGATACATGCATTCCTGCAGAGACACACTCTAAAAGCACATAGCAAGCAAGTGAGAGCGAAAACACCACTATGGAGAGGTAGGGTTTCCCTGTCCTAGTTTCGTCAAGAACTAGGGTTTCACTACGCACAGCGGTTTCAAACAACCTACAATCGGGTAAGCAACCTGTCCTAGTTTGGAATAGTCACTATGGATTCCGATATGCACTAGGTCGAATGGTCAAAAAGGGTGCCCCGATAAAAATTGGGGTTTGTGTTCCCATCGTGGCAGAGCCCGTAACCGATCTGCCTTATGGCACGTAGCCTCCGGCAAACCGCTCAAGAATAGCAGATGGCAAACACGGTGTCCTAGGCGCACCAATGCAAATGCAATGCAAAGAAACACATAAGTGTAGACAAAACAACATATCATGAGTTCGAGTCAAGTTCTCTAAATCCCAAGCAGAGTCGCCAGAAACTGTAGACCGCCCGGAACTCCGCTCCGCGCGCGAGGGCGCGAATCGTTGTTCTTAGCTACTACAGTTCGGACTCATGTCACGGTTCTGAATCTAATCTCACAAAGTGCAATGTGAGACTGATAAATCACCAAAGAGTCCAAATGCGGCAAATCATTTTGGAAAACTGATTTTTATCAAGAAGTGCCAAACATGGACTGCTTTGCCAGATTTCAGAGTCGCCACCTAAATATTTTTGTTTTGGAGAAATTTAGGAAGCCCTGACTCATGCCTAAGGCCAGTGTCCGTCATCACCAAAGTTGCCTCGGCTCGGAAACTTGGGTACGAGAGGGGAAGGTCATGCAATGAGCACCCCTGCTCGCCCGATCAAAGGATCGGCCTCTACTAACATGATATGTTATTTTTGAAAACACATGCGTTCTTATTCCAATTTAATAGCTAGCTTACTATGTGATGTGCACAGCATACAAGTATAGACTCGATCACCTAAATTGGAACAAAACATCTCATGTTTGTTTGTTTGGAAATGATTTGAAGATGCTACTCGCAAGTAGGCTAAGACGCGGATTTTGCCACCCTCAAGTGGGCTTAAGAAAACATGGTGATTTGCCACTTCAAGTGGGCTTAAAAACTCGCATTTCGATGAATTGTACCAATTCAAGCAATCCAACCTTCATCCACAGGCATTCATGCAGTTACAGCAGTTAAGCACATAGCCTCATGGCAAGCATGCTAAACATGGCAACACTTACACTCGTGCAAGGATGCTAAAGCGTAAACACTCACAGTGTACTCCAAGCTAAAAAAAGAAGCTAGTTAGTAATCAATGCATGATCCTAGCTATGTCAACAATGCCTAATGCAACACATGCAAAAATGCAACTAAGATAGGCTCGGCTATTCTAAGATGGCATAAGAAGGCAATAATTGATACATGTATTCAAATAGGAATTGAAATACAATGCAATTTGTATGATGCACCGAGCCCAATGCATGCAAGACAGATGAATGAATGCAAACATGTGAGTATAAGTATGCTAATTGAAACATGTCCTAAAACTAACCATCGAAAGCGGATAAGTAAAAGGGAGAAAGAAATGGGGGTTGGAAGACATGCATCACACACACGCACACTTATTTACAACATTGTGCCCTCTCGACGGAGGGTCCAAATAATAAGCTAACTAGCTAATCTAAGCTAATTAAACTAATTATTACAAAACGAAACTAATTAACTAATCCTAGTTAACTAATTATTAAAATACAAATGAATGGCTAAACGCATTAACTAATTAAGTATAAAACCATTAAACTAGCTAACTAAGCAAAGTAGCTAAATAAAGCATTAAGAAGAGGCCCTCGGAGCAAGGGGTGCATGCATGCTCGGTCGCCTCGTTCAGAAATCCATCGCGATGCCCCAACTTGCCTCTGTTTGCAATTGATCTCAAAACTTTGTACAAAGCTCCAGATAGCTTCTACTTCATTATGGGCACCTCCAGGGACATGGCCGACCACTTTATGGTGGTGTAGACCACCTGCAGACTAGCCAAGTATGCTGCAAACCAGAAAAACTGGTCGGCCAACCACTTTTACTGGTCGGCTGACTAGAAAATCCAGCACACTTCCAGTTTGTTGCAACAGAGAGCAAAAAGGGGTGTGGCAGTGTATTAGAAAGGTATGTGTGCACAACCACTCTCCCTATCATTTCTCAAGCTCAAGGGGGTGTGGTTCCCGACTCTCGGGCCACCAATCGAGCATCGCAATGCACGGTGGCCGGGAAGCCAAGATTGCACAATCAATATGAATGAATGCACAAAGAAAACACATAAAGCCTCAAACTCTATCATGCATGATCAAGAGGGTCGGCGACCGAGAATTGAGGCACGTTTCATCACTTCAAGTATGAAACGTCCCTCGTTTCTCGTGTTTGGATTAACTCCCTATCCAAACACAATGCAATGCATGCACACACAATGCAACGCGACAAGCATGTAAATATCATGGAATGCAACAAGCATGCAATAACATGCAAAATGGACTTAAACCGAATATGGACAGACCTCAATCATGCCCAAATCAGTGGCCAAAACTCAACAAAACCTAGGCACAAAGAGCATGGAATGCACATTCAACTCATGGCTCGCAAGTAAGGCATAAAGGCACAACTTTCAAACACATTGAAGAGTGACATGCATGAGAATATGGCAATGCTACATGCTCTGAAATAAAGTGTTAAGTGATGCCAAATCATCCAAACAACACAAATGAGGCATGCTAGAAGGCTTAGAGCATAAGGCTAGTTAAGAGCAATACACAAGGAGCATGCAATACTAAGCTTAAACCACTAAACCAGCTCTAGACAGAGCTTAACCATGCCAAGTTAAGGGTCAAGAACATGCTGAAATGGAGTTCAAGAGCTTAGGCAAACATGCATACACAATGGCTCACTTTTAAGGCATAAAGCACAACTCACCAAAAGTATTGAAATAGTGAAACATGAGAGAGTATGGCCACATTACACACACTGAAATCATGTTAGAGATGAGGCCAAAGCATGCAAACAACTCAAGTAAGCCATGTTAGGGACCATGAAGCTCAAAGCTAGTGAGCAAAAATGCACTAGGGCTATACAAAGCAAGGCATGCATGACGTAAAGCACTTAAAACAGAGCTTAAGCATGGCAAAACATGGACAAAATCATGCTGCAGTGTAGTCAAAATGGGCTAGGATGATGGTTCAAAGTATAGAGCATGTTAGGCTAGCAATGTAAAATTATACAAGTGTGTGAAACACTCAAGAGGCAACCAAACCAACCAAAAATAGAGTCATATCTGGTCCCAAAAGTCACCAAAACAAGCTTAAACAAAGCCACAAAGAAGTATAAAAACATGCTCATTTGATAGGCCCTCTATGCATACAAACAAGGCAAGAGGAGGGGGAACCACCCCCTCTCATTTCAGGCCTCAAAACCACATTTCCACCACTGAAAATCCATTGCGTTTCAGTGGTTAAAAGGCCAAGAGAAGGTGATCTCAAAGGCTTAAAGAGATGGCTCAAAACAATACAAAATAAGGCACAAAAAGGGGGTGGACCACCCCAACACCAAAAAGGCCTTAAACAAGCATGTCAAACACTGGAAAATAAAGCTTTTTACAGTTGAACACTAAGCCAAACAAAGCATGCAAAGATGGCTAAAAGAGTAACCAAAACAAAGCTTAAAAAGGAGAAAAGGGGTTACCCTTGAAGCACTGCAACAACAGCACCTTCTTCAGCCCAAAACCAGCTTATATGACCCAAATACCACCTCCAAGGATCTCAGCTCAAAGATGGTGGTGTGTGGCTAGGAGTTGTGGTGCAAAAGTGAAGAAACAACACACTTTGAGGCACCAATATAGAGAGAGAGGGAAATATAGAGAGGGAGATATATCTATAGCTCAAAGGAAAAATTTTTAAACCTAGAGAAGGGATGGAGAGCCTCCCTCTTATAGAACTCTAAGCTTCAAGCTTCTTGGAGAAGCTAGAAGCTTGGTTAAATCCCTCCATACACATGTATGGACGATGCAGTCTGTGCTCTCCAGCTGGCACAGCTGGCATACACAGACTCTGCAAAATTTGCAGGAAAGCTGCCGACCACTTAAAGTGGTCGGCCAGCTACTTACACTGGTCGGCCGACTAGTGGAAGTGGTCTCCAAGGAGACAAAGTGGTCAGCCGGGGGGGGTGGAGGTGGTCTCCACCAAGAAAGCAAGGTGATGGCATGGTGGGAGACCACTTTTGGTGGTCCAAAGACCACCAAGACTAGTTGACTGACCAGAAAACTGGCTGGCGGGAAGAAAAGTGGTCTACGGGGAGAGAAACTGGTCTCCCACCCTTATTCCACCCTCCAAACAAGGAAAACAAGGTTTGTGCCAAAAACAAACCAAAAAGGATGCAAGACAAGAGTCCGGGGAACAAGGCGCGTAGCCGGAAGCCTCGAAAACTAGTCTACGAGCACCAAAATTGGTCTCCGACCACAAAAAGGTGGTCTCCAAGACCTCCGTGCCCCTCTAGACCAAGGCAACAAGGCATGGTTCGAAAACCAGGCCAAAAGGAGAACGGTAAGCGGTTCCAAGACAAGGCGCGCGGCCGAAGACTCCGGAAATCGGAAACTAGCCTACGAGAGGGAAAAGTGGTCTCCGACCACAAAAAGTAGTCTCCAAGACTTCTGTGTCCCTCTAGGCAAGGTCAACAAGGCTTAGTCCATAAACCGAGCCAAAACACAAAGAGTTCAGAGGCCCGGAAGCAAGGCATTCAGCGGAAAACTCCGGAAACTCGAAATGAGCACAAACATGCGCAATCATCGAGCGCTCAAACGATGACGTCTGAGCCTTAAGGTCGGTCAAAAATGGAGTGTCTACACAACCCCACGTCTTTCTCCCTTTTATTTATCCGCTTTCGATGGTTAGATTAGGGATTATGTTTCGATTAGCATACCTTATGCTTGCATGTTTGCATCATTCATTTGTCTTGCATGCACCGAGGCTCGGCGCATCATTCAAACTGCATCGTATTTCAATACTTTTTTGAATATGTGTATCAAATTGTTGCATTCATATGCCATCTTAGTAGCCGAGCCTATTAATTTCATGTTGCATGTGTTGCATTAAGCATCTCGCATAGTTAGGATCATGCATATTTCTAACTAGCTTTTTTTTGGCTTGGAGTACACTGTAAGTTTTACGCTTTAGCATACTTGCATGAGTGTGAGTGTTGCCATGATATCATGCTTGCCATGAGACTATTTGCTTAAATGATTAACTGCGTGAATGCCTATGGATGAAGGCTTGATTACTTGAATTGGAACAATTCGATGATTGTAAGTTTTAAGCCCACCTAAGGGTGGCAAATCCGCGTTTTAGCCCACTTGCAAGTGGCAAATTCAAACCATTTTCGAAAACAAATATGAGTTGAATTCGTTCCGATTTTTACGATTTCAGTCTATGCTTGTATGTGTGTGTCACATAGTAAAGTTAGATAATAACCGGAATAAGAACACATATGTTTATAAAACATCATATCATGCTTAGTAGAGGCCGATCCTTTGATCGGGCGAGCGAGGGTGCTCATTTCATAACCTTCCCTTCTCGTACCCAAGTTCCCGAGCCGAGGCAACTTTGGTGATGACGGACACGTGGCCTTTGGCATGAATCAGGGTTTCCTAAATTTTCTCAAAATAAAATATTTAGGTGGCGACTCTGTAATCTGGCAAAGAAGTCCAGTTTTGGCATTATTTGCTTCAAAATCTAATTTTCCAAAATGATTTGCCAGATTGGACTCTTTGGTGTTTATCAGTTTCACGTTGCACTTTGTGAGATTAGATTCAGAACCGTGATAGGAGTCCAAACTGTAGGACCAATTCGAGCTCTCCGAAAGGGGGTGCAAAGAAAGTCGAGTCCACACTACCCTTGAGTGGCTCGGTAGGCAGAAAACCTGAAAGGGCGACCTAGGCAAAAGTTAGAGCACAAAAATTGGAAATAAGAAAAACTAAGCTCGCAAGGTTGAAAACCCAAAAAGGGCGGCCTTGGCAAAAGTTAGAGCGCAAAAAGAGAGTGTTAATACCCGAGTGAACCCGAACCGAACTACGTAAGGCTTGATTCCCATCTTTGGGATACGTAGGCAACTTCATTCTGAAGTCCAGCCATAAACACTTCCAAATCAACTGTGTCCATGAGATTGTTTTGGTCATCTTTGTCTTTTCTGCATCCAAGAGTTCGGTTGTCGTCTTCACTATCAGAGCTGGTTGCAGTATAGTGCAGTGTTATTCAGACAAGGGGCAACTTTCCAGTTATTGGATTCAGGGTTATACATCTCAAGGATAGATTCCGAGTGTGTCCAGTTGTGATCCTTATCGAAAATGGTTTTGAAAAGTTTTAATAAAAGTTGATTTTGTTCAAATTAATCTTTTTACAACTGAGATCATTTTTGGACCAAAAGGAAAATTTTCAGTACCTACAACCTTCAATTTCATTGATTTCAATACAGAGTTCTCTACCTCTTGATTCAAATCAAAGTTGTTTTTTATTACATTGAAAAGTAAAACTTGAAAGTACAGATTAAAGCAATAAACTTGGGGCACGGTTAAGTCAGGTGTTCCTGCGTCCCCTCCCAGAGCTTGTTGAAGCTTCAGATGCTAAAGTAGGCCCAGTTTGTGCCTCATCTTCAAGCCAAGCTATGCATTCGCCAAAAAAGGCGCGACTAAAATTGGGAGCGGGAGCCAGAAGTTCTCTTATCCTCCATGTAGTGGGATAGCGAGCTAGCTGTGAGCCTCAGATTAGAAATGAAGTCGGGTACTCTATCCCCTCTTCCAGACAAGTCTGGTCATGTCCGAACTGACGCCTGAATCGGAATGGAAAATAGAAGACACAGTGTGTCAAGCCAACCAACTGAATGCCAGGTTGGCCAGACATGTTGTAGCTCATCTCAGGCAGATCAAACCAGGGGCAACGCCAAGCAATGTCAACAGCGAATCTGTTGCACATCCAGTGGCACCACCACTCCTCGTTCGAGAAATCAACTAGCCATTGGCGGAAGAAGTAGTCTCGTGCTGAATATGCAGGGCAAGAGTCCACTACTTTCAACTTGTCCATGAGCCATACCTGGAGAGAGATGAAAAATAAGAGAGATTAAAGAATAGAGAGGTGTATGTGGAGAGAAAAGTGAGAAAGGGGTTTTGAGAGAAAAACAGAGCCTGAGGGCCGAGTGATGTGAGAAACACATATGAGAAGGGTGGGAAACATTACCTATAAGAGTAGTGGATTTCCTGCGAACTTGTTTGTCTCTCGCCGGTGGAAAGCATCCAAGCCCATCAAAGTCTTAGCTAGTGTCAAACCAATACAGCTCTTGCCCTCTTTCAAGCCTTGGGCAACTTCGATCAAGCGAATGCTAGACCCTCCAAAGCCAGGGGCAAGCAGAAAATGAGCCAACATACACAAGCAAAGGGCATGTTGCCGAAAACTTTGCCAGAGACGATCGCTGCGGTCGCCGGCATCAGAAAACCGATGAATCAAGCTGGGAATTTCCAACTCCCCGTTGTGAAACAAAGATCGGGCATCATGTAAAGTGAGTCCACACATCCATCCTAAAGCTTGGATATGGCCAAAACGGGACTGGGGCAAGACTTCCTCGTCATGCCGGGATTCCATCAAAACCTGGAACTCTTCAATTGTAGGGCATATCTCTTGCCCCCCGAAGCTAAACACATGTGTAACCGGGTTCCAATATCTAGCTGCGGCATGAAGGAATGGAAAACACAGTGGGGTACGACTCAGCGGGAATAGTGTATTTATCCCGAAACCTTAGAAATTCACTATTTCCGGGCCATCTAAAGTTGCAATCCAAGATGAGAGTTTTTCGTTGAAGAATGGCTCCATTTGTGGCAAAAACACAGCTGGAATGAAGAAACTACGAAGCCCTAACTTTTGTAGAAGATAAAGCACTAAGTGGAAGACAGGTGGCAGCAATCTGGAGATTCCCTGCATCACTAGCCAACCGGCCACCTTTTGTGGCCGACACTCACCACTAAGTGGCCGACAACCCCTATTTGTGTCCAACAGAATTGCTTTGATCTTCCTGTATGTTGAGAATGCTGAGAACCTCTGTTTTGTTCTACTCCGGATGCATTTTGCTATTTTGTTGTAGTAGTTTTGTTGAGTCGCTCTCAAGTTTGTTTCAATTTGTTTATCGAGTTGTTGCAATTTGTTTATCGAATTGTTTTGTTGTTGCTTGTCGAGTTGCGTTTGTTTCGTCTATCGAGTTGTTGTTTTGTTTGTCGATTGTTGCATTAGTTTTTTTATTTGAGTTGTTTTACTCTGTTTGTTATGTTTTGGTCGGTTCACTACCTGACTAAGCAATTGTCAAGACAATGTACAATATTCAATTTCCATCAATCCCGTTTTTGTGTAAAATGGTGCAATGCGATGCTCAAAATATAAAATGCAACACGTTTTCATCAAAAAAGCTGTTTTCATTCCAATCATGGTTTCTTTTTACAAAGAGTACAAGTTTTTAAGAAAATAAAACTGTCTAAGGCTGTACAATGTGCTAACACTACTAGTAAAAAGAAACAAAGCAAAAACACATGAATCAGCGCTGACTATCTCAAGCTCTAGAGGCCCTCTTCATCATCTTCCTCGATGGAACGGACTTTGCAGAGCTATCCCCATCCACGCCACTGTCTAAACCCGATGAAGAATAGGAACCAGAGTCGTTATCCTCTGCATCTGAGCCTGGCTTAGCCTCGTCTCCACTAGCAGAACCCGAGCCGGCATCATCATCTCTGCTTTCGGATGACTCGGTGTGCTGATCCCCGACCTCCTCGGCCTCGGCCTCACTGGTCTCGTCATCATCATCGCGCATGATGGGCTCCCGACGCCTCCCCCGACTGCATGCCAGAACCTCTCTCTCTCTCTCCCTGCTGCTGAAGGGGGTACTGATGGTCCTGCTTCTATCGCTGATGGTCCTGTCTGTAGAGGCGTGACCTAAAAAGGCAGTTTGATTGTATCAGCCATAGTATGTGTATTAGATGCAAGTATGGTGTGCAGAGTGGGTACATGCAGAAGTCAGATACGGTATGTGAATGCAATGTGTCAGATGTGATCTATACATGTAGTATATCAGTGCAGTATGGGGAAATGTTCAGTTGAGAAGTCAGTTTCAGTATATCAGCAGAAATATGATAACCGAAATGCAAGAAAACTGAAAATTACCTGAATACCATGGGAGCCAAGTATCGACTCCCTCCTCAAGATCATGCCCTTGAATGAGGCCAATATCTCGAGTAACCCCTCGACGTACCCTGTGGAGGGCTGCAAATGCAAGTTGAAATGATTAGTGAATGAATGAATGTCTGAGTATCTGAGCGAGAATGGAAAAAATGAAAGCTGTAATGCATACCGGTGGTGAATCGGGTGTCCTGACATATCGATGACCAGGCAGCGGAGGCTCAATCGGGATTTGATAAGGCTTTCCAGAGTATCGCTAACCTATCAACTCGGTCGGAAGATCTGGCCATCCAAAACTTTGCCTAGCAAGGGGTATCCCTCTAGCCCTGCCCCTCAGTGCTCGGGCCCTGCTCGTCGAAGGGGCATCTGCTGCTCGGGCCCTACTCAACGAAGGGACATCAGCTGCCCTCCCTGTATGAACATGAATGCCTGTTAAAGGAGGCATGAGGTACGTCTGGATGTAAGTCATATAGTCCCCTTCCCCAATGAAGAGGTCTGCATCTCCACTCCGCATGAAGTCAATGATCTCTTGAGGGGAGAGACTCTCTGTCACTCACATGGAAGATGAAGGTGGTAAGGGAACTGACTGTAACGGTAGACCTAGCGTCTGGCGCATGAAGCGCTCGCCTAGGAACCAAGTTCGTCCTACTGGTCCCTTGAGCACAAGCCGATACCGGGAAGTGCCCCAAGCTCCGGCGAACTGAAATCTGGCACCCTCTGGCATCATCGCCCAGGGCTGCCACGTGATATGCAGACAACAAGTGCATAGATTCATAAGTTGCCATGAGATATGTAAAATGAATTGGAGCTGAAAGCAGAACAAACTGCGAGTTCTGAGTTACCTCTACTGCCCTCATTGTATCGAAATACTGGCGAAAGAATGAAAGGGTCTCTCGGGTCCTCGGCTGGCACCGACCGTCGTATCGATGCGAGTATGGTACTCCAAGAGGCATCTCGACCTTCGGCTCTGGAGCAAGCGTCGGGAAATAGGCGTACACCCATAGCTGTGAAAAGCAAAAGGGCGATAGTGAGAATACAGATAAGCATAGATAATGCGGAAAACAGAGTATGTGTGCAATGTCTAGAGAATGCAAAATGCAGAGAATACAGAATATACAGAGAATGCAGAAAGCAAGGTGTGTAGTATAGTGTACAGAAAGTACAAATGTAAAGATTAGACTATGTGTGTATAGTGTGCGGTGTGCAGTGTACAGAAAGTGCAAAGCAAAAAGCACGACAGAGAATGTAAAATAGAAAAGTAAAGCATACCTCCTAGACTCTCCAATAGTCACCAACTCTGTTCCTGCTCCTGCGGGAGGTCGAGCTCATGTAGCAGTACAGGGTAGCGAGGCCAGCGTTGCCCGAATCATAATGCCGAACCTGAGATAAGTCCACCAAGGCGCTCAAAAGATATAGCCCGACTGTGTACGCCCTGTCGGCGAACAAGGTAGTGCCGAAGAGGAACATCAGGAAACCTCGGGCACACTGCTCGGTCCCCTCTACAGTCCTGGGGTTGTCCCTCTGTAGTGGTCTGCGAACCAAGTGTATCAGACCATCCTTGATCGGAAGATAGGTGGGTGTGCTCTCAGCAAATAGGTCTAGGCGGCCTTCCACTCGCCCATATCGGTATCATATGGGATCGGCCGGCCCCCTACCTCGAGGCCCATCAACATGGCGAAATCATATGGGGTCATCGTCATATCCGCAGCAGTAAAGAAATGGAAAAAGTTTGTGGTATCCCACCATCTCTCTACCAGTGCGCTCAAAAGGGTCCTGCTCGCCATGAGGTGCGACAGCCCCATGCAGAACAAACCGAACCCCGCCTCATCGATGATCTGCCGAACACCGTCGGGGAGGTCCATGTACCACTCCCTCGCTGAGGTGGACCCATATCCTCAGGTAAAACGGGAGTCTACCTATGTTCATAATGAGCAGAAGAAATACAGTGTGTGAATGTGTTCAGAATGAGCAGATGAAATACAGTGCAAAAGTGCGAGCTATGCAAGAAATGTAAAGTATATCGCAGAAAATGTAAGAATACAGTACATACCTCGAAGGCACCATGAGATAGATGAGACTCTGGCTCTCGCAGCAGGAGATCCGCTGGTGCGCCTCGTGCAAATCCGCTGAAGTGACGAACTGTACTGGGTGGTAATGCATGCGCCTCGGGGAGGTACCTCTCCGGGTCGAAAGGTCACACTCTAGGCGACAATGGTATGTACTCAGGATCTCCCTCCATCTCTGGAGAACATCCATCGTGAGGAACGTCGTCTGCTATCTAGAAAGAAGGTGAGAAATTAGGCGAAAATGAGCAAAATAGGTGGAAAGTGCCAAAAGTCAACAAAAGTCAACTCTCGGAGAGAGAAAATGGGAGAAAAAGTCAAAGCCCGGGAAAAGGTGTCAAACTTAAGACAAACTTGAGGAAAACAAACGTCAAGTGGCGAAAATGGAGAAAAACCTCCGAAAACAAATTTTAATTCGTTCAAAATGGAGGAAATTGAAAGGTTTTAGCGAATCAATTTCGTGTGGGGCATTGGAAAATGCGTGTGAAGCACGGATCTAGGAGGAAAAAGTGTTTAGGGATGAAGAGCAAGCAATTTCAGCACTGTGGGTGTGAGGAAATGTGATTTGGAAATGTGCTTTTAAAGATCTCCATGCAAAAAGACCAAAATGGCCCAAATTTACCACAACTAGCCGACCGGCCACTTAGGTGGCCGACAGCATGTGCAACTGGCCGACACTGCTTCAGGGTGGTCGGCAGGTGTCCAGTGTTCTCCCTGTGTGTGTAGACCGCCCGAACTCACTCTGCACGCCCCCCTTTCGGAGAGGGCGCGGATTGGGTTCTAGCCACTACAGTTCGGACTCCTGTCACGGTTCTGAATCTAATCTCACAAAGTGCAATGTAAGACTGATAAATCACCAAAGAGTCCAAATCCCGCAAATCGTTTTGGAAAATCGATTTTAATCAAAAAGCGCCAAACATGGACTGCTTTGCTAGATTTCAAAGTCGCCACCTAAATATTTTATTTTGGGAAATTTAGGAAACCCTGACTCATGCCTAAGGCCATGTGTCCGTCATCACCAAAGTTACCTCGGCTCGGGAACTTGGGTACGAGAGGGGAAGGTCCTGAAATGAGCACCCCCGCTCGCCCGATCAAAGGATCGGCCTCTACTAAGCATGATATGTTGTTTTGAAAACACATGTGTTCTTATTCCAGTTATTAATCTAACTTACTATGTGATGCGCACAGCATACAAGTATAGACTAAATCACTCAATTTGGAACAAAACATCTCATGTTTGTTTTTCGAAAATGGTTTGAAAGTGCTACCCTCGAGTAGGCTAAAACGCGGATTTGTCACCAAACAAGGTGGGCTTGAAACAACATGATTTGCTACCCTCAAGTGGGCTTAAAACCGCACATTTTGATGAATTGTTCCAATTCAAGTAATGGAGCCTTCATCCACAGGCATTCATGCAGTTAATCACTTAAGCAAATAGCCTCATGGCAAGCATGCTATCATGGCAACACTCACACTCATGCAAGGATGCTAAAGCATAAACACTCACAGTGTACTCCCAGCCAAAACAGAAAACTAGTTAGAAATCATGCATGATCCTAATTATACAAGATGCCTAATGCAACACGTGCAAAATGCAACTAAAATAGGCTCGGCTAGCTAAGATGGCATATGAATGCAACACCTGATAACATGTTTTGAAAAACGTATTCAAGTAAGTGTATTGGAGTACAATGCAGTTTGAATGATGCACCGAGCCCGGTGCATGCAATATGAATGAATGATGCACGCATGCAAAGCATAAGTATGCTAATTGAAACATGCCCTAAAATAACCATCAAAAGCTGGTAAATAAAATGGAGAAAGACGTGGGGTTGGAAGACATGCACACACACACGCACGCTTATTACAACATTGTGCCCTCTCGATGGAGGGTCCGAATAAAAGCTAAGCTAATCTAAGCTAAGCTAAGCAACTAATCTAATAATCTAATTAGACTAATTATTACACAACCAAATTGAATAATAAGCAATCTACTTACTAATTATTACATCACTTCAACTAATTAACAAATTAGCTAATTAAATTACAAATTGAGGCTAACTAACAAGTAAGCATTAAACCAAGCTGCTCCAGCTTTGCTCGAAGAAGTAGAAGATGCATGCTCAGTTTCCGCCCCGAAAAGCTCTCCGGTTTGCTCTCTTGAGGCTCTGTTTGCAGGGTGTCTTCAAGGACTTGCTATTGAACCTTACCAAATCAAGGCTGGGGAGTGCACCAGTGGCCTGCCGGCCATGAAAGGTGGCTGCCAATCACCTGCCGGCCAAGAGTGGACCTCTGCCAGCCAACAATGCAAGGGTGCCGGCCATCAATGTGGCACTGCCGGCCACTGGTGTGCTGTGACACCATTCTGCAACAGAGCACAAAATAGAGGAAATTGAGGGTCTCCCTAGGAACATGTATGTACTGTGCCACTCCATATCATTTCAAAACATCAAGGGAGAGGCACTATTGGATCCAAAACCATCAATCAAGCATGCAATGCATGATGGCCAAAGATCCAACTTGCACACATTTCAATAAATGTAATGCAAACAAGACTCTAAATCCACTACCTCATCATGGATGATCAAAGGCAGCGGAGACAAAGGGGATTGGCTCACTTTCATCACTTCAAGTATGAAGTGGACCAATCCACCTTGTGTTCAACATAACGTCCGGTTGAACACAATGCAATGCACACATGCAATATGCTTATCTTGACATGTTTTACTTGATTGATTTTGTTTACACATTTTAACATTACCAACCATTCTTTAATCGGTTAAGTCCAAATGTGAAAGTCCTCTAATTGGAAACATGGCCTCAGCCACAAACACCTTGAGCATGAAAGAAGCCTCATGCTTTTGGTTAGTAGAAACCCTCAAGAGCAGGCTAAAACCATTAGGCATGAGAGCCTCAATTCCATGCTCAAGCCAACAAGGGGCTTAAGACCACTTTCAAAGCGAATGAAAGAGTGAAACCATGGAATGCAATGGCATATATTTCAGCACTGAAATGACATGCTAAATGACACTAAACCATGTAAGCAACGCATGCACAACATGTTAAGGGTCAAAGGCATTGAAACTAGTGATAAGCATTACACTAGAGGCATGCCATACAAGGCTCAAACAACCAAACCAGCCATGAATAGAGCTTAATCATGCCAAAACAATGGCCTAAGCATGCTGGAATTGAAGCACAAAAGGCAAGAAAAGCATGCTCACTTACTGGCTCACAAGCAAGGCATCAAAGCACAACTCTCAAAAGCAATGAAAGAGTGATATATGTGAGAGTGTGATAATGATATATGCTCTGAAATCACATTCTAAATGATGCCATATCATGCAACATCACAAGCAAAGCATGCTAGAGGCCCTAAAACTCAAAGCTAATTAAGGCATTTGCACTATAGCTATGCAAAACATGAGCCGTATGACCAAGATAGCCCAAAACAGTCCTAAAGCATGCTAAATCATAGCCAAAAACATGCTGGAGTGGAGCATACACATGCTAGATTAATAGGCTAAACCATCAAGTACACTAGGCTAGTGAGCAAGTTTACACTACAAGTGCAAGATGCAAGCAATGCGTGGCCAAACCAACCAAAAACAGAGCTAAGGCAGGTCCAACAAGTCACAAAAACAAGCTTGAGCTAAGTCACAAAAGAGTAAAAGAGCATGCTCAAGTATGAGGCCAACAATGCATACAAGCAAGACAAAAGGGAAAGGGGATCACCCCCTCCTATTTTGGACCACAAGAGCAACTTTTTACCACTAAAATTCCTCTGAGTTTCAGTGGTAGAAAGGCCATGCAAGGGAAGAATCAAAAGCTTAGAGAGAATGGCTCAAAAGCTTAGCAAATAAGGCATACAAGGGGGTGAAACACCCCCAACTCCCACAAAACAACCATCTTTAACACTTAAAAATAGAGTTTTTTGTAGTTGACAACTAGGCCAAAATAAGCATGCAAAGGTGGTGAAAGACTTAAGCAAAACAAAGCTTAAAAGGGACTAGTCTCTTACCCTTGAAGAACAAAGGCAAGACAGCAACTTCAGCCACAATTTTGGACCAAAACCAATCCAAAGTCCTCAAAACAAGCTCCACGGGACCTGAGCTCCAAAGTTATGGTGTTTGACTAGGTGTTTGTGTGCAAAGTGTGAAGAAATAGCACTTCTAAGCACAATAGCACAATATAGAGAGAGAGAGAGAGAGACTTCTAGAGAGGGGATATTTTTAGCTCTGGAAATGCTGAACCCCTCTCAAGGGGGAGAAAGCTCCCCTTATATAGGCCAAGCAAGCCAAAAGGCTTGCTCAATCCCTCCATACACGTGTATGGAGAATGAATTCAGTGAGCCACAGCTAGCTCAAAAGATCTACAAATATCTAAAAAGGAGAAAAAGTGGCTGTCGGCCAGTTAAGTGGCCGGCCGGCCACTTCCTCTAGTCGGCCGGCCACTTAAAGTGGCCTACAAGGGAGAAAAGTGGCCGGCAAGGCCCTCCTCTCCCCAAGGTAAGAGGCAACAAGGGTTGGCACAAAAAACAAGGCCAAAACACAAAGTGTTAAGAGGCTCAAAGACAAGGCACTCAGTCGAGACCTTCGGGCGCTCTAAACAAGCACAAATATGCGCAATCATCGCGTGCACAAACGATGACGTTTAAGTCTTAAGGTTGGTCAAAAATAGGGTGTCTGCAATGTGTTTTTATGCTGTTTTGTGTCCTTGGCTCCCGAGAAAGTACAAGAAAAGTTCACTTTTCAGCTCAAAATGTCTCTGCGGAAGTTTAAACTTATGTCTTCGATGCATGACTCATCATCAGCCGACATGAAAGAGGTGTATCCTTTTGAAATATATTGTGACTCCTCCAAGTGGTAAGCCGGAGGTTGCAACTGAATTGGTTCTGTTAGGGCACGTTCTGTTTATCACTACATAGAATGCGTGTTTCTTTATTCGGTGTTTTGCATCGAACATGCTATTAATGTTGCATTGAATATGCATTGTTATTATTATGCACAGAATGTGTATGTTGCGTTGCATTGCATCACACATGTTCTCGTGTTTGCATAGCATATGCATGTCGCATTGTATTGCATTGTACATGTCCTTATATACGGATAGAAAATGTTTGTACCTGTTGCATAGAACATGCATTTGGTATTTAGAATAGAACGTGCTATTAATCTTGCATGGAACATGCATTCCTATCTTGCTATGTCTGTTGAGTTTCTTTCTTATGCATGCACGATATTGTATGTACGGTTCATTCAAAGCTGGTGCAACCAGACGATATTGTATGTACGGTCCATTCAGAGGAACTCTAGGTAAGATCATTCCTGTCCCTTGAACACCCTGTTTTTGGTTAGAAACATTGGGTCGTGTGCCCGACGTTTATACCTTGCTTTGGTTAGAAACATTGGGATGTGTGCCCGATGTTTATACCACCCTCCTAGTTAGAAGCGTTTGGAAAGTGTTCTGATGCTTATACCACTCTATTTTGATTAGAAACATTGGGACGTGTGCCCGATGTTTATACCACCCTCCTGGTTAGAAGCGTTTGGAAAGTGTTCCGACGCTTATACCTCTTTGTTTTGGTTAGAAACATTGGATCGTGTGCCGATGTTTATACCACCTTTCCAGTTAGAAGCGTTTAGAACGTGTTCCGATGCTTATACCTTGCTTTGTTTAGAAACATTGGGACGTGTGCCCGATGTTTATACCCACCTTCCCGATTAAAAGCGTTTGGAACATGTTTCAATGCTTATACCTTGCTTTGTTTAGAAACATTGGGACATGTGCCCGATGTTTATACTCCCCTTCCGGTTAGAAGCGTTTGGAACATGTTTCGACGCTTATACCACTCTATTTTTGGTTAGAAACATTGGGTCATGCTCCGATGTTTATACCACCCTCCGGTGTTTGCACCGCTCTCTTTTCCCTCTCGCGCGCAGCGCATTAGGACGCTTTGGTTAAAGGCATCCAGACGGATTCCAATGCTTATACCGCTCTTTGTTTTGGTTGCATAATAGTTGGATGTGTTTCACTTGTTATCACTGTTCTCTGTGGTTCAGAGCCTTAGGGTATGTCCCTTGGTTCACACCATTTCTCTCCTCGCGTGTGCCACGCGTTAGGATCTTGTTTCACGCCTCGGGTGCGCCCGAGGGTTGTGTTGTTCTTTATCTTTCCTGCGTGAGGCGCAGTTAAGATTGCATAATTTTCTTACATCCTTCATGCATGAAATGTGGTTTGGTTCGTGTTTACTTGCTTATGTACGAGTTTGCTATAGTGTTTCTTTGCATAACATTTGCATCTAGATGTTTCATTACAGCCCTCATTGCATAATCATAAGTTATGTTCTGCATCATGCATATCATTTGCATTTTGCCCCAGAATTACGCTGGTTTGATTCCTTGCAAAGGGATATGTGGGCGGCCTGCGGGCGCAACCGTTCTTTGTTTTGTTTGCTTGTTTATCTAAGTCCTCGGCCTTGTCAAAAATGGGTCGTCTTTGGGCTTTGACATTCATTCCCGTCATTTCATGACTTCCGAGTTCTGTCAAAGAGGGGCACCTGTAGACACCCCATTTTTGACCGACCTCAAGACTTAGACGTCATCGTTTGTGCACTTGATGATTGTGCTTATTTGTGCTTGTTTTGAGCGCCCGAAGTTCTCGGCGACGCCTTGTCTTTGAGCCTCTGAACCCCTTTTGTTTTGTTCTTGTTTTTGGGCCAAACCTTGGTGCCTCTTGCCTGGAATGGAGAGGGGCCTTGTCGGCCACTTTTCCCTCTTGTTGACCACTTGAAGTGGTCGATCGGCCAGTTGAGGTGGCCGACGACCATTTTTCTTCTTTTTTAGATATTTCTTTGCCAGCTGTGCCGGCTGTGCCAGCTATGCCAGTTGTTGTTCACTGAAGGCCATCTTCATACACGTGTATGAAGGGATGAATACAAGCCTTTAGATTGATTTTCTATATATAGGGGGGTCTCTCCCCCATTTTGAGAGGTTGGATATTTTGAGCAAATTTCTTTCTCTCTCTCTAGAATTCTCTCTCTCTCTCTCCTCTTATTTTATGCTTGATAGTTAGAATTCTCTACACATTTGCACACTAGCCCTTAATCAAATTGGACCACCTTGGAGCTGAGGCCTCTTGGAACCTATTTTGGGCTGTTGGAAGGTTGTTTGAGCCTAAGAGAGTGGCTGTTTTGTACTGTGCTTCAAAGGTATAAGGCTTACCTCATTTAAGCTCTTTGTACGTAGTTGCTTTGTCATCTCTTTATACTGTTTTGGGCCTAGTTTTCAACTACAAAAAGTTCTGATTTTTGGGCCTTAACATGTTGGTTTGAAGTCATTTTGTGCAAAGGGGTTGTCTACCCTTCTTATTACTTATTTGTGTGAGCCTTTGCACCATCTTTTAGCATGTTAAAATCAAACTTTCTAGGCCTTTAAATCACTAAAATTCAGAGTTATTTTAATGGTAAAAAGCATGTTTTGAAGTCCAAAAATGGAGGGGTTAGCCTCCCCTCCTTGTGTCTCACTTCCATGCCTAGTTAGCATCACATAGTAGCATGTTTTTGTAGCTTAACTTAGCTTATTTTCCAGCATGTGTTTGCCTCTGTTTTGGCATGATTTAGCTCTATTTTGGGCTGCTTTGGTCATGTGGGCTTTGTTTTGTATAGTTGTAGTGCAAATGGCTTCACTAGCTTGGCATTTTAGGCCTCTAAACATGTTTTGCTTGGAATGATTGCATGTTTTAGTGTCTTTTAACATGTAATTTTAGTGTATATAACTCTGTCACATGCTTATTTATTTCACTCTTTCATTGCTTTTGAGAGTTGTGTTTTGAGTCTTGTTTGCAAGCTAACATGTGAGCATGTTTTTCTAGCCCTTTGTACCTCAATCTCATCATGTTTTAGCCACTGTTTTGGCATATTTTAACTCTGTCCAAAGTTGGTTTGGTCAGTTGAGCTTTGTATTGCATGCCTATAGTGTTGTGATCTTCACTAGTTTGGTGCTTTTGGCTTTTTAGCATGTATTGCATGTGTTGCTTGCATGATTTAGTGTCATTTTGCATGTCATTTCAGCACTGAAATATCTGCCACCTCCCTCATTTCTTCACTTTTCCATTTTCTTTGAGGTTGGTTAGCCTTAAGGTTGTGTTTAAGCTTGAGATTGAGACTTGTGCTTAATGGTTTTAATCCTCTTTTGAGGGTTTCTACTAACCAACGGCATGATCTCTCTCATGTCTTAAGTCATCCTTTGGTTGACCCCTCTCTCATTAGAGGACACTCACCTTGGACTTAACCGGTTAAAAAATGATTTGGTAATGTAAAATGTGCAAACAAAATTTGACAAGTAAAACATGAACAAGATAAGCATGTTATGTCGCATTGCATGTGTTTGGATCGAACGTTAATCCAAACACAAGGAAAATGGGACGTTTCATACTCAAAGTGATGAAACGTGTCATTTTTCTTTGTCACCGTCACCCTTGATCATACATGATAGAGTGGTGGTTGTTTTGGTCTTGTTTGTGCATTCATTGACCTTGTACAAACTTGGCTCTTTGGCCATCATGCATTGAAAATGCTTGATTGGTGGCTTAAGATCCAAGAACTACACTCCTTTGAGCTTGAGAAATGATAAGGAGGGTAGCAGTACACATATTTTTTGAAAATGCATTGCTTTGCCTTTGTTTTCTCTCTGTTGCAACAAAAGCAGAAGTCCAAAAAAGGGGGTGGCCGACCGGCCACTTGAAGTAGCCGACCGGCCAGTTGAGGTGGCCGACAGCCACTTTTTGTGGCCAACCGGCCACCAGTCAATTTTTGTGCAAGTGTGTTCTTGTGTTGGAGTAGAGGCAATCTGGAAGTTGGTACAGTTTTCAGAGATCAAATGAGTGCAAACAGAGGCATCCGATGGCAAGGCAAGAGCATTTTCGGGCGAAGCAACCGAGCATGTATGCGTCCCTCGCCCTCGAGGCCATTTAGTCGCTTTTGTTAGCTTAGAATAAGTTAGCTAATTCATTCATACAAGTGTTGTGATTAATTAGCTTAATTCGTTTTGTTGTAACTAATTTTTAGCTAGCTTAGAATAGTTAGTTAATTTATTTCAATTATTGTAATAATTAGCTAGAATAGTTAATTAGTTTTGGTTTGTAATAACTTAGCTTAGTGTAGCTTAGCTTATTCATTCGAACCCTCCTTCGCGAGGGCTCAATGTTGTAATAGGCATGCATGCATATGTGTATGTCTTCCAACCCCACGTCTTTCTCCCTTTTATTTATCTGCTTTCGATAGTTAGATTAGGGACATTTTCAATTAGCATACATTATGCTTGCATGTTTGCATCATTTATTTGTGTTGCATGCAACGAGGCTCGGCGCATCATTCAAATTGCATTGTCAATTCAATACTTCTTTGAATACATTTTTCAAAGCATGTTATCAAATTGTATCATATGATATGATTAGGTAGCCGAGCCAATTTAGTCGCATTATTGTATGTGTTGCATTAGGCATCTTAACATAGTTAGGATCATGCATTGTTTCTAACTAGCTTTTGTTTTGGCTTGGAGTACTTGGTAAGTTTTACGCTTTAGCATACTTGCATAAGTGTGAGTGTTGCCATGATAGCATGTTTGCCATGAGGCTATGTACTTACTTGATAAACTGCATGAATGCCTGTGGGTGGAAGCTTTGTTGTTTGAATTGGAACAATTCAACGAATGTATGTTTTAAGCCCACTTTGCGAAGTGGCAAAATCATGTTTTAAGCCCACTTGAGGGTGGCAACTTCAAACCATTTTTAAAAACAAACATGAGTTGTTTTGTTCCAATTTTTGCGATTTAGTCTATACTTGCTTGTGTGTGCGTTGCATAGTAAAGTTAGCTAATAACCGGAATAAGAACACATGAGATTTATAAAACAACATATCATGATTAGTAGAGACCGATCTTTTGATCGGGCGAGCAGGGGTGCTCATTTCAAGACCTTCCCCTCTCATACCCAAGTTCCCAAACCGAGGCAACTTTAGTGATGACGAACACGTGGCCTTTGGCACGAGTCAGAGTTTCCTAAATTTCCCAAAAACAAACATTTAGGTGGTGACTCTGTAATTTGGCAAAGCAGTCTAGTTTTGACATTATTTGATTCAAAATCGATTTTCCAAAATGATTTGCCGGATTGGACTATTTGGTATTTATCAGTTTCACATTGCACTTTGTGAGATTAGATTTAGAACCGTGACAGGAGTTCGAACTGTAGGACCAATTCGAGCTCTCCAAAAGGGGGCGCGAAGAAAGTCAAGCTACAAGGTATTGTGCGATAAACGAATACCTACTAGACTAAAAGGTAAGTTCTATAGATTGGCTATTAGATTAGCGATGTTGTATGGGATGAAGTGTTGGGCAACTAAGAAACAACATGTAGATAAGATGTGTGGTTGAGATGAGATATTAAGGTAGATGTGTGGTAAGACTAGACAAGATAAGACAGAATTAGGAATGAGTGTATTCGGGAATGGGTAGGAGTAGCACCGATAGAAGATAAGTTGAAAGAGAATCGATTGAGATGGTTTGGTCATATTCAACGGAGACCAACAGAGACAGTAGTGAAGAGATACGATGTTGTAACGGTAGAAGGGAGTGTTAGGAGACGGGGTAGACCTAGATTAACGTTGGCTAACGTTGTTAATAGAGATATGGATCTACTTAATTTCACTAATGAACTGGCCATTGATAAGGCCGCATGGAGAAGAAGGATTCATGTAGCCGACCCCCTTTGATGGGACTTAATACTTGGTTTGGTTTAGTTTATTTTATTTTTTAGATGATCTTGATTAGGTACATCTAAAAAGTGTAAAGAAAAATTAATTAAAATATTTTAAAAAATCACTAAAAAAACGACTCATAAAAATAATTTTTAAAAAATCAAACCAAATAGACACTATTTGGTTAAAAAAAAATTAAAAAAAAAACACTACATTTTTTGTCATTAACTAAAAAAAGTAAAATATTATTTCAATTTTTTTATTCATTAAAAAAATATATTTTTTAATAACTTTCTAAATAGATTAACTTTTTTAGTTCTAAAAAAATAAAAAATAAAAAAACCAAAAAAAGCATTACAAAAGTAAACAAACCCAAACACTCATTAACATGTATGTACAACGTAAAAAAGAGCAATGGGATAAGTTTGTTTGGTATGGACTTTTCAAACGGGTTGAACTCTCTCCGATTGGGATCTCATTATGGGAGCATTTGAGGGATTCGTGGAACAATTATAGGTCTCGTTTTAATAATAAGAACCGTTTATTTTTTAAGATTTGTTAAATAGAATATTTATGTAAAAAATTAAAATAATTAAATATCAATAATTATATATTTGAATCACATTTATATTAAAAAAAATATATCTTTGTTTTTTAAATTATATTCGTCGTCTATTTTTTTTTAAAACAAATATGATTCAAATAGTCCTAAAATGTAAACGATTTAAGTCATCTGAATCGATTCTAAAATGGACCTACCAAACCCAAACGCTTCCTCAAGTTGAGATGACAATTTGAAAGAATCCAAACCCTTTTCAAAAACAGTTTTTTTAGTTTTTTAATTCGTATTTTGTATTTTTAATGATTTTTTGAAATATTTTAATCATTTTTTTTTACTTTTTAAATCAACTTAATTTTGGTATATTTAAAAATCTTTAAAAAAAATTCATTGAATACAACAAAATATAAAAATATAATAAATTTTCATATTTTTTGTATTTGGTGAATTTTTTAAAGTCTTTTTTCATAAATATTATATTTTTAAGTGTAGTTAGATTAGATGTATTTAAAAAATAAAATATTATCATAAAATATTAAAACAATAGTACTACAAAAAATAAAAAAATAAAAATCAATTTTGTGTTAGTTCTATAATTAGTTTACGTTACCTACCTATGAAACAAGAATTCTTATGGTCCTTGGATATTGTCGTGGTTTAACAAATAAGAAAAATGAAAATTCGTCAAAAAGTTTACTCCAAAAGTATTGTATGTTTTAGATTCAATTATTATATAATAAGATTCATAGTTGAAACAAATATCAAATTCGTCAAAAAGTTTACTCCAAGTATTGTGTGTTTTAGATTCAATTATTATATAATAAGATTCATACTTGAAACAAATATCAACCATAGTGTTTTTTTAATGTTTTTCCCCATAAATTTTTCGAGTTTCTAATATTGTTGGGTTTTTCTAGCTCACCAGTGAAATGGTGGGAATGCATTGAAATAATTGGCCACTTATCTTTTAATACTTAGTGTAGACGTCCCCGAACGCCCCGGGAGGATGACTCCCGTTTTGTTCGTCTTTGGGTCTCTACAGTTCGGACTCAGATTGTGTCACGGTTCTTAATCTGAACCAAAGAGTCCAAATCTGGCAAATCGTTTTGAGAAAACAGATTTTTAGAAAAGAAGTGCCAAACATGGACTGCTTTGCCAGATACAGAGTCGCCACCTAAATATTTTTTAATGGGGAAATTTAGGAAACCCTGACTCGGTGCCAAAGGCCACGTGTCCGTCATTACCAAAGTTGCCTCGGCTCGGGAGCTTGGGTACGATTGGGGAAGGTCAGCTATGAGCACCCCCTCTCGCCCGATCCGAAGATCGGCCTCTACTAACCGTGATATCTTGTTTTGAAAACTTTATGCGTTCTTGTTCCGGTTATTAGCCTAGAATTACTATGTTATGCATGCAGCAAACAAGTATAGACCAAATCGCCTAAATTGGAACAAAACATTTCATATTTGTTTTGAAAATGGTTTGCTACTCGCAAGTAGGCTAAAATGCAGGTTTTGCCACCCTCGAGTGGGCTTTTAGAAAAGATGGTTTTGCCATTATCCAGTGGGCTTTAAAACTCACAGTTTTAATGCATTATTCCAATTTAGGTAACTCGACCTCCATCCATAGGCATTCAAGCAGTTATATCACATAAGCAGCTAACCTCATGGTAATCATGCTATTATGACAACATTCACACGCATGCGGTATGCTAAAGCATAAAAGCTTACCTAGTACTCCAAGCCAAAACAGAAACTAGTTAGTAATCATATGCATGATCCTAGTTCATGTTAAGATGGCTAATGCAACACATGCGGGATGCAACTAGAATAGGCTCGGCTAATCTACAATGACATGTGAAATGCTACAACTAACACGTATTCAATTTGGAATTGAAATACAGATGCAGTTAGAATGATGCGCCGAGCCCGGTGCATGCAAGACAAATGTATGGATGCACGCATGCATAGCATAAGGTATGCTAAATTAAATATGTCCTAATACTAACCATTAAAGCAGGTAAGTAAAAGGGAGAAAGAAGTGGGGGTTGGAAGACACACGCACCAACACTTATTACAAATACGCCCTCACTCGGAGGGACCGAATAATAATACAAACCGAATAAATAATTAACTGCCCTAGCTAATTAAATATTACAAAACCCTTAGCTAATTGACAAATTAATTAAACTATTAAAGCAGTAAAAGGCCTCGGGAAGAGGGCTCAATGCAATGCGCGCTCGGCTCCGCCCGGGAAGCCACTGCCATGCACAAGTTGCCTCTGTTTTCCTTGCTCTGCTCCTCTGAAAATTGTGCAAGTCCCAGGGATGCTTCCATGAACACTGTGGAGTGCCACCAGCTGAGAGGAATGGCCACCGGCCATGGGGAATACTCACCGGCCACTTATTAATCCATCGGCCACCAATGGATGGCCGGTCGGCACTGTAGATGGCCGGCCGGCCAAAGTTTCCTGCAGAAACCTATTTGACAGCAGCAGAGGGGCAGACAAGGCATGGCAATGCATTTCCAAAGCAATGTTTGCACCACCACCCTCCTTATCATATTCATGACTCAAAGGAGGATGGTTCTTGGCTCTCGGGCCACCAATCACGCATTTCCATGCATGATGGCCAAAGAGTCAAGATGTGCAATTTCAATATGGAATGAAATGCACAAAATAAATAATGGGCCCCAACCTCTATCATAATCAATTCAAGAGGCAAGAGATGCATGCTATGATATGCAACCTAAACATGCAAGCTAAGCATGCAAGATGAGCATGTGAACATGCAATATGCAAACATGTGTCAACGTATGAGGATAGGCAAGCATGTAACAACATGTAACCTAACTAGCATGCAACAACATACAAAGATGGACTTAAACTAACATGGGTAGCTCTCAAGCATGCCAAAATCAGTGGCCAATATGCTCAAGAATGGAAGCCAAAACACACACAAATAGGCATGCATGCAATGTCCAACACTTAGGCACATAGAGACAACTCTTAAGCACACTTAAAAGAGGAACAACATGGGCATATGGCATGCATTATAAGCTCTGAAATCATGTCATAAATGGTGTCAAACCAAGTAAACAAAACAAGCAAAGCATGCATAGAAGCTTAGAATTAGCCCAAGGACTTAAACCATGATCACATGACACATGAAGCAAATGATCAAAGTGAATCAAAACAGTCCCAAATCATGTCAAAGTAAGCCCCAAAAACCACTTAGATGGCATCTAAATGACCTACACATGGAAGCATACACAAATGTCTAAACATGGAGCATAAGGCACAACCTCTTGAAGCATCAAAGGAGCATCAAATGCAAACATTTAAGCATACCATGAAGACTGAAATGACATTATAAGTGACTCCAAATCACTGAAATAGTGCAAATAAAGCATGCTAGAGGGGTCAACACTCAAGGCTCATGAGGGGGATTACATGGTAGCTATACAAAGCAAGTCATGGATGACTCAAATGACTAAAAACAGTCCCTTAGCATACTAAAACAAGCATAAAAGCTTCACAAAGCTAAGCCAAAACAAGTACGCATAGTGGTCTAAATGCTAGATACATGTTAAGGCAATTTCATGGCATTACAAGACAAGTATGCAAAGCAAGCATGGTGTGTCTAAACCAAGTAAAAATAGAGGTAATACATGGCAAAATACTACCAAATAACATTTAAGACATGGCCAACATGCACTTAAGGATAGTGCTCACACATGAGGCTAAAATGGCACATATTGAAGGCAACAAGGAGAGGGGATGGCCCTCTCCTTCTTAGGACCCTAAACCACCATCCTCACTACTGAAATCCCTCAAGATTTCAGTGGTGAGGAGGCCCAAACAAGGTGGTCCCGAAGTTCACCAAAAATAGCACAAAATGGGGGCCAAACAAGGCCTAAGAGGGGGTAAACGACCCCAAACACAAAAGTGTCCTTAATGAAGTATCTTAAACACAAAAAAAAAACAGAACTTTTTTATGTTATATACAAAGCTCAAAACAGCAAGCAAGATAGGCTAAAAGCTGGTGCAAAAACGGGGAATAAAAGAGGGTTAAAGGCTCACCCTTGTAGACCAACGAAACCAGCAGCTTCTTGGATCCAAAAACCAGTCCCTTAGCCTCTGAAAATGGCCTCCAAGCTCCTTAGGTTGATGATGGAGGTGTTAGGGTAGGAGTTGTAGTGTAAGTGTGCAAGAACTAGCCCCTTTTGAACCCTCTAACCCACACAAATGTAGAGAGAGAGGGAGATAGAGAGAGAGAGTGACATATATGTATGATATATATCAGATTTTCTAACGCTTAAAATGGGAGGAGAGGCCCTCCTTATATAGACAAGGCAATGGCTCAAAGCTTCTAAGAGAAGCTAACATAAAAAGGGTCAAGGGGGTCATGCTTCTCTTAGAAGCTTGGAGCAAAAAGGCCAAAAAGGCCAAGCTTCTTGGAGAAGCTAGACAAAAGGGCCAAGCTTCTTAGAGAAGCTAGGCAAAAGAGCCAAGAAGGCCAAGCTTCTTGGAGAAGCTAGACAAATGTGCAAAAGGTGCAAGCTTCTCTTGGAAGCTTAGAAGGGTTCAAGCTTCTTGGAGAAGCTAAAACAAAAGGGTGCAAAAGGTTCAAGCTTCTTGGAGAAGCTAAACCAAGAATTCAAAAGGTTCAAGCTTCCTCAAGAAGCTAGAACCAAGGGTTCAAAAGGGTCAAGCTTCCTCAAGAAGCTAAAACAGGGGGTTCAAAAGGTTCAAACCCCCTCAAGAAGAGGTCTCGGCCAGAAAAGGAGTCAATCAGCCAAATTAATGGTCGGCCGACCAAACAAAGTGCCGACCGGCCATCACCAATGGCCGGTGGCAAGAAAAGAGGGCCGGTGGCCTCAAGCCATGGCCGGTGAGGTGTGTGGATGTCCAATCAAGCCATTCCCTGCCCTCAGAAGCAAAAACACAAGTCGGGAGGTCTTGAGGCAAGGCACACGGCCGAAACCTCCGAGAACTCGAGACGAACAGGAACATGGATGATCACCGAGTGTTCAAACGGTGACGTCCAAGTCTTGAGGACGGTCAAAAATGGGGTGTCTACACTTAGAAAATCAAATACAGAATATTTGAATATAATATTTCTATCGGTTAAATATGCATCAATAGAAAATTTATCAAAATCAAAATAGATTATATATTATACAAACAGTAAGTGTGAAAATCTAGACTTGCCCATTTAAATTTTTCTGAGTGAATGGTTGTGAGTTGAAAATTAAATTTGTGTAGTGTAAGATTTATATGTAAAATAAACTAAATTACAAGATGATAATTTTAAATAATTTCTAAATAAGTGTGGAAATAATTTCTAAATAAACTGAACTACAAGATGATAAGTGTGGAAATCTAGACTTGCCCACTTAGATTTTTCTGAGTGGATGGTTGTGAGTTGAAGATTAAATTTGTGTACTGTAAGATTTATATGTAAAATAAACTGAATTACAAGATGATAATTTTAAATAATTTCTAAATAATTAAATTTAGATTTTATTTTAAATAATTTTTGAATAATTAAATCTGAATTTTTAGTATCACTGTCAGTTTGAATTTTTGGTATCACTGTTAATTAATTAAATCTGAATTAAAAAACAAACCAAACACTAAAAAATTTCAGTTAGTTTGAATAGTTAATTCAATTCTATTCAGTGTGTTTGGTTTGATTTTTCTGGATTAAGTTTTTTGAAAATTGAGTTTTTTGGTTTTCGTATTCTTTTGTTTTAATGAATATTTTTTAAATTTTAAACATTTTTTTTACTTTTTTAGATGCACCTTAATTAGAGGTATCTAAAAAATAAAAAATTTGTGAAAAATATTTTAAAAAATTAATAAATACATAGAAATACAAAAAATGTACTGAATTCTTGTATTTTTTGTATTTTGGTATTTGGTGAATTTTTAAAAGATTTTTTTTACAATTTTTTTACTTTTTAGGTATATTTATGTTAGGTGTGTTTAAAAAGTAAAAAAAAAATCGCTTAAAATATTAAAAAAATTCAATAAAAACAAAAAAATACGAAAAATAAGAAAGTAAAATTTTCTAAAAAGTGTTTTAAAAAACTGGTAAGCAAGCAAAGTGATTGATTTTCCTTACACATGCGCTCTTTGTATCACATCAAAACATCAAAACGACAGTTCTAATAATGCTTTTAGAGGAACGAAAAACTGCAAATCAGTTAAAACTTCACAAAATATTTGTATATTAATGAAAAAATATTTATAACTTTAATTATTAAAGTTAATAAAGTTTACTATTAATTTAAAATCATTTTGAAAACTCACATTAATTTGTGATTTTCCCCTGGAGGAACCCTCCAACTGAACAACATTAAGACTGGGGAAATTCTATGGTACACACCCTATTACAAATTGACTTAATTTTATCATAAAATTTTATAATATCAATCACAAAATACATAACCTCACCACAAATTAGCGTAACAAAAAATGTCATAGCCAAGGTACAAATTTTTCTACATAATCCATAAAATTTTGAATATTTTATTACACTAATTTATAATAAAATTACATATTTTATAATTAATATTATAAAATTTTATGATAAAATTATACTAATTTATGGTGGGGTGCATAACCATACGGTTTCCCTTAAAAGAGAAGACTACCGACTTCACTCTTTTTCTTCATTTATTTTTCATATTAATCCCTTTATTACAGATATACTACACACTCTCTTCATTTATTTTCCATATTAATCTCTCTTTTACATTATACTTTATTTATGGGGAAATAACTGCACAGTGTTGCAGTAAAAAAATTAAATTAATAAAAAAATTTATACATTTTAATAATTAAAATATTATACTTTTTCGTAGTTTTATATTTTATTTGCTGCATTTCCCCTTTATCTATTTATTTATTTATTTATTCAATTGATATGAATATAATTATAATCATAAAAAATATTTACATGGATAAAGAAATCACTAGAAAGTCAACAAAAAATCTAGGGAAATTTGGCTATAAACCCCCTTTATCTTCCTTTCATTGTTAAAAGGACTAAGAAAAAAAATATATTTTCTAAACCCCTTCATAATTATAAAATCTTACATAAAGGACAAAATTTATTATTTAAATATTTTTTCAGACTATTATACCCTCAACTAAATCTTCCCACCTTCTCCACCCACTCTCTCTCCACCTTCTTGGTCTCTATGACTCTGGCCAACCAAAATCGAGTTCATCTAAGCTTAAGATTCATTCAATCTTTGACCTAGAACACTGACCTGGTTCAAGCAATCACAATCTGACCTATGTATTTGAATTGAAGCTTAGTTTGAAGCTTTAATCTAATTTGCATCTGTCAAGAAACTAAGGACTTCATCGCGAAACTGATCCGATTCGACAATCAACCCGAATTCAAGCTTCTGGGACTCGCGATTACGAACTGGAGTCCTTCGCGATCTGACCTTGGGTTCTCTCTTGTGACTCGTTGTTCTTTGAGTCAACTTCGATGAGAACTTTGGATTTCGAGTTCTAATTGGAATTGCGATTTCAGTTTGCATCTGGCTTGAAGGTTGCAAACTCTAAGTTCGAACGACTTGCAGATCGACTTCGCTAACTGAATCGAAATCAGACTTGTGTTTGCTATCTTGAAGCGAAATTAAACTCGATTTGAAGCTTCTATTGCAATTTGAAGATCCATCGAGTTCGCAATGACCACGTGGAGAAGAGTGCTGGTGGAGTTGTTTGGTTATACATATTTTTTTAAACACAGATTTGAGTTTTGAATATGTATATATATATATATATATTTGTGTGTATGAGTGTTGTTGAACATATGTATTCTTTTCATTGAGATTTTGTGATTGTTGATCGAGTTTTAGAAGTTTTTCTTCTCAATTAGATATGTTGATTTGTTGATTAATTTGTTTTGTTTTGTTTTTGTTTGTTTGTTTGTTTGTTTGTTTTTGATTTATTTTTGTTGTTTTTTATCTAATTTCATTTGACAGAACCAGAATAAAATTTTACTCTGGTTCTATTACTCTGTTTTTTGTTTCAGATAATGAGAGTAAAATTTTACTCTGGTTCTATTGCTCTGTTTTTTGTTTGAGAGGATTAGAGTAAAATTTTACTCTAGTGTTAGAATGACAGTAAAATTTTACTATCAAAAGGTGGTCATTGCCAAACACTTCAATCGCCACAAACACTGCCTTCGCTTTTTTACTTTTGTGCAGAGTAACATTTTAATTTTAGCTTTAGAGTCTTACAGTTTACTCGTTTTTCACAGTAAAATTTTACTTTTATACAGAGTAAAATTTTACTTTTGTGTAGAGTCTAACATTTTACTAGTTTTTCAGAGTAAAATTTTACTTTTATACAGAGTAAAATTTTACTTTTAGCTTCAGAGTCTCACAGTTTACTCGTTTTTTAGAGTAAAATTTTACTTTTATACAGAGTAAAATTTTACTATTAGTTTCAGAGTGTAACATTTTACTCTTATTCAGAGTAAAATTTTACTTCTATACAGAGTAAAATTTTACTCTGAAATACACAGTGAAGATGGCTTAATAGGAGAGCTGATAGATATGAGGGTAATATAGTAAAAGAAACAAGTTTTAAAATATTAGGGGGTTTTGAAAGTACTTATATAATTCTTGTCCTTTTGAAAGACAAATTAGATAGTGAGGGGGCTATCACCAAATCCCCCCAAAATCTAACGACCAGTAACAACCAATAATCAAAGGGGCATTTACGAGCTAGTTCTATTGACTAGACTTATTTATCTACAAGTCATGATTGATAAATTTATCATTATAAATTTATTAACCAGACTAATAAATATATCACTGTAAATTTATTCATTGATATCCACTATCGTTACTCGTATTCACTCACTCATTTACAAAAATTATCTTCTTCCACATACACAAAGAACAAAAGAAATTGATAAATTTATCACTGAAAAAAAAAATCTGAATCTAATTTGCAATAGATCTGGTTTAAGAGAAAGAAGGAGAGATCTGGAGAATCACCATTGTTTATAGTCATTTAGTGTCGATTTCACCATTTGAAACTAAGGAGGTGACAGGGATGGACATCGGCCCGTTGGCCCACCAGGCCCAACCCTTTTTTTCTACAACTTAGGAAGGTTGTTTTAGCCCATAGGACTGGGTTTGGCCAACATTTTCAGCCCAAAATATTAATGGGCTAAGTTTGTGATTTATACTTTCAACCTAGTCCGACCTGCTATTAAATTAATTATTTATATTTATTTATAATACATTAAAATATATAATTTTTTGCTTGGATTTAGACTTTATCTTTATTAATTTTATTGAAACTCACGTTTGTAGTAATGTGTGATTAAATTTATTTAAGAAATTATTCAATTTATACACAAAATCTTTCAATTTATAATGATGTCAATATATTTATTTAAAAAATATAATATGTGATTGAATTTAATTGTAAAATGTTTTAAAAAAAATTTAACATATAGCCTGATGAGTGTCTTGGGATTTATAATTATTTTTTGGACCGGGGTTGGGCAGATATAGAGGTTCGATATTAGAGCCAAGCCAAGCCGAGCCGGGATTAGACAAACACAAAATTCCTTATATGTAGTGTCAGTTGTAAACACCCCATTTTTGACCGCCCGCAAGGCTCGAGCGCTTTACTTGGAACACTTGATGATGAAAGTGGTATTATGCGTGGTTCGAGGTCTTAACGAATGAGTCTTGTTCAAGCTTTAAAACAACCCCAAACCTTCCATATTCCCATTGATCATACCCAAGAAATCCCTTTTTACACCTTGTGCCACCTTGTGTTGAGGCTGAAATAGAAAAGCAAGGGAATTCATTGAGGCCCCGGTCGTGCCTTATTGAGGGCCGACCGTGGCTATTGAAGGCCAGTCGGGCTTTAGTAGCGAGAAACACTGTTCTGGGAGAGAGGCCGCCAACTATCCATTTTTGAAGATATTTATCACCTTTTGTGCTCAAATTCTATAAATACGACCATATACCTCTATTTTAGGGGTTGAACAATTGAGAGAAAGCCTATACACATAAAGAGAACTCCTTCTTCCTCCTTCTTCCATTGCAAGCTACCTTTGAGTTAACCTACCATCCTTGTATCATCTATATACACCATACACAACCTTGACTCATCATCTTAAAGCCTTGGTTGACCCTTGAGAAGCATAATTCAAACTTGAGAGTGTGTCAAGAGTGAGTTTGATCATCAACCAAAGCTTACTCCATTTTGAGAGGTATAAGCTTGTAACTTTTGTTCTTGCTTTTGCTTACTTCATTTCTACCTATTTTTGTATTCTTGGGCTGTTTTGCATCCATTTTAAGTGTTGGAACTTGGGTTTGGATAAGCAAGCTAAGGTGGTAAGGTTAACACCCTTACTTGCACCTATTTTTATAGCTCAACCCTTGGTTCCTTTACACTCTTTTTCTTTGATTTTTGAATTGATTTTCAGAGTTGAATTAAGGCCAAAAAACATGGTTTGAAGTCTTAAAATTGGAGGGGGTTGGCCACCCCTACTTGTTTTTGCTTACATAGCTTTATTATCTTTACCCTTTTTGTTTAGCTTTTGAGCTCTATTCTTACATTTTCAGCCACTGTTTTTGGCTTATTAGAGGTTGTTTTAGGGCTGTTCTAATCTATTTAGTTGATTCAAGCTTTGATTAGTTCTTTCGTTGTAGCATTGGTCTTTGTACATAGCTTGTATTATGTTGTTCTTAGCTTTTCTTTGTCTAACTTTCCAATGAATGACCTTATTTTAAGAATCAACTTGCCACTCATTTCTTTCATTTGAGAGTTGTTTCAATCGGTTGATGGTTATTCAACACATGAACTAGAGATTCACGCTTAATGGCTTAATCTCTATAGAGATTCATTGTCAATGGCATAATCCCTCTTTCATGTTGAGAATTACTTCCCTTTTGATGCTTCTCTCCTTTTGGAGGACTTAATCATCACTTCAGACAAATGGACTAAAGAATAGAAATAACTAAGAGAATTGGTTTAAAAGCAACCAACAGACATAAAGAAAATGAGTCATCTTACTTAGGTTTGGCCGGACGTTATGCCAAGTTTATCGACTCAAGAGTAGTCATACACTAATTCATGGCGTTTTGATGATTCTTGAAGCGTCTCTATTTCCCTTTTTTGAGTTAATTCCATGATAAAGGGGGAAAAGTGGTCATATTCATTATATTCATTGATTTTTGTCCGAAATTGTATCCGAAATCATCAAGCAATCAATTTGCTCATTGATGGCTTTAGAAACAATTCTAACCTTCTCTCGAGACTTTTCCATGACAGAGAAGTAAGAAAGGGACAAACAGAGCTTGAATAACTCTGTCTGCACTGTTTTCACTTTAGAACACAAAACAGAGTTTTGCATAAAATTGAGGCACAGCCGGCCTTCTCTAGGCCCGGCCGAGCTTCATTGAGGGCCGGCTGGTCCTCAATGTTTGGTCAGCAGTGTATTTTTGCAGAAAATAGGGGGTAGTGGTTGAGGTAAAATAGAGTAAGCCTGAGGCAGACAGAGCTGTTCTTGAACATTGTGCATGTGCATGCATGCAATTCTTGTGCATCCTCGTTTACATTATGATCATCGTAATTAATTTAATTTAATATTGTTTGTTGTAATTAGTCTCATTAATTATTAATGTTGTAATTATTATTATTATCCCTCTGTAATTGTTGTAGTTAATTAGTTTAAATAACGAGTTTATTTATCTTGGTTATCCTTGTTATAATAGCATAGTTAGCTAGTTAATTAGCCTCGCTTATTTATTCATTCGGTTATGTAATAATTAGTTAAATTCAGACTTTTGGACTTTGATTCACACCCTCTTGTATGAGGGCAATGTTGTAATAAGTTGTATGTCTTCCAACCCCACGTCTTTCTCCATTTTACTTACTCGCTGACGATGGTTAGTATAGGGCATCATGTTTCATTAGCATTCTTATGATTTGCATCCATTGTCTTGCATGCATCCAAGGTTCGGCTCATCATGCTAACCCAATGTCAAATTGTCAAACTCATTACTTGAATACGTGCTCTCTCGCATGTCTTGAAGACAATCATATGTCATGCTCATAGCCGGGCATATAAAAAATACATAATGTGTGCGCTGCAATAGTCATATTGCATAAGTTAGGAACATGTATATTTTTCTAACTCTTCCCTTGTTTTGGCTCGGAGTACTAGGTAAGCTTTTATGTCTTAGCATCGCATCTTGCATCGGATGTTTGTGTTGCAATATCTAAGGCATGAATACCATGAGGCTAATTGCTTAAATGATATAATTTTTGAATGCGTGTGGATGAAAGCTAGTTGCTTAAACTGGGATAGTTTGATTAAATGTCCATTTTGTTTGGCCCACTTTTTCAAGTGGCAAATTAACAAAACAATTTCGAAACAAAGCATGAGATCAAGTGTTCTAATTCTTGCAAACTAGTCTATACCTTATGTGCACATCATTTAGTAAAATAGCTAATAAATCAGAACAAGAGCATGTAATGTAAATAAGAAACACATCTGATTAGTAGAGGTCGATCTTTGATCGGGAGAGTGGGATGCTCAATTCATGACCTTCCTCTCTCGTATCTAAGTTTCCGAGCCGAGACACTTTGGTGATGACGGACTAATGGCCTTTGGCACAAGTCTCGGGTTTCTTAAGTTTCCCAAAAATATTTAGGTAGCGACTCTGTAATCTGGCAAAACAGTCCATTTTTGGAATTTGATTCAAACATTGATTTTCCAAAAAGAATTGCCGGATTTGGACTCTTTTTGTGTTTTCATTGTTTCACATTGCACTTGTGAAATCCACAAGTGAAGTCCAAATTGTAGGGCTATCTGTCTTCCGAAAGAAGCACGAAAAGTCGGGCTACACCAGCCCAACCCAACATTTGTCCATCCCTAGGAGGTGGTGATAATATGGTGGTTATGTAGATTAACTACAGTGGTGATATGGTGTATAGATCGGCGATAGTAAAGATAAAACAGTGGCAACATTTAAATAACGACTATAGTGGTGGTGGTCGATGATGACGACAACAACAACAATGACAATGGTAGTGGTGGATAGACGGCAATGGTGACAGTGGTAGTGGCAGGTGGACGGCGATGATGACAATAGACAATGGTGATGTGAAACTTTTGAAAAAATAGTAAAGGGAGAGATAGAGAGAAATAGTAGATGGGGAAAGAGAGAGAGAGAAGATAAAAAAAAAAAACTTGAAAAGTAATTATTTAATGAGACAAAATAGATGAGGAAAGATAGATAATGTAAGACCTACTAATGTCTTCAAAAAGTTAATAGGACTAAATGATATTCAAATATATTTAATGGGACTAATCGATAATTATCCCATAATGTGAAACCTATTAAGCCCAAGCTCAACAGCTACATTCAATCCTCATAATAGAGGAAAAATAAACGAGTTCAGATCCTCTAGAGTAATCCTGTAAAGTGATCCTTTAGAGTGATCCTAGGAAAGCATCGCGTGTCCCAGTTTTAAAATGAAGGGCTGAGATTACCCTTCACCAAGACAACGTCATTTTGGTGAAGTAAAAAAAGTTCTTTGTTTCAGTTCAGTAAATCCAATAAGAGAGAGAAAGAGAGAGAGGGGGGTTGCAAAAGAAGTTCACCGCCATTACCCTCCTTGTCGATGCCATCTTTGGCCAACTCTCTTCCCTTTCTTTTTCTTCCTCCTCTCCTCATTCTATAGCGATTCTGGTTTTAGACCCGACCCATTTGATATTGTGGACTTGGGTTTCATGATTTTGTATTGTTGTTCTTGTCTCATTCCTTTTTTTTCCTTGAGTTTGGCTATTAGGTTGTATCGGTTGCGTTTGGAACAAGTTGGTAGCTTAGTTTTCAAATTTTTGTTGCTCAAAATTTTACTCCTCCGCTTGAGCGTCACTTCTTGCGCTCGAGCGAGATTTGTGAACTCTTAATAGTTTTGCAGGCCTGCAAAACTGCTGAAAGAGTGTATTCTACGCTCGAGCGGTGTTTCTTACACTCGAGCAGTCGTGCACTCGAGCGATGGTCTTCTATCTACAAAACTACTGAAAGTGTGTATTCTACGCTTGAGCGTCACTTCTTGCGCTCGAGCGACTGTGCGTATATCAGTCCGTAAAAATCACCTTTTCATATCACTCTCTCTCCAAACATTTCCAAACCCTATTTTCTCTCACTCTCTCTCTAAAACTCACATATTTCTTTCAAATACACCTAGATCCGTCGATTTTTTCACTTGTGTGTCTTTGTTAAAAAGATAGAGCTTGGCGAGGGCTTCGTTCTAACTGGAGCAAAGTTGGTTTTTGATGCCTTTGGGTTTCTCTCACTCTCTCACTCGTGCTATAGCTTAAGGTAGGGATACTTTTCACACTTTTTATGAGTTTTAAGTTAGTTATTTGTTGCTTTTAAACTATAGTACGGATTTGGAAGGTTTGGAACAAGTCTAGGGTTTTGAATAGAAAAATCAAAATAGGGGTTTTTTTGAATAGTCTCTTGGGAATGGTTTTGATGTTGAAAATAATGAGGAGTTTGATGGAAATAGTTGATTTTGAATACTTGGGTTTGATTTTGAAACAAGTAAGAATTTTTCCCTAAATGTCTCAAACATTTATTTTGTATAAATAAATGAAATTGATGTTGGAACAATGAAATTGGATTGGTATTGATAAGGATGGTAGAGCTGGATATGTATTATCACTCACCTCTTGAGATTTGGAAAGTTTACCTTTATGGAATATAAACTATCTGTTCAGAAATATATGTTTTGGGCTATCGATAGAGAATAGCTATGATTGTTGTAGAATTTGCATATGCATTAGGAAAAATTGAAACTATTTTCTCATTCATTTGCATTGAACCTTACTTCACACTTATACATTGAAAATGTTATCGTTTTGAGAAAAAATGTGAATTCAGAAAACATGAATTGTGTCGTTGAACTAAGTTGGCCTGAGTGTCTTGCGTGAAAGTCCCGAAAATCGCGCGTATACATGGGTGCCGATCCCGTGGATGAAATTTTCGTGAAATGGCAATAGTAGTGCTTGTATAGGCTACGTTTACATGGGTTTCAGTTTACGGCTTCCTCTGGATGAAATTTTCGAGAAAGGTTATATTGTTCTGAAATTCTCAAAGTGTGAATCACCACCCTATTTTCTATTGAAATGGAAATGAATTGTGAATCAAGATATTAACTTGGCATTGCATAGTTTTGAAAAGGGATATAAATATGTTTTGGCAAGAACATGGCATATGCATTTTCCTTATAGCTTTGTTAAGATTCATACAATGTGTTAAATTATTTCTACTAAGCTTTGGCTCGCCTTATATGGGAAAAACATTTCAGATGCTGATGATATGCCTTCGCCAAGGTAGTAGTTTGGGATGATTTGGAGCAAAAGCTTCGTTTTGTTGTATTCATTTTTGTATAGCCAAGGGCTTTAAATGTATTAGACCTAAAGTCTACTTTTGTTGTAACCAAGAATTATCTTGGAAAGTTATAAGCCTATAAGACATTTTTTATCTGTTTAACTTCCATTCTTTTCCTATATTTGTAACATAGGCTATAGATTCATGTCTAGACATATTGAATGTATACCGCATATGTTTCTCTTTTGTAAATCACGATGGATTCAATGGAAGGTAATTATGTTAATGTTATTGTCGTTTATTAATATTGTGGATAGATTATGGTAATTATTTTGGGGCGTTACACATTCTTCTTCTCTCTTTCAATTCGATCATTTTGTTTAAATTTTAATTAACATATATATCTTAATGACAAGTGTTTCAAAATTATTAAAAGAATGATTAAAACTAAATTTAAAATAGGAAAAATATCATTTAAGTGAAAGGTAGGGAAAATATTTACAAATTATTGAAAAACTTTGCTAGTATATTAAAAGTGAAACTCATAAAGTTTTCCTTGACATTGACATTTATTTTTAAACTTTTCACTTATTTATTATTTTTTCTTTAAAATATAGAGATTGAACTGTTTAATTTTAAATAATAAAAATTAAAGTAAAATTTTAATAAAATTAAAAAAGTTAAAAATATAATTAACCTAACTAAAACTCAAAAAAAAAGGAGTAAATTACAAACACACCCACTGAAATTTACTTAAATTACAAATTATTCCTTGTGATTTTAGAAATTACATTATGCCCCCTAAGGTTTCTAATTTCATAACAAATAGGTTATTTTATTAATAAATTATCAAGTTAATTAACAGTTTTTAATAATGTTATAATTTTATTTTAATTAATAATTCAGATGATTTTATTATTGTATAGATGAACAATTAGAAATTTCAATTTTTCAATTAATTTTGTTAAATAAAAAATTCTGACAGGGAGGTATTTGTGATTTTCTAAACTAAAAGAGATAATTCGTATTTTAAAAAAATTTCAAGAAGTGTATTTGTAATTTAACAAAAAAAAATAAAAATAAATGATAACATGTGAACAATTTTAATTTCTCAACCAATAAAATTTGAAAGATAAACATGACTCACTTGAAAGGGAAGAAAGAACATTGACCAACGCATCCAATTTGGGAAAAGTCCGGATCCTCTTCCGCTTTTCCTTGCGGCCATTCCTGCGGTGCCCCAAAATTTCAAAAAAAAAAAAGAAAAAAGAAAAAAAATACAGAATCAAAAATTGGAGAAGAGAAAGAGGGGAAGAGGAGCCAAGCACATAGGAAGAGAGAGGAGAAGAAGAACACCTTTTCAAGCCGCTCGAATCTATGAAGCTAATTTATTCACATCCCCATAGATCAAAGGCTTAAAAACAACTTCATGCAAACCTACTTTGTCTGTTCCAAAAAAAAGTATATTTGCAGAACTCTATGAATGAAATTGTGGGATTCCAAATTCAAAATGAAAAAGATCCAGAACAATACAAACACTTGAACAATAATACAAACACTTCAAACACCCATAACACAAATAATCTTTTAAACATCCAGAACAATACAAACACTTGAACATCAATAACCAAATTACGACACTTGAACAACAATACAAACACTTCAAACACCTTGAACACCAAAAATCTGAGATGTATGTATATATATACAGATATATATATATATATATACAGAATAACACTTGAACATTCCAAATGATAAATCAAAATTAATAAAAATTAGATCAATACAAACAGTCAAACATTAGATCCAGCAAAGATCGGCAAGGGACGACCGAAAGGAAACGGCAACGAAGATGACTGATGAACTCCCTCCGATACACCGGCATCAAAGAAAAGAGGAGAAAAGATCGAGATGGTTGCTGGGTTGGTAGTTTTAGTGAGAGAAAGGAGGAGGAAGAAAAAGAAGAAGAACAGGATTCGGACTCTGTTGGTAGTCGGTGATGGTGGGGAGATGGTTGCGCCATGGGTGAAGGGAGGCTTGTAGTGGTGCCTTCTTTCTTCTTCTCCTCTCTCTCTTCCTCTCTGCTTCTTTCTTCTTTCCCTCTTTCTCTTCTCTGATTTCTGATTCTGTGTTTTTTTTTTTTTTTTTTTTTTGAAATTTTGCCTCAAAATGACATCGTTTTGAGGCATCCAAGGATAGCCACAGGAAAAGGCAGCAGAGGATCCGAACTCATTTGGGATAGGTGTTCCTCCAGCTATCCAACTATCGTTTTCAAGGGCACAATCATTGGGTATGCTGTATTGTGTCGTCTCATTTTCAATTTGGGATAGGGTGTTTCCTTAGTTCACATCTTAATCACACTGAGAAAATTTAAGAGGTTGATAGATTATTGCATATTTCATTTTAACGATTTAAATTATTTATATTTTAAAATTTATTGAATATAATATTTATATAAAATAATCAAATAATCAAATATCGATAGTTATATATTTTAATTAAATTTGTAATATAAAAATAGATGATTATTCTTAAAATAATATTTATTGTCTATATTTCTAAAACAAATATGATTCAAACATATAATTACCAATGTCTAATCATCTTATTTTTTGAATGAATATTTTACTCAGCAAATCCAAAAATGTGAATGGCTCAGATCACTAGAATCAATTTTAAAATAAGTCTACCAAGTCTATCTCGTTTGTCAACTATACATTTTAGCTACAAAGTCAAAAAGTCAATATAAGTTGTCACATCATTATCTCTATTTTTCTGCATATCTTTTTGTAAAAAGCCAAAAAATTACTAAAATAAAATGTTTCCAAACGAGACCTGCGCTCTCTCAAGTTGATATGACAATTTTAGAGAAGCCAAACCTTTTAAATTTATGTAAGAGTATCTCAACATTAACAAATTGTATTTTGCTCTTGAAACAATGCTGTGTAGTGCTTTAACTTGATATTCATTGGTTAAAATAGTGAGATTCAATATTTTTTGTGTTTGTGAGAAATAATTTGACAAGTGCTAAGTGATAAATGTTGTGAAGCAATACTCTAAAGGCATGTTTGATTAGTAGGATTATAACATAGGATTTGAATTGTTAGTTCATGAATTTACAATCTCATGTTTAATTGCACATTTTATTAACCAAATTACATGTACAGCAGACATTCAATTTGACGGAATTAACAAATTTTTAATATTGAGAGGGGCTAGGATCATAATTCCAAGTATGAAAGAAGAAAACAAAATGAATGCATAATAAATGATTATCTTACTAATTTAATTGAATAACTAATTTTACACTAATTCATAAAATTATTAATCCTTTTACTGTTAATCCTATTAATCAAACAAAGCCTAATATCACCAAATAATCACTCCTCAACACTAGTCTAACCTATCTATTATTTTGTATTATCATGTTGTATTAGTTTCAATTTGTGTCTTGTTAACATATCAATTCAAAAAACAAAAATCACTATTAGTTAAAAAAAAATTAAATACATGGAATTTTTTAATTTTTTTTAAAAAAATATAACAATTAACCCCCATTATATACTAATTTTTTTGTAATTTAGACCTTTATAACTAAAATACCCTTTCATCAATTGGATAATTTATATTTTACCCCCTTGAACTATCACCTCATATCATTTTACCCCCTTTAACTATCACCAAATATTCAATTTGGACTTTCTTTTTCTTTTTTTTCTTTTTTTTCATTTTATCACTACATTAATTTTTAATTTGTTAGAAAAAAAATTCAAAACCAAACAACAAAAATATTTATGAAAAAATCTAAAAAAATGCTCACTAAATATTTAAAAATATGCTGGTTTTATTATATATATATATATTTTTTGTCTTTAGTGATTTAAAAAAAATCACAAATATTTAAATTTTAGGTGCCTCTAAAAATTTAAATATTTTGACTAAATATGAAAAGAAATTACTAAAAATAAAAAAATATGGAAAATTATTTTTAAAAAAACCACTTTTATCATTCACACATTTCCTAATTTTAAGCACGTGTCCAAGATATTTAGAGCTCTTTTACAATTTTCTCTTTTTAAAAATTTTCTACCCATTTAAAATAATTATCAAAGAATTTTATCTCTTCACACCCCTCAATATCTCAAACTTACCCTCAACTCCAAAAGTATTTAAAAATATTATTCCATCATTTCATATTGACCTCCTTAACATTGTAATAACTAGAATAAATATTGTAACGCCCTCAAAATAAACCCATAATCAAACATTCAAGACATGCTTAGACATAAGAGAAAGAAGCATAATTACATTTCATCTGAGTATTAATTACAAAATGTATTACATGTTGACAACAAAAGTAAATGCCCTATAGGCTTACAACTTTCCAAGTCAACACTTGGTTACAAAAAGAGAGTACTAACTCTACACAAAATGAGCCCTTGGCTTGATATACATGTAATACAAAAAATGGAGATCACAAAAAGATGCTCCAGCCACTAAGCCTCTCAAGCTACGTTCTTGGAGGTGGCATGCTACCTGTACGTGAAAATGATGTCCCATATAAGGTGAGCCAATGCCCAGTAGAGATATGCTAAACATAATATGAGCAATAACTAAAACATTAGCTTTTGATAAATGTTTAACTCACGTAAACCAATTCATAGTCCTTTTCAATTACATGACTATGTGTCCATATTTCATTCCATTTTCCATTTCTTATCCAATTTCTCAATTCATAACTAAGGCTCAGAACCTAGCCATATACTCTAGATGAGATCACATCTCATATCAATAATTCTTCCATTTCAACAATTTAAATGAGATACACTCATAACAAAACACTTCCATAAGCCATACTAGATACACAGATTCGCTGTATCAATAACACATAATACACTTCCATACTTCACAAGTGATACACAGATTTGCTGTATCAATAATTCAATAGATATACGTATTTGCCATATCAATGGAGTCCATCCCCTATCTCTTCCCAAACAATATCTAGTTTAGGAGTCCATCCCCTATCTTCTCCTAAACCGTAAAGTACATCCCTTATCTCCTCCCACACAATACAATGTATATAAATACGTATCATATACATAATCAATTAATACATAAATTCGATGTATTATTCCAACCGTCATATTTGATGACATATTCCATTGATTAGTTTTAGTTTACCTAATCATCATGCATTGTCTACAACAATCAAGACTATCCTCCACCGATAGCCCAAAGCAGTTATTTCTAAACAGATAATAAATACCTCAACAGATATATAATTTCAACATTTTCAAAGTGAATGATTAATAAATCCAACTCCACCATTCTATCTCATAATGAGTCAATTTCATAATTTCCAACCCAATTTCACTCTTCCATAACAATTGTCATTAATTACACTAATGACCCAATTATACCCAAACATGGCATTTTCCCCCTTTTTCTCAATATTGACCCCAAGGTCCAAATATTAACAACAACAACAATAACCTCCTTTTTAGACCCAAAACACATATGTTGAATCAAAAGAGCAAAAATCCCCCTTTTCAATATAACACATTACAAATCCTAACTTCCCCAAATCAAACCATTTATACAAAAAGCTCAGCACTTAGGTTAAAGCCCATAAAGATGAGTAGGAATCCCTACCTCAAAAGATGAAACCCAATGGAGAAGATGAAGAAATCTCGAAGTGCTCCAAACCAAGAAATTTTCGGATTGATAGGTAGCCCACAACAAACTCCACACTTTTTACAAAAGCACAAAGAGAGTAGATCACTCAAACTAGATCAATACCTAGAGAGAAGTTGTGTTTATAGAGAGAGAAGCTCTCCAATGGAGGTTTTGAAAAAGTAGGAGAGAGAAAGGAAATCAAAAAGTAATCCAAAAAGGTGATGTCCCGAAGTGATATACAAACAGGTCCGCTCGAGCGGAAAATAGGATGCTCGAGCGTCAAGCACAAAAACTGGACCCGCTCGAGCGTGAAGGGTACCCGCTCGAGCGCCAAGACACAACTGCAAAATACACCCGCTCGAGCGCGAAGGGAAAGCCGCTCGAGCGTAGATTTCCCCCTTCCAGTACTTTTACAGACAATGAACTACCCGCTCGAGCGTAGGAAAATCCGCTTGAGCGTGAAAAACACACCTACAGAAGTTTTGCAGAGGCACGAAATGTTGAGAGTGCGTAAACCCCGCTCGAGCGCAATAAGGCCCGCTTGAGCGGACAACCAAAAATCAAAATCCGCTCGAGCGCAAAGGGACCCGCTTGAGCATACCACCAAAATTCTGGGCAACAAGGAATGGGACTAAAGCTCAACCAACCTGTTCGAAACATGCCCAATACATCCTAAAACTCAAACATACAGAATTTAAAGGATAACAACAAGACATACAACCACCAACTCCACGGAACCTAAGTCCGGAATACAACAATCAAAGGAAGAGAAACCGGGATCGCTATAACCTCCCCCCCTTAAGGAATTTCGTCCTCGAAATTAAGTACAAGTTTTTCAAAAACATGTTTTCTCAATACCAACATTACTACAATACAAAATTCAACCACTTGACCCATTACCGGTCATTTCGTCTCTATGCAAGAGGCAAACTTCCATATAATCTCCAACATGCATTATCAACATGTATCTCAAAATATTTTCAATGCCAATAATACATTTGCATTTCTGAAACATCATCAACATATACAATGTTAAAATCAACTTCCATTATAAGGCAAGTTCCAAACTATATTTCCATAAACTCAAAACATACATCATGTTTTACAACTTAAGACACAATCAATGCTCTTAAAGTTTATCAATATTACAAAATTTCCAAAACATGATTACACATGAACAAATAAGTCTGGATATTTCTCACGGACCTCCAACTCACGTTCCCAAGTGGCTTCCTCCACTCCGTGATGTTTCCACAAAACCTTTACCAAGGGAATGGTCTTGCCTCGCAAGACTTGCTCCCGCCTATCCAAGACCCGAACCGGTCTCTCCTCATACGAGGCATCCTCATCTACCTCTAAGTCGGTCCAATCCAACACGTGCGATGGATCCGGCTCGTACTTCCGAAGCATACTAACATGAAACACGTCATGTACTCCGGACAACTGCGGCGGCAAGGCCAAACGATAAGCAACCTCCCCAATCCTCTCAAGGATCTCAAAGGGACCGATAAACCGAGGGGATAACTTCTCACTCTTCCCAAACCTCATCAAACCCCGTCTAGGTGATATTTTCAGAAAAACATGATCACCCGTCTCAAATGCCAAAGGCCTCCTCCTACGATCGGCATAACTCTTTTGGCGACTCTGGGCTGTAACAAGCCTCCTATGGATAAGCTCAACTTTCTCCGTTGTCTCCCTTACCAACTCCGGGCCCAACAAATGTGCATCACCCACCTCGGCCCAACAAACTGGAGACCTACACGGTCGGCCATACAAGGCCTCGAACGGTGCCATATCGATGTTCGACTGAAAACTGTTGTTGTAGGCAAACTCCACCAAGGGCAGGTGCCTCTCCCATGACCCACTAAAGTCAAGAACACAACCTCGAAGCATATCCTCAAGGATTTGAATAGTACGCTCAGACTGTCCGTCAGTCTGAGGATGATAAGCCGTGCTAAAGGTCAACCTAGTGCCCAAGGCACTCTACAAACTCTGCCACAACCTAGTAGTAAAGCGAGGATCTCTATCAGAGACGATCGACACTGGGACCCCGTGCAACCTCACTATGTCTCGAATATACAAATCAGCAAGATGATCTATCGAATCTCTTACGCGCATAGGGATAAAGTGCGCTGACTTAGTCAACCGGTCTACAACCACCCAAATAGCATCACTACCACACTGAGTCCTCGGAAGACCTACAACGAAGTCCATAGTAACATGCTCCCACTTCCACTCGGCAATAGGCAAGGGTTGTAACAAACCCGCTAGCCTCCGACACTCGACCTTCACTTGCTGACAAGTAAGGCACTTCGATACGCAAACTGCCACATCTCTCTTCATACCCAGCCATCAAAATTGGCGACCCAAATCACGATACATCTTGGTGCCTCCTAGATGCACTGCAAGGCGTGAATGGTGAAACTCTCGGAGTACCTCCTCTCAGCAAGACTCCGGTACAAACAAGCGGTCTTGGTATCTTACGCTCAGGTTGGGATACACAGACAAACCCTTCTCAGCCTTTCCACTGGAGATCTTCTCTCGAAGAGATTCTACCTCAAGGTCACCTCTCTGTGCCTCTAATACTCGAGTCACAAGTGTAGGCTACGCAACAACAAAAAACAAGGCCGCAGCCTCAACAGATTCGCCCAAAAGCAAATCAAACTCGCCAAGTGCGCCCAACATCTCCCACTCCCGGATGGCTATACAAGCGACATCACTAATGGATTTCCTACTAAGGGCATCGGCCACCACATTGGCCTTTCCCGGGTGATAGTGCAACTCAAAGTCATAATCCTCTATGAACTCCATCCATCTTCTCTGCCTCAAATTCAAGTCTCTCTGTGTAAACAGATATTTCAAACTCTTATGGTCCGAGAATACCTCGAACCTCTCACCATAAAGGTAGTGCCTCCAGATCTTCAAGGCAAAAATTACTGCTGCTAACTCTAAGTCATGTGTAGGGTAATTCCTCTCGTGTATTTTCAACTGACGTGAGCCATAAGCTACTACTTTCCCCTCTTGCATCAACACACAACCCAAACCCTCTCGTGAGGCATCACAGTAAACCGCATAACCCAAACCTCTCTCCAGAATAATCAAGACCGGAGCAGTGGTCAATCTAACCTTCAACTCTTGGAACGACTTTTCGCAAGTTTCACTCCATACAAACTTGACCCCTTTCCGCGTCAATCTAGTCAACGGTGAAGCTAGCCTGGAGAAATCTTTCACAAACCGGCGGTAATACCCAGCTAACCTCAGAAAACTGCGGATCTCAAAAACACTCTTAGGTTGTGCCCAATCTTGCACTGCCTCAATCTTGGATGTATCAACAGACACCCCTTCCCCAGAGACTACATGGCCTAAGAACTTGACCTCTCTTAGCCAAAACCCACACTTCCCAAACTTGGCATACAGCCTATGGGCTCTAAGCAATTCAAGCACCACTCTGAAGTGTTCCTCGTGCTCTTCCTCAGAAGGTGAATAAATCAGAATGTCATCCACGAAAACGACTACAAAACGATCTAGGAATTCCCGGAATATCCGGTTCATCAAATCTATAAACACTGCTGGTGCATTGGTGAGCCCAAAAGGCATCACCAGAAACTCGTAATGGTCATACCGCGTACGGAATGCCGTCTTCGGAATATCCTCCTCCCTGACCCTTAACTGGTGGTAACCCGATCTCAAGTCTATCTTAGAGAAACAACGGGACCCCTTCAACTGGTCAAACAAATCATCTGTATGGGGCATAGGATACTTATTCTTAACCGTAGCCCGATTCAATTTCCGGTAATCAATGCAAAATCTCAAGGCACGATCTTTCTTTTTAGCAAAGAGGGCCGGTGCTCCCCACGGTGAAACACTAGGGGCGAATAAAACCCTTATCCAGCAACTCTTGGAGCTGAATCTTCAATTCACTCAACTCAGCTGGGGCAAAACAGTAAGGTGCCATAGAAATCGGCGCCGTGCCAGGCACTAAATCAATGGAGAACTCTATCTCCCGATGAGGTGGCAAACTAACAAGATCCTCGGGAAAGACGTCCGAGTATTCACAAACCACTCTCAGCAACACACCCCCGGTCTCATCACACTCACTACTCATAAGGCTAGCGAGAAGACCACAAAGCTCACTCCGCCCTCGCGGATCATACACCGGTGGTAACACACTACCAATCCGATCCCTCAAAAAATGGAAACAATCCCCGCTCAAGGTACATACAGTGACCCTCTGGCGGTAACAATCAATAACAGCCCGGTATAACGATAACCAGTCCATACCCAAGATAACATCAAAACCTAACATAGGCATAACTACAAAAGGAAATGGAAGTCGGCGATCTGCTACCTCTATATCACAACCTCTACACCCTTGTTTCAAAATCAACTCACCCCTAACAGGTGATACAACACAAATAGGAGATGCTAACTATGCCAACTCCAAACCCAAAACAGATGCAAATGCAGCAGATATAACAGAATGGGATGCACCCGTATCAATCAACACATTGGCAACCAAGTTGCAAAACAAGAAGGTACCTCTCACAACAGATGGAGCTGGTACTAGATCCTGCGTGGTAATAGCATACACGCGCCCTGTAGGCCCCTGATCTACCTGCTCACCTCTAGGAGCAAAAGACTGCTGCATAGACTGGGACAACGAAGCTCCCTGGTTGGCCCTCGAGGCCTGAACTGACTGAGCTGGCTGAAAACTCTGTCTCTGCCCAGATGCACCAGATGTGCCACTCAACTGCGGGCAAAACCTCTTCAGGTGCCCCGCCTGACCACACTGGTAACAAGAGAGCGGCTGGCCTCTGCCCTGACTCTAGCTCTAAGGTCGAGCCGAAGATGAAGCTGCTCTCTGCCCTCCGCCCTTCTGCGGGCAAGCTGGAGACTTGTGGCCCAGCTGACCCCAGCTGACCACATTTGTAACAAGTCATGTCTCCCTGACTGCCTCTCCCAGGGCCTGCACTCAGCACTGGAAAGGTAGATCTAGCAAAACCACCCTAAGACTATTGAGGGTTAGAACCCCTCTGTCTCCTGCCATCACCCTGGCCATATTGACTCCTCTTGGAGCCCCTCTGCCTCTCCTCTTCCTCCTACATCATACTCTCCATATAGGCCGCAGCATCCACAAGGCGCCCATAGTTCCGGGTCATAGAACTCCCAACTGTAACAACCCTCGTTACTGTTCACCGATTAATCACTGATCACTGATTGATTACTGACTACTGTTAAACCGAGACTGATTATGATTGATAACTGAAGTAATCGAAATACTGAACTGACAGACTGAAATCTGAAACTGATGGACTGAGTATATGTTAGCTAAATTGTATCCTATCTGTTTGCTTGCCAAATTATCTGTTCATGTCTTTGTGTTTAAATTGCTAATTGAAGGCCTTATCGGCGGCCGAACCAGAAATTGATCGATGTTTTATGATCGTCATAATTTATGTGATTTTATGGTGTAATTAATTAAAAATTTGATTTTGTATGATTAAATTAGATTAAATATTGATAAATTGTATTAGTTGGACTTAATTGCCAAAATGCCACTTAGTGGCCACTACCTAAACCTTTTTGAGCCTTATTACACTCAAAACACAATATTTCATCAGCCAATTCCTTGTATAGCCGACTAGAGAGAGAGAATAGAGAGTTAGAGTGAGTTCATCTTGAATTGCTTGGAGACTTGAAGGATTAAATGTGTTAAAGTGCATAATTGAGCCTCTAGACTTGCAATTAAGGAACCTAGGTATGAATTTCACCCTCTTAATTGTGTATTTGAGTTCCTCCTAGCATGGATCATGGTAGTTTAAAGAGCTAAGTCAAGAATTGGTTCAATGTTGTTGAATTGAAGCTTAATTGTTGCATGCATGGCATACTCTTGCATTTTTGAGCTAGTTCTTCATAAATTGGACATGCATGCCCATATTTTTACAATAGACCATGAACTTACCCTGTTTTTGAAAATTTTGGCCCACTAGAGCATGAGATTGAAACTTTGAATTAAGTTTAATTCTTGCATGTTTGCATGTTCATCTTGTTCATGAATTTGGGTTTGAAATTTGGATTTAATTGGCTCAGCCTTGGGCTTTGATTTCACAAATTGAGCTTTGAAACTTGTTGTATATTGAGTTTAGATGTGTTTTCCAGAAATTGGGCCCAAGAGGTCGAGTTTTGAGCTAAGGAATGCTTGGTTTGAGCTTGGGAGGCAAATCTGGAAATTCCAGAATTTGGCTTCTCCGCTCGAGCGAAGGATTCTACGCTCGAGCGACCACCGTTTACTCTGAGCACCGCTCGGGCGAAGGAATGGTGGCTCAAGCGTAAATTTCAAGCTCTCAGAATCTTGGTGCACGCAGACGCACGCTCGAGCGAGAGAACCTACGCTCGAGCGAGCGTCGAGCGAGCATCGAGCGGAGTTTTCCAACATCCAGCACTTTTTGCATTTTTGCAGACCGCTCGAGCGAGGAAGTCCACACTCGAGCGACCCTACTGTTTTGACAAGCTCGCTCGAGCGGGGAAAGCCACGCTCGAGCGAGACCCTTATTTTCTGAAAAATTCTAAAAATGTTTTCTAAGTGCATCTTTGCATCCTCAACCCATCCTAGGCATTCTTAGGCCTAGTTTAAGGCATCTTAATGAGGATATAGATGTAGAACACACCGAGGCAATTAGGGATTAAGTTGTTACTTTCCCAACTGTGTAGCTTAGTGTGTGTTCAATCTGTAAACTGTGTAGGGTTGGCTTTCCGATGGGACGCTCTAGCTTACCGTAGCCCAGAACTCTGTGAGTAACAATTGTGTAAAGATATGTTCAAAATGATTATCTTTTGAATACTGAACTGTACTGTTTTCTAAACTGTTACTGTTAACTGAATGAATGTATGTCCTATATTCTGAACTGTACTGTGGCATCCTTAGCAACTACTGTTACTGACTGTTACTGTTACAGAGATCTCTGCCGGTTCCCTCGTTGGAACCACTACTGTTTACTGATTGATGGCCATCATTTACTGTTCGGTCTTTTAAGACCTCCTGTTTACTATTATGCTAATGGATGTATCACATATGACTATTTACTGCACTGAACAACTGATATACTGATTGAAATGAACTGTTTTCATTACTGTAAGGACATCCATTCTAAACCCCTTTACGCTTTATGTTATTCACTGGGCTTTAGCTCACTGCTCATATATATATGTAGGTGTACAGGCACCAGACTGCGGCTAGAAGCGTCGGGGTAAACTCCAGTTTTGTCAAGCCAACCACTGTGCCTCACTATGAGGTTCCGAGCCAGCCAAGCTATGGCTTAGGGGTGTTTTATTTTCCCCCGTCTGTCTCTGAAACCACTTGTAATAATTGTATTGACTGTATAGACCTTACTGTACTGTTTAATAGGGATTAGGTCCCTGTTCTGAATGGTTGTAAATATTGTGCATACTGTTCCATACTATGTATATATCTATGTATGTATGAAAAATCTTTTTGTATACAGACTGTCACAGCTCATTGGACATTGTTTATTTACTGTATTGGCTTCCGCCATGCCCCTATACTCTGTTTTACTGTTCTACTGTTAAGCAGGCCTTTGGTAATCTCGGATTACTGGCCGGTTACGGTACTAAACCCATAGGGACGGGTTTGGGTCGTGACACCAACCCTCATCTTGAGGCCATGCCTCAACTTCTTCTCAAACTCCAGACAACGGTGTTCTTCAGACGCCACAAGCTCAGGTGCAAACCTGGATAGACTGGTAAATGCGGCCTCAAACTCGGCCACTGACAAACTCAACTGCTTGAGCTGGCAAAACTGGTCTCTCAGTTTCTCCCTAGCAGTTGGAGATAGAAACTTCTCCTAGAAAGCATCTACAAAAGCCTCCCACGTGCCACCAATACGACCCCTCATGTACTTCCACCACTGACCCGCATCCCCCTTAAGCTGGAAAGATGCCAAGGCCACCTTTAAAGCCTCATCTTCGATGCCAAGCATCTCAAACGTCTTCGTCATCTGTTCGAGCCATTCATCAGCTTTCAGTGGCTCTTTCGGATTTCCCACAAACTCGTCCGGGTTAGACCGGAAGAACTCCCTCTTCAGAAAGGAAGGCGCTGCCTCAGCAACATGGGCCTGGACCTGATTCTCAGCTCTGAGAATGCCCAAGGATTCCCTCAAAGCTCCTGTCATCTCGCGGGCTAAAGCGCCCATGGCCTGTTGACCTGCTGGCTCGGCCGCATTGGCCTGACCAACACCCTCCTGCTGCTCCGGAATCTCATCCGGTATAGGCATCTCCTGCCTCCTAGGCCTACCTCGCCTACCACCACGTCCTCGTCCTGACATCCTAATAAAGGTAACGAAGAACATTAGCACATTCACTAATGTGCCGAAGCTACAACACTCGCGTCCTAAAGCATGGACAACTGTAATTCACTCCACGTAAGCACATAATCACATAAGCACTTACGAATTTCATTTCCGGATAATGATAGTTCCGAGGCGTCACGAGAGTTCCGGTTAGAAACAACATTGATCAAGTGCTTTTCCAACAAGGCTCATAAAAACCCAAGGATCCAATCAACATCCTAGAAACCAAATCCCATACCCATATAGTCACATAAACATGTTATCACATAAGCACATAACATTACACATAAGTCTCTAAAAGCGAGACAAACCCATTGTGATACTAATCACTTCCCACGTACCCAAAGTATTCAAACCCGGTACACTTTGATACCAAGTTGTAACGCCCTCAAAATAAACCCATAATCAAACATTCAAGACATGCTTAGACATAAGAGAAAGAAGCATAATTACATTTCATCTGAGTATTCATTACAAAATGTATTACATGTTGACAACAAAAGTAAATGCCCTATAGGCTTACAACTTTCCAAGTCAACACTTGGTTACAAAAAGAGAGTACTAACTCTACACAAAATAAGCCCTTGGCTTGATATACATGTAATACAAAAAATGGAGATCACAAAAAGATGCCCCAGCCACTAAGCCTCTCAAGCTACGTCCTTGGAGGTGGCATACTACCTGTACCTGAAAATGATGTCCGATATAGGGTGAGCCAATGCCCAGTAGAGACATGCTAAACATAATATGAGCAATAACTAAAACATTAACTTTTGATAAATGTTTAACTCACGTAAACCAATTCATAGTCCTTTTCAATTACATGACAATGTGTCCATGTTTCATTCCATTTTTCATTTCTTATCTAATTTCTCAATTCATAACTAAGGCTCAGAACCTGGCCATATACTCTAGATGAGATCACATCTCATATCAATAATTCTTCCATTTCAACAATTTAAATGAGATACACTCATAACAAAACACTTCCATAAGCCATACTAGATACACAGATTCGCTGTATCAATAACACATAATACACTTCCATACTTCACAAGTGATACACAGATTTGCTGTATCAATAATTCAATAGATACACGTATTTGCTGTATCAATGGAGTCCATCCCCTATCTCCTCCCAAACAATATCCGGTTTAGGAGTCCATCCCCTATCTTCCCCTAAACCGTGGAGTACATCCCCTATCTCCTCCCACACAATACAATGTATATAAACACGTATCATATACATAATCAATTAATACATAAATTTGATGTATTATTCCAATCGTCATATTCAATGACATATTCCATTGATTAGTTTTAGTTTACCTAATCATCATGCATTGTCTACAACAATCAAGACTATCCTCCACCGATAGCCCAAAGCAGTTATTTCTAAACAGATAATAAATACCTCAACAGATATATAATTTCAACATTTTCAAAGTGAGTGATTAATAAATCCAACTCCACCATTCTATCTCATAATGAGTCAATTTCATAATTTCCAACCCAATTTCACTCTTCCATAACAATTGTCATTAATTACACTAATGACCCAGTTATACCCAAACATGGCATTTTCCCCCTTTTTCTCAATATTGACCCCAAGGTCCAAATATTAACAACAACAACAATAACCTCCTTTTTAGACCCAAAACACATATGTTGAATCAAAAGAGCAAAAATCCCCCTTTTCAATATAACACATTACAAACCCTAACTTCCCCAAATCAAACCATTTATACAAAAAGCTCAGCACTTAGGTTAAAGCCCATAAAGATGAGTAGGAATCCCTACCTCAAAAGATGAAACCCAATGGAGAAGATGAAGAAATCTCAAAGTGCTCCAAACCAAGAAATTTTCGAATTGATAGGTAGCCCACAACAAACTCCACACTTTTTACAAAGGGACAAAGGGAGTAGATCACTCAAACTAGATCAATACCTAGAGAGAAGTTGTGTTTATAGAGAGAAAAGCTCTCCAATGGAGGTTTTGAAAAAGTAGGAGAGAGAAAGGAAATCAAAAAGTGATCCAAAAAAGTGATGTCCCGAAGTGATATACAAACAGGTCCGCTCGAGCGGAAAATAGGACGCTCGAGCATCAAGCACAAAAACTGGACCCGCTCGAGCGTGAAGGGTACCCGCTCGAGCGCCAAGACACAACTGCAAAATACACCCGCTCGAGCGCGAAGGGAAAGCCGCTCGAGCGTAGATTTCCCCCTTTCAGTACTTTTACAGACAATGAACTACTCGCTCGAGCGCGACCCGCTCGAGCGTAAGAAAATCTGCTCGAGTGTAAAAAACACACTTGCAGAAGTTTTACAGAGGCACGAAATGCTGAAAGTACGTAAACCCCGCTCGAGAGCAAGAAGGCCCGCTCGAGCGGACAACCAAAAATCAAAATCCGCTCGAGCGCAAAGGGACCTGCTCGAGCGTACCACCAAAATTCTGGGCAACAAGGAATGGGACTAAAGCTCAACCAACCTGTTCGAAACACGCCCAACACATCCTAAAACTCAAACATATGGAATTTAAAGGATAACAACAAGACATACAACCACCAACTCCACGGAACCTAAGTCCGGAATACAACAATCAAAGGAAGAGAAACCAAGATCGCTATAAATATTGATCCTAAACTCATATTGAAGTCAACTTGTGAAATTAATCTGGAGTTCGTGAGTACTAGAAAAGGATTGACGTGAGTTCTTTGAATTTCATCTCAGAATTGTTTGAGTCTGCTAATACATTCACAAAGAGAGGAAAAATAAATTTTGAATAGTGACAATGTGACTTCAAAATTCTAACAAGCTACTTCTAAATGCTAATTTTTCTGTTTATACAATATTTTGTTGTTAACATGTTTTATTTTATATGCTCTATATAATTTGAAATCCCATGCTAGTTAGTTTATTTTCTATCAATTTTGTCGCAATATTTATGCTTAAATCATTGTGTTTTATTTTGCTGGACTAAACATTTAGGCCCATCCAAGCCCAATTTTCAATCCAAACTTGTTTGCCTAGGCCCAACTAGAATACCAAGAACTAAACTTGGGCTAGGCCTGAATTAGATGACCTACCAATAAGTTTGATTTCCTAGCAGGGGTGTGCACCAGTCGAGTCGGCTCGGTTTTCCCATCAATCCGTCACCCGACCCGACTAGATCAGATTGAAAAACACTCATCTATTCTCGACCGATGTATACTTTGAAACTGCAGAACTCGGTTTGATCAGTTTTGTGGTCGAATAGGATGAAACCGAACTATATCAAATGAGCAAAAGATAAAAGAAAAAAACAACAGAACTAGGCTTTGTTTGTTAAAAAAAATAAATAAATAACCGCAACTGACCGTTCAGGGCTTCAAAACCGTCCGTGCTACAATTAAATCGGTTTGGATTGATTGCACACCCTTAGACCATTCGTATTAGCATAGTTAAAATAAGAAAAAAATAAAATATAATTAGTAAATCACAAAATTATTTTTTCCATCAAGCTCAAAAAAATTTTGTAAATTAATTTTTTGTTAAATTTGTTACAGTGCCTCAACAATTAGTTACATGATTTTTATTATATTTTTTGGAGCAAAATTGGGCCAACATCTTTAAACCAGTCGTCCACCTGGATGTCTCCCCAGATATTCCACCAGATGTCTCGTGAGTGCCTATAATAGAAGAAGAAAAAATGTAGAAAATTAATCTAACCGATTGACCGACCGGTCAACGATAGGTCAACCAACAAGTCAACAACAAATGTTTTTTTTTTTTAAATTGTTTGGATAACACCTCATCAATTTAATAAAAAAAATAAAGAACAACAAATACAATAAGAAATTAATATTTTAATAAAATTAAATTAAAATAAAGAGTTTGATGCAGTGAATATTAAAAATGTAACTAATTAAAATAATAAAAATAAATTTTAAGTTATAATTTAACTTAATATTTATTGAAACTGATGCGGATGCCCTTTACTAGCTAGGCTAATTCATTTATTAAAATTAAACGTTATCAACATTTTTTTGATGGAAGAGAGGGAAATGAGATACGAAGAAATGCGTTGATGCAAGACAGAGAAATGAGATCCGAGGAAATGGTGTGCTGCTGCGGTGGTCTTTTATCATTTTTGAGTGGCAAAAAGGAAAGAAAAGAGTTTTGCATTTTGTTATTTGTGTATATGATATACATATATAATAAATACGATAAAAAAAATCCAGATTATCCTAACAATATCCAACAATCAATAATTTATATATATTTAATATATGAACCCTGATTAGTGCCCCGAAAAAGGGGCACTAATGCCCGAAATTCTATATATGGCACAAAAAAAAAAAAAAAAACTTACCAAAACAGGAAAATTAGAGGCATTAGTGCTAAGGAAATTAGTGCCACAAATCATTTTTGTTAATATATATATTTATATTTACGGCTCAATTTGGAAAGAGACTAAAAAAATTAATTTTTTTAACTTTTTAATATTTTTAGTCAAAAAAATCAATTTTTTTATGCGAAAGAACTTAACTTTTTGCCCAAAAAATTATTAAAAAAGTTAAAACATCAAAAAATTAATTTTTTACTAACTTTTCAAAACACCACCACATATAGCATTCGATTTTGAGTTGCTCCAGTTACTTAATATCTTTGAAAAGTCCAGTCTTCAAATTTCCAAATTCAAATCATATGTTATCTAAATATTAAAAAGGGTCATGCTAAGTGTCATGAAAACTTTCATGAAAACCATCATGAAAACTCATCTGCACCGTTGGATTATGAAATCATATCTGATCTAACGGTGCAGACAATTTTTCTTATGATTTTTCTTAAAAAAATTTCTTACACCTAACATTTCCCTATTAAAAAATTTCATATTAAACTCGAATGGCTTGAGTTGAAACCCGTTTGAGTTGTACTCTAACTTAAAAATAATCGCATAAGAAGTTAACTTTTAGTAGCCAATATTATCATCTAATGAACAATTTTAGTATGGAGAATCACAATAATATACAATTGAAAAAATTGGAGACCAAGATTTTTCATCTAGAAATGGAAGAAAAAATTGTGTTAGAATTGTTAAATGCCCAAATCACACTTTCCCATTTTTCATTGTTTCTCTCATTATCTCCACAAACATTTCTCTTCATTTATTTACCTTTAAAAACCCAAATCTCACTTCCCATTTTTCAGATACTCAACAAACTCATCAACGTACTGATGATGCAGCTTTTGATCCTTGAAAATCACAGCAGCTTTCTCTACCCGAGTCCTCATTTCGTCTCCTTCCTTAGAAGCCATAGCTTTTCTCAGACAGAGAGCTATGTCATTCCCGCAAAACGACCCATCTTCACCTCTCTCCACTTCAATTGCCAAACCTTTCTCCACCAACAACCTCGCGTTCAATGGCTGATCGACGATCAGTGGCAAAACAACCATACAATGCCCGAATTGTAATGTTTCGATCACTGAACCCCAACCGGCGTGAAACAATGATCCTCCGATTGATGGGTGAGCCAGAATCTCGATCTGCGGTGCCCATCCGATGCAGACTTTGCCTCTCCCGGAGGTCCGGCGACCGAAATCCGGCGGCATAGTGTCGAGATCGTCGGAAGCCCAACTGGGTTTTCTCAGAGCCCACAAAAATGGCAGTTCCGATGACTCTAACCCGGAGGCTATCTCGTAAACTTGGTCTCTGGAGAGTTTACACTCGCTTCCGAACCCAACAAACACCACCGATTTGGGTTTCTGTTCGTCGAGCCATTCGAAGATCTTACTCCACTCCCCATTATTCGCGGCGACAATGGGTGTTTTGTTGGGTTTTTGGGGTAGAAGAACGCCAGTTGGAATTGTTAGGGAAAATCGATGATTCCCACAAGTAAATCAATCAATGGGAATAAAAACTAATGCGGAAAAATTAAATCAAAGGCAACACAAGAATTTTTACGTAGTTCCCTCAATGTGAGGTACGTCCACGGGATCGAAATCCGATTCCACTATCAACCAAATAAGTTCCAAACGATTACAAACGAGACACTAATGGTCTCACAAAACCACCCTTAGGTGAATTCCAATAATCACAAATAAACAAGAGGAAAGACCTCACCAAATAGATGAACCAAAATCTTCAAAACCAAAGTTGAAGAAGACCCAAAATAACGAACCAAACACCAACCGAAGATGCCCCGAAAACCAAGCTTCAAAAACCGAAGTTAAACAAATATATGAATCTTGGCACTGTTACCGAAGTGATAGAGCAGCCGCCACCTTTTCCTTAGGGAAAAATAATACACCAAAAATATTATATTGTAAATCTAGGGTTTTGTAATCCAACCCTAATTGTATCCAAATTGGATTGGGCCTCCACAAATATAATATATAAAATATTATACCTAAACCAAGCCAAATTAAAACTCTTTTTCCAAAAACCAATTGGGTCCCACACTCCAATAAGGAGGTATACCCAACAATTCTCCCCCTACCGACTTAGGTGGAGACATCAACCATACCCGCCAAAGTTCGACACTTTAAATGTTTGTCCCTCGACAAAGTCTTAGTCAGCATATCTGAAATATTATCATCTGTGTGAACCTTTTCGAGTTGCAACAATTTCGAATCTAACACATCACGAATCCAATGTTATCTCACATCAATGTGTTTCGATCTCGAATGAAATGTAGAATTTTTACTCAAGTGAATAGCACTTTGACTATCACAATAAAGCACATACCTTTCTTGCTTCAAACCCAACTCGTGCAAAAATTTCTTCAACCATAACTCTTCTTTGCAAGCTTCTGTAATGGCAATAAATTCAGCTTCGGTAGTTGAGAGAGCAACACATTTTTGTAATTTAGATTGTCATGCCACAGCTCCCCCTGCAAAAGTCATCAAATACCCCGAAGTAGATTTCCTAGAATCAACATCACCGGCCATGTCAGAATCTGTGAACCCATCAAGCATCGGCTTACCATCCCCAAAACACAAACACACCTTCGAAGTCCCTCGAAGATATCTTAGAATCCATTTTACCGCTGCCCAATGTTCTTTACCCGGATTAGAGAGAAAACGACTCACCACACCAACTGCGTGAGCAATATCCGGCCTTGTACAAACCATGGCGTACATCAATGAACCAACTGCTGAAGCATAAGGAACTTTCAACATCTCTTCTTTGTCTTTCTCACTTGTAGGACATTGATTCGAACTAAGTTTGAAGTGACCCGCAAGTGGACAACCAACCGGCTTTGCTTTATCCATGTTGAACCTCTCAAGAACTTTCTCAATGTAGCTCTCTTGAGACAACCAAATCAGTCCCTCTTTGCGATCACGAACAATTTTCATACCAAGTATTTGCTTTACTGGTCCCGAATCTTTCCTAGCAAAAGATTTACTCAACTCCAATTTCAACCTGTTTATCATGGTAGAATCTTGACCCACAATTAACATGTCATCAACATAAAGCAAAAGAATAATAAATTTGCCATCCGGGAAATTTTTCACAAACACACAATGGTCCGAAGTGGTTTTAGAAAAACCATTATTCATCATGAAAGAGTCAAATTTTTTGTACCATTGCCGTGGAGCTTGCTTGAGGCCATACAAACTTTTCTTCAATTTGCAAACAAATTTCTCTTTCCCTTTTTCCACAAAACCTTCCGGTTGCTCCATGTAAATTTCTTCTTCAAGATCACCATGAAGAAATGCGGTCTTCACATCAAGTTGCTCAACTTCAAGGTTCATACTTGCAGCCATGCCAAGTACAACCCGAATAGAAGACATCTTCACAACCGGTGAGAAAATCTCATCAAAGTCAATACCTTTCTTTTGCCCAAAGCCTTTCACAACAAGACGTGCCTTGTACCTCAGATTCTTGCCATCATTCTTCAATTTGAAAACCCACTTATTTTTCAGAATTTTCCTCCCCTTAGGCAACTTCACTAAATCATAGGTGTGATTTTCAAGTAAGGAATTCATCTCCTCTTCCATGACCTTTTTCCAATCACCTTTCTTTGCATGCTCAATTGCTTCTTGGTAGCTCTCCGGCTCCCCTTGATCAGAAATCAACACAAACTCATTGGGAGGATACTTTCTTGAAGGTTGTCGATCTCTTGTAGATTTCCTCAACTCAAGTTGTGGTGGCGGTTCTTGAGTTGGATGCTCTTCCTCAATTTCTGGCTCAACTTCATTAGGATTAGCATCATCCTCCACTTCTTCAATAGGTGGCTGCCCATCTCTCCCATTTTCATCATCAACTGGAGATGAAGGAGATGGATCCATGTCAATGAGATCACTAGTTTTTGGCTCCGGTTGATCACCTTTACCAAAGTCTTCAATTGTTTGGTCTTCAAGAAACACAACATCACGGCTTCGAATGACTTTCTTGTCGACCGGATCCCATAATCTATACCCGAATTCATCACGCCTATAGCCAAGAAAAATACATTGTCTTGACTTACTATCAAGCTTGGACCTCTCATCCTTTGGAATGTGAACAAAAGCTCGGCAACCAAACACTCTCAAGTGCTCATAAGACACATCTTTGCCAGTCCAAACTCTTTCAGGAACATCACCATTCAAAGGATAGCAAGGAGATAAATTGATCACGTCAACCGCTGTACTCATTGCCTCACCCCAAAAGGATCTTGGCAATTTAGCTTGTGAAAGCAAACACCTTGTTCTTTCCACAATGGTGCGGTTCATCCTCTCGGCAACGCCATTTTGTTGAGGAGTCTTCTTAACTGTCTTTTGGTGCCGAATACCTTGGCTGCGACAATACTCATCAAATGGCCCAATGTATTCACCACCATTGTCTGTTCGGATGCACTTCAATTTCTGCCCTGTTTCTCTTTCAACCATGGCCTGAAAATGCTTAAATACTTCTAGAACTTGATCTTTAGTTTTTAGTAGAAAAGCCCAAACTTTCCTTGAATAATCATCAATGAAAGTAACAAAATAAAGTGCACCACCATGTGTTCTAACTTTTAAAGGACCACAAACATCCGAATGAATCAACTCCAAAACATTTTCTTTTCTAGAAGCAACATTTTTATGAAAAGAAACTCTATGTTGTTTACCCGCCAAACAATGAACACAAGTTTTAAGATGTGTACCTTTCAAACCGGGTAGAAGCTCTTTCTTGAACAAAACTTGTAGCCCCTTTTCACTCATATGGCCAAGCCGCTTGTGCCACAATTCGGTAGAAGTATCATCTTCAAGTGCATTGACAACACCTTTACAAATTTTTCCTTGCATCGAATAAAGTGTATGAGTCTTCTTGCACTTAGCCACCACCAAAGAACCCTTTGTGAGCTTCCATATTCCATCACCAAATTTGTTGTTGAAGCCTTCATCATCTAGCTTCCCAGTAGAGATCAAATTGAGGCGAATGTCGGGAACATGCCTCACATCTTTAAGCAACAACTTGCAGCCCAAATTTGTTTCCAAGCAAACATCACCCATACCAATAATCTTGGACAAACCTTCATTACCCATTCGAACAGAACCATAATCTCCTGCAGTGTAGGTAGTGAAGAAATCAACTCGAGAAGTCACATGAAAAGAAGCACCAGAATCAATCACCCAACTGCTCTCTTGGCCCACAAAATTGATACAATCATCTTCACAAACGACCATGAGATCATCGGTAGTAACTGCTGTTGTGTCTTCTTGCTTCTTATCCACACTTTTGTCACGCCTTTTCTTCTTATTCTTAAGCTTTCGGCATTCCCGCTTCATGTGCCCTTTCTCATGGCAATAATAGCACTCAACGTCTTTCTTTGAAAAAGAACCATCTCTTGACTTGTCACGACTTTGATCATGACCATGAGGAGTCTTACTCCTCCCCCTTGTTTTGCTTCGGCCTCTCACAACAAATGCTTCCGAATGAGAGGAACCGGCTGATTTTCTTCTAGTTTCTTCATTCAACAAGCTACTAGTGACTTGGCCTATTGTGACAACTCCATCGGGCGCCGAATTACTAACCGTCACAACCAAAGTCTCCCAACTTTCGGGCAAAGAACTAAGTAGCATCAAAGCCTGCAACTCATCATCAAAAACAATTTTCATAGAAGCAAGTTGGTTAACAATACTCTTTATTTCATTCAGATGTTCCGGAATAGGGCTGCCCTCTTTATATTTTAAATTAACCAACTTACGAAACAGAAAGGCTTTATTTGTGGCTGATTTTCTATCATAAAGACTCTCTAATTTTTTCCATAAATCATGTGCTGAAGTTTCAGTAGCAACATGATGAAACACACTGTCATCAATCCATTGACGGATAACACCAACGACTTTTCGATTAAGCCTCTTCCACTCATCATCTTTCATATCAGCAGGTTTGCCACTATCACCCTCAATAGGTCCATACAAATCTTTACAAAATAATAGGTCTTCCATTTTAGTTTTCCAAGTTACCCAATTACTTCCATTGAAGCTAGACATGCGACCCACATTCCCCTCCATTGATTTACACAAATAAATAGACCCAAATAAACCGTAAGCTCTGACACCAGTTGTTAGGGAAAATCGATGATTCCCACAAGTAAATCAATCAATGGGAATAAAAACTAATGCGGAAAAATTAAATCAAAGGCAACACAAGAATTTTTACGTAGTTCCCTCAATGTGAGGTACGTCCACGGGATCGAAATCCGATTCCACTATCAACCAAATAAGTTCCAAACGATTACAAACGAGACACTAATGGTCTCACAAAACCACCCTTAGGTGAATTCCAATAATCACAAATAAACAAGAGGAAAGACCTCACCAAATAGATGAACCAAAATCTTCAAAACCAAAGTTGAAGAAGACCCAAAATAACGAACCAAACACCAACCGAAGATGCCCCGAAAACCAAGCTTCAAAAACTGAAGTTAAACAAATATATGAATCTTGGCACTGTTACCGAAGTGATAGAGCAGCCGCCACCTTTTCCTTAGGGAAAAATAATACACCAAAAATATTATATTGTAAATCTAGGGTTTTGTAATCCAACCCTAATTGTATCCAAATTGGATTGGGCCTCCACAAATATAATATATAAAAATATTATACCTAAACCAAGCCAAATTAAAACTCTTTTTCCAAAAACCAATTGGGTCCCACACTCCAATAAGGAGGTATACCCAACAGGAATCACCCTCTTATTACCCATGATCTTCCCGAACAAATCAAAATACTCACCTTCAAACTCTCTGCAACTACGAATCGCCACAGCTCGACACCCATCAAGTGTTCTACCGACTCGCTCGGCACCCGAAATTCCCCAGGCATTTGCTGTGTAGAACCCAGCAATGGCTCCGATTGCTTCATAACGACGATAATGTACCGAGGATCGGAAACTGACCCACCACGGCGGCGACGTCAAGTCCTCCGGCGATGACCTCAGTCTTCTCTGGCCATTACCGGATAAATATTTCGGTGGGCCGAAGAACACATTGGTGGCGGCAGAGAAAGCAGAGAAGATGACGAGAGGGATATGGCACGCCTTGGCTACATCAACAGTCCAGTAAGCAAGGAAGTCGGAGATGATCCAATCGGGTGATTGTTCAATAACGAATTGCTTAAAGGGGTGTTTGAGGAGATCGAAGGCGGCCATTAAGTGCTCGACTTTGTCGGCGGGTATGTCGACGGTGGCCTCCATACCTTCTGGGAGAAGGTTCGAGCCCATCGTCGACCACGAAAGGGGGACGAAGGTGATGAGGGATGACAAATGGAGAGGGAGTTGAGGGAGTCTCTGAATGTTGTTTCGGGTAGAGATGAAGGAGACGTGAATACCGGCTTTGGCTAAGGCGATGGACAGCTCGTAAAATGGCATTAAGTGGCCGAATGCGACGAACGGTACAAGGGCTGCGTGAATGTCTCTCTCCATTGTTTATTTGGGGCTTCAGTGAGTCTGGATAGAAGATGGGACTGTGTAAACCTAATCATTCATTTATATAAGGAACTTATCGGGATATTATTCAATATTTCCGGAACACCACGTGTTCATACTTTAAATTAATCATTAATTAGTTAGTTGCATGTTGTCTCCTGTCTCTAACATAAATCGTGGGTCATTGTATTTCTCTATTAATCAAAACCTTATGAAGAATCACGTGTCCATACTCCGAGAGTACTGAATAATCACCCAAAACTTATCACATGGTTTTGATTTAGAATTATAATTTGATTAGTATATCATCCATTTATATATGTAACTTATCTTTGGTTTAGTTTTAGAATTATATTTTTAGTATAAAATTATATTTTGAATTTTGAGTTTTTAAATCATGATTTGAAAAGATAAAATTTATTTGAATATAAATTTTGAAAATAATTTTGGAATGATTTATTATTTTTTTATTTTTTTAATTAATTGATGTATAGAATGTGAGAGGAGAGATGAGAGAAAAAAAGTAATTCATTATTTGACTAATAATAATAATAATTAAAAAAGAGAGAGGAGTTTTGAAAATAATTTTAAATTGTATTTTAAAAATATATTTAGTTAACATGTTTCATCAAAATCATAATTTAAAAATAGAGTTGTATTTTGAAAAGTACACCAAACAGTTACTTTCATCAAAATCTTTTGTGTGGTGGGGGGGGGGGGGGGGGGGGGGGGAATTGCGTAGTGAAGTAGCAGATAAATAATTATTTTGATCTAATTTTTTTGTATTGTACAAGTTCAATGAAGTAGCAGATAAATAATTATTTTGATCTAATTTTTTGTATTGTACAAGTTCAATGTCCTACTTGGTACAAGTATTTCTTACATGTTAAAATTACATCAAAAAAAAATTCATATCGGTAATGTAATTATTTTGTTATTGTCTTATTTATTTATAATTTGCTCTTTTTTTTGTTTTTTTGAAAAATGATATAGAAGTTTATTTTTTAAACTTACTTTCTACACTCTACACCCGGTAATGTGTAAATAAGATTAGTTAATGATTAAAGAATAAATAACAAAGAGAATTAACATAGATATTTTAATATTAAAAAAATCACATTATTGAGTTTAGAAAATGAATCTAATTTTTAAACACGAATAGCATTATTCAATTTTATTTTATTTTTTTGGAAAAAATAGTACATAGTAAGGTTGCATGCACTTATACTTACTTTTTTTTTCTCTTTTTATTTTTAGATACAAATGAGTGGGTTTTATGTATATTTATTGATATGAGCCCTTTATTTTGTATCTAAAAATGAGAAAACATTGCTCTATTTTATTATGTCCTATAAATTTTTTAATCAATAAAATCTAATTTAGAATACTAAATACTTTTTAAAATTTTAACAAAACTTTTGATAATTTTAACCTTATTTATGCGTAAACGCAAATTTTGAGTAGGGGTTAACATGGTTATTTATAGGAGGAATTACAAATAAATTCAAATGATCAAAAATAATTATACAGAGATGGGGTGCATGTGAGTTTGTTTAGGGAAATTATAAAATGTTTTGGGTGATCATTATTTATTATCACTCAATACAATACTCCTTTACTCATCTTCTTTATTAATTGTAATATTACAGAGTATTATGTGTTTATACTCTTGAATTTTTGAATAATTATTATTAAGATAAATTACAAATACACTCTTTGAAATTTTATTAAGATACGAATCGCTCCTTGTAGTTTTGAAAATTACATTCTATCCCTTAATGTTTCTAATTTCAGAACAAATTGTCTTTTTTATTAATAAATCATTAAGTCAATTAACCGTTTTTAATGATATTAAAAATATGTTTCAATTAATAATTTAGGTAATTTTATTATTGTATAGGAGAGCAATTATAAATTTAATTTTTTCAATTAATTCTGATAAATAAAAAATTATAATAAATGGATATTTATAATTTTTCAAACCACATAAACTAATCTATATTTTAAACAAATCTCGAATATGTATTTGTAATTTATCCTTATTATTATTATTTTTTTAAGAGGATTTGGTAATAGACTTCTCACTGTCTAATTTGTCTTTCAAAAGGACAAGAATTATAGAGATACTTTCAAAACCCCCTAATACTTTAAAACTTGTTTCTTTTACTATATTATCCTCATATTTATCAACTCTCCTATTAAGACATCCTCACAGTGTATTTCAGAGTAAAGTTTACTATAATTCAAAATAAAATTTTATATCGTTAAGCAAATCAACATATTTTTAACCAGAGTAAAATTTTATTTTGAATCATAATAAACTTTACTCTGATTCAGAGTAAAATTTACTCTGCATCGGAGTAAAGTTTACTATGATTTAAAGTCAAATTTTATATTGTTAATCAAATCAACATGTTTTTAACTCGAGTAAACTTTTACTTTGAATCATAGTAATCAGAATAAAATTTTGGGGTACTTACCAATTAGTCCTATTAACTAGACTTATTTACCTACAGGTCCTAACTAGTAAATTTAACACTATAAAAATAAGAGAGTGATAAATTTATCACTAAAAATTTATTCATAAAAACAAAGAGACTGATAAATTTATCACTATAAATTTATTCATAAAAATAAAAGACTGAGAAATTTATCTTTATTACTTAATAAATTTATCAATAGGACTTAATGGGTAATAAGTCTCCAAAGTAGGACCTATTGGGTAATAAGTCTCTAAAGTATGACCTATTGGTAGTTTACCCTAAAATTTTACTCTGAAAGTACAATTTTACTTTGAATGAGAGTAAAGTTTACTATGATTCAAAGTAAAATTTTATATTATTAAGCAAATTAAAATTTTATTATTACAAAAAATAAAATATATACTAAAAATGAATCAACCAAGTCAAATTTTATATCGTGCCTATTATAATACAATACACCCCCTCTGTCTTGACATTTATATTCTATTCTCCATTGTTTTGCTCAACGCCGTTCAACTCAAAGCATATAATTAGAAAAGAAAAAGCACCCAAAGCATATAATTAATAATAAATAAATAAAACGAGTTGAACATCAAAATAACATCGAGATCGGCTGTTGAACTTGATTTCTTCAGATGGGAGAGACTCCTCCTCCAAACCTCTTCCCAATAAGCTCTTCGATTGCCGTCGAAGCTTTCGAGGTTCGTCCTCATCAATTTGATTTCGTTTTTAAAATTTATTATCTCTCTTATTATGTGAAAATCATTTCGTTGTATCTGATCTTCATATATATATGCAAATATTTAAAGTTACGTTTCAAAGATGAACCCCGAGCTTCTGAAGACTGTGATTGCTTCTGGCTCTGTGGACCAGAGCACCAATTTGTCAAAATCGTCTTCATTTTCAGTTCCGGTGACTCCGAAATATTTAAATAATAAATTTTGTCCTTTATACAATACTTTATAATTGTGAAAAAATTTTAAAAGTATAATTTTTTTCTTAATCTTTTTAACAATAAAAGAAAGATAAAGAAGAATTTATAGTCAAATTTCTCAAATTTTTTATGGGTGGCGGTGAATGGTTGTCTGTGACTTTTCTTTTCTTTTACTAGAGAGAGAGAGAAGGTGAATGGTTGTCTGTGACTTTTCTTTTCTTTTACTAGAGAGAGAGAGAGAATGTGACTTTTTAACGGGAAACAACTATCATTACCCGTGAAGTCATCAACCTTCTTTTTGCATTGGGGTGGGGTGGGGTGGGGTGGGAACGGGTTGGGGTCCTGTTGTAAGTAGGGGGTGGTGTGATTGGGGCGTTTTAAAAATAAAATAATAAATTGAATAGTAGATTGGTGAATTAGCATATTGATAAATTATAGTTTGAGCGATTTTTGACGGATTGATAGATTAAAGAATATTCTAACTAATTATCATATATTTGCATAATATATAATACTAATTTATATAATATTATATATATATATAAATATAACACAAAATAATTTTACATAATATGTTTCATATATATAACTAGTAATTTGTAATAAATTTTATATCTTAAATCTCTCTCACGCTCATTACTTTGATATTTCATTGGAGGTTAAAAAATATATATGTATTAACTATAGCGGAGCGGAACGGTTTGGAAGATGGATTATAAATTTTAAAGTTTAAACCGCGGTTAGTGGTTAGAATAGTGCAGATTAATGTGAATCGGTGCAGTTTTAGCATATTTGGCGGTATTTTGCACAGCTCTAATTGTAAGGGTTTGTGGGAGTTTATCCTGGATCTTTTTTGATTATTCGAACTGTTTATATTGTAGGGTTTGTTGAATATATCGTCCTTGCAAAAAACAATTAAGTTAATAGGACATTTGTAACCCTATGATCAACTCCGAATTGTTTTTAAAAAAATTATTAAATTAAAATCATATTAACTGTTTATTTTTTAAACATCAAATGTACTTTTGTTGTAAAGCTACATATATCCAATTAATTTGATTTTTTTTTCATGGATAATCTATTCGACAAATCTTATAATATGAACAGTTTGGATCATCAAAATAGACTCAGGATAAACTCCCACGAGCCCTCACAATAGGCTACTATGTCTTTAGGTACAACAGCATCCCTCTGTTTGGGTTAGGTACGGTTGGGAATTAGTTATTAGTTATTGGACAGAAAACAAAATTACACAAAGATGGAGGGGTGCAAGGCTTTTCCCCTATATCCCATCACAAAATCATTTGCATCCTCTATATTTTTATAGTTTTTTTCTCTACTTCACTATTAAGTTATTTCACTAAAAATTATTAGTTTGTACATGGACACGCATGGAAAAAATTAATAGTTGGTACAGGAGGACACGTGGCTATACTCTTGGGCAATCACAAATCTCCATATTCTTTCATATTTTTTAATCATCCAATACAAAATTGTTAGTTTTATCATCTCTACCAATCAAAACACATATAAAACACCAAGTGACGATACTGCATGACCAACCAATAACTTCTCCAGATTGGGGTGGCTATTTTTTTTTTCTTCAATTTTTTTATTTTTTAATTTTGTAGGAAGCACTTTTTTTTCCTCTTTAATATTTATCTAATGGAGGTTGGATTTACCCACACTAATTATCTTAATTCATATTATTTTTTCAAATTCCTTTTATTGTCATTGTATCTCTCAAGTAAATTACCATCTAAGACAAGAACTACACACCTTTTGTCTAAGGCCAAGTTTGGCATAACCTAAATAATACAAAAAGTCAAAAAGTCACTATCCTATGTAAGTCACATCATCTTATTTAAATCACATCACCTCTCTAACACATCACATCAAATCAAACCCAAACCCAACCCATATAAGCCAATAAGTCAAAAACTATATTTTTTTAGAATATCCCAAACCAACCCTAAATATGGCCCTTATGAGGGGCAAAATAGATAGCTTGGGCCTTCACATTTTAACAAAATTTAGAGAATCCCAACTATAAATGGATATTATATCATATTATTTGGAGTTCATATTGTAATTATCTCAATACTAATTGAATCTATTAGTTTTCATATTATTGTATCGTGTCATTTTTAATTTATGTCCGATTAATAGTTAAAAGTACCAAATGTATGATGAGAATATAAAAATAAATTCACAATTTAAATTTCATAAAACTAATCACTATTAAATAAAATTATTTACAAAATATTTTAATTTCAATTCAATTGCAATTTCTTTTTTTAAAAAATAATTTACTTTCCATTGCTCATAATTTTGTTATCAGTTATTCAGGTTTTTTTTTTTCAATAATGTTTGGTAGCTCGAGAGATGCCCCCCCCGAATCCCCCTAATCTTAAAACGACGTCGTTTCGACGTTTGAATTTTTTTTTTTTTTCCCTTCCATTTTCCTTCCTTCCTTCCTTCCTTCCATTTTCCTTCGACTTTGCAGAGGGAGAGAAAGAGAAGAGAGGGGAAGAGAAGCTCGCCGATCGTCGCCTGTGCCTCCGCCGCCGCCGATCGTTGCAGCAGCAGCAGCTCGTTGCCTCCGTCGATCGTCAGCTCGTCACCTCCGCCCCCCGCCTCCGGCTCCAGCCCCATTTGTTGGGCCCCCTCCAGTCCCTCCCTCTCCCCCTCCCTCCTCCTTCTTCTCCCTTCTGATCTGCACAAAAAAAAAAAAAAAAAATTCAGACGTCGAAACAACGTCGTTTTAAGATTAGGGGGATTCAGGGGGCCAATCTCTAGAGCTACGTAGCATGACTTTTTTTTTTTTTTTGTGTGTGGGTGTTCTTGTGATGTGAAGAGGTGGGCAACTTCAATTACATCTATAGGTGGTTTGGTGAGCTTTTGATGGTGGGCCGATAGGTCTGCTAATACTCAGGTTTGATTTGAAAAGTTTGGTTTATAGTCAAAAAAAAAAAAAAAAAAAAAAAAATTCACTCCACCTTTTGTCTAACTAGGGTTCTTATGAGGAACGGTAAAAGAGATAGCGTGACCTTCACATTTTAACAAAATTTAGAGAATCTCAATTATAAATGGATTAAAAATGCTTGGGAGTTCTAAATATAGAGTTTCAGGGAGAGTTTTAATGAGTTGGTTCTCCCATGATATGATGGTTGTGTCTGTTTTTTCTCTGGTTTTTTTTTTTTGAATTTTCAATTCATTAGAATTAGTTTAGTGCTCTTTTTTTTTAGGGATGTATCATGACTGTAAATGGATATCATATCAAGTTATTTCGAGTTCACATTATAATTATCTCAATACTAAGTGAATCTAATAATTTTTATATTATTGTATTGTATTATTTTCAATTCATGTCTGGTAAATAGTTAAAGGTACCAAATATACAATGAGATTATAAAAAAAAAAAAAAAAATCACAATTTAAATTTCATAAAACTGATCTCTACTAAATAAAATTATTCATTAAATATTTTAACTTCAACTCAATTACAATTTCTTTCCGTAAAAAAAATAAACCTTATTATTATTATTATTATACTTTTCTTTGCTCATAATTTTGTTATGGGTTTGGCTGGGTGAGTTTTTGATGGTGGGCCCACTACTAAAAACAGAGCCTTTTGAGTCGGTTTTTTTGAGTCAGCAAATTTTACCGTCACAAAAGATAGTCTTTTTGAGACGGCACAGAGTTACCGACACAAATACCAAACCTTTAGAGTCGGCACCGTTGGCCGACACAAAAAATTAATATTTGATAGCATTATTTGAGTCGGTTGAATTTACCGACTCAAAAGATAGACTTTTTGCGTCGGCATATACCTTTTGCGTTGGCAAATTTGTGCCGACGCAAAAAATTATATCTTTTTGTGTCGGCAATAGATGCCGTAGCAAAAAAAATATTTTATAACCAAGATATATATATTTACTTGATTATATTTAATAAATATATTATATTTAATACTCATTTCGATATTAAAAATAATAGTTAAATTAAAAGAGAATTAGTAATATAAAACTAAAAGTGATTCTAATTATTTTATTTTATTTTTATTTGGATAATAAAAATATGTAGAAATAGAATTATACAAAATTTATTTAAAAGATTAAATATAAATATGTTGTGATTGGATTAAGAAGAAAATATATAAATTAATTATGTAGAGTATTAGTATTTCTTTAATATTATTATTTTTAATTATTCATAAATAGTGTATATAGGCATAAAAAATTTAAATTAAATATGAATATTTTGATAATAAATAATTTAATGTTAAATAAAAAATTAAATATAAATTAATATTAAGACATCAATCAGATCGATAAAAAAAAAAAAAAAATTTTAATTTGTGCGATACATGTAATTAAGCACATTCTGCTTTATTTATTTGTATATCAAGATAATTTTTTCGAATATCATAATAATGAAATTATAATTATATGTATATATATTTATAGATATACTTTTATATTAATATTGAGTGTATATACTATAAATAATAAATATCTCAATTAATATCTGAAAGAGGTAGAGTGGTGAAGTGGATTTAGTGTGGTGACTTTGGGTTCGGTCAAAGCTTGCAAATGGCGTGGATTCGAAACTTCGGAGGCGCCTCAATAAGATAATTATGGGTTAAATTTCTTAAAACATTGAACCACTTTTTGAGTCGGCAATCTGCCGTCTCAAAAAATTAAAACTTTTTGCGTCGGCAGATTGCCGACTCAAAAACATTTGCGACCCCACCATTTTCGACCCTTGAGTTGCCGTCAAAACGCCGTCGCAAAAACGTTTTTGCGTCGGCAAATGTGCTATTTGCGACGGCACTCTGCCGACTCAAAAGGCCCTGTTTTTAGTAGTGGCCTATATGTCTGCTAGTACTCACGTTTCGTTTGGCAAGTTGGGTTTATAATAAAAAAAAAAAAATTAATATAAATTATTATATTATTTTTTTATTTTCTACATGTATATCTTTTTTAAAAGTCAACAAAAATAATCAATTTCTAAACAGGACCTTAGTGGGAGTTCTAAATTTGATAGACAGAAGGTTTACCATGGCACAACTCGATTAATAGTTGGAGTTCTAAATTTGATAGCCAGAAAGTTTACCATGGCACAACTCAATTTGGAATCACTTATTTTATTTTATTTTTTTGGAAGGGGGGTGGGGGATGAATTCACTTATTTAGAAACATGATATACAACTTGGAGGGACGTAGAATGTTTTCTTTAAGGTAAAATTTGGTTGCACTCATAAGAGTTTGCAAAAGGGTTCCTAGCAAATCGCCTTATACAACGACATATAGATAACAATTCTTGAGATTTTCTTAGAACATTCTTTTTTTTAAAAAAGTATGTTAGTGAATACGAAATGGGGAGGAAAAAGATGAGAGAAAACAATTTTGTAATAATCAAAATGTTGGGTCTAATTTGTAGCATTGTTTTTTCTTTTCTTTTTTTTCCCTTGAGGAAATTACCTATCAAAGAAATTTTTAAAAATTAATTATAAAAACAACGAAAAAATTATAATTTTATTTTTTAATATTTTTTAATGTTTATCATTAATTTGAGAATAATTATTCAAATCTCCACTGAAATATTGTTTCAATAAAGATTTCTTCTACTAATTGATGCATACATAATTAAGATGTGCAAGTCAATTTAGGAAGTCGGACTTCATGCTAGATAAATAATTTTAATTCACTTTATTCGACTAAAGCATCACTTGAAATGGGGTTGCTAATATATACAATTAGTGAGGATCTGGGTTTGATAGATCAACTTATAAGATCTAAAATAGTGAAATTGAGGCCCACCACCACTAGTGACCCAAGATAAAGATCTCCTATAAAAGGTCAAGATATGAACTATAAATCCTAAACTCTCCATCTCTACTCTCTCTCTCTCTCTCTCTCTCTCTCTCTCTCTAAGTCTACACATCTAACAAATGCATCAAAAGGTTTTTAGCCAACAGTACACCGATGCCACAAAGACGCAATTCACCTTCTCTGGCAAGTTATCTGATCAAATCGAGCCATTCAAATCTAATTACTATCACTAATAAGAAAAACAGTGTTAAAATATCAAAATAAACTAAGTAAATAAACAAATAAAAAATGGTTTATTACACTTTTTATCCATAAAGTATCATCAAATTCATTACTTAATTTCTAAACTATTGATTGAGTCTACTAAAGTCCATAAAGTAGATAAATCAAAGTCTATTTAGCTCATAAACTATCAATTGAATCTATTAACTGCATAAAGTATTTAATTCAAACTTATTTAATCTTGAAAAGGTTATAAAAATAAAATATAAACTCATAAGTATTACAAATGTGACGACCTTATCACGTATAATAATTAGCATCTAATTAATTAAAGAGATTTGAATTTTAATTGCCCATTATTCTGATTTTATTTGAGATTTATGAAAGTTGTGGAGGCTGATTCGTATATGATTTTATTGAGGATTTATTTTGGGATTCAAAATTGAAAACCTAAATGGCTGAAGAGAGTATAATTGGTGAATTGAATTATTTTAATTTCGCGTATCGGACCATATGATAGTTTAATTAAGTATTCGATTCAAATTTGTAAAATTGAGATTTAATTAATTGAGTCCGAATTGGAGTTAATTAAGTTATATAAATTGGAAATTAAGATTATTATGAATTAAATTTACTTATGAGGGTCCAATTTGAAGATGTAATTTATTGACAAAGATTTTGAGTGTGATCTGAAATCGGAGGCATAAATGATTTGAGAAACCAAAACTGAGTATGGAAGTAAGTTTAATTCAAGTTTGGGAAGACTAAATAAGTGTACTTTTTGACTTTTCTTGTATTATGTGTAAAAAAAGTAGAGAGGAGATGTTGATTGATGTGACCCAAAAAAGATAAAAAGATGAAATAAGTGCACTTTTTTAGTTTAGCCAAACTTAGGCCTTGTTTGGGTACTCCCAAATAATTCAAAAAGCCAAAAAGTTACTCAAAAAGTTAAAAAGTTAACACTATTCACCAAAAGTCAACAATTACGGCTGCACAACTCCCAATTCAAATTTTCCTCTAAAAACCAATTTTCACAATTTTTTATTACACATTTTTCCATAAAAAGTCAAAAAGTTAACCCAAACATTCATATTTTCAACCTCAATTTTTTAGTCAAAAAATACAAAAAGTGCACTTATTTAGTCTTCCCAAACTTGGCCTTAATATTTGGAGCCTTTTGAGAATTTGATTAAAAATTTGATTCAAACTAATAATTTATATATAATTAATTAGATTCTAATAGAAATCAAATTAGATTAATTACATTATGTGGAGTTTGTGATTAGTTAAGAGTAATTTAATTATGTGCTAATCAAGACTTAATTGGGTTTAATGGGATTAATTAACCAAGTGTTACTTGTAACTAGTTAATACTAAATGGGTTTAATTGAGTTAATACATAATTAGCCATTAAGCAAATCTTATTCATTTATTAATCAAAGAAAAGTGTAGATGACTTTAGAGTAGTAGTGTGTGAGTGTGTGATATATATGCTGAAGCATTGGAGTCTAAAATATAGAGAAAGAAAGAGAGAAAGTCGAGAGAGGCAGAGAGAAAGAAAGAGACAGAGAGAGAGAGTTTAAGCATTGAAGGGGGAACTCATGAACTCATCAAGGAACTCAAGAATTTAAGCTCTAGGAAAGCATTTCACCCTTAATTTTTGTAAATAAGTCACCCCATCACATGAATTCAAGGAAGAACTAGAATCAAATGCATGTAATTTGGAGGAAGTGAAGAATTAATTCAAGAACATGGTTAAGGTTAATAAACATGAAAATAATTTGGGTTTGGGAACCTTGATATATATGTATATACATATATGAGATGTGTATTTGTATGCACCATGAGTTTTGAAAGGATTTGAGTCAATCAATTTCATATTTTAAAGAGAAGAAGGAAAGAGTTTTATATGCGTCACGTTCATAAAATTTGGAGTTAATCTTAAAATTAGACAAGGTTGTGATTTTATTATGAAAATTAGAAATTGGTTTAATTTTGAATTCTAATCCACGTATGTAACCTAATTTAAAAGTGTCATTCAATTTAAATATATTTTGGAACATCTATGATTATGAATTAAGTTGAGGTTGCAAATTGAGTTAAGTTTAAGATTATGGAAATAAGTTTGGAAAGTAGTTAGTTTGAGTTTGATTTTGTCATTCTTCATAAATTTGAAACTCAACCTTACATGCATCATGGAATTTCAAGGTTTTAATATTTTAATTCATGTTTTATGAGTTTGAATTTGGATTTGATATGAGAAAAATTAATAAAAATCTAAATTAGAGCAATTTAAGATTTTAATTATGGTTTGAACTTGATTATGTAGAATTGGTTGGATTTTGATAAATGTTTCATCCATGCAAATGATTTTCTAAAAAGTTTATAACTTTAATTTCATGTTTTGAAGGAAAATAAAAAGAACTAGAAGTCAATTTTATATAATTAAAAAGAAAATAAGGAATTGGAGCTATGTTCAAATTTATGGAAATTAATTTAAAAATTAATCACATTGAGTTTCAATTGTACGTGCATTATGAATTTTTCAAGAGTTTTGAAAGTTTAATTCATTTTTTTAAAATTTGTGGGTTTGAAATTGGGTTTGATATAGAGAAAATAAATTAAATCTAAATTTGAACAAATTTGGAAAGAAATTATAATTTATATTTGAGAATCAAAAATTAATTTGATTTTGATTTAAATTTCTTATATGTAAATATTTTGAAAGGGCTTTATAGTTTTAATTTATGTTTTATAAAATAAAGAAGAAGAATGTTGGAATTATTATATTCATAAAATTATTGGTTTTAATCTTGATGATCAAAGAGATTTTTGTATTAGAAATTGAAAAATTAGTCATGGGTTCATCTTTATTAATAAAATTACATATTTAAATTGGTTCATGCAAGAGTTTAAGTTTTGAAAATGTGTTTGGAAATTATTTTGTTGATTTTGAAAGCACAGGAAATTTGCTAACCGCTCGAGCGAACATTAAGGCCAACTAGTATTTTTTTACAGAGCTTTGCAGACCACTCGAGCTACCAAAGGTCCGCTCGAGCGAAGACCCTCTTTTCAGCATATTTTGAAAAATTGTATTTAGTTTACATTTTTATTCTCATATCCTTCCAAAGCATTCTAGACATGATTTACGGCTCAATAAAGATTAATAAGTTAACAATCAACATTAATTAGTTGATTAAAGAATAAGTCATTAACTTAGTAGTACTTGACTAAGAAGCCAAGTAAGGAATTGGTTTATTCAGAAAAGAATAATTTAGTAATGAAAGAATATGTTAAATGAAAATCCAATTCATTTGAAAAAGAAAGAATAAGCATAGTAGAACTTCGGGCTACTTAGACAAAAAAAGAAAAGAAAAGTCAAGTTTGATCAAGGAATTGATATTTTATTTCAATGTGTATATGTTATGTACTTGTATAGGTCACGCGCTATTGTCTGCCTGATTTATCTAATCTGTCCAGTCTGTCTGATTTGCTTCTGCAGCTATCTGTGAGTAATAACTTAGTAAAACTATGTTTAAGTTAAATTATTTTCTGTATATAGAATAAGATCTGTTCTGAAATGCCATGTTTTATACTATGAGTGATTGTCCAACCCTGACAAATGTTTGTGGTATATATGCTATGATTCAAGTATGCTATCTGTACCCGGACCGGAGGTTCCTTATGGAACTGACAAGTTATCTGTACCCAACTGGAGGTTTCTTTATGGAACTGACAAGTTATCCGTTCATAGTCCGTAGGTTCCTTTATGGAACTGACAAGTTATCCGTACCCGGCCGGAGGTTCCTCTATGGAACTGACAAGTATGATCTATGATGCTTTGTAAATGATCTGTTAGCGTTAACGGATGTACTATGTAAGATTAAGAATAAACTCTTATTTCAGTATATAATTTGAATAAGAATATAAATATGAATCTGTTTCTGATTGAAATCTGAATATGCATATGACTCAGTTTCTAATAAAAATCTGTTTTTGATATAAACTCTAATTTTTAACTCTGTGATGGACATAATTCATTGAAACTCTTTACTTTGTTATTATTCACTGAGCTCTAGCTCACTGTATTATTTATGTATGTAGGTGATCAGGCGCGTGACCAGGCTTAAAGGCATCTGCTTGGAATCTATTTTTGTCAGCCAACCTATGTGCCTCCCGTAGAGATTCCGGATATGTCAAATGATTATGGTTATGTGATTAAAGTTTAAGTTTTGTTTTCTTGATTGGTTAAACAAGTTTTTGTTTATTTTGTAAATAGGGCTAAGTCCCTTTTTGTCTAACCTATATATATATATGATGATGTGTAAATGTATGAATGTAAAGTTCAAAATTTTTCGGTCTCATATAAGTCTGCACAGCTCAATGGACGTTGTATATTTGCTATTTGCTTCCGCTAGCCCCTAATATTATGTTAATCTGTCTCAGAGGCCTTCGGTAATCCCAGGATTACTGGGCGGTTACGATGCTAAACCTATAGGGACATGTTTGGGTTGTGACAATAAATTAGTAAAAAATCATATTTAGTTAAAGTTTTATTTCAAAAATATTTTAAATTTTTATTTTTATTTTGTAAAGTTGGCGTAAGTTATTCTGTTGAATTTTATTTATAAAAGTAAGGGTAATTATCTATAATATTTTCCTACTTATCTTTTACAATGGCTACTTACTTGTCTTTATATAGTATTATATGTCATAATCTGTTTATGAAATCTAAATGATTGTCTTTAATTTTTTTTCGCTAAGTTCTTTTTATAACTTAATTAATGTATTATTTTGTTCTATCGTTATTTGTAGTGAAGTGTTCTTAATTAAATTATCTAATTCTACATTTTTAATATATTTAATACTTATATAATTTTATTGGCATGACTGAGAAATCAAACTCCGATACTAATTTACATGCACAATGAAATAAAATATTTTTAAAAATAAAATAGAAATTTAAGGCAACATTTGGTAGAGTTTTATAAATATGATTTGAGAATAGAGTTGTATTTTGAGTTTTTAAAATTATGATTTGAGTGTGAAAAATTTGTTTGGTGAATGAGTTTTGAATTGAGTGGGGAATTTTTGATGTGACATATGATATTTGATACAAAAACTTATAACTCATAACCAAACACACAACTCAAAATTCTATTCAATGCTCATAATTTTTTTTTTAAAATTTCAATTTTTTTTATTTAAAATATAAAAAATAACAGGTGTTAATTGTTAAAATATATATATATAGCACTGTTCCGGTCAACTGGCCGGATGTCGGGGAGGACGACCGGTTAGCCCAAATTTTCCCGCCCTGGAAAGAGTTTTCAAAAGTGGGTGTAGAATTAATTTTTAAAAACTTTAGACAAACAAGACACTCAAAACAAGGGGTGGAAATGTGTTTGGAGAGCTTCTCCAAACACAACCTAGGATTATGAGTTAAAATCTTAAGTAGGCAGAATCGTATACTAATTTATAATACTTATGAGTTTAAATTTTATTTTTGTAATTTTTTAGGGATTAAATATGTTGAATGAAATAATTTAGAGACTTGATAGATTCAATCGATAGTTTAGGGACTAAACAGATTTCAATTTGGGTAAACTATCAATAGGTCATAATAATTAGATTTAATTCTCATCAAGTACTTTTGAAAATAAGTCCTAATAAAATCATCGTTAAAAATAATTTTTGTGACGATTTTATGTATATATCACTAAAATTGATAATTAGTGACTTTTTGCCACAATTTTTATAAATTGTTGCTAAAACTTACAACTAATGACTTTTTCTGTGACGAATTTTTTAAACTATAGCTGAAAGTTAAAAATTAGTGACTTTTTTGTGATGATTTTTTTAAATTGTCGCTAAAACTTATAATTAGTGACATTTTTTGTACAAAAATTTTGAAATGTCACTGAAAATAAACAATTAGTGACTTTTTTAAATAGTATTTAATAAAAAAATACCATTATTTATCATAGGACTTATTAGATAATAAATCTACTTATTAGGACTAAGGGTGTGTGCAGTGCGGTTCAAGCAGTTTGAGAATAAAATTACAAACTGAATGGTGGGTTAGCGGATTGACAAATTGCGGTTTGGGTAGTTTTTGGCGAATTGGCGAATTGAAGAATATTTTAACTAATTATCATACATTTGCATAATATATAACGCTAATTTGTATAATATTTTTCAGATATATAACACAAAGTAATTTTACATAATATGTTTTATATATATAACCACTAATTTGTAATAAATTTCATATCTTAAATCTCTCTCACAATCATTTTTATATTGATATTTCATTGAAAATTAAAAAAAATATATATATTAATTATAGCGGAACGGAGTGGTTTGGTTGACGGATTATAAATTTTAAAGTTTAAATCGTGGTTATAGCGGTACGGATTGTTTCGATTTTAGTGGATTAAACGGTATTTTGTACAGTCCTAATTAGGACTTGCATGTAAGTTTCTTTTAATTTATGTACTATTTTAAGGATTTAGTAAATTCAATCGATGTTCAAGAACTAATTTAATGATAATTTAAGAGTAAAACACCTTTAATTTTTTTTAAAAAAAAAAAGGAGTAAAGAAACATGTAATAAAGCATGCTAACATTTTAAAATAGCATAATTACATACGTCTACTATTGGAGGTAAAGGTTTTGACGATTTGGACACTCTCGTGCCTTGCAGACCATTTCTTCAGCAGAGTTCCCCTTTTTAGGGTGGGGGTTGGCCCCTTCTCAAACTATTTGAGTATGATGACATTTACATACAGTATAGAGTTTTTTTTTTTTTTTTGGTAGTTTAAAAAATTATAAAAATTTTATTGTCAGATTTTTTTATTTTTTAAAATTAATAAAAAAATAAATTTCTTAATTACTCTTCTATACAATAATAACATTACATGAATTGTTTGTATGACATCATTAAAAATTATTAACTAACTTGATAATTTATTAATAAAATAAACCATTTATTATGTGATTATAAATTTAAAAAGATGAAATGTAATTTTTAAAATTATAAAATATAATATGTATTTTAATATATTCGTTGAAATGATATTTTCCTCACATTGTTAGAAGTTTGGGCTACTTGTTGATCATCTTAGGTGATTTTATTTGCACTTAAACAGTAATTTAATATGCTTAATTAAAATTTTAAAATTTTAATTTTTATTATATTTTAATATAAATTTATTAATAAGGACAACACACATTAAATTTTAAATAAAATATTTTTTTTCATGGTACACTCTAATCATTCATATGTATTTTTCATATTTAAATCTCTTCATCATCTTCACCAAGTTTTAATTATTTTCTTTTCATCTTATTTTTTATTCCAAAACTATAATCCGCCTCACCAAAATTCACTATTATCATCAATATCATTATTTCTTATTGTGTTATTGCTTGCAAATAAAAGAAAATTTGAATAAAATTAAATAATGGATGAGAATAATAATCAAAATTATTTTTTGAAATGATTTATCAAAGGTTAAGTAAGTATTTACATAAATATCGATGTGTAATTTTTTATGTCTATAACTTTTTTTAATGTAAAAACAAATATTCGAGAATCATAGTGCCATAACCAGTCTTATAAGGCTCACAAAAAGGAATCAAGAAGTCCAAAAAATTTGTTCCCTAGAAAACACAGATATACCTCCAGTAAAGGCGTATTCTCTCTCTCTCTCTCTCTCTCTCCCTACTATATGTACTCATTATTAAGACGGTGTAAAATATCATCTAATCTGTTAAAATTATATCGATCAATATCAATTCGTATCGCTCTATTTGTTAATCACAATTTAAATTTTAAAATTTATAATCTGATTTCAAAACCACTCCGCTCTATTATAGTTAATCCATATATACATTTTTTAACGTATAATGAAATATCAATTTAAAAATGAGTGTGAGAGAGATTTAATATATGAAATTTATTATGAAATATATTATATAAAATTAGTCTTTTTTTATATATATGAAAAAATTATTCAAATTAGTATTATATATTATGCAAAAACTTAATAATTGGTTAAAATATTCTACAATCTGCCTGAAATAGTTCAAATCGTAATTTGTCAATCTGCCGATAAACTAATCCGTCATTTTATAATTTTAGGGTAAATTACAAATACACTTCCTGAGGTTTGCTTAAAATATAGATTTCCTCTTGTGATTTGAAAAATTATAAATACTCTCTTATTAGAAATTTTTTATTTAACAGAATTTATAAAAAAAATGAAATTCATAATTGCTCTCCTATACAATAATAAAATTACTTAAATTATTAATTGAAACATAATTTTAACATCATTAAAACTGTTAATTAACTTGATAATTTATTAATAAAAATAACGATTTATTATGAAATCAAAAACTTCATGGACGAAATATAATTTTTAAAACTATATAAAACTATTCATATTTTAATCAAATTTCAAAAAATATATTTATAATTTACCTATAATTTTACTATTGAACTTTTTGTGCCTGTTTGGTGCAGCTTAAAAGCTACTTATTTCAGCTTTCAGCTTAATTTAAGTTATTTTGATGTGTTTGGTTTAGCTTATAGCTTTTGAAAGCCAGAAATCAGCTTATTCTTTGAGTGGGACAGGAAATGCTTAATTTATAAGTCAAAAATTAATTTATATTTATAATTATAAAATACAAACTATGTAGACATAAATTATAAATACTTTCCCACAACTCTACCAAACAGGGCTTTGAATCATACGGCGCACACCCTTATTCATACCCCAGATAAATTTTTAGATACAATGCAGATACAGACTGCACATGTAATACACGTGTATCGCGCGGGATGCGTGGATACATATTATACACGTGTATCGCGCGGGATGCGTGGATCCAAATTAAAATAAAATAAAAAAGAAATAAAATGAGGTTGTAGATTGATTGGTTGAAGCAGCTGCACCGAGAGGATGACAACGTTTCCGGCCTATGTGGAAATATATTTTTAAAATAAAAAATTAATTATGAGTCTTAATATTTTATATGTAAAAAATTGAATAAATTATAAATATATCGCTTGACATTTGATTAAAATATAAATTATTTTTTATGATTTTGAAAATTACATTCTACCTTCAGAAGTTTCTAATTTCATAACATATCGTCAATAAATTATCAAGTTAATTAATAGTTTTTAATGATATTAGAAATATATTTCAATTAATAATTTAAATAATTTTATTATTGTATAGGAGAACAATTATGAATTTTATTTTTTCAGTTAATTCTATTAAATAAAAATTTATGACACGGGAGTATTTGTAATTTTTCAAATCACATGGGGCAATCTATATTTTAAGGAAATCTCAAGGAGTGTATTTGTAATTTATCCTAAAAATATTTTAACAATTAAAAATTAAATAAAAATAAATTTATTAATGATTGATAAAAAAATTTGTTTGATCCTATGTAAAATAAAGAGTAAATTACACTGACACCCCCTGAGGTTTATGTTTATTACAGTTACCCCTCTCACATTTGGGAAATTACATTGACTCCCCTGTTAATTTAATTTTATGTATGATGATCATTATGGTGAGGGGGAGAACTGTTATGAAATTTTAAACCTCATGGGTCAATCTGTAATGAAACTTTAAACCTTAGGGAGGGGGATGTAATTTTCAAAAGGTGAGGGAGAACTGTAATAAACATAAATCTCAGGTGGTGTCAATGTAATTTACCCTAAAATAAATTTTAAAAAATAATTTCTTTCAAAGTTTAAAAAAAAATTGTGTATTTTCAATATGAAATCAAATCTTCACTTTTGTTAATTAAATTTACTAAAAATCATAAATTTCATTTGTATCGAATTTTTTTTTTTTTGAAAAGAATAAAAACAACGAAAAATTATATTTTATATAAATTTTGAATTAATTATAACTCATTTTGTATTATTTTGATTATTAATCAAAAAAATCTTTGTTAATTTTTTATGTTTTTGGTTATATCTATAGTGATATATTGAGTCTTTAATCATTTCAAGTAATGTTTGATTATAATCTATTATAATATTTTTATATAACAAAATTTAAGTATTTTATTATACAAACAAGTACTTAAAGTGGATTGATTAAAATGTAGAATTTATTCTTATATCAGTAAAATCGTAAGAGTTATTTACATTGATACATAAAAAATTATAAATTCAAACCATAAACATCATCGTCAAAGGTAATCAAGTATAAAATTTCTATAACCTTAATAATTTCAGTTCTCAAAATAATTTTGATTAATTATATGACATGTCATAATAACCGTAAAAATTTTATTATAATCAAATTAATTTTGCATATATTTTTTGACAAAACTCATGAAAGTGCATTATTAATAATATTATAAATTTAAAATTTTTATTTAAAAATTATTTAACAATCATTAATAGGTATCTTAAATATACACAATTAATGACTCTCTCTCTCTCTCTCTCTCTCTCTCCATCCATATTATATGTACTCATTATGCTTCGTTTGAGAAGTTAGATTGACTTTTTGATTTTTTAGTTTTTTTAGTTATTTTTGCCTTGACTAAAAAAATTCTTTTGAGTTGGTTTTATTAGTTTTTTTTTAAAATTTTTGTGAGAAAAAAAGTGAAATAATTATGATTTATATGTGATATTTTGTCTTATTAATTTTTAACATATTTTATCTTTTTGTGACTAATTTAGCCAAAAAATCAGCCTAACTTTCCTGCCAAACGATACCTATGTCTATATATAGAGAGAAATTTTTAGGTGTAGATAGGATACCAAGCTGTAGGTGCAAATTACACATGTATTATTAAAAGATCGAAGTAGGAAAAAAAATCAGTAACTGTACGAGCACAAAATAATCTTCTCATATAATCCTGTTGATCAAGTTTGCACTCCTTCAAACGTCGTCGCTTTACTACCTGAAAACACAAACATGAGCTAGCCGGCGGAGGTGTGCTGGAAACCTCTCCGATGCCTAAGTCAGCGAAATAGATAATAAACACAAAAACTCTATGTATTTGAAAGTAAGAATTGTGATATCTGCACATAGGTCCTATCATGAGCTTTTATAGATTCCACCTGGCACAATCCTAGTAGGACTCCAACTCTCTTTACAAGAGTCCTCCTAGGAATCATACTTCCAAGGATAATCCCTATCCTGATAACACTCTACTCACTACCAACCAAGTAAGATTGTTTGCACAATCCTAGGAGGACTCTACTCTCCTTAGCAGAGTCTTCCTAGGAGTCTCATGCCCAAGAATAATGCTTATCCTTATGTAGACGTTCCCGAACGTCCCGGGAGGAGATCCCGTTTTGTTCATTTGGGCTCACTACAATTCAGGACTCAAATGTCATGGTCCTGTATCTAATCTCGCAGAGTGCAATGCAAGACCGATGAATCATCAAAGAGTCCAAATCCGACAAATCGTTTTTGAAAACAGATTTTTTGAAAGAAGTGCCAAACATGGACTGCTTTGCCAGATACAGAGTCGCCACCTAAATGTTTTATTTTGGAAAATTTAGGAAACCCTGACTCGTTGCCTAAGGCCACGTGTCCGTCATCACCAAAGTTGCCTCGGCTCGGGAACTTGGGTACGATTGGGGAAGGTCACTTCGTGAGCACCCCCGCTCGCCTGATCGAAGATCGGCCTCTACTAACCATGATATCTAGTTTTGAAAACATTATGCGTTCTTATTTCGGTTATTAGCCTAGAATTACTATGTGATGCACACAGCATACAAGTATAGACTGGATCGCCTGAGTTGGAACAAAACATTTCATGTTTGTTTTTTAAAGCGGTTTGCTACTCGCAAGTAGGCTAAAATGCGGATTTTGCCACCATCAGGTAGGCTTAGAAAAGATGGTTTTGCCACTATCTAGTGGGCTTAAAACTCACAGTCAATGCATTATTCCAATTCAGATAATCCAACCTTCACCCACAGGCATTCAAGCAGTTATATCACATAAGCAGTTAGCCTCATGGTAAGCATGCTATCATTGTAGTCACTCACACACATGCAAGGATGCTAAAGCACAAATACTTACCGAGTACTCTAAGCCAAAACAGAAACTAGTTAGTAATCATATGCATGATCCTAGTTCATGTTAAGATCGCTAATGCAACACATGCAAAATGCAACTAGAAATAGGCTCGGCTATCCTAAAAATGGCATATGAGATGCTACAGCTAACACGTATTCAACTTGAAATTGAAATACAATACAGTTGGTATGATGCGTCGAGCCCGGTGCATGCAAGACAGATGAATGGATGCAAACATGCAAGCATAAGTATGTTAATTGAAACATGCCCTAATCTAACCATCATAAGCTGGTAAATAAAAGGGAGAAAGACGTAGGGTTGGAAGACATACATCACACACACGCACACTTATTACAATTGTGCCCTAGTTCGGAGGGTCCGAATAAATAATACAGTCCGAAATGAATAGTCGCTACAGCTAATTATTACACAATTCTAATTAATTAACAAATTAACTAAATAAACAAGTAAATTAAAAGAATGTGACCGCCTCGGCTTTGTTTTGGATGATAATGGATGCATGCATGCTCGATGCGCTTTGTCGGTAAATTCCAACGCGATGCCTCGTCTCGCCTTTGTTTGCAACTGATTTCAAAAACTTGCACAAAGCTCCAGAAGGCTGAAACTCCACCTTGGGAAGGCTGCTGACTAGGTATTGGCTTGGAAAAACCTTGCCGACCACCTATTATGGTGGAAACCAAAAAAGGTGGTCGGCCTACCAGAAAACCTGGTCGGCTGACCACTTTCTGCCCCTGGACTCTGGTTTTTCTGCAACAAAGGCAAGAAGGAGAGAAAGCAAGGTATTTTCAACATATGTACGCGCGACCACTCCTCCCCGTCCTTGCACAAGCTCTAGGGAGTGTGGCCCTCGGTCCTCGGGCCATCAATCACGCATCTCGATGCATGATGGTAGAGGAGTTGAATTGCACGTTTTAATATGACATGAATGCACAAATACACACAAAATGCCACCACCCTATCATGCATGATCAAGTGTGTTGGCGACTAAGGGGATTAGCTCATTTCATCACTTTGAGTATGAAATGGATTAATCCGCCTTGTGTTCGATATAACGTTCGATCGAACACTTGACACATGCAATGCAAACACATGTTATGCTTATCTTGCCGTTTTACTTGGTCAATTTTATTTACTCATTTTAGCATTACCAATTCATCCTTTAATTGATTAAATCCAAATGAGAGTCCTCTAATGGGAAAGAGGGCCTAAGCCTCAAGTGCCTTGAGCATGAAGAAGACCTCATGCCGTTGGCTAGTAGAAACCCTCAAGAGGATTAAAGCCATTAAGCATGAACGTCTCAACTTCATGCTCAAACCGACAAGAGGCTCGAGGCTACTTTCAAAGCAATGAAAGTGAAACGTGTAAGGAAGCGGCATGAATGGCATGAAGTATGCTCTGAAATTGTGTGCAAGACACTACTACAACATGCGAATGGTTCAAGCACTCATGCTCAAATGGACTAATCAACTAGGCATGCAAGAGCATTACACCATAACCACACAAGGCAAGCCTTAAACAACAAAATCAACTCAAAACAGAGTTATGCAGCCTCAAAACAGTGGCTAAAGTGCATGGAACAAAGGCCAAAACAAGTCAATAAAGCATGCTCATACAAGAGGCCAATGAAGCACATAAACCATAGCTATATGGTACAATGTATGCAGGTCCCAACCACCTCAAAACAGTGTTTCTACATGGGAAAACCATGCTGAAAATGCTATGGACATGCACCAAAACAAAGCGATATAGCATGCCAACTCGTTGGGCTCTTGAAGCACATGAACTACAACTATGTAATGTAATGCATGAGAGTTTTATCTAGCTCAAAACAGAGTTTCTATATGTTAAATATGAGCTAAAAACATGCTGGTCATGCACCAAAACAAGCTTGCAAAGCATGCTCTCTTTTAGGCCATTCTAAGCACTCAAACCACAACCATGCAAGGCCATACACAAACCATCCAAACAAGTTAAAACAGAGCTTAAACATGCCAAGATATGAACAATTGTAGGCCAAAGTTAAGCTAGCACATGTTAGGAAGATAGGCTAAAACATGAAGCATGTTAGGCTAGAAAGCAAGATTGCACTACAAGTGCAAGAAATAAGCAACAAGGGCCCTATCCACCCCAAAACAGATCTGAAATATGGCAAAATAGGGCCTAAAACATGCTTGGCTTAAGCTAAAACAACCCAAAAAAAGATGCTCTTTTACGAAGCCAACAAGGCATGGCATGAGGAAACTAGGAGGGGAGGCTATCCCCTCCTATTTGGGACCTCAAGACAACTTTTCCACCACTGAAATTCTTCTGGAATTCAGTGGTTTAAAGGCCAAAGAAAGGTTGTTTTAAAAGCTTTAGAACAAGGCTCAACACATAGCCAAAAAGCTACAAAAGTGGGTAGATCACCCTTAACTCCAAAAGGGCCTTAAACCATCATTTTTAATCCATAAAAACAAAGGTTTTTCAGTTGAAAACCAGGCTAAAAGAAGCATGCAAAGATGGCTATACAAGTACACCAAGTGTCATGGCCCGCACCCGCCCCTGTGGGTTAAGGACATAACCGGCCAGTAATCGTGAGATTACCTACGGCCTCAAACCAAACCAAACGTATTTTAACAGAGTTCATGGGGGCCAAACGGAAGCAATTTGAAACTTTGTCCATAGAGCCGTGCTTATATGCACATCATTACATACATATGTTAATAACTCACGACAAAAAGTACAATGACATAAAATTCTGTACAGACAGGATCATTCAAATCTAAGTCAGCCAAACAAAACTATACACAGACGTACTCAAAATTTCGCCAACATAACAGAATAGAAACAAACGACAAAAGGCAAAGGCGGGTCTTGTGTGTGAGACACAAGGGCTGACTTCCCCAAAAATCTTTGTTGTTCCACACTGACTTCACTGAGGCTGGGTTTGGACTTCTCTGGGCTCACCTACAACACATGAATGAGCGTGAGCGAAAGGCCAGTGAATAATACCAAATAAAAAATATACATTGGAAGAATATACATCAAACGGCCTTGGGCCCAATTTGCATTTCTAACTAATACATACATACATAGACATATGTAAGTTAAGTAACTGAGGTTCCAAACACAACGTACGGCCTCGGGCCCAATTCATTCATGTTAGACTATCATTCAGATCAGGCTGGCCTTTGGCCCCTTTCAAACTTTCGTATCAACCTGGCCTTTAGGCCTTTCAACTTTCATGTCAAAACGGCCTTCGGCCCACATACACTTTCGTACCAAAACGGCCTTCGCCCACATTTTATCAATCGGCCTTCGGCCCACATTTATATCAAACGGCCTTCAGCCCACATTTTATCAATCGGCCTTCGGCCTACATTTATATCAAACGGCCTTCGGCCCACATACACTTTCGTACCAAAACGGCCTTCGGCCCACATTTTATCAATCGGCCTTCGGCCCACATTTATATCAAACGGCCTTCGGCCCACATTTTATCAAACTGGCATTTAAGCCTTTCAAATTGGCATTTCAACCCTTATATCAGACTGGCTCTTAGGCCTTTATATCAAACTTGTCCACTATTCAAATTAATGAACTTTACAAAACTTACATAAGAGTAAGCAAATGGGACCATAACATAATTTATATATTACTCACAGTGATCGGCTTGTAGATTTGCCCTGGAGCTTGACCCTACACATCACATAACATGTACGGGTCACAAATAACTCAATCCGTTCTTTAATTTACACATTCCTCTTTAGGCTTCATTCTTATCTCTTTAATTCAATTACAATGCTCAGAGTATGCCTAAGAGTGCTTAGAAGCAAAAGGGGATGGAAAACAAAACACAGAATGCATTTTCAGAATTTCAGAAAACAGGGTCCCCGCTCGAGCGTGGACTTCCCCGCTTGAGCGGACCCTTAAGCCTGCAAAAGTGCTGGTTACCTCAAATCTACGCTCGAGCGTGAACTCGGCTGCTTGAGCGGACTTCCTATCTACATAGCTCCCCGCTCGAGCGTCAACTTCCCCGCTCGAGGGGGAACCATGTCTGTCAAAAATGCTGGGAGCTCGATTTCTCCGCTCGAGCGGCACTTCCCCCGCTCAAGCGGACGTCAAAATTCTGGAAATTCCAGGTCGTGTTCTTGAGCTCCAAATCGATTTTCCAGTTACCTTACTTGTATGCAATGGTCCAAATCTCAAATATAATCATACTAACATGGCACCAATGCAAGATCATAACATTATGAGGCTTAATTTCACAAATAAAGCACATGCATGCCCCAATCTCCCATCAAACTCATTTACAATATACAAATTCATGCATTCAAGCTCCCATTCATATAATTTGTACATGCATGTGATGAATTAGCCACAATCTCAACTTAAATAACATAAATGGTGATCAAAACATAAGCTCCAATTTAAATTGCACATGGATTATACATCTTCATGCTCAAACATGCAAATTCAAGGTACTTCCTTACATGCATGCACATATTAAGCTTCAATTCAACAAAACCAACCCAATTCCATTTCAATCTTACTCTTGATCACCAAATTAGCTTGAACACACAAAATTACAAACTATAATTCAAGAATTACTCACCTAGAAGTTTTGATCTTTTAAGCTCTAGTCAATTCTTGAGCTAAATCTCCAAAATTTCCAAGCTTTGAGCCAAACCCTCAATCTCCTACTCTCTCTTCTTCCAACCGACCCTCTCCTCTCTTCTTTGAGTTTATCATCAGTCAAAATGAGGCTAGGGAGAGAGAGATTGAGTGTTTAAAGCCTTGACAACAAAACCCACTAAGGCTAACATTAAAATAATAAAGTAGTTGGGCTCTAACTCATCAATTTAATCAGTTTAATATGACCAGAATCAATTTTTAATTAAATTTCACCGTAGGCTCTAAAAATTATGCCAATCACAATGGCGTGATCAATTTCGGGTTCTGTGGCCGATAGGGCCCTCAATTTAATTCCCAAAGCAGATTATTCAAACAGATATTCCTACGGTGAACATATAGAATTTCAAAATCACATATTTTCACATAATGGCACACAAAATAATATTAAACACATAATCATACTCACATCAAGGACCGATTAACAAATTACGGGACAGGGGTATCACACCAAGAATAAGCTTAAGAGGAGAAGAGTCTTACCCTTAAAGCTCAGCACCAAAACAGGTCCTTCTTGGACCAAAATCAGCCTTAGGAGCACCAAATACACCTCCAAGGATAACCTCTTCAAGATAGGCAAGTTTGATCAAGGGTGAGGCTCAAGAAATGGGAAGAACACTCACTTTTGGGCACTTATATGTTTCTATACACACAATATAGGAAGAGAGAGCTGAGAATTCTAGAGAGAGAGGAAATTTTTTTAGTGAGAGAAGCTCTCAAAATGTTCTAAGTCTCCTAAGTTGTCTCCCCTTCCTAAATGTGCTCTAACCCTCTAATATGAAGAGAATAGCTTCCTCAACAAGCTTGGGTCGAAAATATCTGATCTGGGACAGCTGGAGGTTGTGGAAAGCAGATGGAGGGAAAATATCTATCAATCTTGAGCTTTCTGGGCATAAGTGGTCGGCCGACCACCTTTTCTGGTCGGCCTGCTACTTTTTCTGGACAAAAATTGGTCTACCGGATAGAAGGGTCGTCGGCCAGTGATTGGGAAGTCCAAAGGTGGTTGGCCAGGTGTCCAAATTGAAGCCCCAGAAGTTAGATTTCCAATGGCACAAACCTTGCAGCAAAATTCCTTCTATGCAAAAAGTTATGCCTGTTTTGGTGAAGCCGCGCAGATTCGGTCCAACCGGAGTGATACCCTACTTCAATCAACCATATCTCCCCCGTCTGGAATTGGCTTTAGGAGATTCTTGAGTGAAAAATGAAGCCCTGGAAGTTTTCTTTCCAACGGTGGTGGCCTCATAGTTGGATTCCAAGTATGCAAATGAATAGGCCCGATTCAGCGAGGGCTGCTCGACTCTCTCTCAACAGTTCATGCCCGTTTTCTCCCCCAACTGGGTTTCTTCCCTCTTCTCTTCTTTTCTTCAAATCCAAACCCCTAAACAAGGTGTTTTGAAAGATTTTTCAGAGATTTCATTTCTCTTTCATTCATTTCCACTTTGTCCTTGCTCGGTTTACCGAAAAGCGTAACATTTAATAAAATGTGAGCCTCGGAACATTGTAGGAACTTTGTTTCAAAAAATATTTTGAAAGAGAGGGTTTTAAGGTCTAAAAATCATCCAAAATAGCTTTGGTCCAAAATGGGGTGTAAGGTTGGAATTTGTCTCTCTCCTTTTGCCAAAGAAATTAAACCTTTGCCCTGCACACCTTTCTCCACCATGTAAACCATCAGTCGCGTCCAAGTCTTAAGGGCTGTCAAAAATGGGGTGTCTACAGTTGCCCCTCTTTGACAGAACTCGAAAGTCATAACAATGACGGAGTGAATGTCAATGCCTAGAGATGACCCATTTTTGTCAAGGCGAAGACTTGGACAAACAAAGAAAGTATAGACAAATAAATGGTTGCGCCCGCAGGCTGCCTATGTATCCCTTTGCAAGGAATCAAATCAGCGTAGTTCAGGGGCAGGATGCAAAATGATACGCGGGAAGATTTTGATAATTGGACTTATACGCTACGCGAAGCCGGTTTGAAAATTGGACTTAAACGCTACGCGAAGCCGGTTTGATAATTGGACTTATATGCTACGCGAAGCCAGTTTGAAAATTGGACTTATACGCTACGCGAAGCCGGTTTTGAAAATTGGACTTATACGCTTAGCGAAGCCGGTTTGAAGATTGGACTTATACGCTAAGCGAAGCCGGTTTGAAGATTGGACTTAAACGCTAAGCGAAGCCGGTTTGAAGATTGGACTTATACGCTAAGCGAAGCCGGTTTGAAGATTGAGGATTTATGCAATGCACTGTAATGTAGTGGCTAAAATGCAATGTAATAGCTAAGAGGTGAAGGTACCTTACAGGGGCAATTGGCAATAACTTACCTCATGCTGCTGGGGATCTTCCCCTTCTTCTCAGTTGAACCACAAGTACTACTTTTCTCCCTAACTATGGTCACAGCTTTCCCTATTCTCCAACAGGGTGACAGACTAGGTTGATTCAGTATCCAGAATTGAGGCGCATACACATGCTATCTCAATCTATGGGGCTGCCATACAGATTTCAAGCCGAGGATATACCTCTGGGTATTTAAACCAGACTTTAGTCTCGGAAATCCCGAACCTTTGCGTTCTAGGCATAAGCCATTCGAACTCTAGTTTCCACTGTCTTAGTTGGTCTCCTAGGAACTCACCGCAAACACAGGCAGGTGGCTATACCAGACCACCGGAAGTCGTTCGGGCACGACAAACACCAAAGGAATTGCACCTTTAGAGGATTTAAGGTCTCCTAGACCGGAGAGTGCACAAGACAGTGCGATGCAGAGTGAATGCACAAAACAGTGCTAAATAGATGCACAAAATAGTGCGATGCTAAAGGTGTACAAAACAGTACGAGTAGGGTGAATGCACAAAACAGTGCGATATAAACAAGGTGCGCAAGATAGCGCGATAAAATGCATGCACAATGCAAGTAAGGCGCACAAAACAATGCGATGCGCAAAATAGCGAGAAATGAAATGCAATGCACTAACAAGTGCAGGTGGGATGCGCAAGATAGCGAATGATACAATGTAATGCACAAAACAGTGCGATGTGCAAGAAAGCGCGAAAGTAAATTGCACAAAACAGTGCGATACGCTAAACAGCGCGAGTGTAAACTGCACAAAACAGTGCAATGCGCAAGAAAGCGCGAGTGATTAGAAATGCGAAAGTGCACAAGACAGTGCGATGCACAAAATAGCGCGAATGATAACCTGCACAAAACAGTACGATGCGCAAAACAACGCGAAAGATAATCTGCACAAAATAGTGCGATGCGCAAAACAGCGCGAATGATAAACTGCATAAAACAGTGAGATTGAGGTGCATAGAATAGCACGAATGATAAACTGCACAAAATAGTGCGATTGAGGTGCGCAAAATAGCGTGAATGATAAACTGCACAAAATAGTGCGATGCACAAAATAGCGCGAATGATTTGAAATGCACTAAAAAGTGCGATACGCTAAACAGTGCGAGTGATTTGAAATGCACAAAACAGTGCGATACGCTAAACAACGCGATTGATTTGAAATGCACAAAACAGTACGATACGCTAAACAGCGCGATTGATTTGAAATGCACAAAACAGTGCGATATGCTAAACAACGCGATTGATTTGAAATGCACTAAACAGTGCGAGTGAGATACAACCAGAAGATGCACAAGACAGTGCAAGTGAGATACAAAGTGTAAGTGCACAAGATAGTGCGAGTGAGATAAAATGCACAAGAAAGTGCAATAAAAATGCATCTTCTATGTAAGTATGGAAGCACATTCTATGCAATATTGAAAGCATATTCTATGTATGAGACAAGCAAAGCATATTCTATACGGAATTGAAAATAAGCATATTCTATGCATGAATCATAACGATGCATGGCACGCATGCAACAACAGTGTATATGAAAGTTCACATTCTATGCAATAGAGGAGCATCAAATATGTACTCTGGTGCCTCTGATTTACTTTTTAGAGGACTTTGCAACACACTCAGCTCAAAAAGGGTACACCCTGTTCATATTGGCGAGAGATAACATCTGCATGTGAAACCCTCAGGTGCTGCTTGGACTACCACTTTGACTTGAAGCAAGCTTACACTTAGGGTCGAGATATACTCATACTCCAGAGCAATGTTTTCAAAACCGGACCGGTGAGTGAACCGGAAAAGGGACCGGGTGGATGGGTCACCGGTTCAACCGCTGGGTCAAAGCGGTCGAACCGTGACGTCATAATTAATATTATATAATTTTAAAATATAATTATAAATTATAAATAAATAAAAATATATATAAATAATCAAATAAAAATAAAAATTGTTGCATAATATTTATTAATAATGTTTTATAAAGTCTTAATTGATAAAAAAAGTCACTTATTTTAAAGAAATTAAATTTTTTAAACATTTCCTCCAAATAAATTAATTGAATGCTAGATTTAATTTTGGAGGGAAATGAAATTTTCAACTCTCCCTCCAATCAATATGTTTCAAATTATTTGATTGAATCCCACATAGAATTTTGTAGGTTCTCTTTGAAAAATCTTTTCCTATAAATAGGAATAGACTTTCATATTGTTCTTAAGCTTTCAATGAGACTCTTCCTTATGAGAGAGAGACTCTTGAAATAAGAATTTTTAGTCAAAATTTTGAAATATATATATATATATATAAAATATATAAGAAAGAAAGAAAGAAAAGAAAGAAAGAAAATTCAAAAAAAAAAAGAAAAATGAGAAAAAAAAAAAAAAAAAAAACCTGACCGGTTTTGGCCGGTTCGACCACTGGGTCACCGGTTTTACCGGTTCGACCAGTGGGTCGCCGGGTTTTCTTGGTTTTGGCCCCAATCCGGTTTCAAGGGGTTGACCGGACCGGAACTAGGCCCGGTTCCCGGTCCAACCGGTTCGACCGGCCGGTCCGGTCCGGGTTTGAAAACATTGCTCCAGAGAAACGGTGAGGCCTGGGAAAGTGCACCTGGAATGCAGTCTCGGATTTTGCTAAAGTTGAAACATGCTAAGATGCTCCAAATTTTCCCTCTTTTCTTTTGCTTTGCAGTCTGGAACCCATATAGCTTCAGATAGGCCCTGGTTTTACTGTTTTCACATGACCTGGGTGAACCCTGCGGTTTTATGAAAGAACAAATCCTATTTTGCACAAATTTGGAGAACGGCACGGCGTTCCTGAGCACAAAACGATTCATTTTGAAATTGAGAAATGAGTTCTTAACCGAGTATTGAGCCTACAACTGACCACAGCCAAAGCGACTCAACAACGGAAAATAAAAGGTAAACAACCTAAACACATCCATTGACACTCAAAACGACTCAAAGCAAGAATCGAGACAAACAAAACAAAAGACACGACACACAGACGTGTTACAAAGATGAGAGACCTCTCAGTTCGCGAGGAGCTAGTTTCTCCGGGTATTGTTTCCCACCCTTTCTCATTTGTGATTCTCACATCACTCGGCCCCCAGGCTCTGTTTTTTCTGAAAAAACCCTTTTCTTCACTTTTCTCTCAGCGCACACCTCTCTATTCTTCAATCTCTCATTTTAAATCCCTCCCCTGGGTGGTTGATGGGTAAGCAGGAAGTTGTGGGCTCTTGCCCCTGGTATTCTACTAGATTCTTATTCTTGTTCACAACAGTGAGTTTCTCCCACAGAGGGGTTGCGCTACAACTGGGTGTGTAGCAAATCTGCAGTTGACATCGGTTGATGATGCTTTGCTGGGGAGTTTGGACGTGATCAAATCTATCCAGATGAGGAAGTGGAATATCTTGATCCATTCCAATTCGTGCTTCGCACTTAGCTTGATACCTCGCTGCTTGGAGGGTGATAGAGTTTTCAGCCCTTTTGCGGTTAGCTTCAGTGGTGCCCTTTTCCGGCAGGTATGGTGCGCTTTCTGGCAGATAGAGTGCCCTTTTTAGCAAGTGTGTTGACATTGGGGAAAAGACAGGCCACCTGACTCAACTGTGCCCCTAGTTCATCATTTTGACCATTTCTTGTTTTTGGTTTTCTACTAAAACAATTTGACCAATATGAGAGTTAGATTAACACACTTGTTCAACTTTTTGATTTTGAAAATCATGCAAGTTAGGTCATGAGCACTGAAAATTTTCCTTTTTTGGGTCCAAGAAAGGGTCCAGTTTTGAAAAAAAAATGGAATACTTTTCGAGAAGATTAGTCAACCTCAGTAAAAATTCTCAAAAACTATTTCGCAAACAGCCACTGCTGAACGAGCACGGAACCTACTCTTGAGATGCACAACCTCATATCCGAAGGAAAATTGCCCCTTTCTTGAAGGACACTGCATGGCAACGGAAAGTTGCCCCTTGTTTGAATGGCACTACAGCGCATTGAATAGCAACGGAAAGTTGCCCCTTGTCTGAATGGCACCACAGTGCATTGTAGTCAATCCTCAGAGTAACGAACACAACCAAATCCTCAGATATAGAGAAGACAAAGATGACCAGAACCATCGCATGGACGTAGTCGAATTTGAAGTGTTTACGGTTGGACTTCAGAATGAAGTTGCCTACGTATCCCAAAGATGGGAATCAAGCCTTACGTAGTTCGGGGTAAGGTACACTCGGGTATTAACCTCTCCTTTTGCGCTCTAACTTTTGCCAAGGCCGCCCTTCCGGGTTTTCAACCTTGCGAGCTATGCTTTTCTTTTCTTTTCAATTCTTTTCATCTTCTTTTCTTTGTTCAATTCTTTTCATTTTCTTTATTTTCCTTCTCTTTTTTTTTTGTTCTTTTCCTTCTTTTTTTTCTTTTTTTCTTTTTTTCTCCGCTCTAACTTTTGCCTGGGTTGCCCTTCCGGGTTTTCAGCCCAGCGAGCCTCTCAAGGGTAAAAGTGTAGCTTGGTTTATGTCAAATGATTTTGAGATCCTGAAGTCATCTGAATCCAGGAGAATGGCTGCTGTTCGCTGATGATGCAGGAGTCCATCCAATGGGGGGCTGAATTGCCTCCAGTGTTGTGGATAGGAACTCAGTTGTCCTTCACCAATACTTTCTTCTTTTCTCCCTTCTGGGATTAGGCATTCCCGCTGATCTTCATTTTTGACTCTTCGAGCACATTTGAAATTCTTTTGCCCCTAGTTCGAGGGGTGCTCCTGATCCAACTTTGCAAGCTTCTGTTGACGACGTCTGATCTTCTTGATCTGACTTCCATGCCCCTAGTTCGAGGGCTGCTTCAAATCTGGCCACCCAGGCCTCACATCGTGATTGACCGTTGAACATTCTGAATCTTAGTTCAAGGTTTTGAAAGCAGAGGGGTCGAGTCTCGAGGCTGAGAGCGATCCTAAGCTGCACAATCTCAAGAGCGATTCTACACAGGTCTTCGCAGGACCGCGCAAAACATTTTTCGAAATCTTTTAAGAAAGTGACCAGTCGCTTGCACTGAAGACAGTGTAGAACCAATCTGGATCAAGCCAGGATCCTTCCCAGTATTCATACTAACAAGCATGATTTCATTCATTAAGGGCTTAACATGCCTCTCTTTCTCTCAATTGATCAAATTTTTGCAAAACTCGAGGAATTCCTTCCTCTTCGTTTTCACTGCAGTGTTCAAAAAGTTTTGAAAAACTTAGGTTAATGCAATAATTTCAAGGCACAAGAGAGCAGGTGGAATGCACTGCCATTTCATTCAAATCCCGGCACAACTAGCACACGGCAGAAGCAAACACAAGAGTGTGAAAATTACTACTGTTTCATTTCAGATCTGTTGGCACAACTGGCTCCGTGGCAAAAACAGACTCAAGACAAAATGAAAAGACAAACACAAAACAAGATAGTGATGTCCGAGGTAACACCCCCGGAACCACCCGACTCCTATACAACAGGACTGACTCGATACAACAAGACAGACCCAAAACAAAAAGACTGACTCAAAACAAAAAGACTGACTCAAAACAAAAAGACAGACTCAAAACAAAACAACAAGACTGACCCAATACCCAAGTCAGAATGCAAAATTAACAGCACTTGTACATTGCTCAAAACAGTGCATGCCATCCACCACAGCTGGAGTAAATCGAGCACCGCCCACAGGTAGTTCATCCCCCGATCACATCACATTATCCCCCCAAGTTCACCGATCCAGTGCTGATAGACTTTGCTGAGCTCGGCGGGAGGATGACCCCATTGTCAAATAGATCCTGTACTTCATGGCGAAGACGGAAGCAGTTGTCGGTAGTATGGCCAGTTTGCTGATGGTACGCGCAGTACTGGGTAGCATCATGCGTAGCCGGAAGAGGGTTCGGGAGAGGCCGAGGCTCGAGGGGTTTGAGATGGCCTTGTCCAACAAGGATTTGGAGAGCTTTGGACAAAGGCATATAGAGGGCATGGAAGACCTTCTGACCTCGGGGTTGGTACTTTAGGGTTTGTGGATTTTTGCTGGACGCACCAGCAAAGGGATTGGTAGGTGCTGGCCTGGTTTGCTGATCTCTTCCGAGCGGAGGATTAGAGCTAACAGGATCGTTTCTGGTACAACAGCCCTTCTCCCAGCTTGCCCCTTGATTCAAACTGCCCCCAACTTGAATGGTGAAAATGTCATCCATAGCCTTTGTAACAATCGCAATCATTTGCTGTTTGTTCAGCCCTTCGGCTTTCAAAGCCTCAACAGCCAACAGAAGATGTTTATGGGGATCCATGTCCACTCCTACCTTGTTCTTTCCACTCGCCTCAACTTGACCAAAGGATTGGGTTGCTATATCAGAACGAAGCCCGATTGTTGCTGACATGCCACCACCCAGATCTGAGATGGCTTCAGGTTGGCCCTTTTCAGTTGCAGCTTGCCCCAAGATTGAGGAGCCTTTTGGATTGAAACTTCTAGCCTGTGATGTGGTCGATGATGGAGCCAAAATTCCAAAGGCTAAGTCTGCCACAGTTCTTTGAAGATCTTTGATCATTCTCATCAACTCAGAAGTGGTGGGCTCACAGGTTTGAGATGATTGGGGTTCAGATGCACCCATCATGCATAAGTCCATGCTTTCTGGGATAAACACCTCAGGCTTGGGTAGATGGGCCGGGGTGATGTATATGCTAGGGTCATAGGTGGATGGCAGCATATGGATGAGATTGAGGTAGGCAGGAGATGTTTGGTCATTGGGGTCTGAAGGTGGAGCTATCGTCCGGTTGTCGATGAGATTTTGGACCTCATGACGAAGGCAATAGCAACTGTCGGTGCCATGACCGCGCTGCTGATGGTACACACAGTACTTGGAAGGGTTATGTCTAGCTGGGAGTGGGTCAGGCAGAGGTTGAGGATCGAGGGGTTTGAGATACCCTCTTTCCATCAAGACTTTTAGTGCGCTAGTCAGGCTCATATAGAGAGGGGTGAAAGTTCTGCCCTGAGCTCGGGCTGGGCCGGTTGTTTGTAGGCTTGGTTTGGCAAAAGGGTTGGCTGTGGTGACTGTATTGATTTCAGTGGGTTCGGGAATAGTGCTACTTCCAGCATTGGTACTCCTTGAAATCACCCTCCTTGTCGGTTCCCTTGTTCTGGGAATGATTCCACTGTTGAACGCATTCTTGACCTGAACCCCCAGTTCATGCAGACTTTTGAAAGTAAATAGTGGAGCGACTATCAACTTTTGCAACATATCATGCTCGAGGTTTCGCACCATCATCTGCACTTGATCCCTCTCAGAAGGGCGGCGATCTGTCATCTGTGTTGCCTTTGCTCTCCACCTCGCAACAAATTCTAAAAAAGTCTCTGTTGGGTTCTGGCGGGTTGCTTCAAGCTCTTGGATGGTCATTTCAACTTGGGTATTATAGGAATACTGATCGACAAAGGCCTCAGCCAATTCTTCCCAGTCTTGCTTCACTGTATTCTCCAATTTGACGTACCAAGCGGCTGCTACACCCGACAGGGTGCTTCCATACAGAGAGAGTTTCTGTGGCTTAGTCAGACCCATCGGCTTCAAGATATCCAAAAAAAGCTGGATATGTACCATAGGATCTCCAGACCCGTCGAAACGGTCAATATGTGGCATTTTGAATCTGTCTGGGAGCCGTACGGCAGACTCGGTGTACCCATCCTCAATGTCGGGAATGGAGTTGAGGCCCTGTGCCTTTTTGAATTACTTCTCAAGGTTCGCAATTTTCACTGCAGTCGGATTGAGCTCATTAACATCAAGGGGATAAAGCCTCTCATCAGGCTGCACCAGGGGTCTGAGCACCTGAGCTTGAGTCAACCTTTCTCGAGGGTTCGGACACTGCAAATCTTCAACTGGCGGAAGTGGGTCAAAGTTCGGCTGGGGTCCCAAAGCTGGATGTGAGGCAGATGCCCCAGATGGGCGTTGCGTTTCAATACTGGTCTCAGCCTGCATGGCAGTTCCCTGATTTAACGCTGCTATCACAGCTACAAATTCCTCCGAACCCTGTGCCATCGCAGGTCTGCTGAGTCCGAACAAAGGTGATGTGACTGGCGACTGACGACTGACGGATCAGATGAACCGGTGAGCCCTGACTGGCCTTTTTTTGCCTTGTCTCAGCGAAAGAACACTGGTTGCCCTTGAATTGAATTTCTGACCTAACAAAGTCTATCAGCACTAGTCCAATGTACCCGGGGGATATCGGAGCCTTCTGAAGCTATGGTTCCAGGACTACCCTAGCAAAAGAGAAAACAGACAGCACCTCAGCCTGATTTCACCAAAATAGATATGAGCAAAGCTGAATGACCCCCCCTACAGAATTCTACCCAAAATTCTGCCTATAAACTGATACCCTCAGGTAAAACTGATTCTTCCAAATACTGATGCCTGCAGGCCTGATACCCAAACTTGCAAACTGATATGTGCATTCCCTGTAGAGCATACTCTAAGAGCACATAGCAAGCAAATGAGAGCCAAAACACCCCTATGTTGGGGTAGGGTTTCCCTGTCCTATTTCGTCAGGAACTAGGGTTTCACTACGCACGCAGCGGTTTCAAACAATCTATAATCGGGTAAGCAACCTGTCCTAGTTTGGGATGGTCACTATGGATTCCGAATATGCACTAGGTCGAATGGTCAAAAAGGGTGCCCCGGTAAAAATCGGGGTTTGTGTTCCCGTCGTGGCAGAGCCCACAACCGGTCAGCCTTATGGCACGCTTCTCGAAGCGAGCCTCCGGCAAACCGTTCAGGAATAGCATACGGCAAACACGGTGTCCTAGGCGCACCAATGCAAATGCAATGCAAAGAAACACACAAGTGTAGTCAAAACCAGATATCATGAGTTCGAGTCAAGTTCTCTAACTCCCCAGCAGAGTCGCCAGAAACTGTAGACGTCCCCGAACGTCCCGAGAGGAGATCCCGTTTTGTTCATTTGGGCTCACTACAATTCAGGACTCAAATGTCACGGTCCTGTATCTAATCTCGTAGAGTGCAATGCAAGACCGATGAATCATCAAAGAGTCCAAATCCGACAAATCGTTTTTGAAAACAGATTTTTTGAAAAAAGTGCCAAACATGGACTGCTTTGCCAGATACAGAGTCGCCACCTAAATGTTTTATTTTGGGAAATTTAGGAAACCCTGACTCGTTGCCTAAGGCCACGTGTTCGTCATCACCAAAGTTGCCTCGGCTCGGGAACTTGGGTACGATTGGGGAAGGTCACTTCGTGAGCACCCCCGCTCGCTCGATCGAAGATCGGCCTTTACTAACCATGATATCTAGTTTTGAAAACATTATGCATTCTTATTTCGGTTATTAGCCTAGAATTACTATGTGATGCGCACAACATACAAGTATAGACTGGATCGCCTGAGTTGGAACCAAACATTTCATGTTTGTTTTTTAAAGCAGTTTGCTATTCACAAGTAGGCTAAAATGCGGATTTTGCCACCCTCAGGTGGGCTTAGAAAAGATGGTTTTGCCACTATCTAGTGGGCTTAAAACTCACAGTCAATGCATTATTCCAATTCAGATAATCTAACCTTCACCCACAGGCATTCAAGCAGTTATATCACATAAGCAGTTAGCCTCATGGTAATCATGCTATCATTGCAGTCACTCACACACATGTAAGGATGCTAAAGCATAAATACTTACCGAGTACTCCAAGCCAAAACAGAAACTAGTTAGTAATCATATGCATGATCCTAGTTCATGTTAAGATAGCTAATGCAACACATGCAAAATGCAACTAGAAATAGGCTCGGCTATCCTAAAAATGGCATATGAGATGCTACAGCGAACACGTATTCAAATTGAAATTGAAATACAATGCAGTTGGTATGATGCGCCGAGCTCGGTGCATGCAAGACAGATGAATGGATGCAAACATGCAAGCATAAGTATGCTAATTGAAACATGCCCTAATCTAACCATCATAAGCTGGTAAATAAAAGGGAGAAAGACGTGGGGTTGGAAGACATACATCACACACACGCACACTTATTATAATTGTGCCCTCGCTCGGAGGGTCCGAATAAATAATATAGTCCGAAATGAATAGTCGCTACAGCTAATTATTACACAATTCTAATTAATTAACAAATTAACTAAATAAACAAGTAAATTAAAAGAATGTGACCGCCTCGGCTTTGTTTTGGATGATAATGGATGCATGCATGCTCAATGCGCTTTGTCGGTAAATTCCAACGCGATGCCTCGTCTCGCCTTTGTTTGCAACTGATTTCAAAAACTTGCACAAAGCTCCAGAAGGCTGAAACTCCACCTTGGGAAGGCTGCTGACCAAGTATTGGCTTGGAAAAACCTTGCCGACCACCTATTATGGTGGAAACCAAAAAAGGTGGTCAGCCTACCAGAAAACCTAGTCGGCCGACCACTTTCTGCCCCTGGAGTCTGGTTTTTCTGCAACAAAGGTAAGAAGGAGAGAAAGCAAGGTATTTTCAACATATGTGCGCGCGACCACTCCTCCCCGTCCTTGCATAAGCTCTAGGGAGTGTGGCCCTCAGTCCTCGGGCCATCAATCACGCATCTCGATGCATGATGGCCGAGGAGTCGAATTGCACGTTTCAATATGACATGAATGCACAAATATACACAAAATGCCACCACCTTATCATGCATGATCAAGTGTGTTGGCGACTAAGGGGATTAGCTCATTTCATCACTTTGAGTATGAAATGGATTAATCCGCCTTGTGTTCGATATAATGTCTGATCGAACACTTGACACATGCAATGCAAACACATGTTATGCTTATCTTGCCGTTTTACTTGGTCAATTTTATTTACTCATTTTAGCATTACCAATTCATCATTTAATTGATTAAGTCCATATGAGAGTCCTCTAATGGGAAAGAGGGCCTAAGCCTCAAGTGCCTTGAGCATGAAGAAGACCTCATGCCGTTGGCTAGTAGAAACCCTCAAGAGGATTAAAGCCATTAAGCATGAACATCTCAACTTCATGCTCAAACCGACAAGAGGCTCGAGGCTACTTTCAAAGCAATAAAAGTGAAACATGTAAGGAAGCGGCATGAATGGCATGAAGTATGCTCTAAAATTGTGTGCAAGACACTACTACAACATGCGAATGGTTCAAGCACTTATGCTCAAATGGACTAATCAACTAGGCATGTAAGAGCATTACACCATAACCACACAAGGCAAGCCTTAAACAACAAAATCAACTCAAAACAGAGTTATGCAGCCTTAAAACAGTGGCTAAAGTGCATGGAACAAAGGCCAAAACAAGTCAATAAAGCATGCTCATACAAGAGGCCAATGAAGCACATAAACCATAGCTATATGGTACAATGCATGCAGGTCCCAACCACCTCAAAACAGTGTTTCTACATGCCAAAACCATGCTGAAAATGCTATTGACATGCACCAAAACAAAGCGATATAGCATGCCAACTCGTTGGGCTCTTGAAGCACATGAACTACAACTATGTAATGTAATGCATGAGAGTTTTATCTAGCTCAAAACAGAGTTTCTATATGTTAAATATGAGCTAAAAACATGCTGTTCATGCACCAAAACAAGCTCGCAAAGGATGCTCTCTTTTAGGCCATTCTAAGCACTCAAACCACAACCATGCAAGGCCATACACAAACCATCCAAACAAGTTAAAACAGAGCTTAAACATGCCAAGATATGAACAATTGTAGGCCAAAGTTAAGCTAGCACATGTTAGGAAGATAGGCTAAAACATGAAGCATGTTAGGCTAGAAAGCAAGATTGCACTACAAGTGCAAGAAATAAGCAACAAGGGCCCTATCCACCCCAAAACAGATATGAAACATGGCAAAATAGGGCCTAAAACATGCTTGGCTTAAGCTAAAACAACCCAAAAAAAGATGCTCTTTTACAAAGCCAACAAGGCATGGCATGAGGAAACTAGGAGGGAAGGCTATCCCCTCCCATTTGGGACCTCAAGACAACTTTTCCACCACTGAAATTCCTTTGGAATTCAGTGGTTTAAAGGCCAAAGAAAGGTTGTTTTAAAAGCTTTAGAACAAGGCTCAACACATAGCCAAAAAGCTACAAAAGTGGGTAGATCACCCTTAACTCCAAAAGGGCCTTAAACCATCATTTTTAATCCATAAAAACAAAGGTTTTTTCTGTTGAAAACCAGGCCAAAAGAAGCATGCAAAGATGGCTATACAAGTACACCAAGAATGAGCTTAAGGGGAGAAGAGTCTTACCCTTAAAGCTCAGCACCAAAACAAGTCCTTCTTGGACCAAAATCAGCCTTAGGAGCTCCAAATACACCTCCAAGGATCACCTCTTCAAGATAGGCAAGTTTGATCAAGGGTGGAGGCTCAAGAAATGGGAAGAACACTCACTTTTGGGCACTTATATGCTTCTATACACACAATATAGGAAGAGAGAGAGAGAGCTGAGAATTCTAGAGAGAGAGAGGAAATTTTTTTGGTGAGAGAAGCTCTCAAAATGTTCTAAGTCTCCTAAGTTGTCTCTCCCTCCTAAATGTGCTCTAACCCTCTAATATGAAGAGAATAGCTTCCTCAACAAGCTTGGGTCGAAAATATTTGATCTGGGACAGTTGGAGGTTGTGGAAAGCAGCTAGAGGGAAAATATCTATCAATTCTGAGCTTTCTGGGCATAAGTGGTCGGCCGACCACCTTTTCTGGTCGGCCTGCTACTTTTTTGGTTTTTCTGGACAAAAATTGGCCTACCGGATAGAAGGGTGGTCGGCCAGTGATTGGGAAGTCCAAAGGTGGTCAGCCAGGTGTCCAAATTGAAGCCCCAGAAGTTAGCTTTCCATTGGCACAAACCTTGCATCAAAATTCCTCCTATGCAAAAAGTTATGCCTGTTTTGGTGAAGCCGCGCAGATTCGGTCCAACCAGAGTGATACCCTACTTCAATCAACCATATCTCCCCCGTCTGGAATTGGCTTTAGGAGATTCTTGAGGGAAAAATGAAGCCCCGGAAGTTTTCTTTCCAACGGTGGTGGCCTAATAGCTGGATTCCAAGTATGCAAATGAATAGGCCCGATTGAGCGAGGGCTGCTCGACTCTTTCTCAACAGTTCATACCCGTTTTCTCCCCCAACTGGGTTTCTTCCCTCTTCTCTTCTTTTCTTCAAATCCAAACCCCTAAACAAGGTGTTTTGAAAGATTTTTCAGAGATTTCATCTCTCTTTCATTCATTTCTACTTTGTCCTTGCTCGGTTTACCGAAAAGCGTGACATTTAATAAAATGCGAGCCTCGGAACATTGTAGGAACTTTGTTTCAAAAAATATTTTGAAAGAGAGGGTTTTAAGCTCTAAAAATCATCCAAAATAGCTTTGGTCCAAAATGGGGTGTAAGGTTGGAATTTGTCTCTCTCCTCTTGCCGAAGAAATTAAACCTTTGCCCTGCACACCTTTCTCCACCATGTAAACCATCAGTCGCGTCCAAGTCTTAAGGGCGGTCAAAAATGGGGTGTCTACACCTTAGAAGATCATTATCACTGCAAGTCAAGTGAGATGGCCACACCTTCATGCTCAAAGATACATTCTTGATCGAGTTGTTTTATCTCGATCCCCTGTCGTTCGGGCCGTGTGACCGGAAGTCGAGCTACCAAATGGCACCCGTCGAGCTACACATAGCTCGACCCTCTCTATTGACAACATCTCGGTCCAATAAAGGTTACCTTCAGATAGCTAGGTCCAGGCCCTGGCAACCAGCCTAGTGTCTTCTTAGCCCAAGACCGAGCTACACTAGCTCTTATCTCGACCCATTGCGCGACCCAACTTCCAAAGAAGACTCTTCTTAGCTCGGCCCAATTTGTTCACAAATTACCCTCTCAATTGCCCCTTAATTCCATCTGCGTAGCATGATTGAGATTATTTTCCTCCAGCCGAGTTAAGAACACCCAACTTTGTCGAGCTAGAAAAGTTGTTCGGTTTCACAACTCGTTCGGCCCCAATAAGTCTTGTCAGTTGCTCAGCATGTCCTTCTACTAATCTGGCATGTATAATATGACGTCATTCCAAGGATACGTGGTGTGCCTCCATTATCCTTGTTCTTTTGTTACAACCGTCATGTACCTTCAAAAATTTGAACAGCCCTGCCTTTTTGCTTCCAACATTTATATCCTTTGAGTTCGCAATCGTACGAAAAGGCGTTCTTTCCGTGTAAATGGGCTATATGTCCCACCTTTTGTAATCATATTTCAATTATTGAAAAATTTCGATCTCTTTGCTCGGTTACTGTGTTTCTTTTTCAATGTTTTGCATCATTTCGACCGCATGTCTAGCCAAACTAATTAGCTTGGCCTTACCTGATCCTGCCAACCTTCTTTGGCTGAGATTACCATCTCAGTTCAAGAGTTCAAAAAGTTTGTTGGTCAAACCTACCAACTTTCATTGCCCTCAATTGGGCAAAGAGTGCAAAAATTTTGTTGGTCAAACCTACCAACCTTCATTGGCAGAGATAAGCATCTCGGTCCAAGAGTTCAAAAATTTTGTTGGTCAAACCTGCCAACCTGCTTTGGTTGAGGTAACTATCATCCAGGTCAAAGAGTGCAAAAGTTTTATTGGTCAAACCTACTAACCTACTTTGGCCGAGGAAACTGTCATCCCAGTCAATGATTGCAAAACTTTTTGTTGGTCAAACCTACCAACCTCCATTAGCCTAGATCCTCATCTTGGCGAAAGGGTGCAAAAATTTTGTTGGTCAAACCAACCAACCATCTTTAGCCTAGATCCTTATCTCGGCTAAAGGGTGCAAAAATTTTGTTGGTCAAACCTGCCAACCTCTTTTAGCCTAGATCCCCATCTCGGCTAAAGGGTGCACAAATTTTGTTGGTCAAACCTAACAACCTTCTTTAGCCTAGATCCTCATCTCGACTAAAGAGTGCAAAAACGTTTGTGTTGGTCAAACCTGCCAACCTCCTTTAGCCTAGATCCTCATTAATGGTGCAAAAATTTTGTTGGTCAAACATGCTAACCAACTTTAGCCTAGATCCCCATCTCGGCGAAAGGGTGCAAAAATTTTGTTGGTCAAACCTGCCAACCTCCTTTAGCCTAGATCCTCATCTCGGCTAAAGGGTGCAAAAATTTTATTAGTCAAACCCGCCAACCTTCTTTAGCCTAGATCCTCATCTCAGCTAAAGAGTGCGAAAAAGTTTTTGTTGGTCAAACCTGCCAACCTTTTTTAGCCTAGATTCTTATCTCGGCGAAAGGGTGCAAAAATTTTGTTGGAAGGAGTTAGTCAAACCTGTCAACCCCCTTTGCCCCATATTGGGCAAAGATTTGTTAGAAAGAGTTAGTCAAACCTACCAACCTACTTTACCCCCAGTTGGGCAAAGACTTTTGCGCGGTTGGTCCTACTTGTCAACCGTGGTAACTCTCGCCAAAGGCTTTTTGTCTGGCATCGCTCTTGTGCCAAACTTTGTCTTGGTGCGCGCTTCATCTTCCTCTGCTCGGATGTGTTGGTGCACTCTCTCCATCAAGGCTTCCATAGTAAGGGGCAGGGTCATTGTCATTGAATCCTTCAACTTATGACCCACTGGAAAACCCCGCTTGTACTGTGTGATAGCTAGGTTCATGAGGCAATCTCTGATCTGATTAAAAGTCTTCCAATACCAGTTGTTGTAAGACTTCAGTGTTTCCTTCTCACCTATGTTGATGGAAAATAATTGGTCTATCTCCATCGGTGTCTTGGTGTTCGTCCTAAACCTGGTAACAAATGCCTTCGCAAGTTGCGCCCATAAAGCTATGCTGCCTTTTGGCAACCTCTCAAACCATGTCAAGCTTAGGTCGCCTAGGCTAGAGCGAAATAGGATACACATTAGAGCCTTGTTTCGTCAATACACGGCCATAACCTGGCGAAAGTGGCAAAAGTGTATGTAGGGGTCTGACTTCCCCTCATAGATTGTGAACTTAGGCTAGTTGAAGCCTAAGGGCAGTGGTGCGTTCTCTATTGCCGAAACGAACGGCGAGCTTTGCAACCTTGCCAATGCCTTATCGGCTTCGTAGGCAAGGCGTGGTACTGGCATTCTAACCTCGACGCTCCTGTGTGTTCTAGGTGCCAGCCATTGTAGAGCCGAGATCCTCTAAGGGTCATGGGCCTGGGTGTCTTTCCTTCTTTGCTCCATTTCTTCTAGAATAGTTCGCAGATCCACCGATCTGGGCATCTCGATGTGCCTAGATGTTGTTTAGTGCGTATGCGAGGACCGATAACTACTTCCCTCTGTGTAAGACCTTTCAGTCCTCGTTCTCTCAAACCTGGAGTAACGAATCCTGGAAATCCTTGACTGTGTGTCGCCTGTCCTGAGGCTTCTGTTTTCAGTTTGTGATGGTGTGACTTGCCTGTTATGATCTCCTGAGTAGCGAGAGTGCATTCTGCCTTTGCCCATCTATTCTTCTGCTACCCCTTTGCCTTTTATCTAGCGCTTCATGGTCTCCATGTCAGCCACCATTTTCTTTATCAATTCGTCTTGCTCCCTTACGCGATTTTCCAGAACTTGAGGATCCATCCTCCACTTTTGCCTATTAGGGCTTTGAGAGTGATGAGGACTTGAGCCTTCTCCTTCTCGCACGTCTCTTCGTAGGTTCCGTCGTTAGGAATCCAATTCTGCCATAGGCTAAACAAAAGGCAACCTTTCACGCCTCCCGCTCCCTTTCGAGGTTTGCCTATCAATAGCAGAATGTGGTAAGTCTTCGTTATGCGCCATTGAAATTAATTGAAGGAAAACTCAATCAAAAGGTTTGTTCTCTGTCAGATTCCCACAGACAGCGCCAATTGTTCGAGCACGAAATAATCTTCTTATATAATCCTATTGATCAAGTTTTCACTTCTCCAAACGTCGTCACTTTACTACCTGAAAACACAAACATAAGCTAGCCAGCGGAGGTGTGCCGGAAACCTCTCCGATGCCTAAGTCAGCGAAATAGACAATAGACACAAAAGCTCAGTGTATTTGAGAGTAAGAATTGTGATGCTTGTAAATAAGTCCTATCATGAGCTTTTATAGATTCCACCTGGTACAATTCTAGTAGGACTCCAACTCTCCTTATAAGAGTCCTCATAGGAATCATACTCCCAAGGATAATACCTCTCCTGATAACACCCTACTCATTACCAACCAAGTGAGATGGTTTGCACAATCCTAGTAGGACTCTACTTTCCTTAGTAGAATCCTCCTAGGAGTCTCATGCCAAAGGATAATGCACATGCCCAAGGTTAATGCTTATCCTTAAAATACCCTCATCACTGCAAGCCAAGTGAGATGGCCACACCCTCATGCTCAAATATACATTCCTGATCGAGCTGTTTTATCTCGGTCCCCTGCCATTCGGGCCATGTGACCGGAAGCCGAGCTACCAAATGGCACCCTGCTGAGCTACACATAGCTCGGCCCTCTCTATTGACAACATCTTGGTCCGATAAAGGATTACCTTCAGATAGCTAGGTCCAGGCCCTAGCAACCAGCTAGGGGTGCAACTTGGGCGGGCTCCACCCAAGCAACCCGAGCCCAGCCCAAATTTTTTTAGGGCTTGGACAAAATATTTTCAAATTCGGTACGGGTTTGGGCAAAAATTCAGAAGCCCGAATTAAATTTGGGCGGGCTTGGGCAAAGACGTCAAACAACCCGAGCAACCCGAATTATATATATAGATATATAAAAATATTAAATATACATATAAATTATTAGCCATTACATGATATTAAAGTAATTTATATTGTTTAATCATATTGAATATATATTATATATACAAATAACATAAAATCTTACTTTTTTTTCTTTTTATTTTCACTCATAAATTGTAAGGACTACTATAGTGGTATTTCTCTTACATTATATAAATTATTTATTTTGATGGTATTAATGATTTTCTATAAATAAAAAAAAATTGTAAATAGAGTCAAATTTTAATAATTTAATAATGTAGCTGCAAAAAAAAAAAAAAAACTAAAATTCATTTATAACTTGGGCAATTCGGGCAACTCGGACAATTCGGGTTTAACTCGGGTCGAGCTTGGGCAGACAACCTCGGGTTACAATTCGGGCTTGGGTGGGCTTGGGCAGGTCTCAACACAACTTGGGCTGGGCTTGGACAACCTCCCAACCTGACTGAACCCGAGTTGCACCCCTACAACCAGCCTAGTGTCTTCTTAGCCCAAGACCGAGCTACACCAACTCTTATCTCGACCCATTGCCCAACTTCCAAAGAAGATTCTTCCTAGCTCGGCCCAATTTGTTCACAAATTACCCTATCACTATCAATCCCCTCACTAACAATCCCCTCACTATTAATCCCTTCACTATGAATCCCCTCCATTCTATCTCTGAAAACAAACGGGGCCTAATGAAATACAAATAAAAGATTGTGAGAATAAAAATATCACTTGCACTTCTCATAAGTTGATTATTTTTTTCCTCTTATTTTACTTGCATATAGTTCCCACAATATTAACCAATTATACACGCATATCGCCCGATCCAAAATTTCTAATTAAAATAAAATGGGGTTCTACATTATTAGATGAAAGCAACTGGACCAAGAGCATGGCAACGTTGCAATTATACACGTGTATCGCGCGGATCCAAAATTTCTAATCTATATATTATATAAGGAAATGCGAGTTTTTAACGAGAAATCTTTTAAGAATTTTAAATTCTCATTGACTAGCTTTTATGTTGGAAAATTTATAAAGAGGTAGTTGTGAATTGAAATAGACTCCATTTTGAATGAAAGGGTGTAACCTTTCATGGTGTCTTTTTATTTTAAAGGAAGGGTCAAACCTTCTGTAGACGTCCCCGAACGTCCCGGGAGGGAATCCCGTTTTGTTCATTTGGGCTCATTACAGTTCGGACTCAATGTGTCACGGTTCTGAATCTAGTCCCGCAAAGTGCGATGCGAGACCGATAAATCACCAAAGAGTCCAAATCCGGCAAATCGTTTTGGAAAACAGATTTTTAGAAAGAAGTGCCAAACATGGACTGCTTTTCCAGATACAGAGTCGTCACCTAAATATTTTATTTTTGGGGAAATTTAGGAAACCCTGACTTGTTGCCTAAGGCCACGTGTCCGTCATCACCAAAGTTGCCTCGGCTCGGGAACTTGGGTACGATTGGGGAAGGTCAGCTATGAGCACCCCCGCTCGCCCGATCAAAGATCAGCCACTACTAAACATGATATTTTGTTTTTGAAAACACATGTGCTCTTATTCCGGTTTATTAGCCTAGAATTACTATGTGATGTGCACAGCATACAAGTATAGACTGGATTGCCTAAGTTGGAACAAAGCGTCGCATATTCGTTTATTTTGAAAATGGATTGAAGTTTGCTACTCGCAAGTAGGCTAAAACACGGGTTTCGACGAATTATTCCAATTCAAGCAACCCAACTTTCACCCACAGGCATTCAGGCAGTTATATCACATAAGCAGTTAGCCTCATGGTAAGCATGCTATCATGGCAGTCATTCACACGCATGCAAGGATGCTAAAGCATAAGCACTTACCGAGTACTCCGAGCCAAAGAAAGAAGCTAATTAGAAAATATGCATGAATCCTAACCATGCTGAAATGCCTAATGCAACACATGCAAAAATGCAACTAAGATAGGCTCGACTATTCTAAAATGGCATATGAAATGCAACAACTGATACACGTATTCAACTTGGAATTGAAATACAATGCAGTTAGTATGATGCGCCGAGGCCGGTGCATGCAATACAGATGAATGAATGCAAACATGCGAACATATAGATGCTAATTGAAACATGCCCTAAAACTAACCATCATAAGCTGGTAAATAAAAGGGAGAAAGACGTGGGGTTGGAAGGCATGCATCACACACACGCACACGCACACGCACACTCACACTTATTACAACATTGCCATCTCTCAGAGGGTCCAAAAGAATAATACAAATTAACTAACTAACAAGCTAATTAATTTAATTACAAAACCACTTAACTAATTAGCGAATTAATTAAGCTACTAAAGCAGTAAAACAGCCTCGGGAAGAGGGATGAATGTGTGCATGCTCGGCTTCGCTCGGAAATCCATCGTCATGCCACATGTTGCCCCTGCTTACACTGCTCTGCACCTTTGAACACTGCGCAAGTCTCAGGGATGCTTTTGAACCACTCTCTGAGGGTTGTGGGAGGTCACCGGCCAAGTGGAAAGACTACCGGGCATGGGATACTGCTCATCGACCATAAATGAAGCTCTCGGCTAGCAATTCATGGCCGGCCGGCACTGAAGATGGCCGACCGGCCATCTCTTCCTGCAGAATCCTGTTTTGCTGCAGCAGAGGGCAAACAGGGCATGGCAATGCATTTTCAAAGCAATGTGTGCACAACCACCCTCCCTATCATGTCATGAACTCAAGGGAGTTTGGTTCTCAACCCTCGGACCATCAATCACGCATTTCAATGCATGATGGCCAAAGGAGCCAAGTGTGCAACTTTAATATCAAATGAAATGCAGAAAAACACGTAGGGGGGCCCCCAACCTCTATCATGATTAATCAAGAAGCAAGGGATGCAAACATGCAAGCGAAACTAATGCAACATGATCATGTTAAGGTAACAAGCATGCCAAATGCAATGCAACCTAGTCAAGCATACAAGATGCAACATGGACATTCAAGCATGCAAGGTAAACATGTGACAACATGTAAAGGGACAAGATATGCAAACATGCAAAGCAACTTAACAAAAGCATGCCAAATGCAATTAAACAGGCAACAACATGTTAATAGGCCAAGTATGTGACAACATGCAAGGCGAGCATGCAACAACATGCAAAAGATGGACTTAAACCAATATGGGCAGCTCTCAAATAGGCCCAAATCAGTGGCCAAAATGGACTAAGATGATGGCTTGAAAGGCATAAAAATGAAGCTCATGCAATGGTCTATAAATGAGGCATACAAGCACAACTCTCAAATGCACTTAAAGAGTGACAAACATGGGGATATGGCGAATGAATAAGCTCTGAAATATCATACACAATGATACTAAAACATGCAAACACCTCAATATAAGCATGCAATAGGCTTCAAAACTCAAAGCTAAGCATGGCTATTACACTACAACCATGCATGGCAAGCACCAATCGACCATGAGGCCCAAAAACAGAGCTAAGGAAGTCCAAAACATGCACAAAATCAGTTTAAGGCATGGCCAAAAAGTGCTAGAATCAAAGGCCAAAATAGCATGCAATGTAAGCTAGTAAAGAGGATTTGCACTACAAGTATGTGAGACAATCAAGAGGCCACTAAACCTGCAAAATTCAGAGGTATGACATGCCAAATAAAGCCCAAAAACCCACTGAAACATGGTTAATGCATTCAAAAATGAGATGCTCCTTTGATATGCTATGAAGAGGGTTATTCTACACATGCAAGATGGACATCCAATATGGAAAAACAAGCTCTGGACAAAGCCTATGCAGGTCTTAAAACTCATCAAAAATGGCCTGAAACATGGCTTGGAAGCATGCAAATAAGGGCTCCTTTGTAAGGCCAAAAATGCTAGAAAACAAAACAACGAGAGAGAGGGTCACCCCTCTCTGATTTTGGTGCTCAAAACAGCATGCTAGCCACTAAAAATCTGCTGGATTTCAGTGGCTAAAAGGCCAAACAAAGGCCAACACAAATGCTCTAAGGCATGGCTCAAAACAAGGTGAAATGAAGCATGCAAGGGGGTAGATGACCCCCAACGGAAAAATGATCGTAAACAAACATGTTAAGGGCCTCAAAATAAGACTTTTTTCAGTTTACACCAAAGCTCAAATATGCTTGCAAGTATGGCTAAAAGATGGAGCAAAATAAAGCTTAAAAGAGGGAATAGTGTATTACCCTTGTAGCTTCAGCAAAACCAGCAGCTTCTTGGACCAAAAACCAGCTCTTTGAGACCTCTCAAGACCCTTCAAGAACCTTAGATCAATGGTGGAGGTGTGTGCTTAAGAGGTGGTATGCAATAGGCCAAGAACAAGACCCTTTTGAACCCAAAATATAGAGATATAGAGAGAGATATATCTCTTGTGCCTTAGACAAAATTTTTTCAACCTCTCTAAAGGAGAGGGAGAGCCTCTCTTATAGAGAAACAAGAGGGTTCAAGCTTCTTGGAGAAGCTAAACAAGGGTTCAAGTGTCACGACCCGAACCTGCCCCCATGGGTTAAAGACGTAACCGGCCAGTAATCATAAGATTACCTACGGCCTCAAACCAAACCAACCGTATTTTAACAGAGTTAATGGGGGCCAAACGGAAGCAATTTAAAACTTTGTCCATAGAGCTGTGCTTACATGCACGTAATAACATTTCAGACACAAATATGTTAACAACTCACATCAGAAAATAAAGTAACAAAAGGTTCTGTACAGACAGGATCATTAGTCGAAGTCACCTCGTCAAAACTGTACACAACAGATACAGAGTCCTCACCAACATGACAAAATATAAATACCAAACAAAAGGGCGAAGACGAGTCTCGTGCGTGAGATGTAGGGGCTGACTCTCGAAAACTTGGTTGTTCCACACTGGCTTCACTGGGGCTAGGTCTGGACCTCTCTTAGCTCACCTACAAACACATGAATGAGCGTGAGCGAAAGCCCAGTGAATAATATCAAATAAGAAGATACAACAATATGCAGCACAACATATTCCGAACGGCCTTGGGCTCAATTCATATTTCTACTTAACATATATATACAATTTAAGTCAAGTGACTGCGGTTCCAAACATACTGGCCTTGGGCCCATTTATCTTTCCATAACAAATTGGCCTTTGGCCCATTCAGACTTTCGTTCATGTCAAAACGGCCTCTGGCCCATTCATTCTATTATTCAGATCGAACTGTTATTCGTGTCAAACTATTACTTATATCAAACTATCATTTGTGTCAAACTATTATTTATGTCAAACTATCATTCGTGTCAAACTGGCTTTTGGCCCACTCAAGTGACAAACTGGCCTTTGGCCCATTCAGACTTTCATTCATGACAGAACGGCCTCTGGCCCATTCGTTCATGTCAAAACGGCCTTTGGCCCATTCATTTGTGTCAAAACGGCCTTCGGCCCACTCATTCATGTCAAAACGACCTTCGGTCCATTTATTCATGTCAAAACGACCTTCGGTCCATTCGTTTATGTCAAAACGACCTTCGGTCCATTCATTTATGTCAAAACGACCTTCGGTCCATTCATTTATGCCAAAACGACCTTCGGTCCATTCATTTATGTCAAAACGACCTTCGGTCCATTCATTTATGTCAAACTGGCTTATAGGCCTTTCATATCAAACTGTGTCCATTATTCAAATTAATGAACTTTACAAAACTTATATAGAAGTAGCCATTGGACAATAACATATGTCAGATATTACTCACAGTGATCGGTTGGTTGAATTGCCCTGGAGCTTGACCCTACATATCACATAACACATATGGGTCACAAATAATTCAATCCGTTCTTTAGTTCAGATATTCCTCTTTAGGCTTCATTCTTATTTCCTTAACTCAATTACAATGCTCAATGTATGCCTAAGAGTGCTTAGAAGTGAAAGGGAACGGAAAAACAGAACACATAATGCATTTCCAAAATTTCAGAAAACAGGGTCCCCGCTCGAGCGTGAAATACCCCGCTTGAGCGGACCCTTAAGGCCTGCAAAAGTACTGGTTGCATGAAAAATACGCTCGAGCGTTAAATATAGCGCTCGAGCGGAAGGCCTGTCTACAAAGCTCCCCCGCTCGAGCGTGAAATACCCCGCTCGAGCGGACACCAAGTCTGCAAAAAGTGATGGGAGCACGTATTTCCCGCTCGAGCGGACATCAAAATTCTGGGTTTTCCAGATTGAGTTCTTGAGCTCCCTTCAACATTCAAACCATCATTTCTTGCCTTTAGTGGCTCCAATTTCACATATACTTGTACTAACATGGTATAAACACCAAAACACATCTTCATGGAGCCCAATTTCATAGATCAAATACATGCGTGGCTCAATTTAGTTCAAGCTCAACTCTATCATACACATTCATGCATTCAAAGCTCCTATCTTTAATTATTCAAACATGCATGTTAATCTTGACTTCATTTCCATTCCAAATAATGCAAATGGTGTTCATTCTCATGGAGCTCAACAAAAACATGCTTGCATGTATGATTCAACACTCACATTTCCATATTCAATTTAATACATGCTAGATTATGCAATTCCACAACAATTATATACATGCATGCCTTCATTGACCTTCAATTGAACATAAACAACACAATTTCCTTATAATCAAGCTAACTCATGTTCTTGGTCATTAACCACACTTGAATTTACAAATTTACAAACAAAAATCCATGAGTTTACTTACCTAAGAGTTCAATCTCCCAAACTATAACAAAATCTTGGGCTTGATCTTCAAGTCCTCCAAACCTTGAGCCAAAATCACCCAATTCTCTCCCTCTCTCTCTAACAGCCGACCCTCCTCTTTTCTTCTTAGGGTTGATCAGCCAAAATCAATGTAAAGGGAAGGAATTGGTTTTAATAAGGCTTATAATAGCCCCACTCACATATTGTTTTAACATAAAATAATTGGGCACTCAATTTAATCAGTTTAATCTGACCAGAATCAATTTCTAATTAAATTTCACCGTAGGTTCTAAAAATCATGCCAATCACAATGGCGTAACCAATTTCAGGTTCCGTGGCCGATAAGGCCCTCAATTTAATTTCCAAAGCAGATTATTCAAACAGATATTCCTACGGTGAACAGATAGAAATTTCAAAATCGCATATATTCACATAATGGCACATAAAATCATGCTAAACACATAATCATACTCAAATTAAGGACCAATTAGCATTCTACGGAACAGGGATATCACAGTCTTCCCCCCTTTAGGAAGTTTGGTCCTCCAAACTTAATTTACCTTTAGTCGAACACAATTCGGAACACTTTTCATTCGACGGTTCCAATCCTTTTCGATAGCCATTCACTTAGTCTCAAAATCAAGCAACATTCTGTTCTCAAAGTCAGAGACCTGCCTTTCCTCCATACAAGGCTTGTATGGTGCCAAACTGAAACTAGAGTGCGAGCTGTTATTGTAAGCAAAGTCTGTCAATGATGGATAGATTTTTCCAATTCCTCAAAAATCTAAAGCATACATTTGGAGCATTTCTCCCAGAATCAAAAAAAGTTCTTTCTGATTATACATCAATTTGCGGATAGGAAGTAGCGCCGAATCATAATTCAGTCCCCATTGCCTCTTGAAGGCTTGTCAGAATTCAAACACATTTCAGAATTTCTGTCTAAACAATAGACACTGGGACCCCATACAAACAAGCAACCTTATTGATGTAAACAGTGGCTAGTTTACTAGCATCATACGAAAATGTCACAGGGAGGAAACGAGCAAGTTCAGTAATTCCACATACAACAACCCAAACGGGATTTACACCTTGAGTACTCAAGGTAGCCCCACAATGAAATTCGTAGTCACATATCCTATTTCCATTCCGAAATAGAGAGAGGTCGAAGTCGTTCTGTCACTATTTGATATTCGACTTCAACCTGTTGGCACTGAAAAATATTCAGACACAAATTCGCTAATTGCCCCCTTCATGGTAGGTCACCAACAAATTTATTTCAGATGTCAGCTAACTTTATCACAGAAGTTCGGTCTATTCCCTTGTCACAAAAGTTCAATTCATTCTTCAATAATTCCACAATTCACAATCCGATCCGGTATTTAGTTCAACGACTCCTCACAGTTATCCAAGGTCAATCAAAAGTTTCCAGGAATTCAAAGTGGATCCGGACATTGATCCCCGAGTCAACTAGGATAATGATGAAGCAATCAACCACACGACATACGTAACTCATATACCCCCATAGTAGCAATTGTAAAGCACAATAACACCAATGCAGTCCATTTCTAACATAATACACGTGTTCTCAATTCGTTCAACAGTTTACAGTTTCCAATTCAGTTCAGTATTCAATTCTCTGTTCCATCGAGTCTCCCCACATTATCTGATAGTCGTCAAAAGCATAAGGCAATTCATATACTAATCCCCATGGCATCAAAGGTAATACTAAAACAATCAATCACGTGTTAAACACAATTTACACATCCTCAAAGCCCCAATCACAGAATATGACGACACTGAGCAGTTATTCACAAAGCGTACTGAATTCACGCACTTACGGACAATCAGGGTTTTTTTTTTTTTTTCAAAGTTTCTTGGATGTTTAAACATCTACAAATTACAAAAGGATGACATTCCGGAAAAAACAAAAGAATAATCGTCTCGGAATCGAAGCACACCCGTTCATGACCGTCGGTGGCCGACTCGAGATCGATTAGTCAAACCCACCCGTACAAGACCGTCGGTGGCAAAAAGATATCCCAACAAAGGTGCTACATAGGCTTAACGTCCCCTAGCACGAAAGGACACCCTGAGAATGTCATCAAAACAAACATTATACCACTCACTATAACCTGATTCCCCAAAATCTGATAACACTGAAGCAACTACTCTCCCTTACAAAACATATTATGTTCAGTCAAAGACAAACATTCAGTACGACTTATAATCAAATCAATCTTTTGTCATCGGTTCCCATAGCGTCAAACAAACAAGGATGGGACGATATACAAGCATTGTTCCTTAAGACACCCAATCAGGGAGTTGCACAATTCGGTTCATTTTTTAACACATGTCCTCAATAGTTGGGGGCTGGTTCTCAACAGTGTTCATGGTTAGAGCAATCTGTCATAGTCCACAGAAGGTGTTTCAAATAGGTAAGTACTCTAAACAGATTCAAGTTTTGGGTCTATCAATTTTTCTGCCAAGAATAATCTAGCTATTTATTTACAGTCAATCCTCAATCCCTTTTTACAAAATTAAATCAGACAGAGGGTCTTATCAAACCAATCTCGACACAGGTCTTGCCAAATTAAATCAAACAAAGGTTCCATCAAATCATATCAAATGAGGTTTCCATCGGAACAATATCAGGCAAAGGTTCTATCGGATCGAATCAGATAAAAATTTTCTCAAATAGGACACATTCGGTTCTGTAAGGCATACTTCGTTTGCTTAGGTACATGGTTAATAGTTTCTCAACTGCCCTAAGTTCATCAGTTCTCAGAGTCATATCAAAATCATTCATCTCAACTGTTCATATCAAAGTATTTCAAGTCATGTACAATATGGCATTGTCCACATGAATTCAGGTATAGTTGCATATGCATGTAGTTGTTCATGTCGGGAGGTACGTATCATAATCAGTATAGCAGTTCCCGAATAAGTCTTACATGCAAGTACATGGTGCACAATAACACATTAAACAAAGTTCCTCGGTTGTACATAAGGTAGGGTCTGTTATACAAAAGTTCTAAATCAGTCACAAAACATAGGCTTACGAGTCAAGCTCAGTTTAGTCACATAGTTCAGCCAATTTTCTACCAGTCCACATACATGGTCCGTAATTTGCAGAGTTAATCAATATCCCAATACGTATTTCACAGCTTTCCCAAATGAAGCACATACATTCAATGAATACGATCTCGATCTGATGGGTCTAACCAATCTAGATACACATGCAGCAGATATGAAGGAATATGCCGATCCGAATCAAATAATATCCCAAGCAAAATGTACACATGTACTAATTCAGAACCAATCAACACATAGGCATTCGTTTATAAACAGTATAGATACCTGGGATAACGGTTGCAGTATTCTGAGGGCTTTCTGGGACGAGTGCAATTACTCTATCTCGATTAGCAATTCCTATCATTGGTACGAATTCAACTGAGGCAGAAGATTTGTTCACATTTGTTCAGTTCGGGGACAGTCCCTTACCATATGGTCCATTCTATCACATCTATAACAAGCCCCAGAAAATCTGATAACAACTCTTCGGTGTTTCTTACATTGGTGGTGGCAAAGGTTCTTGCCGTAGCGGCAACTGACGCTGTTGTCTTAAGATCTTTGCCATTTCTTGTACTACTCTTTCCAGACTATCAAGTCGGGCTGTGGAAGAGCCCTCTAATCCGTATGCTCTTACTTCATCCATACTCTACACAATCTTTTATTAAGCCTTGCCAAATACTGGGGTGCCAAATACAAAAATAAACACAGATACACATTGGTACATTCGCACATAGACACATTATTATATTCTCGTTTTATGCACCGTCTCAACACAATTAATCACATAGGTAACAGATGATTGCATACTTATTAGATATCGCATGCTGAACATTTACTAAGTAATTATATACTCAAATCATGTTCATATTTCACATAGGCACCCATTGGCAGAATCGAATGCACATAAGCAACTTTTCATGGTTCATATGTTCATGTATGTGCACTATAACAAAACAAATTTTATTGTACACGATAGTGTAACAATTCATATCTCATATTCAAATCAAGTGTGGTATTTCCTTTAGCGTAACATATCATGTTGGTCAAGCATAACGGGTAACATATCTCATTCATAGGCCACGGTATTGTTTCCCCCGGGCGAGGGCCTGTACCACGGTGTAGCACGTCCGCGGGGGACCTCGGCTACAGTTCGGACTCTCGATTTTGTGTCGCGGTTCTAAATCTGAACCAAAGAGTCCAACTCTGGCAAATCGTTTTGAGAAAAACAGATTTTTGAAAAAGTAGTGCCAAACATGGACTGCTTTGCCAGATTACAGAGTCGCCACCTAAATATTTTTAAAATGGGGAATTTAGGAAACCCTGACTCGGTGCCGAAGGCCACGTGTCCGTCATCACCAAAGTGACTTGGCTCGGGAGCTTGGGTACGATCGGGGAAGGTCAGCTATGAGCACCCCCTTTCGCCCGGTCCGAAGACGGTCTCTACTAACCGTGATATCCAATTTTGAAAACTTTATGCGTTCTTATTCCGATTATTAACCTAGAATTATATGTGATGCGCACACACAAAAGTATAGACTAGATTGCCTAACTCGGAAATAAACATTGCATATCCGTTTTGTCTCGAAAAACGTGTTGGTTTTTGCTACTCGCAAGTAGGCTAAAATACGGATTTCAATGAATTGTTCCAACTCACGCAATCCAACCTCCACCCACAGGCATTCAAACAGTTTATCTCATGTAAGCATTTAGCCGCATGGTAAGCATACTGTCATGGCAACATTCACACGCATGTGGTATGCTAAAGCGTAAATACTTACATCGTACTCCGTGCCAAAACAGTAAACTAGTTAGCAAACAAGCATGACCTAGTTTATGTTAAGTGACTAATGCATCGCATACGGGATGTAATCTAGACAGGCTCGGCTATCCTAATCATGGCACATGAAATGCAACAGCTATCACGTATTCAATTTGGAATTGAAGGTACGATGCAGTTTGTATGATGTACCGAGCCCGATGCATGTCAACAAATGCATGGATGCACGCATGCATTGCATAAGGTATGTTAAAATAAACGTGCCCTAATCTACCATCATGAGCAGGTAAATAAAAGGGAAGAAAGAAGTGGGGGTTGGAAGACATACACACACTCACCCACACTTATTACACTTGCGCCCTCACTCGGAGGGACCAAAATAATAATACAGTCCCAAAATAAATGAATAAATATTACAAATTCTAATTACTAAAATTAAAGCAAAATAAATGCAATGGGGGGGGCCTCAGCCCTGCCTTGGGATGCGCGAGTGATGGATGCTCGATCCGACTTGCCCGGAAAACCCACACCGCATCACTGCTGTCTCTGTTCTTACTGCCCTGCCTTTCCAAAAATTCCCAAAGTCCCAGGACACCTTTCTTGGGCCTTGAAGAACACCATCGGCTGGGGGAAGTTTCCATCGGCTGCTGACAGAGGCTACCGGCTGCTATGGAGTCCACCGGCCAACAACAAAATGCCGGTCGGCACTAAAGAGTGCCGGTCGGCACTAAATTCCTGCAGGAGACAGTTTTGACAGCAACAGCAGACAGCAGTACATGGCATGGATTTTTAAGCATATGTAAGCATGGCCAATGCCTCCTATCATGTTTGGGGACTCAAGGAGACATGGCCCTTGGTTCTTGGGCCATCAATTATGCGTTTGATGCATGATGGCCTAAGGAACCAAGGTTGCAACTTTGATGGTAATGCATGCAAACAAACAAATGAAATCCAAGGCCTTATCATATGTTAGTCGAAGGTCTTGGTGACCAAGAATTGAGACGAGTTGCACCACTTGAAGTGTGAACTCCTCTCAATCCTATGCTTGGCTTGACAATCCCCAAGCCAAGCCATGGAATGCACATATGCAACATAGCTCAAATGATGCAACAATGGGACTAAGATGCAAGGCCTACCAAGTGTCATGCAACTATCACAATAGGCATGCAAAATGCTAGAGCATGCAAGGTATAAGTGGCATGCAAACATGGGCCAATCAAGCATATAACTAGCATGTACTCAAGGCTTCATCAATCAAACATGCAACACCCATGATATAAGCATGCAATGGTGTACTCAAACCATAGAGGGCAGCCCTCAAACCAGCCCAAAACAGTGGCAAAACATGCCTCAAAACATGGGCCAAATGCTATACAAACATGCAAGTTCATGGGCCTAAACCTAAGGCACCAAAAGGAGCATCTTGCTACCACTTACACAACCACTCATGGCATGAATCTAACAACCAAAAAAAAACAGATTTTTTAGTATGCAAAATGACACCCAAATCCCCTCACATGGCACCCCAAAATGCATTAATCATGGAAGCATACACAAGGCCTATTCTTAGGCATAAAAGGACACACCTTTGAAACATGAAAGAGATGACAAGCACAAACATGTGAGCATGATTTAGGGACTGAAATGTGATCTAAAATGATGCCAAATCATGAGATCAAGGCAAGCTAAACATGCTAGAGACTCACACACCCAAGGCTAGCAAGCCAAAATGCAAAGTGACTATATAAGGCATGTCATGGATGGCCTAAACAACCAAAAACAGATCTTATACATGGAAAAACAAGCACATTTCCAGCTTATGACCATCCACAAAAACAAAAGCAAGATAGGCTAACAAAGCATGCAAACTTACGGTAAATAGAAGAGATTACAAAGCAAGTGCATGATAGAGTTACCAAACATGGTTGAGCCCTTCTTAAATGTTGAAGAAGGACTCAAAATGAGCCTACTTACAGTTTATTACATGCTCAAAAACAGATTATACACAAGCCAAACATACTATGCAAGATTATGGCATAAAGAGGGCTAATGACATAGGTGCTAGATGCAATCACCAAACAGCAAGGGGTCCTCAATCAACATGAAGAGGACCCCAAAATAAGACTATTTGAAGTTTGGGTCGGAGCCCAAAAGTGCTTGCAAGCAAGGCTAAGAGATGATGCAAGAAAATGCTAGTTTGAGGGAAATAGACACTTACCCTTGAAGACCAATGAACCAGCAGGTTTTGATCCAAGTTTAGGTGCTCCTAAGCTCTGCAAATGACCTCCAAGTCGCTGGAAATGGAAGTGGTGGTGTTGTGCTATGGGTTGGTGAAGGAATGGTCCAAGAACAAGGTTGTTTGGAGGTGGATTGAGAGAGATATGGAGAGAGGGGGTGGGATCTATATGTATATATCAGATATACATATATATCTGCTGGTTTTTTGTTCCAAATCTCCAACCCTCATCAAAGGAGGAGAGGGCCTCCTTATATAGGCAATGTAAAGCCAAGACTTAGAGGCTAAGTCAAGAGAGGGAGGTTCAAGAGGTGCAAGAGGTTCTTGGCTTCTAAGAGAAGCTAATACAGCTGGCCAAGCTTCTCCAAGAAGCTTGGCCAAAGGTTCAACCTTCTAGAAGGTTTATGGGGTCAAAAGGCTCAAAAGGTTGCAAAATAGGCACATGTATGCACGTGGATCTGATTCTGTGCATCCCAGCTGGCACAGCTGGTATGCACCAAGCTTGGGGGGTGCAAAGGGTTCAGGTCGGCCAGAAGGTTTGATCATCGGCCAAAATAAAGTGCCGGTCGGCACTTTATAGTGCCGATATATGATTCCGTGGTCAAAATATGGCCGGTGGGTATGCAAATCGAAGCCCCGGAAGTTAGCTTTCCAACCGCGCAAACCTTGCATCAAAATTCCTCCTGTGCAAAAAGTTATGCCCTTTTCCGTGAAGTCGCGCAGACTCGATCCAACCGGAATGATGCCCAGCTTCAACCAATCATACCTCCCCCACCCGGACTTGGTTTTGAGAGATTCTTGAGTGCAGAATGAACCCCCGGAAGTCTCCTTTCCAATGGTTATGGCCTCATAGCTTAACTCCAAGTGTGCCGGTGAATAAGCCCGATTCAGCGAGGGCTGCTCGACCCTCTTCTACCCGAATTCATGCCGAACCTCTTCTCCAACCTATTTCTCCCCTCCTCTCCTCTTCTCTTCAACTCCAAACCCCTAAACAAAGTGTTTGGAAAGATTTGCCTCTCTTCTTGCCGAAGAAATTGAACCTGTGCCCTGCACATCTCTCAACACCGAGCAAACCATCAGTAATGCCCAAGTCTTGAGGGCGGTCAAAAATGGGGTGTCTACACACGGTATTATTTCCCCCGGGCTAGGGCCTCATGACCATAAGCCACATTATTATATCCCCTGGGCGAGGGCCTCTGCTACGGATACCGCAATTACGTTCAAAGAAAATTTAGACAATCATCCATTCATACAAAACATAGCATTTCAGGGAACTTGTCATTTCATATCATCAGAAAATAATTAAAGTTAAACATGACTTTACGGAGTTATTACTCACCATCTGATTAAACTTGCATTATACTTTACACAAAAGATTCACAAGTATGCATATACCAGAGAACATAAATATTCAAACGGTAATTCACAGATTTATAGCACATAACTGTTCATATCGAAACACTTAAGCATATTCTTGATGCCTTCAGATTCATATTTATCACATGAATGCATCCTAGATCTTTTCTAGACGCTTATTTCTCTTTTTGGACAGTGTGTGAGTTATTAACTCGTGCTCTGATACCACTCTGTCACGACCCGAACCCGTCCCCATGGGTTAAGGACGTAACCGGCCAGTAATCATAAGATTACCTACGGTCTCAAACCAAACCAACCGTATTTTAACAGAGTTAATGGGGGCAAAACGGAAGCAATTTAAAACTTTGTCTATAGAGTTGTGCTTACATGCACGTAATAACATTTCAGACACAAATATGTTAACAACTCACATAAGAAAATACAATAACAAAAGGTTCTGTACAGACAGGATCATTAGTCTAAGTCACCCCGTCAAAATTGTACACAACAGATACAGAGTCCTCGCCAACATGACAAAATATAAATACCAAACAAAAGGGCGAAGACGAGTCTCGTGCGTGAGACGTAGGGGCTGACTCTCGAAAACTTGGTTGTTCCACACTGGCTTCACTGGGGCTGGGTCTGGACCTCTCTTAGCTCACCTACAAACACATGAATGAGCGTGAGCAAAAGCCCAGTGAATAATATCAAATAAGAAGATACAACAATATGCAGCACAACATATTCCGAACGGCCTTGGGCCCAATTCATATTTCTATTTAACATATATATACAATTTAAGTCAAGTGACTGTGGTTCCAAACATACTGGCCTTGGGCCCATTTATCTTTCCATAACAAATTGGCCTTTGGCCCATTCAGACTTTCGTTCATGTCAAAACGGCCTCTGGCCCATTCATTCATGTCAAAACGGCCTCTGGCCCATTCATTCTATTATTCAGATCGAACTGTTATTCGTGTCAAACTATTACTTATATCAAACTATCATTCGTGTCAAACTATTATTTATGTCAAACTATCATTCGTGTCAAACTGGCTTTTGGCCCACTCAAGTGACAAACTGGCCTTTGGCCCATTCAGACTTTCATTCATGACAGAACGGCCTCTGGCCCATTTATTCATGTCAAAACGGCATTTGGCCCATTCATTTGTGTCAAAACGGCCTTCGGCCCACTTATTCATGTCAAAACGACCTTCGGTCCATTTATTCATGTCAAAACGACCTTCGGTCCATTCGTTTATAACAAAACGACCTTCGGTCCATTCATTTATGCCAAAACGACCTTCGGTCCATTCATTTAGGGCAAAACGACCTTCGGTCCATTCATTTATGCCAAAACGACCTTCGGTCCATTCATTTATGTCAAAACGACCTTCGGTCCATTCATTTATGCCAAAACGACCTTCGGTCCATTCATTTATGTCAAACTGGCTCATAGGCCTTTTATATCAAACTGTGTCCACCATTCAAATTAATGAACTTTACAAAACTTATATAGAAGTAGCCATTGGACAATAACATATGTCAGATATTACTCACAGTGATCGGTTGGTTGAATTGCCCTGGAGCTTGACCCTACATATCACATAACACATATGGGTCACAAATAATTCAATCCGTTCTTTAATTCAGATATTCCTCTTTGGGCTTCATTCTTATTTCCTTAACTCAATTACAATGCTCAATGTATGCCTAAGAGTGCTTAGAAGTGAAAGGGAACGGAAAAACAGAACACATAATGCATTTCCAAAATTTCAGAAAACAGGGTCCCCGCTCGAGCGTGAAATACCCCGCTCGAGCGGACCCTTAAGCCCTGCAAAAGTACTGGTTGCATGAAAAATACGCTCGAGCGTTAAATATAGCGCTCGAGCGGAAGGCCTGTCTACAAAGCTCCCCTGCTCGAGCGTGAAATACCCCGCTTGAGCGGACACCAAGTCTGCAAAAAGTGCTGGGAGCACGTATTTCCCGCTCGAGTGGCGCTTCCCCCGCTCGAGCGGACATCAAAATTCTGGGTTTTCCAGATTGAGTTCTTGAGCTCCCTTCAACATTCAAACCATCATTTCTTTCCTTTAATGGCTCCAATTTCACATATACTTGTACTAACATGGTATAAACACCAAAACACATCTTCATGGAGCCCAATTTCATAGATCAAATACATGCGTGGCTCAATTTAGTTCAAGCTCAACTCTATCATACACATTCATGCATTCAAAGCTCCTATCTTTAATTATTCAAACATGCATATGCTAATCTTGACTTCATTTCCATTCTAAATAATGCAAATGGTGTTCATTCTCATGGAGCTCAACAAAAACATGCTTGCATGTATGATTCAACACTCACATTTCCATATTCAACTTAATACATGCTAGATTATGCAATTCCACAACAATTATATACATGTATGCCTTCATTGACCTTCAATTGAACATAAACAACTCAATTTCCTTATAATCAAGCTAACTCATGTTCTTGGTCATTAACCACACTTGAATTTACAAATTTACAAACAAAAATCCATGAGTTTACTTACCTAAGAGTTCAATCTCCCAAACTATAACAAAATCTTGGGCTTGATCTTCAAGTCCTCCAAACCTTGAGCCAAAATCACCCAATTCTCTCCCTCTCTCTCTAACAGCCGACCCTCATCTTTTCTTCTTAGGGTTGATCAGCCAAAATCAATGTAAAGGGAAGGAATTGGTTTTAATAAGGCTTATAATAGCCCCACTCACATATTGTTTTAACATAAAATAATTGGGCACTTAATTTAATCAGTTTAATCTGACTAGAATCAATTTCTAATTAAATTTCACCGTAGGTTCTAAAAATCATGCCAATCACAATGGCGTAACCAATTTCAGGTTCCGTGGCCGATAAGGCCCTCAATTTAATTTCCAAAGCAGATTATTCAAACAGATATTCCTACGGTGAACAGATAGAAATTTCAAAATCGCATATATTCACATAATGGCACATAAAATCATGCTAAACACATAATCATACTCAAATTAAGGACCAATTAGCATTCTACGGCACAGGGATATCACATCAAGCTTCCTCAAGAAGCTACAAAGGTTCAAGCTTCTTGGAGAAGCTAAAAAAGGTTCAAGGTTCCTCAAGAAGCTAAAACAAAGGTTCAAGCTTCTTGGTGAAGATAAAAAAGGTTCAAGCTTCCTCAAGAAGCTAAAACAAAGGTTCAAGTTTCGTCAAGAAGCTAAAATAAAGGTTCAAAAGGTTCAAGTTTCCTCAAGAAGCTAAAACAAGGGTGAAAATCCTCCATACACGTGTATGAAGGGGGTTAATTGTGCGTGCCAGTTGTGCCAGCTGACACTAAATATCTGCATAAAGCAGACGAACAGGGTTCGGCCAGCAAAAAGGCCGATTGACCAAAACAAAGGGCCGGCTGTAGACACCCCATTTTTGACCGTCCTCAAGAGCGGGACGTCACCGCTTGAACACTCAGTGATTATCCATGTTCGTGTTCGTTTGGAGTTCCCGGAGTTCTCGGCTACGCGCCTTGCCTCAGGACCTCCGAACTTGACCGTTTTGTGTCTGGTTTTGCACCAAACACTTGTGCTTTGCCTTGGAGGGGTAGGGAATGCCTTGTGAGGCATCCCCACACACCACCGACAGTGGCTAGAGGCCACCGGCTGGTTGGTGTTGCCATCGGCACTATATTGTGCCAGTCGGCACTCTTTTGTGCCGGTCGGCAGTCAATTTTGTCAAAATGACAATTTTGCCCTGCCGACTACTGTTCAGTTGCTTTTTGAGATATTTTTAAGCAGCTGTATGGCATTTGTTTCCCCTCCATACACGTGTATGGAGGGATGAGCCTTTGGTTTGCTTGGCTTGTAAGCTTTGTTGCCTATAAGAGAAGGCTCTCTTCTCTTGGCTCAAGGGTTGGAGAGTTAGACATTTTTAGAGAGAAAAGACCTCAGAGAAGCCCTGGTTTTAGGGTTTGAGTTCTATATCTATCCTATCTCTCTTTTGCTCTCTTGTTTGTACACTAGGTGTTTGTGTCTCACTATTGCACATCAACACCTAGTGTTTCACCTTCCCTTGGCTACTGAGGTTCCAAGAGGTAGTTCTTAGAGTTTTTGGCTGGATTAGAGCTTAAGGAAGCAACAACATCATCTTTGGTGAAGAAGGTCAACAAGGGTGAGAAACTTGCTTTATTTCCTCCATTCTTGCATTCCATTTTTACCTATCTTTGAACTGTTTTTGTGCTTGGTGTTTAATACAAAAAAGTTCTATTTTTTAGTCCTCTTGATAGTTTATTAAGGGTGCTTTGTGCTTTGGGGAAGTTTGGCCCCTCTTAGGCCTTGAAAGGCCTCATTTTTGTGCTATTTTGTGAGAGCTCCGGGATTTTGGTGTTGGAGTCTCTTCACCACTGAAATCTTGAGGGATTTCAGTGGTGAAGATGATGCCTTGAAGTCCCAAGAAGGAGAAGGTCACCCCCTCTCCTTGTTGTCCTTGAAAAGGACCTATTTTGCCTCTTGAGGGAGCCTCATGTTTGGTTGTTTGTTGGTTATGCCATGGCTGTATTTTGTGCTCATATTACCATATTAGCATATTAACATCCTTACATTACATTGGCATGATTGCATACTAGTTGACATGTCTAGGATTGCATCACATAAACATGCATGCTCTACCTCTCGACCAAGTCATGATAGAGGCTTAGCACCCTTGTGTGTTTGTTTGGTTTGCATGCATTTGAAATAGAAGTTGGACATTTGGTTCTTTGGGCCATCATTCATGGAAATGCGTGATTGGTGGCCCGAGAATCGAGGCGCATGCCCCTTTGAGTCATAAATACGATAAGGGGCATGATTGGTGCACACATTATTGGAATTAGATTGCCATGCAAGTTTTTTCCCTCTGCTGCTGTGAGTTGCAGGTTCTGCAGACATTCAGTGCCGGCCGGCAGTATTTAGTGCCGACCGGCAGTCTATTTATGGCCGATGGATGTATTTTGTCCCGGTGACCTCATGCTGATGCCGGTGGAAGTCCTACTCAGCCGATGATGTCCCTCAGTGTCCTGGGAGACACTCCTGAGACTTTGGCAGTCTTCTGAGATGCAAAGCAGGGAAAACAGAGGCAATCTAAGCATGGCAGTGCAATTCCGAGCAATTCCCGAGCATGCGTTGCATCCGGCCCTCATCTCGAGGCGGTTTACTGCTTTAATTAGATTAATTAATTTATTTGATTAATTTAGTTGGACTGTAATATTTTAATTAGTTTGCATAGCTAATTAATCTGTATTATTCTTTTGGTCCCTCCGAGCAAGGGCATATTTGTAATAAGTGTGGGTGAGTGGTTTGTATGTCTTCCAACCCCCACTTCTTTCTCCCTTTTATTTATCTGCTTATGATGGTAGATTAGGGCACGTCTATTTTAGCATACCTTATGCAATGCATGCGTGCATCCATGCATTTGTCTAAACATGCACCGGGCTCGGTACATCACACAAACTGCATCGTACTTTCAATTCCAAATTGAATACGTGATAGTTGTAGCATTTCACGTGCCATTTTAGGGTTAGCCGAGCCTACTCTAAATTGCATCCTTGCCTGGGTTGCATTAGCCACTTAACATGACCTAGGGACATGCATGTCTGCTAACTAGTTTCCTGTTTTGGCACGGAGTACGATGTAAGTATTTTACGCTTTAGCATACCACATGCGTGTGAATGTTGCCATGACAGTATGCTTACCATGCGGCTAAGTGCTTATGTGAGATAAACTGTTTGAATGCCTGTGGGTGGAGGTTGGGTTGCTTGAGTTGGAAAACTCATTGAAATCCGTATTTTAGCCTACTTGCGAGTAGCAAAACCCGAAACGCTTTCAAAACAAACGGATATGCAATGATTATTTCCGAATTAGGCAACCTAGTCTATACTTATTTGCTGCGCGCGTAACATAGTAATTCTAGGCTAATAATTGGAATAAGAACACGTAACGTTTTCAAAATCGGATATCACGGTTAGTAGAGCCCGGTCTTCGGACTGGGCGAAAGGGGGTGCTCATAGCTGACCTTCCCCGATCGTACCCAAGCTCCCGAGCCAAGACATTTGGTGATGACGGACACGTGGCCTTCGGCACCGAGTCAGGGTTTTCTAAATTCCACCATAAAAAATATTTAGGTGGCGACTCTGTATCTGGCAAAGCAGTCCATGTTTGGCACTACTTTTCAAAAATCAGTTTTTCTTCAAAACGATTTGCCAGAGTTGGACTCTTTGGTTCAAGATTTAGAACCGCAACAAAACAAAACAGGGGAGTCCGAATTGTAGCGAGGTCCCCCGCGGGCTTGTTACAGTTTCTGGCGACTCCGCTGGGGACGTTTAGAGAGCTTGACTCAAACTCGTGATATCCTGTTTTGACTACGTTTATGTGTTTCTTTGCATTGCATGTGCATTGGTGCGCCTAGGACACCGTGTTGGCCATCTGCTATTCTTGAGCGGTTTGCCGGAGGCTTGTCTTGTCAAGGCATGTCCATAAGGCTGACCGGTTGCGGGCTCTGCCAGTATGGGAACACAAACCCCAGTTTTACCGGGGCACCCTTTTCGACCATTCGACCTAGTGCATATTCAGAATCCATAGTGACCATTCCAAACTAGGAAGGTTGCTTACCCGATATAGGTTGTTTGAAGCCGCTGCGTGCGTAGTGAAACCCTAGCTCCTGACAAAATAGGACAGGGAAACCCTACCCCAACATAGGGGTGTATTGGCTCTCTTTTACCTGTTATGTGCTTTTAGAATGTATCTCTGCAGGGAACGCACATATCAGTTTGCAAAGTTTGAGCATCAGGCCCGAGGGCATTAGTATCAGTGTTGTTACGAATCAGTTATGTCTGCGGGTATCAGTTCAGTTTTGAATAGTGATTCTGGGGAATAGTGTTCAGTAGCAGAGTGCAGTTGTTCGACTACACCCGTGTTTGATCTGTTTGGGGCTGAAATGCTGCTTGTTTTCCGTTTCAGTTCAGAGATTCAGAGGGTCGATCCAGAACAGTTAGTGTCTTCTCCTTGCTGAGACAGGACTTAGCATGACTCAGAATTCAGAAGAGATCGTGGTCATGACGGCCGCGTTGGATCAAGGAATCACCCTACACAGTGAAACCACTGTTGACATGCCGCATCCGCCCAGATCGCCGGCCGCGCACCCAGTTTGGGCCCCTCAGCTATGTCAGGCTCGCGAGCCTACTACATTTGAACTAATGGGGATGATAGGTGATCTTCAAAGGTCCGTGACGGATCTCGCCTATGGGATGTCTGTTTCGCCGCCAGCCGCACCATATGCCGGAGGCTTTGTACCCCAAGAGCCCCCGCTATTGGGGCGAATTGTAATTGAACTCAGCCAACCGGAGATGACCTCCAGCTATGGCAACGACGCATCAAACCAAACTCTAGATCAGGCTGAGGCCAGAGACAAAGGCAAGACAAAGGCAGATGCCGACCCCATCGAACAACTACTGTGCTGTGGGCAGTAGAGGCTTTGAAAGCCGAGGAATGAACAAGCAACAGATATCCGCAGTTATGTCAAAAGCTGTGGAGGATGCTTTCCCCACTCCGCCTGAGGGCAATTCCAGTCAATCAGAGAATCGGGAGAGGCCCCGTCATGCCAAAACAGTTCTTCCCCCTCCCAGCCCTGCATCCGGAAAGGATCAGAAACCCAAGGCCGCACCCGCCGATCCGTTTGCTAGTGCATCTAGCAAGAGTGCTCAGGCTCCAAAATACCTGCCCCGAGGGCGCAGGGTCTTCCATGCTCTCTATATGCCATTATCCAAGGCACTTCAAATCCTTGCCGAGAGGGGACACCTTAAACCCCTGGAGCCTCGGCCCCTCCCGAAGAATCTCCCGGCCACACATGATGCTGCTCTGTACTGTGCGTACCACCAGCAGACAGGCCATGCCACCGACAATTGTTTTCGCCTCCGGCATGAGGTGCAAGATTTGATTGACAACGAGGTTATCCTCCCGCCTACCTCAGCGAAGTCCGTCACCACCCAGTTGTTGGATGTTGAGGATACAGATACTGCGAGTATGTAATCAGAAGGTGAACCGCCTGTGGGCAATGCTTGGCGCATTTTTGGATGTGGCGTTTGGCACGCATTTTTGGGCATCTTAATTTTGTAAATTCTGACTTGGGTGTCGAGTCAGTCTTCTGTTTTGTCTTGAGTCTGTCTCATTGTTTTGAGTCAGTCCTTTTGCTTAAGGGTCTGTCTTGTTGTAATGAGTCAGTCCCTCTTGTATAGAATATCAGGTGATTCCGGGGTTGTTGCCTCGAGCACCGTTTTGTAATTATCCTTTTGTTTTTCCTTTTGAACCTGTCTCGATTGAGGAGCCAGTCACAATCAGGGCATCTGAGTGAAACAGCTGTGGCTATCACATTCCGTATTTGTTGCTATGTGAGTCAGCCGTGCCAGAAGATGTGAATGGAACGACAGTGCGTACCGCCTGCTCTCTTGTGCCTTGAACATCGTTGTGATAACCTGAGTTTTCATAAAAACCCTTTCAAACGCTGCGGTGATAAAAACAAAGAGGAAGGAATTCCTCGGGTTTTGCAAAATTTTGACCATTTTGAGAGAAAGAGAGGCATGTTAAGCTTTTAATGAATGAAATCATGCCTGTCAGCGTGAGTACTGAGAAGGATCCTGGCTTGGTCCAGATTGGTTCCACACTTTCTTCAGCGCGAGCGATTTGTCGCTTTCTTAAAAACTTTCAAAAACGAAATGTTTTGCGCAGCCTTGCAAAGACCGGTGTGGAACCGCTCTTGAGATTGTGCAGCCCAGGATCGCTCTCGGTCTCAGGATTCAATTTATCTGTTTCAAACCTGGAATCCGTTCAAAACATTCAACAGTGCCATGAAATGCCTGTGTGGCCCGTTTTGAGGCAGCCCTCGAGCAAGAGGCACCAAAGCCAGATTAAGGAGATCAAATCCCACCAGGCAGGGCTCATGAAGCAGCCGTGATGAACTTTTCTGCAAATCAACACAACAGTCACTCTCCTGGATACAGAGAGGCTTCAATCTCAAAACCATTTGGCATGGGCTTGCTACACTTTTTACCCTTTGAGAGGCTCGCTGGGCCGAAAACCCGGAAGGGCGGTCCAGGCAAAAGTTAGAGCAAAGAAAAGAAAAGACAAAAAAGAAAAATACAAAAAAGAAAGAAAAAAAAAAAGAAGAGAAAAGAACAAAAATAGCAAAGAAAAAGAAATGAAAATGCAAAAGAAAAAGAAAAAGAAAAGAAGAAAAGAAAAAGAAAAGAAAAAAAACATAGCTCGCAAGGTCGAAAACCCGCATTGGGCGCCTTGGCAAAAGTTAGAGCCTAAACAGTGAAGGTTAAAATACCCGAGTGTACCTTAACCGGAACTACGTAAGGCTTGATTCCCATGTTTGGGATACGTAGGCAACTTCATCTTGAAGTCCAGCCCCCAACGCTTCCATAGCGTCTCAGTCCATGTCATGGTTTTGATCACTTTCGCCTCCTCTGAATCCAACGTCTCGATTGCAGCAACCGGGAACTACGTGATCAACTTCCTCTTGACGTCCAACCACCAACACCTTCCAGGTGACTACGTCCATATATTGATTCAAACCGTCTTGTCTCCTCCGCGTCCGAGGGTCCGATCGTCGTCAACAAGGACTGGCTTACAATGTGCCGCGGCATCATCCAAACAAGGGGCAACTTTCCGTTGCCATGCATTGCCATAAGTTGCCCTGAGTTACCGTCCAAACCAGGGGCAACTTTCCGTTGCCTTATCCCCCTTTAAGCCAGGGGCAATTTTCCATTGCCTGCGATCCGAGGTTGCATATCTCGAGGGTAAGTTCCGCGCTCGTTGAGCGTTGACTGTTTGCAAAAATAGTTTTTGAAAATTTTCACTAAGGTTGACTTATTTTCTCGAAAACTATTTCGTTTTTCAAAATTGGACCATGTTTGGACCCAAAAGGAGAATTTTCAGTGCTCACTGCCTGATTCGCATGATTTTCAAATCAAAAATCGAATAAGTGTGTTAATCCAACTCTCATTTTGATCAGAACTGTTTTAAAAAAAAAATGGTCAAAGTGACGAACTAGGGGCACAGTTGAGTCAGGTCTTCTGTCTTTCCCCCGCTAACATGCTTGCCAAGAGGGCACCCTATTCACCAGAAGAAATAGCCGTGAGCTAACAGTGTTGGGCGTGAACCTGTGACTTTCTATTCATCCATCAATCACTCTGGGGAGGGAGGGATGAAAAATGAGAGAATAAAGAATAGAGAGGTGTAAGCGGAGAGAAAAGTAAGAAAAGGGTTTTGAGAGAAAAACCGAGCCTGAGGGCCGAGTGATGTGAGTATCACAAATCAGAAAGGGTGGGATATAATACCCGGAGGAACTGGCTCCCCCGAGATTCGAGGCCTCTCCTTTTGTAAACATGTCCGTGTGTCGTGTCTTTTGATTTGTCGGTTTCGGTTTTGGTTTTGAGTCTTTTCCGAGTGTGTCTCGTTGTGTTTAGGTCGTGTGCCTTTTGTTTCTCTGTTTGAGTCTGTCTCGTTGTGTTCTGTGGTAGGCTCGATACCCTGGTTGAAAACCCTTCTTTATTTCAAAAAATCGTTTGTGCTCAGGATGCTGTGCCATTCTCTACATTCGTGCGAAGCAAGAGAAGAAAAGGAAATTTGGGACATCCGGGTGTGTTTCAACTTCAACCGTTTCAGTTTTCTGATCCGTCTTGTCAGATTGGGTTATTTGTTCAGGGTTTGCTGTGTGCAGAATGAGCCGAGAGCTGTGTTATGAGCTGTATGCAGATCAATCCCCAGTAGAGTATGGGCTGTATTTAGTTCAAGCAGTGGTTTGTATGAGTTGTTTGCTGTTAGTTGGTTGGTTATCCGATTATCATAGTGCAAATGCTCAATTTTCAGACAACAGATCAATATCATTTACATTTGAGGTGTAATATGATGCAATGCAATGCAAGGTATGAAATATACACAAATGTAAACACTTTTTCAGACAAAAAGTTTGTTTCATTTCATATCATCTTTTCAAGTACATAAGTTTTGGAAACAAAATCTGCCTGCGGCAGTACAAAGTACCCTAACTACTGACAAAAGGGGAAAATGAAAAGAAACAAAAAAAAAAAAAACAGCAAAGATCTGTATCCAATGTCAAAATGGCTCTAGGGCCGTCAATCTGTCCTAGTCCTCTTCCTGGACGAGGGTCCAGGAGCGTCATCAACAGGGGCACCACTAGGGGCATCACCATCTGAGCTCGAGTCCGAGCCATCATCAGTCTCCTCCGCCTCTGTCTCTGCCTCAGACTCATCATCCGGAACCGGAGCCCGCGAGCTGCTCCCGACATGAACGCGCCCCCCTCTGGTGCGAGGATATGCTCTGCCATCCGAGTAGAAATGGGAGGTCCAGCTGGAGCGCCACCCACCGGAGGAATCTGGAAGGGAGGCTGAAAAAGCATGAAAGGTGAACACATCAGAATACTGAGAATACGAGAGCAGTGTATCAGTGCAGATGCAGTAATCATGCCAGAATTGTAGAGTAGTGTATGAGTACAGTGTTATGAATGCTGAGAGCAGTTATCAGTGCAGAGTGCAGTGTATGAGTACAGTGTATGTGAATGCCATGAGCAGTAAATCAGTGCAGAATGCAGTGTATAAATATCGTGTATCAGATGCCTGTGAGCAGTTTATCAGATGTTGTGTTATGCATCAGAATATGTAAAGCAGTTTGTGTATGGTTTGAGGCCGTGGTCAGGAACGACATACCGGAATGCTGTAGAGGGCTAGGAGGTCGAATGTCCGCTGTAGCATCCCCATCATGGAGGCATTCATCTCCAATGACTGCCGGGTGTACTCAGAAGACGCCTGCAAAAGTATCAGATGCATCAGTATTCTGCGGAATATCAAACAAATTGAAATGAAATAACAGTGCAAGACGAAGAATGCAGTAATACATACCGGAGGCAAGTCGGGGACACCGACAAACTCGTGGTCAGCTGGTGGAGGAGCAAAGGGGATCTGATAGGTCGCCCCACCCTGTCCTCGGAAAGTCAAAGCAGCGGGCAGAGCAGGCCAACCGGTCCCTCGCCCTCGCTGAACTCCACCCCTGCCACGAACTCGAGCCCTCCTCGGCGCTCCCCCTCCAGCTCCTGCTCCAGCCGCTGGCGCCGCAGGTCTCTCTCTCTCTACTCGGCGGCCGCCGCTCAGAGGTCGCATGATGAAGGTCCGGACGTACTCTGAGTAATCGCCCTCGCCTCTGTAGCCGTCTGCCTCCCAGCCGATGGTGTAATCTGCCATCTGCTCGGCAGTGAAGCGCTCAGTATCCCGCATGTGCTCGGGAGGGTGCACCGGGACTATCTGCTCAGGCAAGCCTAGGGTCTGACGCAAGAAACGCTCACCCAGGTACCAAGCTCGACAGACCGGGCCCTCGAGCAGAATCCGGTAACGTGAGGTATCATCGGCGCCGGCAAACCGATCCCGCGCCACGGCTGGCAGTGGAGCCCACGGCCGCCAGGTGATCTGAAAATGAAATATAATTTGTTATTCGCTGTTATTGAAATATACAGTGGAAAGACGAAGCTTAAATGAACTGCAAGTAAAATATACCTCGGCAGGGGTGATGGTGTCGAAGTAGCGGCGGAAGAAGCTGAAGGTCTCCCGGGGCCTCCGCACGCATCTCCCGTCAAAACGGCGTGAAAAAGGGACGACCAGAGGGGTCTCTGCATCGGGTACAGGAGCGAGCCTAGGAAAGTAGGCGTAAACCCACAACTGCAAGATAAATACCAGTGCATTTATCAGATAAAGCAGAATACAGAATAGAAAGCAGAAATAGAAATAGCAGAGCCTGTGTGTTGTGCAGTGTATTGTGCAGAGTGTACAGTGTGAGTAGTGTACAGTCAGTGTAAGGCAGAGTATGTGGGTGCCGTGTGTACAGTATACAGTCCGTGTGAAACAGACTACAGTGTGTGCAGTGTGCAGAGTACAGAAAATGTAAAGCAGAAATGTAAAGCGGAAAAGGAAATGTACCTCCCAAGCACGCCAGTAACCCCCGAGCAACTGTCCGCTGCCGCGGGAGGCTGAGCTCATATATCCATACAGAGTGGCCAGAGCAGCACCACCCCAGTCATAATGCAAAATATCTCTGACATCCACCAGTGCACTGAGGAGGCAGAGAGGCACTGTGTTCGCCCGGTCGGCGAAGATAGTCGTCCCGAACAGGAACATGAGGAAGCCACGGGCATATCTCTCCACGGCCTCTGGGGTCATCGGAGCTGCGTCAACGAGGAGGGGCTGGACCCGGAACTGCACCTCGAACCAGGAGTACCGGACAAAGCCGGGGCGCGCAAGAGGCGGTGCTGCACCAAGCAAGTAGACCTGAGCTGCGGTCCACTCATCCATATCGATGTCGAAGGGGATCGGATCACCCCCTACCCCGATGCCTGTGAGCATCGAGAAGTCATAAGGGGTCATCGTCATGTCCCGGTCGCAGACAAGTGAAACGAATCGGTGGTGTCCCACCACCTCTCCACCAGAGCGGCAAGAGAGGCTGTCTGCATGTCGCGAGCTGGAGAGTCCCCTGCAAAAGGCGCCAAAGCCAGCCTGGTCTACGATGCGGCGAACTGCGTCAGGAAGCTCATCATACCACGCACGAGCAACGGTGTTCCCATACTCGCGGATGGTATGGGAATCTCCCTGTTTTCAAACAAATAGTTGCAAAGCAGTATAAAATGTACAGTTTTGAAGAAACAGTCAAAAATCGGCACAAATATGGCATGCGTGCAAGCTTATCAGATTCAAACAGATACCGGGTGCCGGTGTGCTTACAGTGAACTACAACGTATGATGCGTCAGCGTGTTTGAGGGTTTCAGTGCAAATCCGGCATGCGTGCAAGTTTTTCAAGATATCGGGTGCCAATGTGTTTACAGTGAACTATAACATATGATGCGTCAGTGTGTTTGAGTGGCTCGGTGTAAATATGGCATGCGTGCAATATTTTCAGATTCAAACAGTTGTCGGGTATCGGTGTTTGCAGTGAAATGCGGTGTGTGCCGTGGTTTGAGTGGTTCAAGGCTAGTGCAATGCGTGCGCGTGTTGTTCTTAAACAGATATCAGTTGCAAGTTTGTTTGTGATCAACTACAATACACAATGCATCAGAATATCAGCGCTGAAGCAATTAAAGAATCTAATCGGCTGTGGCAGTTGACAGTTAAAAGGTTCTACAGTGCAGAAAATTAAAGCAGAGAAAAGATGTTACCTCGGAAGCGCCGAAGGAAAGGTGAGAGGTAGGCTCGCGCAGCAGAAGCTCCGGGTCCAGTGCTCGGTCAAAGCTGCGAAACTGGCGTAGTCCGTCAGGTGGTAGAACATGGATCGCCGGCCGGTAGGTCGCCGGATCGAACGGGCGCTCGCTCAGCGGGAGGAGCTCAACCCCGGGATCCATCTCGTGATCCGAGGGAGTCCCGCCGCGTGGAACGTCGTCGGCCATGTCGGGAATGATGGGAAAATGGTCGAGGAATGAAAATAGGCTCGGAATACGAAGAGTCAACTCGAAAGTCAACCCCGGGAGGGTGGAAAATGGCCGGAAAGGGTCGGGACGGAAAAAGGTATGGAAATGAAGAGGAAATCGAGGGGAACAAGTCCCAAAAAGATGAAAATGGCAAAGGATGTGCCGAAATGAAATTTTGATCGGTCGAAAATGTGCGAAACGCGAAGGTATTCGCGAATCGAACGACGAAATCGAGCCTAAAACGCGAGAAAATGCGAGGATCGAAGGCCGAAAATATTCTAGAGAGAAGGGGGAGGAATTTTCGAGCAAGGAAAAGTGAAAAGAATAGGGTTGGAGGCCCTATTTTAAAACACCCGTAGCGAAATACCAAAACTGTCCCCGATCAGCAACTTTTGGCCGGTCGGCACTATTTTGTGCCGGTCGGCACAATATTGTGCCGGTGGAGTAATTCTGCAGCCGGTGGCCAGCCGGTGGCCACCTAGTCCAGCCGGTGATGTTCCCACAGCCTTGTTTAGGCCATGTGGGTAGTTTCTGGTCTTCATAGCTCAAGAAAGTGCAATAAAGTGAATCCCCGATGCTCAACCGGCCTCCGTTTTGACCTCGGACCGTGTCTTCTGTGCGTGGCACTCAGATTCAAGCAAAGATTGTATCCTTTTGTATCCTTTTGTCTTTTACAAGATTCAAAAGTTGCCCCGTGTGCGTTGCACGCATCCATCACATTGTCCGGTGCGTCGCATCGCGCCGTCCTGCACGTCCCTTGCGACTTGCACCGTTTTGCACTTTCGTGTGGCATGCGTGTCATACTTGCATTTCATTTTCCATTCAATAATGAGCGTGATGCCTCATTTTGCATTTCATTGCATCTCGAGGTACGCGTGCCTCGTTTTGCATTTCATTTTCCATTCAATGAGGTATGCGTGCCTCATTTTGCATTTCATTGCATCTCGAGGTACGCGTGCCTCGTTTTGCATTTCATTTTCCATTCAATGAGGTATGCGTGCCTCATTTTGCATTTCATTGCATCTCGAGGTACGCGTGCCTCGTTTTGCATTTCATTTTCCATTCAATGAGGTATGCGTGCCTCATTTTGCATTTCATTGCATCTCGAGGTACGCGTGCCTCGTTTTGCATTTCATTTTCCATTCAATGAGGTATGCGTGCCTCATTTTGCATTTCATTGCATCTCGAGGTACGCGTGCCTCGTTTTGCATTTCATTTTCCATTCAATGAGGTGCGTGCCTCATTTTGCATTTCATTGCATCTCGAGGTACGCGTGCCTCGTTTTGCATTTCATTTTCCATTCAATGAGGTATGCGTGCCTCATTTTGCATTTCATTGCATCTCGAGGTACGCGTGCCTCGTTTTGCATTTCATTTTCCATTCAATGAGGTATGCGTGCCTCATTTTGCATTTCATTGCATCTCGAGGTACGCGTGCTTCGTTTTGCATTTCATTTTCCATTCAATGAGGTATGCGTGCCTCATTTTGCATTTCATTGCATCTCGAGGTACGCGTGCTTCATGCATTTCATTTTCCGTCTAATGAGGTATGCGTGCCTCATGTCCATTTCAGTTTTGCATCTTGAGGTATGCGTGCCCACTTTGCATTTCATTTGCATTTCATTTCGCATTTTGCATCTTGAGGTATGCGTGCCTCACTTTGCATTTCATTTGCATTTCGTTTTGCATTGCATCCATGAGGCTGCGTGCCTCATCTTGCATCTCATTTTGCATTTCATCGCGCTATTTTGCGCACCTCATTGTTTTCTCCCCGGTCTGGCGAGACCTTAAACACGCACGGTCTAGGAGACCTTAAATCCTTGGGAGGTGCAAAACCTTCACCCGCGTTGTCTAACGCACCGCGGTGTTTTGCGCATTCATTGCATTTGGCATGCATTCCATCACGCGATCTTGCGCAACACTGTCTGGTGCACCGCATCTTGATTCATGCATTGCCCCTCGGTCTGGCGAGACCTAAACACGCACGGTCTAGGAGACCTTAAATCCTCGGAAGGTGCAAGACCTTCGGTGCATTTTGAAAGATGTGCATTGTTACGCACTTTAGTTCTTTCGCATTGTCATGCATCTTTCGATCTACATTTTAGTTCAAATCTTGGGGTACGCGTGCCTCAAATCCTTGAGGCATGCGTGTCTCATTTACATATCATTTTCCATCCCTTCATGGCATGCGTGTCTCACTTGCATCATACATCGCATTGTTTTGTTCGCTCCCCGGTCTGGCGAGACCTTAAACACGCACGGTCTAGGAGACCTTAAATCCTTAGGAGGTGCAAGACCTTCATTCGCGTTGTCTGAACGCATCACGCTGTTTAGCGCATCGCATTAGCTTGTGCATTGCGTCCCATTCGCGCTATCTTGTGCGCCTCGTCGGCACTTGTTAGTGCATTGTATATCATTCGCACGTTTTAGCGCATCTCATGCATTTTGCATGCATTCCATCGCGCTATTCGCGCATCTCATGCATTTACATGCATTCAATTGCATGCACATTGCATTTGTGCATCGCGGTCTAGGAGACCTTAAATCCTCTGGAGGTGCAATTCCTTTGGTGTTTGTCGTGCCCGAACGACTTTCGGTGGTCTGGTAAAGCCACCTGCCTGTTTTTGCGGTGAGTTCCTAGAAGACCAACTGGGACGGTGAAAACTAGAGTTTGAATGGCTTATGCCTAGAACGTAAAGGTTCGGGATTTCCGAGACTAAAGTCTGGTTTAAATACCCAGAGGGTGTACCCTCGGCTTGAAATCTGTATGGAAGCCCCATAGGTTGAGGCGGCATGTTTACGTCTCAATTCTGGATACTGAACCAACCTAGTATATCGCCCTGTTGGGAGAATAGGGAAAACTGCAATCGCAGCCATTGCATCATCTTGCATATGTCATGCATCATTGTAGATAAATCTTGCATATGTCATGCATCATTGCATCATCTTGCATATGTCATGCATCATTGTAGATAAATCTTGCATATGTCATGCATCATTGCATCATAGTGCATTGTCATGCATCATTTGTAAATACTGCATATGTCATGCATTCCAAAAAAAATCCAAAAACAAAAATACTGCATATGTCATGCATCATTCTAAATATTGCATATGTCATGCATTTCACAAAAAAAAAAAAAAACATGCATATGTCATGCATCATTGTAAATACTGCATATGTCATGCATTTCGTTGTAGTATAGTGCATATGTCATGCATTTTCTGTAAATATCCATTTCCATTGCATTGTAGTTGCATGCATCCACTGCATCATCCTCCATCCACGGCTTGCGCCTTTCCTTGTTGAGCTTGGTTTGGTATGTGCTCATACTTTTCACGTCAAAACACAGTTCTGCATGTGTACGCGCCTATTCCACGTTGGTATGTTGGTTTGAGGGTAGCGGCACCTTTTCTGTGCTAGACATGGCTTGTACGTGTACATGCCCTTCCTAGGCAAAACTTGGTTTGGCCTGCGTGCCATATCCATTGTATCCATTGTAGTTGCATGCATCCACTGCATCATCTTCCATTTATGGCTTGCACCTTTCCTTGTTGAGCTTGGTCTGGTATGTGTCCATACTTTTCACGTCAAAGCACAGTTCTGCATGTGCATCGCGCCTACTCCACGCTGGTATGTTGGTTTGAGGTTGCGGCACCTTTTCTGTGTTTAGACATGGTTTGTATGTGTGCATTCCTTTCCTAAGTGAGATACGGTTTGGCCCGCGCGCCATAATCGCATATTACATTGTAGTGTAATTGTTGCATCCGGCATTAGGATCATTATTCTTTCCTCAGCGGGTCGTCACCCCACTTATGTCATTCCACCCAATACTTATCCTTGTGTCCGTCTACATTACTCATAGTTCTGTATGTGTATCGCGCCTACTCCACGCTGGTATGTTGGTTTGAGGTTGCGGCACCTTTTCTATGGTAGACGGACTTGTTACTTCCATCAACCTATTTGACATTTGTGTGGTTTCGAATCGCTCACGATTGAATCATGATTCAATTGCTTTGCATGTAGTTTGCATAGTTTCAATTGCATTGCATTACCATTTGCATTGTTCATTCATCATTTTGTATATATTGCATATCATCTTGCATTCATTGCATTGTCATGCATGTTGCTAACAATATCATACCTGTTAAGCTTGCTTTCTTTGCAGGCACGATATTGTATGTACGGCTCATTTGAGGCCGGTGCAACCGGACGAGCCGCACAGGTATTGTATCCTCCGCGTGAGACGTAGTGAGAATTGCATAATTCTCTTACATCCTTTCTGCATTGTAGTGTAGATTGGCGTATGCTAGCTTATAACTGTCGCATGCGTGCTTCATTACAGCTTTCTTTGCAGGATCATAAGTTATGCTCGGCCTTTTGCATCGTCAGTTGCATCTTGCCCCCGCCTACGGGCGCATACCTTATCTGCGGCTTGTATGCCTGTGCCTGAACTACGCTGGTTTGATTCCTAAAGGGATACGTAGGCAGCTTGCGAGTTCAACCATTTGCGCTTTGTATGTTTGTCCAAGTCTTCGGCCTTGTCAAAAATGGGTCGTCTCTGGGCTTTGACATTCACTCCCGTCATTGTTATGACTTCCGAGTTCTGTCAAAGAGGGGCAACTGTAGACACCCCATTTTTGACCGTCCTCAAGACCGGGACGTCACCGCTTGAACACTCGGTGATTATCCATGTTCGTGTTCGTTTGGAGTTCCCGGAGTTCTCGGCTACGCGCCTTGCCTCAGGACCTCCGAACTTGACCGTTTTGTGTCTGGTTTTGCACCAAACACTCGTGCTTTGCCTTGGAGGGGCAGGGAATGCCTTGTGAGGCATCCCCACACACCACCGGCAGTGGCTAGAGGCCACCGGCTGGTTGGTGTTGCCATCGGCACTATATTGTGCCGGTCGGCACTCTTTTGTGCCGGTCGGCAGTCAATTTTTTCAAAATGACAATTTTGCCCTGTCGACTACTGTTCAGTTGCTTTTTGAGATATTTTAAGCAGCTGTATGGCATTTGTTTCCCCTCCATACACGTGTATGGAGGGATGAGCCTTTGGTTTGCTTAGCTTGTAAGCTTTGTTGCCTATAAGAGAAGGCTCTCTTCTCTTGGCTCAAGGGTTGGAGAGTTAGACATTTTTAGAGAGAAAAGACCTCAGAGAAGCCCTGGTTTTAGGGTTTGAGTTCTATATCTATCCTATCTCTCTTTCGCTCTCTTGTTTGTACACTAGGTGTTTGTGTCTCACTATTGCACATCAACACCTAGTGTTTCACCTTCCCTTGGCTACTGAGGTTCCAAGAGGTAGTTCTTAGAGTTTTTGGCTGGATTAGAGCTTAAGGAAGCAACAACATCATCTTTGGTGAAGAAGGTCAACAAGGGTGAGAAACTTGCTTTATTTCCCCCATTCTTGCATTCCATTTTTACCTATCTTTGAACTGTTTTTGTGCTTGGTGTTTAATACAAAAAAGTTCTGTTTTTTAGTCCTCTTGATAGTTTATTAAGGGTGCTTTGTGCTTTGGGGAAGTTTGGCCCCTCTTAGGCCTTGAAAGGCCTCATTTTTGTGCTATTTTGTGAGAGCTCCGGGATTTTGGTGTTGGAGTCTCTTCACCACTGAAATCTTGAGGGATTTCAGTGGTGAAGATGATGCCTTGAAGTCCCAAGAAGGAGAAGGTCACCCCCTCTCCTTGTTGTCCTTGAAAAGGACCTATTTTGCCTCTTGAGGGAGCCTCATGTTTGGTTGTTTGTTGGTTATGCCATGGCTGTATTTTGTGCTCATATTGCCATATTATAACTTTGTATCATGTTGGTTTTGGTCCCTTATGCATGCTTAGCATAGTTGCCATGTAATGCCTTGTATTGCCTTAACATGCCTTAGGTTGTTAGCCCTAATTTGAGCATGCTTTAGGCTTAGATTCATGAAGATTTTGTGCTTATCTTGACATGTTTTAGGTCTGTCCATAAGTGTTTGGGTTGGTCTTGGCATGCTTAGTATAGCCTATTTGCATTTTAGGCTTGCTAGCCTTGAGCATGAATGTGTAGCATGCCTTGTTTGCATCATTTCAATGGTTTGAGACCATTTGCCATGTTATTTCAGTCCATTTAACATGCTCATATGTTTACATTGCATGCCTCTTTGATGTTTCAAGAGCTCATGTTGTATGTTCCTTGGGAGTGCATGTGTGCATGACTTTTAATTTAAACCATATAGATGCCATCTAAGTGGTCATTTGGGCTTGCTTTGGTGTGCTAAAAATCTGTTTTTAGTTGCTTAAGTCTTGCCATGTTTAGTCTCGTCAAATGTAGTTCAATACTCCTTTGGCTTGCTTTGAATACTTGGCCCCTTTTGCATGCATTTGCATGTCTTGTTTAACATGATTTGGCATCATTTTATAGCATGATTTTAGGGCTCATGTTGCATGCTAATTGTCCATGAAATCTCTTTTCAAACGTGCTTGAATGTTGCTTGTTTAATGCTTAAGGCTTGGACCATAACATGTGTATGTGTGCATGTGTGTTTAGCCTCCATTTTTGGGCATTTTGACTACTGATTTTGGGCCTATTTGGAATGGCCTAAGTCATGTTTAAGTCCACCCCATTGTTTGGTTTACATGTTTGTCTTGTAGGTGTGTTTGCATATTAACATCCTTACATTACATTGGCATGATTGCATACTAGTTGACATGTCTAGGATTGCATCACATAAACATGCATGCTCTACCTCTCGACCAAGTCATGATAGAGGCTTAGCACCCTTGTGTGTTTGTTTGGTTTGCATGCATTTGAAATAGAAGTTGCACATTTGGTTCTTTGGGCCATCATGCATGGAAATGCGTGATTGGTGGCTCGAGAATCGAGGCGCATGCCCCTTTGAGTCATAAATACGATAAGGGGCATGATTGGTGCACACATTGTTGGAATTACATTGCCATGCAAGTTTTTGCCCTCTGCTGCTGTGAGTTGCAGGTTCTGCAGACATTCAGTGCCGGCCGGCAGTATTTAGTGCCGACCGGCAGTCTATTTATGGCCGATGGATGTATTTTGTGCCGGTGACCTCATGCTGATGCCGGTGGAAGTCCTACTCAGCCGATGATGTCCTCAGTGTCCTGGGAGACACTCCTGAGACTTTGGCAGTCTTCTGAGATGCAAAGCAGGGAAAACAGAGGCAATCTAAGCATGGCAGTGCAATTCCGAGCAATTCCCGAGCATGCATTGCATCCGGCCCTCATCTCGAGGCGGTTTACTGCTTTAATTAGATTAATTAATTTATTTGATTAATTTAGTTGGACTGTAATATTTTAATTAGTTTGCATAGCTAATTAATCTGTATTATTCTTTTGGTCCTCCGAGCGAGGGCATATTTGTAATAAGTGTGGGTGAGTGGTTTGTATGTCTTCCAACCCCCACTTCTTTCTCCCTTTTATTTACCTGCTTATGATGGTAGATTAGGGCACGTCTATTTTAGCATACCTTATGCAATGCATGCGTGCATCCATGCATTTGTCTAAACATGCACCGGGCTCGGTACATCACACAAACTGCATCGTACTTTCAATTCCAAATTGAATGCGTGATAGTTGTAGCATTTCACGTGCCATTTTAGGGTTAGCCGAGCCTACTCTAAATTGCATCCTTGCCTGGGTTGCATTAGCCACTTAACATGACCTAGGGACATGCATGTCTGCTAACTAGTTTCCTGTTTTGGCACGGAGTACGATGTAAGTATTTTACGCTTTAGCATACCACATGCGTGTGAATGTTGCCATGATAGTATGCTTACCATGCGGCTAAGTGCTTATGTGAGATAAACTGTTTGAATGCCTGTGGGTGGAGGTTGGGTTGCTTGAGTTGGAAAACTCATTGAAATCCGTATTTTAGCCTACTTGCGAGTAGCAAAACTTGAAACGCTTTCAAAACAAACGGATATGCAATGATTATTTCCGAATTAGGCAACCTAGTCTATACTTGTTTGCTGCGCGCGTAACATAGTAATTCTAGGCTAATAATTGGAATAACAACACGTAACGTTTTCAAAATCGGATATCACGGTTAGTAGAGGCCGGTCTTCGGACCGGGCGAAAGGAGGTGCTCATAGCTGACCTTCCCCGATCGTACCCAAGCTCCCGAGCAAAGACATTTGGTGATGACGGACACGTGGCCTTCGGTACCGAGTCAGGGTTTCCTAAATTCCCCCATAAAAAATATTTAGGTGGCGACTCTGTATCTGGCAAAGCAGTCCATGTTTGGCACTACTTTTCAAAAATCAGTTTTTCTTCAAAACGATTTGCCAGAGTTGGACTCTTTGGTTCAAGATTTAGAACCGCAACAAAACAAAACAGGGGAGTCCGAACTGTAGCGAGGTCCCCCGCGGGCTTGTTACACCGGCCGACTAAATACAATGCCGAACGGCCAACACCTTTGGCCGGTAGCAAGAAAACAGGGCCGGTGGCCTCAAGACATGGCCAGTGAGGTGTGGAGATGGCCAACAAGCCATTCCCTGCCCTCAGAAGCAAAAACACAAGTGTTTGGTACATAACCAAGCACAAAACAAACAAGTCGACAGGTCTTGAGGCAAGGCGTGCGGCCGAAACCTCCGAGAACTCAAGACGAACACGAACATGGATAATCATCGAGTGTTCAAACGATGACGTCCAAGTCTTGAGGACGGTCAAAAATGGGGTGTCTACACCTCTATTTGAATGAAAGGGTGCAAACCTTTCATGGTGTCTCTTTATTTCAAAGGAAGGGTTATGTCCCTTCTTCATACCTTTTCTATTCAAATTGAATAGGTGCCAACAAAGCCTATATAAGGGCAGCCCCACTCCAATTTTGATTGATTCCAAAAATTCATTTTCCTTGCTTTCATTTTGCTCTCTTGCGTCCATTATTCTTCATATTATTTTAAGAAAAATTTCAGAGAGTTATAGAACACAAGGTTCTAGTTCGTCGGACAAAATTGTTTGAAGTGCTACTACAAATTTGTGAAGATCATTGTATCCTGGGAGATAGATGCCACATAACCGTAAGCATCGTAGCGGGGCGAATCTGTCTTAAAGACAGAGTGTCACACACTCGACTTGGTCTTTAATTATTTATTTGGTTCAACAAAATAAATTCTGTAAGTTTTATTTTATTTTGTTTGAATTAGTTTCAATTTATTTTATTACACAAAACATCAGAAGATTGTTTCAACAATCTTAAGACAGATTTGAATTTATTCTGTTTACAGAATTTTTTCGTTTGTTTCCTTTTCTCTTTCTTCTTTTAAGAAAATTATTTTCTATGGATTTACAAAATAATATTCTAGTTGGAAAAACAAATAGTGATTATATGCTATTTGATAGATAGTAGTAATATACTGTCTATTTTCTTTGACAACTAGTACTACGATACTGGTGTCATTACAAATTCAGAATATATTTTTGCAGAATTTTTTTAGAAATTAATTTTGGGTTTTAGAAATTATTTTCTGAGTTTTCATTACTTAAAATTCTGTTTTAGTATTTTAATTATTGTAGTGTTACAGAAATTAATTTGGTTAAATAAAATTTTATTTTATTTCCAAATTAATTGAAAAATAAAAGTTATTTTCTTATTTCTTTTATTTTACAGAATTTAATTTCCTATGTGGAATTAATTTGGTTGAATAAAATTTTATTTTATTTCCAAATTAATTGAAAAATAAAAGTTTTTTTCCTATTTCTTTTATTTTACAGAATTTAATTTCCTGTGTGAAATTAATTTTGTTGAATAAAATTTTATTTTATTTCTAAATTAATTGAAAAATAAAAGTTATTTTCTTATTTCTTTTATTTTACAGAATTTAATTTCCTGTGTGGAATTAATTTGGTTGAATAAAATTTTATTTTATTTCTAAATTAATTGAAAAATAAAAGTTACATTCTTGTTTCTTTTATTTTTACATAATTTAATTATGTGAATTTGGTTTAATTTTCTGTGTGGTGTAAATTCTAATTATAATTTTGTTTAGAAATTAGAATTGATGGCTACTGAAACTAATGCCCAAACAAGTACTACTGTGGTGGATGCAATTGCACCAACCCCCTCTCCTGTGGTGATAGTACCAATAAATCATGGAGAGAAGCTAGAGAAATTCTCAGGAACTGACTTTAAAAGATGGCAACAGAAAATGTTGTTCTATCTTACAACTCTGAACCTGGGTCGTTTCCTCCGTGAAGATGCACCTATCCTGAAAGAGGATGAAACCGACCGGCAAGTGGTTGCTGCGGTAGATGCCTAGAAACATGCCGATTTCCTTTGTCAGAACTACATCTTGAATGGACTTGACAACACATTATACAACGTCTACAGTCCAATCAAGACAGCAAAGGAACTTTGGGAGTCTTTGGAGAAAAAGTACAAAACGGAAGATGCCGGCTCAAAGAAATTTGTGGTTGGCAGATTCCTGGATTTTGTAATGATTGATTCAAAAACTGTGATCAGCCAAGCTCAAGATTTCCAACTCATTCTGCATGACATTCACGCAGAAGACATGTCTCTCAGTGAATCCTTCCAAGTTGCAGCCTTAATTGAAAAATTACCAAAAGGCTAGAAGGAATTCAAGAACTACCTCAAACACAAGCGCAAAGAAATTTCTATGGAAGAATTAATTGTGCGTTTGAGGATTGAGGAGGACAACCACAATTCTGAAAAGCGGGCTGGTAAGCATCCTATGGAGTCTAAGGCAAATGTGGTGGAACATGCTTCAAAAACCAAGAAACGAAAGTCTTCTGGAGAAAGTTCATCACAAGGCTCTAAAGGGGGGATAATAAAAAGTACAAGTTTAATGGCAAATGTTACATCTGTGACAAAGAGGGACATCGGGCCAAAGATTGCCGTAGCAAAGGCAAAAGCAAAAAAAGAACAAGCAAGAAGCCTGCTCAAGCCCATATGACCGAAGTGGACAAGATTTCCAATGATGTAGATGACATCAATCTTTCTGCAGTTGTTTCCGAGGCAAATCTTGTCGGAAATCCTAAAGAATGGTGGGTGGACACTGGTGCTACTCGCCATATCTGTGCCGACAAAAAGATGTACACATCTTATTCTACAGTGGACAATGGTGAACAACTTTTTATGGGCAACTCCTCAACTTCCAAAGTTGAAGGACAAGGAAAGATTGTACTTAAGATGACATCTAGAAAGGAATTCACTCTCAACAATGTGCTGCATGTACCGGACATTCGCAAGAATTTAGTTTCTGGATCTTTGTTGAGTAAGAATGGGTTTAGGCTAGTTTTTGAAAGTAACAAGTTTGTACTTACCAAAAACGGGATGTATGTAGGAAAATGTTACATGTTTGATGGCCTTTTCAAGTTAAATGTAATGACCGTTGTACCCTCAGTTATTAATAATAATACATCTTCTTCTTACTTGCTTGAGTCATCAAATTTATGGCATGGTAGATTAGGACATGTTAATTATGGATCTTTACGTAGATTAATTAATATGGAATGTTTACCTAAGTTTGATTTTGATTCAAATCATAAATGTGAAATTTGTATTGAGGCAAAATTATCTAAAACTTCTTTTCATTCAATTGAAAGAAGTACGGAACGACTGTAATTAATTCATAGTGACATTTGTGATTTTAAATCAATTCAAACCAGAGGTGGGAAAAAATATTTTATCACTTTTATAGATGACGATATTAGATATAGTTATGTTTATTTAATTCGAACCAAGGATGAAGCTTTGGAAACTTTCATTCAATATAAGAATGAAGTTGAAAATCAACTTGGCAAGAAAATCAAGAAACTTCGAAGTGATAGAGGTGGTGAATATGAATAACCTTTTGGTGAATTTTGTAAAGAGCATGAAATAATTCATCAAACCACCGCTCCTTATTCACCTCAGCAAAATGGAATTGCTGAAAGGAAAAATAGGACTTTAAAAGAAATGATGAATGCCATGTTAATAAGTTCTGGATTACCTCAGAACTTGTGGGGGGAAGCAATACTTTCTGCTAATTATATACTTAATAAAGTACCCCGAAAGAAAGTGAATCAAACACCTTATGAATTGTGGCATGGAAGAGTACCATCCTACAAATACTTAAAAGTGTGGGGGTGTTTGGCTAGAGTGGCTATTCCTAGTCCTAAAAAGACTAAGATAGGTCTTAAGACCATTGATTGCATTTTCATTGGTTATGCTAAGAATAGTAGTGCATATCGGTTTTTGATTCATAAATCAGAACATACCGAAATGCATGTAAATACTATTATTGAGTCAAGGAATGCATCATTCTTTGAACATGTATTTCCAAATAAGACTGGACAAGAGACTAGTAACAATAAAAGATCTCATGATGCTATTACTAGTCAAGATCAAGAACATGATCAAGAACAAGAGCAGGAGTTAGACCAAAATGAGGAAGAGGAACCTAGGCGTAGTAAACGTGATAGAACCTCAAAATCTTTTGGTCCAGATTTTCTAACATTTTTGTTAGAAAATGAGCCTTTAACTTTTAAAGAGGCTATGTTCGGTCCTGAAGCTCCTTTATGGAAAGAAGCTGTCAACAGTGAAGTTGAATCCATCTTGCAAAATCACACTTGGGAATTAGTGGATTTGCCACCAGGTTGTAAATCTCTTGGGTACAAGTGGATTTTCAAAAGGAAAATGAAAGCAGATGGATCAATTGATAAGTACAAGGCAAGACTTGTGGTCAAAGGTTTTAGACAAAAAGAAGGTCTTGATTACTTTAACACATACTCACCGGTTACTAGAATAACATCCATTAGAATGCTAATTGCCATTGCATCTTTATACAATCTAGAAATTCATCAAATCGATGTGAAAATCGCTTTCTTAAATGGTGAGTTAAATGAAGAAATTTACATGGAACAATCAGAAGGTTTTTCTGTTCCAGGAAAAGAAAAGAAAGTGTGTAAATTGGTTAAATCATTATATGGTTTAAAACAAGCGCCTAAGCAATGGCCTGAGAAATTTGACAAGGCAATGATGTCAAATGGATTTAAAATTAATGAGTGTGACAAATGTGTTTATATTAAAAACACAGACAAAGGTTATGTCATTGTATGTCTTTATGTGGACGATATGCTCATCATTGGTAGTAATAATGACATGATTAAAACTACCAAGAAAATGTTGAATAAACATTTTGACATGAAGGACATGGGCATTGCTGATGTAATTCTTGGTATGAAAATTACCAAAACATCAGAAGGTTATGCTTTGTCACAATCTCATTACATTGAGAAAATACTTGACAAATTCAGCAAAGATAATGATCATCTTGCTAGAACACCTGTAGATGTTAATTTGTATCTTTCTAAGAATGTACAGAAAAGTATTTCTCAATTAGAGTATGCCCAAATTATTGGAAGCTTAATGTACTTGATGAATTGCACTCGTCCAGTTATAGCTTATGCAGTAAGTAAATTAAGTAGATATACGAGTAACTCAGGAGTAGAACACTGAAAAGCAATTATAAGGGTTCTAAGATATCTTCGATTTACTCGTAACATTGGGCTGAATTTTACTAGATATCCAGCAGTACTTGAAGGATACTGTGATGCAAATTGGATATCGGATACTAGAGACTTGAAGTCCACCAGTGGGTAGGTCTTTACTCTTGGTGGTGCGGCTATATCTTGGAAATCTTCCAAATAGACTTGTATTGCTAGGTCTACTATGGAATCAGAATTCATAGCTTTAGACAAAGCAGGGGAAGAAACAGAATGGCTTCGCCACTTCCTTGAAGATATTCCAATATGGCCAAAACCGGTGCCTGCTATATGCATACATTGCGATAGTCAATCTGCAATAGGTAGGGCACAGAGTCATTTGTATAACGGTAAGTCGCGACACATTCTTCGTCGACATAACACCGTGAGACAACTACTCTCTAATGGAATTATTTCCATTGAATATGTGAAGTCTACAGACAACATAGCGGATCCACTAACCAAAGGGTTAGCAAGAGAGCTAGTTGAGAATTCATCGAGGGGAATGGGACTAAAGCTTATTAAATAAGAGTTACCACAACGGCAACCCAACCTAGTTGACTGGAGATCCCAAGATCTAGGTTCAAAGGGACAACCGAGTTGTGATTGACTCAGAAGGATCACTGGGGAGTCTAACTCCTACCCATTTCTAGGATGAAATAGTTATGTCTGCAGCGTTTTAGGTTAAGTAAAATTTTAATGATTCTTATATCTAGGTAAACCTAGTGGAGTATAGAAGGATACTCTTCATAAGAATCATCTATGTGAGTGTGAACTGGGCCGGTTCTATAAGATTTGTGAAGTGCTACAAGTCTTTAGAGCACTCATGAAAGACCATGTTGTTCAGGGCCAAAATGAACACAATAGTGAGAACTAAACTGTGTCTGGGAATATACTGTGTGAGTTCTATTGTCTTGGTTTACACAAATGGCTGAACAGTTCAAGACATCATGTTCACTGGTTAGCTAGTAAATCCGATAGTGTCACACAAGGGAAGGTTCAAAGCCAAAAGCTACCTATCCTTTGCAGAATATTTCTAATTTCTATACTCTCTGTATTTACATCATGTTGTTGCATTTTCTCTCTGTCAATTTCGTTCATGTGGGGGATTGTTGGAAAATTTATAAAGAGGTAGTTGTGAATTGAAATAGACTCCATTTTGAATAAAAGGGTGTAACCTTTCATGGTGTCTTATAATACATCTTATTCTTACTTGCTTGATTCTTCAAATTTATGGCATGGTAGATTAGGACATGTTAATTATGGATCTTTACGTAGATTAATTAACATGGAATGTTTACCTAAATTTGATATTGATTCAAATCATAAATGTGAAATTTGTGTTGAGGCAAAATTATCTAAAACTTCTTTTCATTCAATTGAAAGAAGTACGGAACCACTGGAATTAATTCATAGTGACATTTGTGATTTTAAATCAATTCAAACCAGAGGTGGGAAAAAATATTTTATCACTTTTATAGATGACTATACCAGATATAGTTATGTTTCTTGATTTTCTTACCAAGTTGATTTTCAACTTCATTCTTATATTGATTGTTGGAAAATTTATAAAGAGGTAGTTGTGAATTGAAATAGACTCCATTTTGAATGAAAGGGTGTAACCTTTCATGGTGTCTTTTTGTTTTAAAGGAAGGGTCAAACCTCCATTTGAATGAAAGGGTGCAAACCTTTCATGGTGTCTCTTTATTTTAAAGGAAAGGTTATGTCCCTTCTTCATACCTTTTCTATTCAAATTGAATAGATGCCACCAAAGCCTATATAAAGGCAGCCCCATTCCAATTTTGATTGATTCTAAAAATTCATTTTCCTTGCCTTCATTTTTCTTTCTTGCGTTCATTATTCTTCATATTATTTTAGGAAAAATTCAGAGAGTTATAGAACACAAGGTTCTAGTTCGCCGGACAAATTTGTTTGAAGTGCTACTACAAATTTGTGAAGATCATTGTATCCTGAGAGATAGCGCCACATAACCGAAAGCACCGTAGCAGGGAGAATCTGTCTTAAGGACAGAGTGTCACACACTCGACTTGTTCTTTAATTATTTATTCGGTTCAACAAAATAAATTCTGTAAGTTTTATTTTATTTTGTTTGAATTAGTTTCAATTTATTTTATTACACAGAAGATTGTTATAACAATCTTAAGACAGATTCGAATTTATTCTGTTTACAGAATTTTTTCGTTTGTTTCATTTTCTCTTTCTTCTTTTAAGAAAATTATTTTCTGTGGATTTACAAAATAATATTCTGGTTGGAAAAACAAATAGTGATTATATGCTATTTGACAGATAGTAGTAATATACTGTCTATTTTCTTTGACAACTAGTAGTACGATACTGGTGTCATTAACAATTCAGAATATATTTTTGTGGAATTTTTTTAGAAATTAATTTCGGGTTTAGAAATTATTTTCTGAGTTTTCATTACTTAAAATTCTATTTTAGTATTTTAATTATTGTAGTGTTATAGAAATTAATTTGGTTAAATAAAATTTTATTTTATTTCCAAATTAATTGAAAAATAAAAGTTATTTTCTTATTTCTTTTATTTTACAAAATTTAATTTCTTGTGTGGAATTAATTTGGTTGAATAAAATTTTATTTTATTTCCAAATTAATTGAAAAATAAAAGTTATTTTCTTATTTCTTTTATTTTACAGAATTTAATTTCTTGTGTGGGATTAATTTGGTTGAATAAAATTTTATTTTTTATTTTCTTATTTCTTTTATTTTACAGAATTTAATTTCCTGTGTGGAATTAATTTGGTTGAATAAAATTTTATTTTATTTCCAAATTAATTGAAAAATAAAAGTTATTTTCATATTTCTTTTATTTTACAGAATTTAATTTCCTGTGTGGAATTAATTTGGTTGAATAAAATTTTATTTTATTTCCAAATCAATTGGAAAATAAAAGTTACATTCTTGTTTCTTTTATTTTTACAGAATTTAATTCTGTGAATTTGGTTTAATTTTCTGTGTAGTGTAAATTCTAATTATAATTTTGTTTATAAATTAGAATTGATGGCTACTGAAATTACTGCCCAAACAAGTACTACTGTGGTGGTTGCAATTGCACCAAACCCCTCTCCTGTGGTGACAATACCAATAAATCATGGAGAGAAGCCAGAGAAGTTCTCAGGAACTGACTTTAAAAGATGGTAACATAAAATGTTGTTCTATCTTACAACTCTGAACTTGGCTCGTTTCCTCCATGAAGATGCTCCTATCCTAAAAGAGGATGAAACCGACCGGCAAGTGGTTGTTGCGGTTGATGCCTGGAAACATGCCGATTTCCTTTGCCGGAATTACATCTTGAACGGACTTGACAACACATTATACAACGTCTACAGTCTAATCAAGACAGCAAAGGAACTTTGGGAATCGTTGGAGAAAAAGTACAAAACGGAAGATGCCGGCTCAAAGAAATTTGTGTTTGGCAGATTCCTGAATTTTGTAATGGTTGATTCAAAAACTGTGATCAGCCAAGCTCAAGATTTCCAACTCATTCTTCATGACATTCACGCAGAAGGCATGTCTCTTAGTGAATCCTTCCAAGTTGCAGCCTTAATTGAAAAATTACCAAAAGGCTGGAAGGAATTAAAGAACTACCTCAAAACAAGCGCAAAGAAATTTCTATGGAAGAATTAATTGTGCGTTTGAGGATTGAGGAGGACAACCGCAATTCTGAAAAGCGGGTTGGTAAGCATCCTATGGAGTCTAAGGCAAATGTGGTGGAACATACTTCAAAAATCAAGAAACGAAAGTCTTCTGGAGAAAGTTCATCACAAGGCTCTAAAGGGAGGGATAATAAAAAGTACAAGTTTAATGGCAAATGTTACATCTGTGACAAAGAGGGACATCGGGCCAAAGATTGCCGTAGCAAAGGCAAAAGCAAAAGAAGAGCAAGCAAGAAGCCTACTCAAGCCCATATGACGAAGTGGACAATATTTCCAATGGTGTCAAAGACATCAATCTTTCTGCAGTTGTTTCCGAGGCAAATCTTGTTGGAAATTCTAAAGAATGGTGGGTGGACACTAGTGCTACTCGCCACATTTGTGCCGACAAAAAGATGTTCACATCTTATTCTTCAGTGGACAATGGTGAACAACTTTTTATGGGCAACTCCTCAACTTTCAAAGTTGAAGGACAAGGAAAGATTGTACTTAAGATGACATCTAGAAAGGAATTCACTCTCAACAATGTGCTGCATGTACCGGACATTCGCAAGAATTTAGTTTCTGGATCTTTGTTGAGTAAGAATGGGTTTAGGCTAGTTTTTGAAAGTAACAAGTTTGTACTTACCAAAAACGGGATGTATGTAGGAAAAGGTTACATGTTTGATGGCCTTTTCAAGTTAAATGTAATGACTGTTGTACCCTCGGTTATTAATAATAATACATCTTTTTCTTACTTGCTTGAGTCTTCAAATTTATGGCATGGTAGATTAGGACATGTTAATTATGGATCTTTACGTAGATTAATTAATATGGAATGTTTACCTAAATTTGACATTTATTCAAATCATAAATATGAAATTTGTGTTGAGGCAAAATTATCTAAAACTTCTTTTCATTCAATTGAAAGAAGTACGGAACGACTGGAATTAATTCATAGTGACATTTGTGATTTTAAATCAATTCAAACCAGAGGTGGGAAAAAATATTTTATCACTTTTATAGATGACTATACTAGATATAGTTATGTTTATTTAATTCGAACCAAGGATGAAGTTTTGGAAACTTTTATTCAATATAAGAATGAAGTTGAAAATCAACTTGGTAAGAAAATCAAGAAACTTAGAAGTGATAGAGGTGGTGAATATGAATCACCTTTTGGTGAATTTTGTAAAGAATATGGAATAATTCATCAAACCACCGCTCCTTACTCACCTCGGCAAAATGGAATTGCTGAAAGGAAAAATAGGAGTTTAAAAGAAATGATGAATGCCATGTTAATAAGTTCTGGATTATCTCAGAACTTGTGGGGGGAAGCAATACTTTCTGCTAATTATATACTTAATAAAGTACTCCGAAAGAAAGTGAATCAAACACCTTATGAATGTGGCATGGAAGAGTACCAACCTACAAATACTTAAAAGTGTAGGGGTGTTTGGCTAAAGTGGCTATTCCTAGTCCTAAAAAGACTAAGATAGGTCTTAAGACCATTGATTGCATTTTCATTGGTTATGCTAAGAATAGTAGTGCATATCGGTTTTTGATTCATAAATCAAAACATACCGAAATGCATGTAAATACTATTATTGAGTTAAGGAATGCATCATTCTTTGAACATGTATTTCCAAATAAGACTGGACAAGAGACTAGTAACAATAAAAGATCTCATGATCAAGAACATGATCAAGAACAAAAGTTTGATCAAAATGAGGAAGAGGAACCTAGGCGTAGTAAACGTGCTAGAACCTCAAAATCTTTTGGTCTAGATTTCCTAACATTTTTGTTAGAAAATGAGCCTTTAACTTTTAAAAAGGCTATGTCCAGTCCTGAAGCTCCTTTATGGAAAAAAGCTGTCAATAGTGAAGTTGAATCCATCTTGCAAAATCACACTTGGGAATTAGTGGATTTGCCACCAGGTTGTAAACCTCTTGGGTATAAGTGTATTTTCAAAAAAAAATTGAAAGCGGATGGATCAATTGACAAATACAAGGCAAGACTTGTGGTCAAAGGTTTTAGACAAAAAGAAGGTCTTGATTTCTTTGACACATACTCACTGGTTACTAGAATAACATCCATTAGAATGCTAATTGCCATTGCATCTCTATACAATCTAGAAATTCATCAAATGGATGTGAAAATCGCTTTCTTAAATGGTGAGTTAAATGAAGAAATTTACATGGAACATCCAGAAGGTTTTTCTGTTCCAGGAAAAGAAAAGAAATGGTGTAAATTGGTTAAATCATTATATGGTTTAAAACAAGCGCCAAAGCAATGGCATGAGAAATTTGACAAGGCAATGATGTCAAATGGATTTAAAATTAATGAGTGTGACAAATGTGTTTATATTAAAAACACAGACAAAGGTTATGTCATTGTATGTCTTTATGTAGACGATATGCTCATCATTGGTAGTAATAATGACATGATTAAAACTACCAAGAAAATGTTGAATAAACATTTTGACATGAAGGACATGGGCATTGCTGATGTAATTCTTGGTATGAAAATTACCAAAATATCAGAAGGTTATGCTTTGTCACAATCTCATTACATTGAGAAAATACTTGACAAATTCAGCAAAGATGATGATCATCTTGCTAGAGCACCTGTAGATATTAATTTGTATCTTTCTAAGAATGTACAGGAAAGTATTTCTCAATTAGAGTATGCCCAAATTATTGGAAGCTTAATGTACTTGATGAACTGCACTCGCCCAGATATAGCTTATGCAGTAAGTAAATTAAGTAGATATACGAGTAACCCAGGAGTAGAACACTGGAAAGAAATTATAAGGGTTCTAAGATATCTTCGATTTACTCATAACATTGGGTTGAATTTTACTAGATATCCAGCAGTGCTTGAAGGATACTGTGATGCAAATTGGATATCGGATACTAGAGACTTGAAGTCCACCAGTGGGTATGTCTTTACTCTTGGTGGTGCGGCTATATCTTGGAAATCTTCCAAACGGACTTGTGTTGCTAGGTCTACTATGGAATCAGAATTCATAGCTTTAGACAAAGTAGGGGAAGAAGCAGAATGGCTTCGCCACTTCCTTGAAGATATTCCAATATGGCCAAAACCGGTGCCTGCTATATGCATACATTGCGATAGTCAATCTGCAATAGGTAGGGCACAGAGTCATTTGTATAACGGTAAGTCACGACACATTCGTCGTCGACATAACACCGTGAGACAACTACTCTCTAATGGAATTATTTCCATTGAATATGTGAAGTCTACAGACAACATAGCGGATCCACTAACCAAAGGGTTAGCAAGAGAGCTAGTTGAGAATTCATCGAGGGGAATGGGACTAAAGCTTATTAAATAAGAGTTACCACAACGGCAACCCAACCTAGTTGACTGGAGATCCCAAGATCTAGATTCAAAGGGACAACCGAGTTGTGATTGACTCAGAAGGATCACTGGGGAGTCTAACTCCTACCCATTTCTAGGATGAAATAGTAATGTCTGCAGCGTTTTAGGTTAAGTAAAATTTTAATGATTCTTATATCTAGGTAAACCTAGTGGAGTATAGTAGGATACTCTTCATAAGAATCACCTATGTGAGTGTGAACTGGGCCGGTTCTATAAGATTTGTGAAGGGCTACAAGTCTTTAGAGCACTCATGAAAGACCAGGTTGTTCAGGGCCAAAATGAACACAATAGTGAGAACTAAACTGTGTCTGGGGATATATTGTGTGAGTTCTATTATCTTGGTTTACACAAACGGCTGAACAGTTCAAGACATCATGTTCACTGGTTAGCTAGTAAATCCGATAGTGTCTCACAAGGGAAGGTTCAAAGCCAAAAGCTACCTATCCTTTGCAGAATATTTCCAATTTCTGTACTCTCTGTATTTACATCATGTTGTTGCATTTTCTCTCTATCAATTTCATTCATGTGGGGGATTGTTGGAAAATTTATAAAGAGGTAGTTGTGAATTGAAATAGACTCCATTTTGAATGAAAGGGTGTAACCTTTGATGGTGTCTTTTTTTTTTTAAAGGAAGGGTCAAACCTCCATTTGAATGAAAGGGTGCAAACCTTTCATGGTGTCTCTTTATTTTAAAGGAAGGGTTATGTCCCTTCTTCATACCTTTTCTATTCAAATTGAATAGGTGCCAACAAAGCCTATATAAAGGCAGCCCCATTCCAATTTTGATTGATTCCGAAAATTCATTTTCCTTGCCTTCATTTTGCTCTCTTGGATCCATTATTCTTCATATTATTTTAGGAAAAATTCAGAGAGTTATAGAACACAAGGTTCTAGTTCGCCGGACAAATTTGTTTGAAGTGCTACTACAAATTTGTGAAGATCATTGTATCCTGGGAGATAGACGCCATATAATCGTAAGCACCGTAGCGGGGCAAATCTGTCTTAAGGACAGAGTGTCACACACTCGACTTGGTCTTTAATTATTTATTCGGTTCAACAAAATAAATTCTGTAAGTTTTATTTTATTTTGTTTGAATTAGTTTCAAAACCGGTGCCTGCTATATGCATACATTGCGATAGTCAATCTGCAATAGGTAGGGACAGAGTTATATGTATAACGGTAAGTCTCGACATATTCGTCGTCGACATAATACCATAAGACAACTACTCTCTAATGGAATTATTTCCATTGATTATGTAAAGTCTAAAGACAACATAGCGGATCCACTAACCAAAGGGTTAGCAAGAGAGTTAGTTGAGAATTCATCGAGGGGAATGGGACTAAAGCTTATTAAATAAGAGTTACCACAACGGCAACCCAACCTAGTTGACTGGAGATCCCAAGATCTAGGTTCAAAGGGACAACCGAGTTGTGATTGACTCAGAAGGATCACTGGGGAGTCTAACTCCTATCCATTTCTAGGATGAAATAGTGATGTCTGCAGCGTTTTAGGTTAAGTAAAATTTTAATGATTCTTATATCTAGGTAAACCTAGTGGAGTATAGAAGGATACTCTTCATAAGAATCACCTATGTGAGTGTGAACTGGGCCGGTTCTATAAGATTTGTGAAGGGCTACAAGTCTTTAGAGCACTCATGAAAGACCAGGTTGTTCAGGGCCAAAATGAACACAATAGTGAGAACTAAACTGTGTCTGGGGATATACTGTGTGAGTTCTATTGTCTTGGTTTACACAAACGGCTGAACAATTCAAGACATCATGTTCACTGGTTAGCTAGTAAATCCGATAGTGTCTCACAAGGGAAGGTTCAAAGCCAAAAGCTACCTATCCTTTGCAGAATATTTCCAATTTCTGTACTCTCTGTATTTACATCATGTTGTTGCATTTTCTCTCTGTCAATTTCATTCATGTGGGAGATTGTTGGAAAATTTATAAAGAGGTAGTTGTGAATTGAAATAGACTCCATTTTGAATGAAAGGGTGTAACCTTTCATGGTGTCTTTTTGTTTTAAAGGAAGGGTCAAACCTCCATTTGAATGAAAGGGTGCAAACCTTTCATAGTGTCTCTTTATTTCAAAGGAAGGGTTATGTCCCTTCTTCATACCTTTTCTATTCAAATTGAATAGGTGCCAACAAAGCCTATATAAAGGCAGCCCCATTCCAATTTTGATTGATTCCGAAAATTCATTTTCCTTGCCTTCATTTTGCTCTCTTGCGTCCATTATTCTTCATATTATTTTAGGAAAAATTCAGAGAGTTATAGAACACAAGGTTCTAGTTTGCCGGACAAATTTGTTTGAAGTGCTACTACAAATTTGTGAAGATCATTGTATCCTAGGAGATAGACGCCACATAACCGTAAGCACCGTAGCGGGGCGAATCTGTCTTAAAGACAGAGTGTCACACACTAGACTTGGTCTTTAATTATTTATTCGGTTCAACAAAATAAATTCTGTAAGTTTTATTTTATTTTGTTTGAATTAGTTTCAATTTATTTTATTACACAAAAGATTATTCCAACATTTTATTCATCTTTTATTTTACAATCTTACATCGGAAAAATAAAAATAAAAAGTGAATTGTTTCACTTACATAAAGTGAATCTTATATTTTCATTAGTGAGAAATCTTATGATCAATATATCATACTAATTTTTTTGTTTTTCTTATTAGTTAACTTTCATTTAACTTTTATTTTACAATCTCACATAGAGGTTTTGATTTTAAAAATAATTTTATATAAGGTTTTGAAACTCTCATATTATTTATCCTGAAAAATATTTTTTTGTAAAATATATAGATATATTGATAATCTCAACATCACTCTTACTGCTTCTTAATACAAAAATTATGAGATAATTATGATAATTTTCAATTTGTATTTAAAACTTATAAATTATGAGATAGATTATTATAATTTTAAATTTATATTGTGTCAATTTTAAATTTAAATTAATATATTACTTTCCATATTTAGTAACAGTTTAAATTTTAATAAAACAAAATTTAAAAGTTTTAATTAATTAATTTTTGTGTAAGTTGGTTGGTCTTTTGACCTAACTGAAGCTAAATTGTTTTTGCTTTGAATGATTTGTTGGTTTAACCGTGATTTTAGCGGTTTACCAAAATATATTAGTTAGATTTGTTTGATTCGAAATAAACTAAAAAACTGAAATTGCTTGATTAGAAATAAACCCAAACAATTGTTAATTTTATTTTATAATCCCACATCGAGAAAAAGAAGAAAAAATTAGTTATTTCACTTATATAAAATGAATTTTATAAAGGGGATTTTGAGGGAGAAACCTTCTAGAAATTCCAAACTCTCATTCTAAAATTATTGAATTTTCTTAATTTTAAACAATTAAGAAAATTCTCACTGGCTAGCTTCCTTTTATATTTTATTTTACAATCCTACATCGGGAAAAAAAAGAAAAAAGTGAATTGTTTCACTTACATAACGTGAATCTTATGTTCCTATTTATATAAATTATTGAATTTTTTTAATTTTAAATAATTAAGAAAATCCTCATTGGCCAATTTTTATTTAATTTTTATTTTACAATCTCATGCCGGAAAAAGAAGGAAAAAGTGAATTGTTTCAGTTATATAAAGTGAATCTTATACTCCTATTTATATAAGCAAAATGAGATTTTTGGTGAGAAACTCTATGATCAATATCTCATACCAAATTTGATTTTCTTAATTTTAAACAATTAAGAAAATCCCCATTGGCTATCTTCCATTTAACTTTTGTTTTACAATCCCTTATAAAGGTTTTGATTTTAAAAATAATTTTGTATGAGATTTTAAAACTTTCATAATATCTAACTTTGAAATAATTACAATCCCACATCGAGAAAAGAAATAAAAAGTGAGTTGTTTTATTTATATAAAGTGAATCTTATACTCCCATTTAATATTATAGTATTGTGCATGTTTCAGTTCAGGATGATATAAATTTTAAAGTTTTAATTAATTAATTTTGTTGTAAATTGGTTGGTCTTTTGACTTAGCCAATTAGGTTGAATCATTTTCGGTTTGACTTATTCACTGGTTTAACCGTTGTTTTAGCTGTTTTGTCAAAATATATTACTTAGATTTGTTTGATTTGAAATAAATTTTGATCTTATTAAAAATTGAACGACTGTGATTGTTTAATTAGAAATAAACTTCCCGTCCAAACCACTGTTAGCTTTTATTTTACAATTCCACATCAGGAAAATGAGGAAAAAATGAGTTGTTTCACTATATAAATTTTATACTCCCATTTAATATTATAGTGTTGTATATGTTTCAATTCAAGAAATTTTAAATTTTAAAATTAAAATAAAATTTAAAAATATTAATTAATTAATTTTTGTATAAGTTGATTGGTCCTTTGACCTAGCTGATAGGATTAACCGTTTTCGATTTGACTGATTCGCTGGTTTAACCACAATTTTAGCAGTTTTATCCAAATATATTGGTTAAATTTGTTTAATTCGAAATAAATTAAAGATTCTAAAATTATTAAATTTTCTTAATTTTAAACAATTAAGAAAATTCTTATTGGTTAGCTTCTATTTAATTTTTATTTTACAATGCTACATCGAAAAAAGAAGAAAAATGTGAATTGTTTCACTTATATAAAGTGAATCTTATGCTCCCATTTATATAAATTATTGATTTTTTAAAATTTTAAACAGTTTATTTTTTTTTTATTGACTAGCTTCTATGTAATTTTTATTTTACAATCTCATATCGAGAAAAGAAGGCAAAAGTGAATTGTTTCACTTACATAAAGTGAATCTTATGCTCCAACTTATATAAACAAAATGAGATTTTTAGTGAGAAACCTTATGATCAATATCTCATACTAATTTTTTTGATTTTCTTAATTTTAAATAATTAAGAAAATTTCCATTGATTAGTTTCTATTTAACTTTTATTTTATAATCCCACATAGGGATTTTGATTTTAAAAATAATTTTGTATGAGATTTTGAAACTCTCATAATATCTCTCCTTAAAAGTATTCTTTTGTAAAAAATATAAATATATTGATAATCTCAATGTCACTCTTACTGCTCCTTAATACAAAAATTATAAGATAATTATGATAATTTTAAATTTGTGTTTAAAACTTATGAATTATGGGATATATTATTATAATTTTAAATTTATATTGTGTCAGTTTTAAATTTAAATTAATAGATTGCTATCCATATTTAGTGACAGTTTAAATTTTAATAAAATAAAATTTAAAAGTTTTAATTAATTAATTTTTGTAGAAGCTGGTTGGTCTTTTGACCTAACTAATTAAGCTAAACCATTTTTAGTTTGAATGATTTGCGGGTTTAACCGTGATTTTAACAATTTTACATGTTATGATGATTCTTTCTTACTAATTAAATTTTTAAAATTTCTTTAATTATTTCCCTTTCGAAAATCAATATGACAATTTTTTAAAATTCATATATTTTTATTCTAAAATAATGAAATATTAGAACTATGTCATTTTTTTTTGTAACAAAGCATAATTTTAATTATTAATTGTCAATACAACAATTTTAATCTATGTATACTATATGTCATAATAAATGAACATTTAAAACAAAACTCTTAAACTTATATATATAATTTTATTTACAAGAGACAAATTATAAAAAAAATTAAATATAATTATCATATTTTTTATAAGTAATATATTATTTTATTTCGCACATAGTACGGGTCATATGCTAGTTAAGATGAAATAAAAAAGAAATAAAATGAGATTCTAGATTAATAGGTTAAAGCAGCTGGACCGAGAGCATGACAACGTTGTTCCTTATGTAGGAAATTTATTTTTAAAATAAAAAATTAAAATTCTCTTTGATGAATTTGGAAATTAAAAATTGGAGAATGAAAATTAAATATTAAAATTGAATGTTAAATTTTTTAAGTTGAAAAGTGATTTGATAAAAATTTAAGTGCTGATCTAAAAATAAGTTATCTGATATGTATAAGATCAAATTTGAAATTTTTTACTTTCAAATTGTATATTTTTATTTTTATATTGTGATGGTGGCAGCAGCGGCGGCGGCGACGGCGACGGTGGTAACGTTGATGGTGATGATGATTGTGGTAGCAATAACGATGTAGTGGTAGTAAAATGATGATGGTACTTATAGCAACAATAACAACGGTGATGAAAGTAGCGGCGGCAGTGGCGGCGGCGGCGGCGATGGCGACGGCGACGACGGCAGCGAGATGATGGTGGTGGTGGCAGTGGTAGTGGTAGTGGTGACGGTAGTGGTGACAGTAGTGGTAGTAGCAATGGTGGTAATGGTGGCGGTGGCAGTGGCGGTAGCATGATGGTGGTGGTAGTAGCGATGGTAGTAGTGGTGGTGATGGCATGATGGTGGTGATGGTGGTGGTGGTAGCGATGGTAGTAGTGGTGGTGGTGGCATGATGGTAGTGGTTGTGATGGTGGTGGTGAGTTTGTAATAGTGTATATTAATACTTATATTTAATATTTATAAATTTAGTCAGAATTAAGTAAGTTTCATATGACTTAAAATTTTCTTAAATTTTAGCCTTCATTTTAAGAGACACTTAAATTTTAAATGATATTAATTATGAAAAAATGATTGGGAGCTCTAATAAAGGAGCTCTAATGAGATCTAATGGGAGTAGGTCCCACTGTGATGTGATGTTTTGACCTTAGTTTTATGTTTTATTTTTTTTATTCCCTGTTACATCATTAGAACTCCAAAATTAGGGAATGTATCATTGCTCATTAATTATGGTTATCAAACGAGTTTAATTGATTATAACTTGATTATCACTTAATACATTCAGTTTGAAGTGCCAAATCTGGTTATCAAACACTCCCTAAATGTGAGTCTTAATACTTGATGTTTAAAAAGTTTTAACAATTAAAAGTTAAATACAAACAAATTTATTAATGACTGATGAAAATTTTTATCACTATATGTGATCTTATGTAAAATAAACTTATAAAAATAATTTCTTTCATAATTTTTTTTCTTTGAAAAAATATGTATTCTCAACTTGAAATCAAATCCTCATTTGTGTTAATAAAATTTATTAAGAATCATGAATTTCACTTGTATCAAAATATTTTTTTTTGAAAAAAATAAAAACAATGAAAAGTTCTATAATATACAAATTATGATTTAGTTATAACTCATTGTGTATTATTTTAATTATTAATCGAAAAAGTTTTTACTAATTTCTTATTTTTTTGTTATGTCCAAAGTGGTGCATCGAGTCTTTAATTATTCTTTAAGTGGTGTTTAATTATAATCTATTATAATATTTTTATATGACAATATTTAAGTATTTTTTTGTGTATGAAAAAAAAAAAATTAAATTCCAAGTTGTTAGTAAGTGCCAAGTTGTTAGTAAGTGCTTATTGTTGAATTATTATCTCTGCTTAACCTTCCCATTTGATTTTATTCAATTAAATTCCAGTTTCCTTATTCTTGCTTAACTTATCTCTTGTTTTCTACTTTGTCAGTAGCCACCCACCTTTCGTCCCAATCCAGAGTAAGTCCTTAGGATTAGGTAGTGTAGGATATAGGGGTTCCCGGAAAGGGTATGAGTGAACACACTGTATGAGGAAACATGATAAGTTATAATTGAATTTTGGAATTGGATTTAATTTTATAAAATCATAATGAGTCGATTATTCAGAAGTAATTCTTCAGTTAGCTCCAGATCTACAACTCTTGCTCCTATACCTAGTTTAGGGTTGGTATTGAATGAAGAAGAACATGAATATCAAGATGTTAAAATTGATTTAGGTTGGAATATCCGTAAAGTAAAAACTAAAGAAATTTATAAAACTAGTTTTTTACAGTCTACTTTTAATGTTGATTTACAAGTCAAAACTGTTGAACAAGTTTATGCTTTAAGTAAACCACGAGAAACCTGTCAATTATTAACTAAAGATGCTATCCGAAAACATCTCAAAGCTGGTCATAATTTTATTCATTTAGGATTAATCCAAGTAGGAATAAATCCATTAACTCGACAAGGTAAAAATACTTCTGTTTTATTATGTTTAAGAGATGCCCGATTTATTAATTATAATGCAAGTGTAATGGGTATGATGGAATCCCCTCCATAAAGGTCCTGTCCATTTTAATTGTTTTCCTGATTTTACATTAAGTTTACGTGATCCTCACATATTAAAAGTTTTAACATTAAATATTCAACTATTTGGAGAATTTACTAATATGTTAGAAACTGTACATAACATTGCTTTAATTTACATAATCTATTATAAATGTATTAAAACGAATTTAAATGTTCAAGCTTTAACCAAAAGTCCAAAGGATAAAACTTTATTAATTCAAGGCAGTACCATTGCAACCAATATCACTGTTCAAAAAATGATTCAATGGAAAGATATAAATCTTCTTGATGATTGGGTTACTGTCAATGAAAATTATTCCCAAAATCAACAATCTTCTGATAGTCAAGATATTCAACATATTCAACAATTTACTGATGGATCTGTCCATATTAGATTTAATAGAACTTACAGTCAATCTACTAGACATAGTACATCTAGTTTACCTACAGAAACTGATGAAGATGAAATTTTTAATACCCTGTTATTCACTAGAAAAGACAGAAAACTTCACCTCAATGAATCCACCTCCCAATCTCATCATAGTAAAATGAAAGGAATAGATAATTCCTCTACCTTTCAAATTAGTAAACTCGTTTACTCTACCCACACACATCTTCAAGAAGAAGATACTGTTTGTCAAGATTCACCTACTCAAACAGATTTCGAAGTTGTTCCTCCTATTAATTCACAATTATTAACTCTTAGTAAACCTTTTACTCCAGATCTTAATAGGCTTCATGCTGAATTTAAATCTAATGCAAATAAGTTAAAACGACAAAATTACAGAAATACTAATGATACCACACAACAATCTAAAATTACCAAAATCTGGTATAAATTTATGATAGAACATAATATTGAAATTAAATTCTTTGATTATTTAGAAAATTACTACCAAAACATAAATATAATTACAAAAACCAAATGGAAAACTTCTTCCAATATGTTGTCTCCGCTAGTCATCATCCTTTATTGAACATAAAGGCACTGTTGTCCCAGCTTCTCCATTCAAACTCCCTGGTGATGAATCCTCTGAAGTTAAAAAAGTAATTGAACAAAATAACTATAGAAATCAATGTTTAAAAACTATTGGCAAACAACTTGATAAGATTGAAACTTCTTTGACAAATATTCAGCTAGTCATACTTCTGTTAGTAAACATTTAGATAAACCTCTTATTAATCTTCATAGTAATAGAAAACGATTAAGTTTAAATACTCAGGACCATACCATTGTTGATGCTATTGAAAAAATATTTAATTAATTATCTACATCCACTAGTAAAGACACATCTACCTCTAACACTAAGGAAATTACTGTCTTAACACAACAACCTCCATTAGAATTTCCTATTCAGTTTGACACATCTAGTGATAATGAGATTAATCATCTAGCACAACAATTTCAACCTTTTCATCTTAATAAAATCACCTATTCTAAAGCTACAAAAGTTAACCCTACCACTCTCACCAAAAATTGGTATACTAAACCTACACCTCCTGATCTCCAATTTGAAGAAACAAATATTAGTAATCAATTTTCTGTTTCAGCTAAAAAATTATATGAATGGAATATTGATGGTCTTAGTGAACACCAAATACTCCTAAAACTTAATCATTTTTCTATGGTCCCTAATAGTTATCTTAGTAATTATCCTGATTATACTCAACAGAAATCGTCCTCTTAATCACTACTGGATTTACTGGTACCCTCAAAGCTTGGTGGGATAAATATCTCACTTCTGATCAACGAGAATCCATCCAATATGTTGTTCAAATGAATGATGAAGGTTTTTCCATTTTTGATGAAGAAATAGGTTCCACTATACCTGATGATATTAATACATTAATATATACCATAGTCAAACATTTTATTGGAACACCTACTAATATTCATTCTCGTATTCATGATCAATTAAGCAATTTAACCTGTCCTACTTTAAGTGATTTTCGATGGTATAAAGATGTTTTCACTTCGCGAGTTATGCTTAGAGATGATTGCACCAAGTCATTTTGGAAAGAAAAATTCATTAATGGATTACCTAGTCTTTTTGCCCATAAGATTAGAGATGTTCTTAGTCAACCCTCTAGTATTATAGAATATGATAATTTAACCTATGGTGATATTATTAGCACTATTCAAAAAGAAGGCATAAAAATGTGTATTGATTTAAAACTTAGTCAAAAAGCTGCTAAAGATAAACAGAAAGCAAAATATGAATTAGGAAATTTCTATGAACAATGTGGTTTACCTCCCGTCTCTCCTTCACGAATAAAACTTAGTAAAAATCAAAATAAAAAATCTTTCTACAAATATTCCCATAAGGGAAAAAAGAAATATCACCCTTCTAAATCAACAGATAAATATTATACTAACCCCAAAAAGAAATATTCTAAAAAATCTAAAAAAGGGTCAAAACCCACTCTTGATGTTACTTGTTACAACTATGGTAAAAAGGGTCATTATTCTAATAAATGTAAGGTTAAAGATAAACTTAAAACTAAACTTAATCAATTACAAATTACTGAGGAAAATCAACAACAAATATTTGATATATTTAAATTAAATATTTCTCCGAATCAATCCCCTAACCAATCTAATACCTCATCTGACAATGATATTACCTCTAGTAGCACTTCTACTTATTATTCTCCTACTGATAATACAGATAATGATATTGAATTAGGATGTAAGGATACTTGCTGTAAAACAATTAATGTCCTAAGTAAATCTCAACAAGAAGAAACTGTTCTCATTGAATTAATTGCTAAATTAGAAAATCCTGACTTAAAAAGGCAATATACTAATAAATTAAAATCCTTATTAACAAATAAAGATAAAAAGCCTAAACATGATAAACCAATTATTAGTTTAAACAAAACTTTGGATCGGTTCAAAAAAGAAAAACATAAAGAAGTTACTTTACATGATTTACAAAATGAGATTAATCAAATCAAATTCACCATCCAAGAATTAAAAACTAAAGATAAAGCTTTGGAAGATGAAATTGCCATATTAAAAATCAATAAAAGCCTTGATGATTTTCAACAATCAATAAATCTGGTTCTGAACATGAGGATGGATCTGAAATTGATCCTGATAAAGTCCTCTTTGATAATCGAACCACTACACACAATAGTGATCAAGATAGTAATCGTTTAAATAAATTCATCAGATTAATATTCAAAAATGGCATTCAAAAATCAAATAAGTTATTAATGATTTTGAAAAAGAAGTTATTGCATTAATCGATATTGGTGCAGATTTAAATTGTATTCAAGAAGGATTAATTCCAACCAAATATTACCACAAAACTACTGAACAATTAAGTTCTGCCAATGGAAGTCAAATGCATATCAAATATAAATTTCCAAAGTACATATTTGTCAAGATAATGTTTGTTTTAAAACATCCTTTGTTTTAGTTAGAAATTTAACTGATAAAGTTATTTTAGGTACCCCTTTTATTTTCTTATTATATCCCTTTACTACAACTAATCAAGGAATCATTACACAAGCTTTTGGTCATACAGTTATTTTTAAATTTTTATCACCTCCTGAGGTCAAAGAATTACATCAACTAAAAGATTGTTCTATTTCTCAAACAATCAATCGATTAACTAAACACCTTAAATTTCTTAAAGAAGAAGTAAACTATAAGAGAATTGAAACTCAATTAATTGATCATCTTCTAATCTCTAAAATTGATCATTTTAAAACCCAATTAGAAAATACTGTTTGTTCTACTTTACCCAGTGCTTTTTGGCATAGGAAAAAACATGCAGTTACACTCCCATATATTAAAATTTTTAATGAAAAACAGATACCTACTAAATCTAGACCTATTCAAATGAACCATGAGTTAGTCGAAATGTGCAAACAAGAAATTAATGAACTATTAAACAATAAAATTATCAGTCATAGTAAGTCACCTTGGTCTTGCCCTGCTTTTTATGTCAACAAAAATGCTGAACTAGAAAGAGGAGTCTCTCGTCTTGTCATTAATTATAAACCATTAAATAAAGTTTTAGAATGGATTCGTTATCCCATCCCTAATAAAAAAATGACTTAGTCAAGCCGTCATTTTTAGTAAATTTGATTTAAAAAGTGGATTTTGGCAAATCCAAATTCATCCTAATGATCGTTATAAAACTGCTTTTACTACTCGTTTTGGCCATTACGAATGGAATGTTATGCCCTTTGGATTAAAAAATGCTCCTAGTGAATTTCAAAATATTATGAATGAAATTTTCAATCCTTTTAGTCATTTTTCTATTGTCTACATAGATGATATCCTTATTTTCTCAAAGTCTATATCTGAACATTGGAAACATCTTAATGCTTTTTTCCACCTCATTAAATACAATGGCCTCGTTATCTCTGCCCCTAAGATTAAACTTTTCCAAACTAAAGTCCGCTTCTTAGGGTATGATATTTACCATGGTACAATTCTTCCCATTAGTTGGTCTTTTGAATTTGCCTTTAAATTTCCTGATGAAATCTTAGATAAAAATCAGTTACAACGCTTTTTAGGTTCCTTAAACTATATTGCTGAATTCTATAAAGACCTTCGCAAAACTTGTCAACCCCTCTTTGATCGGTTAAAAGATAATCCTCCTCCTTGGTCTTCTCTCCATACTTCTATAGTTCAACAAGTCAAAAAATATGTCAAGACTTTGCCTTGTCTTGGTATTCCTGCTGAACAATCCTTCAAAATTATTCAAACTGATGCTTCTGATATTGGTTATGGTGGTATCTTGCTTCAGAAACTCACCTCTCAGTCATCTGAACAAATTGTTCATTTCCATTCTGGTGTCTGGAATAAAGCACAGAAAAATATAGTACTATTAAACAAGAAATTTTATCTACTGTTTTATGTATTAGTAAATTTCAAGATGATATCTTAAATCAAAAATTTTTACTTTGTGTTGATTGCAAATCTGCTAAATATGTTTTAGAAAAAGATGTTCAAAATCTTGCTAGTAAGCAAATTTTTGCCCGTTGGCAATCTATTTTAAGTATTTTTTATTTTGATATTGAATATATTCCTGGTAGTCAAAATTCTATTCCTGACTTTCTTACGAGAATTTTTGCAGGAGGGATAGAGGATGGCAACTCCTTTTATTTCCTACCATAAATTACATGTCATCCATTACCGATTACTCATTCACCAAATTGCTCACCATATTGCTTGCCTCAAGTTAGCCAAAAAATCCACCAAACGTGCTCAATTTATTCGTTTTCATACAATTCATAGTCTCCGTCATTCACTTGCTCACTACATTAACTGTGCTGATTATCATTTAAGCAAGCTCGATATCCTCAGTGGATGCTAATTTCAGTCTACCTATTTTATTCACAGATGTCTGCCCAGAGACCCTTGAGACCTTCTAGCAAGGCTCTTGTTCCTTCTAGTCAACCAGTTCCTCCTTTGGACCTAGTCACCAGATACCATCCCGCTGAATTAGTCAACTGTTACCAAGTCCTTGGTAATATTCCTAAACCTAGTTATACCTCTGCATTAGCCACTGATCCATTTGCGTCTTCATCTCAGTCAGTTGCGCCTTACCCTCCTAACCCTATTAAATCTGCTCGTTCTGATTATGTTCAATTTTATACCACTAATCTCTTTTTCAAAGAACCCAGTCACAAAAATAATCAGACTGTTCTTGACCTAGTCAAATCATATTTTCCTCCTGGATGGCATTTTGTTCCTCTTCATCCAGAAAAGTCAATTACCTATTACAAAGACATCCTATTTAATCATCAGTCCATTGTTATTAAACTCATTTATGATCGGACTTACACTAGTAAGATTGTGTACCATTCATTGTACATTCACAATATTGTCTCTCTGAACGAATGGGGTCCTCCTTTCCAACTCCGTGATTTACCTGGTCATACAATGCAATATAGTTATTATGATTATATTGATGTCTGGTTCAAAGTTCTCCTGTATCAAAATGAGTCAGACAGTCACTCTTGGTTCCTCCAATTTGATCATAAATTCAAGTCAGAATTCCCCACTTGGTTTCGTCGCTGGTGGACTCAATATGGGGCTATTAATGATATCTTCCCCTCCATTATGATTGAACAAGTCAATTATTTTTCTACTGTTTTCTTGTTCAGTCCACAACAAAAGAAATTTCCTCCACTGCTCATTTTTATATCCAAATACAAAGTCCTGTGGATATTTAAATGGCAATATGATATTTCTGATGATTTAATCTTTCGCCGACACTCTGTTAAATGGTGGGATAATTTCAAAATTCCACGCATCATTGAACAAGTTCAAACTGAGTTTCCAGTCAACCTCCATGCTCCTACGCTTGCCATGATTAAAGCTCAGTAGAACCCAACTGCTTCAATAACACAAGGAAGCCAACTTCCTCCAGTCAACCTTGGAAGCCCAACTTCTAGTTCTTCCAAGCCCAAGTCAGCAAAGCCCACGTCTGATCAATCCAAATCCAAAGTAAAATCATCATCATCTCAGGCTAAGCCCAAAGTCAAATCCAAGTCATCCAAAGATGAGCTTCTGCAGATAGCCCGTCTACTCATGGCCCAAGCCAAGTCACACTCTGATGAAGATAGTTTAGAAGAAGGTTCAAATGGTGCACACTCTTCTTCCGGTTCAACTAACCAGGATCCTTATGGGCCCCAGTTCCAAGATGCTCAGGACCCATATGTTTAATTCAGTCATTGGATTCTATATAGCTATAATTATCAGCTTCAATCAATACTCTTCTTTTGAGAAAAGCTGTTGATATATATATCTATATTGATTCCTTTAGTCACATGCCTCCAATGAATAGTGAAAAAAGTCAACATTACTATTCATCATTCATCATAATGCATCCAACCGACAAATTCAGAACAGTAAAAGGCAGCCATCACTTTTTGTCGCTCACCGAAAGTTGCAGCTGGCTCCCATGTGCCTCTTTCAGTCAGATTCCCTCACAAGGCTCACAATAAACCCTTATGTCTATAAAAGAGCCTCTTCAGTCAAGAATAAGGCAGAGTTAGAAAAATTTAGTGCTCCCTCCTCAAGAAAATAGCTATCTCTGTAATTTTACATTTTTCAAGTTATGTATTTTGAAGAACTGTTTGCTTCATTCCAGTAAACAATTGTAAGTTATTTTAAGTTGTTTTAAATGTACTCTGTTAATTGTTGTTTTAAGTTGTTTTAAATGTTTTATTCTTCTCTGTTTCCGTCACCTTTTGGTACTTGCCAATCCTACTAAAACCCTAAGGTGATAGTAGAGGCACATACATATTCTCTTATAGCACATTACCCCCCTCATGTGATGAGTGGGCCAGTCAGGTATTTGGGCCCCACCTCCCATGGGAATTTGCCCCTCTTAATCCCAAAAGGGATATTACCCCAATGAGACTTGAACCCCTGACCAGAGCTGGCTCTGATACCATTTCAAGAAGTACTTGCCAATCCTACTAAAACCCTAAGGTGATAGTAGAGGCACGTACATATTCTCTTATGACACTTATTACACAAAAAAATACTTATAGTGGATTGACTCAAATGTAGGATTTATGCTTATATCAGTAAGATCGAAAGGGTTATTTTCATTGATGCATAACAAATTATAAATTCAAACCATAAACAGCGTCCTCAAAGGGAATAAGACACAAAATCTTTATAACTTTAATAATTTCATTTCTCAATGTAGTTTTGATTAATTATGTGACACATCATAATAATCGCAAAATTTTTATTATAGTCAAATTAATTTTGCATATATTTTCTGGCAGAAGTCATGAAAGTGTATTATTAGTAACACTATAAATTCAAATTTTTATTTAAAAATTATTCAAGAAATATCAACCTTAAATATACACAATTATTTTCGATGAATCATTATTCTTTAATAATACTCCATACTGTTTATCATTTGACATTTGTCAATTTATCTTCTTAAAACTTAGCAAAAAAAGTATTGAGTTTCATTATTTTAATCAATCGATATCTAGTGAATAATGCTATATGCACAAATTAGTGTACCAACTAGTGTACCAACTAGTTAGTACACTAATTGATATATATAGAACCACCGATATCTAATTGGACGCTACACATATATGTAAATCACTTATACAAATATGATATTTTATATAAAATAATAATGGAGTTAATTTAATTAATGTAATGATATTTTATATTATGATATGTGTTACAAAAGAATAAAATTAATTTTAATTTAAAATAAAATTTAAATTTAAATTATTTATTTTAATAATATTAGCCTTATGATTATATAAAAGTGTTACATGAATACTTATATATAATAAATTTAATTAAACTATTTTTTTATTTTGATAATTTTAATTCTATTATGTTGTAAAAGTGTAATTATTTTATAATGATTTTATATGATATATATATTAAATTATAAGATTGAAAAATAAACACTCATTTTGATATTAAAAATAATAGTTAATTTAGAAAGAGAATTAGTAATATAAAATTAAAAATGAGTCTAATTATTTAATTTTAAATTTATTTTTATATTTATTTGGAAAATAAAAATATGTAGAAATAGAATTGCACAAAATTTATTTAAAAAATTAAATATAAGTATGTTGTGACTGAATTAAGAAAAAAAATACATAAATTAATTATGTAGAGTATTAATTTTTTTCTTTGTAATATTCTTTTTGAATTATTCATACATATTGTATATAGGTATATAAAATTTAAATTAAATATAAATGTTTTGTAATAAATAATTTCATGTTAAATAAAAAATTAATATTAAGAAATCAATAAGATAGACAAAGAATAAAAATATAAAATAAAATTGACTTAATCTATGTGATGTACATAATTAAACACATTATATCTTATTTATTTATTTGTATATGGAGATAATTTTTTTAAATATCATAATAATTAAATTAATATATCAGCTATATAAAAGAAAATTGACAACGACAAAGCTAAATATATGATGCAAAATATATAAAAAATAAGTATTTCTCAAATGAGAAATTTGGTCAAAACCCCTTTATAATAAATCTTTAATGCACTACGGACAAGCACAATCTTTTTTTTTTTTGAAAAGTCCAACACATACCACTATTACAAAAATATTGAATTTTAAAATAATATAACTTTTGATCTAGACGTCGATTTTTAATAAAATTAGTGTTTTTAGAATTCTCTCTTCAAGATCTATCAAACAAGATTTATGTTGACTATGAAATCCTTAAAAAAAAAAAAATTATTACCGTCGAAATTAATTTAAATAGTAACATGTTACTTTATTTGACAGTAATATATTATTCTGTCTCACATTAACATGTTACTTTGGTAATCTTGTCTAAGAAAAAAAAAGCGTATTTTATTTTGTCCTTACTCAATTATGCGTCTTCTCCTTAGGGGTTTATGAAGCAAAATAAATTTGTTTGATATTTTCACCAAATAAAGGTCCAACAAAGGGGTTTTGGCTATTTTTTTTTTTTCTCAAATGGAGTGGGTGAAGGTTGGGTTACTTGAATTGGAACAATTCATCGATTGCGAGTTTTAAGCCCACTTGAGAGTGGCAAATCACCCTGTTTTCTAAGCCCACTTGAGGGTGGCAAATCCACGTCTTAGCCTACTTGCGAGTAGCACCATCAAACCATTTTCAAATAAACAAACATGAAATGTTTTGTTCCAATCCAGGCGATCCAGTCTATACTTGTTTGCTGCACGCATCACATAGTAATTCTAGGCTAATAACCGGAATAAGAACGCATGTGTTTTCAAAAACAAGATATCATGTTAGTAGTGGCCGATCTTTGATCGGGCGAGTGGGGGTGCTCATAGCTGACTGTGATACCCCTGTTCTGTATTATGTTAATTGGTCCCTAATACGTATGTGATTATATGTTTTGATATGATTTTGTGTGCCATTATATGGATATATGTGATTTTGGAACTCTATCTGTTCACCGTAGGAATATTTGTTTGAATAATCCGCTTTGGAAATTAAATTGAGGGTCTTATCGCCACAGAACCCGAAATTGATTACGCCTTTGTGATTAGCGTAATTTTTAGAGCCTATGGTGAAATTTAATTAGAAAACTGATTCGAGTCAGATTAATCAGATTTAATTAATGAGTAGTGCTCAATTATTTTATGTTAAATAATGCATGTGAGTGGGGCTATATTATAAGCCTCCTTAAGTTCAATTCTTTCCCTTTTATATGACTTTGGCTGAGCAAACTCTAAGAGAAAAGAGGGGTGGGTCGGCTGTAGAGAGAGAGAGGGAGAGAATTGTGTTATTTTGGCTCAAGCTTGAAGAATTTGAGGTCCATCTCTAAATTGGACCATAGATTGAAGGAATTGGGCTTCTAGGTAAGCCATTGACTCTTGAATTCATGAAAGTAATGTGTGATCTTGTGTGTTCAAGGGTTGTTTGTACTCAAGAGCATGAGTTAAGTTGGTTTTGTTGGAATTAAAGCTTGATATAAGCATGCATGTATGAAATTGTGTTAAAATAGCATGTGTAAGCTTGAAATACATGATTCATGTAGAGTTTTAGTTGAAACTCACGTTTTAATCACCATTTGTGTTGTCTAAGATGAGAATGTGGCTAATTCATCACATGCATGTACATATTATGTGAATGAGAGCTTGAATGCATGAGTTTGTATATTGTTAATGAGTTTGATGGGAGATTGGGCATGCATGTGGCTTATTTGTGTAATTGAGCCTCATTGAGGTATAAGTTGAGGTCTATACCATGTTAGCATGATTGTATTGAGATTTGAGCCATTGCATGCAAGTATTGTGGCTGGAAAGTTGAATTGGAGCTCAAGAACATAATCTGGGAAACCCAGAATTTTGATGTCCGCTCGAGCGGGGATTTCGAGCTCCCAGTATTTTGTTCTTGCAGGCATGGTGTCTGCTCGAGCGGGTAATTTCACGCTCGAGCGGGGATCATAGAGGATGAACTTTCGCTCGAGCATCCTAGCTCGCGCTCGAGCGTAAAAATGATACATCCAGCACTTTTTGCAGACATAGAGTCTGCTCGAGCGGGTAAGTTCACGCTCGAGCGGGGAGCTATGTTGAGAGGCCTTCCGCTCGAGCGCCATTTTGGACGATCGAGCGTAAATTTCACCTATCCAGTACTTTTGCAGGCCTTAAGGGTCCGCTCGAGCGGGGAAGTTTACGCTCGAGTGGGGACCCTGTTTTCTGAAATTTTGTTTTTGCATTCTGAGTTCTGTTTTCCGTTCTCCTTCACTTGTAAGTACTCTTAGGCATACGTTAAGCATGGTAAATGAGTTAATGGGATAAGAATAAGGCTAAAGAGGATTATGTGAATTAAGGAACGGATGGAATTATTAATGACCCTTTTGTGTTCATGAAATGTGTAGGGTCAAGCTCCAGGGCAAATCCACAAGCCGATCACTGTGAGTAATATCTTAACAAGATATTTGAAATATACTGTTGTCCAATTGTTACGCTTATGTAAGTTTTATAAGTTCAGTAGTTTGAATGGTGGACAACGATCGATATAAATAATTGGGCCAAAGGCCGATTGATGCGAATGATTGAGCCAAAGGCCGATTGATATGAATAGTTGGGCCAAAGGCCGATTGATATAAATGATTGGGCCAAAGGCCGATTGACATAAAGGATTGGGCCGAAGGCCGATGGATGCGAATGATTGACATGAATAATTAGGCCGAAGGCTGATGGATACGAATGATGGACATGGATGATTGGACCGAAGGCCGATGGATACGAATGATGGATATAGATGATTGGGCCAAAGGCTGATGGCTATAAAGCATTGGGCCGAAGGCCGTTTGCCGTACTGTTTCAACGATTACTTATATATTTTCCTCATTTGATATTATTCACTAGGCATTCGCTCACGCTCATTCATGTACATGTAGGTGAGCCAAGGGACGTCCAGAACCAGCCCCGGTGAACTTGTGAGGAACAGTTTAAGTTTTGAGGAGTCAGCCCAAACGTTTCACGCACGAGGCTGTCTTCGCCTTTGATCTTGTTTATGGTTTTGTTATATTGGCGAATACGTTGGTCTACTTTTGTATATAAGACTTGGGTTTGACTGACTTATATTTGTATGATCCTGTATGTACAGCGTTCTGTGATAGTACATATTTTTATGTGAGTTATTAACATATAAATGTTTGAAATGTTATGGTGTGCATTTAAGCACAGCTCTATAGACAAAGTTTTTGAATTGCTTCCGTTTGGCCCCTTTATCTCTGATGAGTTTTGGTTTACTTGAATTGAGGCTGTAGGTAATCACACGATTACTGGCCGGTTATGGCCTTAACCCATAGGGCCGGGTTAGGGTCATGACACTGACCTTCCCCAATCGTATCCAAGTTCCCGAGCCGAGGCAACTTTGGTGATGACGGACACGTGGCCTTAAGCAACGAGTCAGGGTTTCCTAAATTCCCCCAAAATAAAATATTAGGTGGCGACTCTGTATCTGGCAAAACAGTCCATGTTTGGCACTTCTTTCTAAAAATCAGTTTTTCAAAATGATTTGCCGAATTTGGACTCTTTGGTGATTTATCAGTCTTGCATTGCACTTTGCGAGATTAGATTCAGAACTGTGACATTTGAGTCTGAACTGTAATGAGCCTAATGAACAAAACAGGATCTTCCCCGGGACGTTTGGGCGCATCTACAGGTAGGGCTAGTTGAAGTTTGTGAAGTTGTGTTGGCAAAGGGATTGGCGGTCTTGGTTGTGGTGGTGACAACACTCACATCAGACGGCCGCGCAGCTATGCTACCATTGGCGGTTGCATTGGAACTGCGCGCAAAAGGCCTCTTGGCCTGCTCTTTCTCATCAGTAATCAGCCCTTATTTCATGGCATCTTCAATCTAAACCCCCATCTCATGAAGCTCGGTGAATGTGAACAGAGGTAGGACGATCATTTTCTAGAGCAACTTCCTGTGCAGATTGTAGACTACCATTCTTATCTGATCTTTCTCGGAAGGCCGTGTGGTCATTATTGAAGCTTTGGCCCCCCACATTGTCACGAATTCTGAGAAGCCCTCATTCGGCTCTTGGCGCGTTGCCTCGAGATCACGAGTTGTGACCTTGAATTGTGTGTTGTACGAGTACTGTGCAACGAAGGCCTCAGCCATTTCTTCCCAACTCTGCTTCACAGAATCCTCCAGCTTCGCATACCATATTGTCGCTATTTCTTGACATGGTCCGGCCAAAGAGTGAGAGCTTCTGCAACCTGATCAGGTCCATCAGCCGCAGGATGTCTGTAAATAGCCAAAGATGAACCATGGGGTCTCCGGAACCATCGAATTGATCGATGTACGACATTTTGAACCGGTCTGGCAATGTCACTGCAGAGTCGGTATACCCGTCTTCTATGTCGTGAATAGAGTTCACACCCTGCGCTCTCTTAAAGAGCTTCTCCAGTTTGTTGACTTTAAGCACACTCGGGTCAACATCAAACTCAAATGGAGCCTCGATTTGATACACAGGTGCTTTGGAGGCTTGTGGTAGGATCGGCTTTGCCTGATTGCCCTGATTTTCAGCATGGGCAGTGGCTCCGGGTGCTGGGATACCCATAGGAGGTGCATGAGACGTGGAAGCCGCTGCCGGCTGTGGTTGTTGTTGTTGCAGCCTGTTTATTACCTCAGCCTGCCGTGCTGTGACCTCGGCTTGACAAGCAGCGTCTTGCTGCATGGTTTCAACTGTCTGTTGAATGTGATGGATTAGGTCCTCCATGCTAACTGGGAGATATTGTGCCATCGGAATTGGTGAGTGATCTCATATTGGACTAGATGTAGAAGACTGAGCCTGACTAGATGCAGGTGAAATGAGGGGTGACTACTGTAGAAATTGAACCAGTGAACTCTGCCTTACTCTCCTCCGTCTAGTAATCGGTGGGAGTGAAGTACACACAGGCTGTCCGCTAATAAGATCTTCGGCTTTGCAAAGCCTTCTGACACGGGTCCAGAGCACTTGGGGGATATCCGAACTGTCCGAAGCTATGGTGTTATACTACATAGCAAAAATAAATAAAGCAAAAAGAAAGCAGTAATCAGAAACTGCACAGCACCTTAGCTCAGATGTTAACAACACTCAGATGTAATCAAAGCTGTAGGACTGCACTCGACACTAAATTTTGTCCCCAAAACGGATACCAACACTTGCAACTGATTTGTACATTCTTGTACAGTTTCACTGTAAAGCACATACCAGTTAAGTGAGCCAAAACACCCCTATGAGGGGGTAGGGTTACCCTGTCCTAGTTTCGTCAGGAACTAGGGTTCAATATTCAAACAAAGCGGTTTCAAGCAATCTTGTATTCGGGTGAACATCCTGTCCTAGTTTGGAACAGTCTCTACGGCTTTCGATATGCAACTAGACCAAATGGTCAAAAGGGTACTTTAGCAAGACTACCTAATATACCTCTCACACCTAACATCGAGAAGTGAAAGGAGGATCAACAGTACAGCGGTAGTCCAGATCCAAGGGTTGTGTTCTCATCATAGCAGAGCCCGTAACCGGTCAGCCTTTTGGCAAGCCTTTTGGGCGAGCCTCCGGCAAACTGTCTAGGAATAGCAGATGGCAAACATAGTGACTTAAGCGCACCAATGCAAATGCCATGCAAAGAAACATATAAGTGTAGATAAAATTTCATATCATGAATTTCAAGTCAAGTTCTCTAATTTCCCCAACAGAGTCGCCAGAAACTGTAGCTCGACTTTTTTGTGCCCCCTTTCGGAAGTCAAAATAAGCCCTACAGTTCGAACTCCCGCGGTTTTGAATCTGATCCCACAAGTGCAATGTGAAATATATAATCACCAAAGAGTCCAAATCCGACAAATCTTTTGGAAAATTGATTTTGAATCCAAAATGCCAAAAATTGACTACTTTGCCAGATGTAGAGTCGTCACCTAACTATTTTTTGTTTTGGAGAAATTTAGGAAACCCATGACTCGTGCCAAAGGCCATGTGTCCATCATCACCAAGATTGTTTCGGCTCGGGAACTTAGGTACGAGAGGGGAAGGTCATGAATGAATTGAGCACCCCCGTTCGCCTGATCAAAGATCGGCATCTATTAATCATGATATGAACCTTATGTACATTATATGCTCTTGTTCTGGTTTATTAGGCTAGCATTACTATGTGATGTGCAAACACACAAGTATAGACTAACTTTGGAAGAATTGGAACATTCGAGTCATGTTTGTTTTTTGAAAATTGTTTCGAATATGTACCACTTGAAAAAGTGATAGCATATGAACATTACTCAAATTATTCCAATTCAAGCAACTAGCCTTCATCCACAGGCATTCAAGTAGTTTATCATTTAAGCAATTAGCCTTATGGCAAGCATGCTAGATATGACAACATCGACACTCATGCAATTATGCTAAAGCGAGTAAAGACTCATCTAGTACTCCAAGCCAAAAGAGAAATGAGTTAGAAAAATGCATGATCCTAACTTATGCAATATGACTAATGCAACACATGCGATATGCAATCTAAAATAGGCTCGGCTACTAATATGGCATATGAATCAATTAAATAGCATGCAGTTTAAGCACGTATTCAAAGAAGTATTATACTAACAATGCAGTTAGAATGATGAACCGAGCCTCAGTGCATGCAATACAAATGGATGCAAACATGAAGTATGCTAAACAAAACGTGATGTCCCTAAACTAACCATCATAAACAGTTAAATAAAAGGGAGAAAGACGTGGGGTTGGAAGACATACACATTATTACAACATTACACTATCACGAAGGAGATTCCGAATGAATTAAACTAATTAACTAACTAATTAAAACTAAGCTAATTATTACAAAACAAATAAAATTAGCTAAACTACTTAACTAATTATTACAACAAATGAATTGGATTAACTATTCTAGTTAATTAACTGATTACAAAACGAAATCGAATAACTAGTTAACTAACTAATTAATTACAACACCTTACAAAATTAACTAACTATAACTAATTAATTACAACAATTTAAACTTAAACATACTCGGTACACGAGGAATGCTCATGCACGTGCTCGGTTTCTACCCGAAAAGCCACTGTTTTGCTCCTAGAGAGCCTCTGTTGCACAATAGAACACTAACATTGTTGCCCACTTCTAGAATAACTCTGCTTTGCCTTAAAAACACATTGCTGAATTTTGCATCAATGGCTAGCTGGCCAGTGATGAGGCCTGCCGGTCATGGAAAGTGGCTTGCCGGCCACTACTGCCCAGTTCACCTTGCAGCAACAGAGAGCAAACAGAGCATGTACATGGTATTTTCAAGGGTTGTTTGCACAACTCACCCCTCCTTTTTCATGGACAAATCAAAGGAGTAGTAAGCTTAGTTCACAAACCATCAATGGATGCAATTTCATTGCATGATGGCTTATGTAACCAAGTGTGCAAGTTCAATAAATGCAACAAAATAAGACACAAAAAACCACCTCCCTATCATGAAAGATCAAGGGAAGTGATGACCTTGGAGACTTGAGAATCATTTCATCACTAGTAAGTATGAAATGGCCCAAGTTTCCATGTGTTCAATTAACATCCGATTGAACATAAACAAATTATTATCTTGCACCTTTTAGTCCCATTTTAATTACTTCATTTTAGATTACCAACCATTCTTTAATGAATTGAGTCCAAAGGGTGAGTTTAAGTCCTCTAATGGAAAGAGGGCTCAAATGAAGAGTTGTCTTAGGCATGAAAGAGACATCATACCGTTGGTAATGAACCCCCTAAAGGATTAACCCATTAAGCAAGACGCCTCAATCTCATGCTTTAAACAAGCAAATTGTTTGAACCACTTTCAAAGCAAAACAAAAGCCAAGAAATGAGGGAGATTGCAAAGATGATTAAGTGTGATCACAAGTATGGAAAGCCATAAATAAATGCAATCAACTCAAAGGAGATGGTGTCTAAGGCGTAGAACATCGAACTCATGAGGACTATTACACTACAAGCATGCAAAACAAAGCTCAAATGCAACTATCAACCAAAAACAATGCTAAAACAGTCTAAAATAAGTCCTAAAACATGCTGAAATTAAGACAAAAAAAGCTAGATTAATAAGCTAAAACATAGCACAAAGCAAGACACAAGAAGGGGAGGCTAACCTCTCCAAATTTGGACTTCAAAACATGATTTTGGCCACTGAAAAAGCTCTGAAAATTAGTGTTTACAAGCTTAGAAAAAGATAGTAAAAGGATGGAAAACACAAGGGTATAGGCCTTCAAAGCAAGGTACAAAGAAGGGTGAACCACGCCTCAACCTTCAATGGCCTTAAAACCCAAGTTTCAGCCTAAAAATACAGAAGTTTTACAGTCCAAAAACAGTTGGAAAATTGCAAGAAAAAGTGTAAACAAAGCAAGCAAATAGGCAAAGCCTTATACCTTTGGAGAGAAAACCAATTCCAAGCAACAAAACCAAGCAAACACACCCTCTAGAGCTCCAACGAGGCTCAAGAATACCTCAGCTCAAAGATGAGAAGGTTTGGTTAAGGGTGTATAGGCAAAGGTTAAGGATTTGTAATAAAAAATGTAGGAATTTGCTAGAGAGAGAGAGAAATTTTTTTTTCTAAAATGTTTCTAACCTTAAAACATGAGAGGGAGTTCTCCTATATATAGAAAACATGAATTCCCCTCAAGAACATCTAGCCCTACACGTGGGGGCAGATGCATGCATCTATGCAAATAGCTGGCACAGCTGTCACAAAATATCTACAAAAGAAACTAGTGGCCGGCAGGCCACATCAGTGGCCGGTAACCAAAAAGTGATGGCCGCAGCCCAAAAAGGTGGCCGGTAGGCCACCAAGGGTTGCAGGCTTGAAGAACCAAGGCTTGGTCCAAGAATGAGGCAACAAGAGTGTAGGATTTGAAAGACTCAAAGCTGTGGCATTCTGCTGAGGACTTTGAGCATTTGATGAGCATATAGACTCATCATTGGGTGTGCATGCGATGGCATCCAAGTCGTAAGGGCCGTTAAAAATAGGGTGTCTACACATTTACAAATGTGCTGAAGCTAACTCACTCGCGTCCTAATGCCGTGGACAACAGTAATTCACTCCGCATAAGCACGTTGTCACATAAACATATACGAATTTCATTCTCGGATAATGACTGTCTCGCAACGCTGCCAGAGTTCCAATTAGAAACAGCAATGATCAAGTGCTCTTCTAATAAGACTTTTAGACACCCGTAGACTCAATCAACATCCTAGAAACTAAATCTCATACCCATATATTCACATAAACATGTTATCATGTAAGCACATCGTACATACTAAAGTTTCTATCAAGCAAGACAAACCCATTATGGTACTAACCACTTTCCACGTACCCAAAGTATTCAAACCCGATACGCTCTAATACCAAGTTGTAACGCCCCAAAATAAATACCATAAATCTATTCAAGACCATATGTAAATAACAACATAAATCAGAGTATAATATTCTTTCATTACATGAGAATTAATAGTACAAAAGAGTTTAACTAAATAGATGCCCTATAGGCTTACATATTTCCAAGTCACTGCTTGGTTACAACAAAAATGAATCTAGCTCAATCACAATTAAAGCCCTTGGCTATACAAAATAAATACAACAAAAGAGAAACTTTTGCTCCAACTTCCTCTAAGCTATTGTCTTGGTGGAGGCATATCACCAACACCTGAAAATGGTTTTTCCCAAATAAGGTGAGCCAAAACCTAGTAGAAACAATTTTGAACACAATATATGAATCTAAACATAGATATAAGTATGAGATGCATATCCAATGCCCATGATAAAATCACTTATAACTCTTTTGCAAAACCATGCCGTGCTAAACTTTATATCTCAATTTATGTCATCTTAATTCGTGAGTCATTCACCATTTTATCTCATTTCATGAGTCACTCACCAATTCATTCAGACAACCAAATTGAGGGTGCATCATAATGGTTTTCTAACCAACACAACCATTATACAACACTTTCATTTGCCATTGTATGGATATTTTGTCTGCGTGAACCGACACCATGTATAGATACAGTTTTTAGGACTTTCACCCTAGACACATAGGCCAACTTAATTCAATGGAGTCCATCCCTTTCTTCTCCCAAAGATGGAGTACATTCTCTTTCTCTTTCTCCTTCGACATATCATACATTTATAATGTATTAAAACATAGTCATATTCAATGACAACGGATAAGAGATTAGTTTCAATTCACCTAATCCTCATGCAATTTCTACAACAATCATAGTTATCCTCCACCGATAGCCCAAAACAGATATTTCTAAACAGATATACAATCTTCAAGACAGGTAAATTATCCAAATTTCCATAGGTGACAGGTAATACATACCTAACTCCACCATTTATATGAACATCCATCCAATTTCATATTCCCAATGCGAATTTCATGTTTTTATACAAAATAACTATTTGAGACACTTAGTGCAAAATTCCTTTTCTTTTGAAATCCACCCTGGGTATCAAAATCAACGAATTTATCACAACATAACCTTTTATCTACTTCCATAACCAATTTTAACACATATTTTGAAAACCCCTCTTTTGATTTTAAACCAAAACCCTAGATTCGTTTAAAATCACCCCAAGCTCCAATATTTCTTACATATCAACAAATAACTAAGTTAAAACTCATAGAAGAGTGTAGAAAGTCCCTACCTCAAGTTTAGGAGACGAGCAACGCAAGGATGAAACCTCAAAGATGCCAAAACCAAGCTTTGTTCGGACCAAAGTGAAACTCTTGTGATGCTCTACCTCTTTCCCAAAGACACTAGAGTAGAGAAACCAATGGATCTAGGTGAAAATATAGAGAGAGAGTGAGTTTTAGAGAGAGAAGCTCTAGATCTAGGGGTTTGAGAGAAAAAGATATGAAAAAGTGATGTAAAAAGGTGCTGCTGCAAACTGATATATACACAGTTTGCTTGAGCGCAAGAAGTGATGCTCGAGCGTCAGACACAACAAGTTATTCTGCTCTAGCGTAAGAAGTGACGCTCGAGCGCATAATGCACACTCCTAGTAGTTTTGCAGACAACAGGCCAACGCTCGAGCGCAAGAAGGGCTGTTCGAGCTGAGTTCGTTTGAGCACAAAAGGAACCGTTCAAGCGTAGAATACACTCTCCCAATAGTTTTGCAAACCTGCAAAAGTACTGAGAGTTCACAAATCCTGCTTGAGCGCAAGAAGTGTCGCTTGAGTGGAGGAGCAAAATTCTGGGCAACAAAAGTTTGAAAACTAAGCAACTAACCTGTTCCAAACACAACCATTACAATCCAATAACCAAATTTGAAGGAAGTATAAGAGAAGCAAGACATGAACAACAACATGAAACCATGAAACTCGAGTTCGGAATACAAAATGGGTCGGGTCTAACCAAGAATCGTTATAATCTCCCCCTTAGGGAATTTTGTCCCCGAAATTTCGAATCAAGTTTTAAAACTCTGCTTAAACCAAACACAATAACGACAATTAATCAATTGCAATTCCGTGACTCGTTCTCCGGTCATCCATTCCGATCAACTCGATACGCAAGTTCCAGCATTAAAAATACCATTCACATTTCTCCAAAACATATACAATGTTTATATTAAACCCATGTTTTCAAAACTTATATAACTTATACAATGCTTCCATATTCCCAAAACATATACAATGTTTTCATATTTCATTAACATAATCAAAATTTCAATACATGTTCAAACATCAACAAATAAGTCCGGATACTTCTCACGGACTTCCAACTCACGTTCCTGAGTTGCTTCCTCAACCCCGTGATGTTTTTTTACAATACTTTAACCAAGGGAATTGTCTTGTCTCGCAAGACTTGGTCCCGGGTATCCAAGACTCCCATCGGTCTCTCCTCATATGAGGCATCATCGTCTACCTCTAAGTCGGTCCAATCCAACACGTGCGATTTCCGGCTCATATTTTCGAATCATGCTAACATGAAACACATCATGAACCCCAGAAAGCTGTGGCGGAAAGGCCAAAATAAAAGCTACATCTCCAATCCGCTCAAGGATCTCGAAAGGCCCAATGAACTGAGGGGACAACTCCCCACTTTTTCCAAACCTCATCAAACCCCTCCTAGGTGATATCTTCAAGAAGACGTGGTCTCCCACCTCAAAAGACAAGGGTCTCCTACCATGGTCGGCATAACTTTTCTGGCGACTCTGGGTCGTAACCAACCTTTTACGGATAAGTGCAACATTTTTCGTTGTTTCTCGGACTAACTCTGGACCCAACATAGGTGCATCACCCACCTCGGCCTAATACATAGGTGATCTACATGGTCGGCCATATAAGGCTCAAACGGTGCCATACCAATACTCGATTGGAAGCTATTGTTATAGGAAAATTCTACTAAGGGCAAGTGCCTCTCCTACGAACCCTTAAAGTCAAGGACACAACCCGAAGCATATCCTCTAAAATCTAAATGGTGCGCTTTGATTGCCCATCAGTTTAAGGATAATTTGCAGTGCTAAGGGTCAATCTCGTGCCCAAGGCATTCTGTAGGCTCTACCACAACCGAGCCGTGAAATGCAGATCTCTATCTGAAACAATCATCACAGGAACTCCATGCAACCTCACTATGTCCTTTATGTAAAGGTCGGCAAGATAATCTACCGAGTCACTCACACGCATAGGTATAAAGTGTGCTGACTTGGTCAACTGGTCAACTACCACCCAAATTGCATCACTACCCTGTTAAGTCCTCAGAAGGCCAACAACAAAATCCATCGTGACATGCTCTCACTTCCACTCGGCTATAGGCAAGGGTTGCAACAAACCCCTGGCCTCTGATGTTCGACCTTTACTTGTTGACAAGTAAGGCACTTTGACACAAACACGGCCACATCCTTCTTCATTCCCCTCCACCAAAACTGGCGACAAAGGTCGTGATACATCTTTGTACCTTCTGGATGCACCACAAGGCATGAATGGTGAAACTCTCGGAGTACTTCCTCTCGGCAAGACTCCGGCACGAAGAGACGGTCAAGTTATCTAACACTCGAGTCGGAGTACATGTTCAAGCCTCTTTCTACCTTCCCACTGGAGATCTTTTTTCAGAGGGATTCTACCTCAAGGTCACGCTTCTGTGCTTCTATTACTCGGTTCACAAGTGTAGGTTGTGCAACTACCGAAAACAAGGCTGCAGACTCAACAGACTAGCCAAGATGCAAGTCAAACTTCCCAATAACACCCAACATCTTCCATTCCTGGATGGCAATACAAGCTACACCGCTAATGGATTTCTTACACAAGACGTCGGCCACAACATTAGCCTTTCCCGGATGATAATGTAACTCAAAGTCATAATCCTTTATGAACTCCATCCACCTCCTCTGTCTCAGATTCAAGTCTTTCTGTGTAAACAGATATTTCAGACTCTTGTGATTAGAAAACACTTCAAACTTCTCATCATATAGATAATGCCTTCAAATCTTTAAGGCAAAGATCACCGCCGCTAACTCTAGGTCATGAGTAGGGTACTTTCTCTCATGTTTTTTCAACTGCCGCAAGCCATAGGCCACTACTTTCCCTTCTTGCATCAAACACAACCCAAACCTTCCTGTGAGGTATCAAAATACATCGAATAGCCAATATCCCTCTCTGGAATAATCAAAACTAGAGCAGTGGTAAGTCTAATCTTAAGCTCTTGAAAAGACTTCTCATAGGTCTCATTCCACACAAATTTGATCCATTTCCTTGTCAGTCTAGTCAATGGTGAGGCTAGCTTAGAGAAATCCTTCACAAATCTACTATAATACCCGGCTAGCCCTAAGAAACTACAGATTTCAAAAGCATTCTTAGGTTGTTTCCAATCTTGCACTGCCTCTATCTTGGATGAATCTATAGTCACCCCTTCCCCGGATACCACATGGCCTAAGAACTTAACTTCTCTTAGCCAGAATTCACATTTCCCAAACTTAGCATACAGTTTGTGGGCTCTAAGCAACTCAAGTACCACTCGCAAGTGTTCTTCGTGCTCCTCCTCAGAGGGTGAGTAAATCAAGATGTCGTCCACAAAGACAACTAAAAAATGGTCTAGGAACTCACAGAAGATCCGGATCATCAAATCCATAAACATAGCTAGTGCATTGATTAGCCCAAAGGGCATCACTAGAAACTGGTAATGGCCATACCACGTACGGAATGCCATCTTTAGGATATCCTCCTCCCTTACTCTCAATTGGTGATAACTCGATCTCAGGTTTATCTTAGAGAAGCAATAAGACCCCTTCAACTGATCAAACAAATCATTTATACGAGGCATTGGATATGTTACCCAAAAGACAACCTAAGAGGGGGAGGGGTGAATTAGGTTTTTACAAATAAAAATAATAATACCTTAATAAAAATTATGACTAGTACAATAGATAAATATAGTTGATGAAATAAAAATAATTAAAACAAGTGTTCTAACAACTATGTCAATTAATGATTTTAGTACAATAAAAATATGAAATATAGCTATGGCAATTTAAATAAAATAAAGAGATAAGGGAGAGAGAGGCAAACAAATTTATAGTGGTTCAGCTTTAACTCGGCCTACGTCCACTCCTCAAGCTTCACTTGAGATTTTTCACTATTCTCTAGCTTCACAGGGTGCTAGCAACCTTTTCACAGATGAAGCAATCCTCCATGGATTTTACACAGACTTTCTAAGTTAAGAACACTGAGTGTACTACACTCTTCCAAGGTTGAAAAGAAGGTGTTTTTGCTTTCACAGAAAGCTACAAGAATTATCTCTCAAAGATAGATATAAAAATGAAACTCTGATTTTTCTGTAAATCTCATATAGGAAAGACGGGCTTAAAGCTATAAGTTTCAGTGTATAATTTCTGAAAGAGGATGTAAACAAAAGTTAAAGAACACTTCTCAAAGAATTTTTCAGAGAACAGATTTGAGTGATTATAGATCAAAGAATATTTTCTGATTTTTTTTTTGTAACTTGTTTACATTAGAGACTTTGGTATATATAATGAAACTTATAGCCGTTTATAGCCGTTGTATTCATTTGAATTGATAGCTGTTTATAACCGTTGTATTCATTTGAATATTTTCCACTCCATCATTACTAATTTGAATATCTTCCACTTGAACCTTTTGGCCTGCTACTGTGCTGGGCTGTTTGAACTTTTGGCCTGTTGCTGTGCTGGGCTGTTTGAACCTCTGGTTTGGGCATTATTTTTGGGTTGAAATGAACTCCTGATTTAAGCAAATATTAAATACATTCAAACAATATTTACGATAAAAGTTTAGGTGAGAAATAATGGGACAAAATAAATTTTGATTCTATTTTTCTCTTTCAAATAAATTAAAACATAATTAAATAAATCATCAAAATAAATAAGTCTAACAATCTCTCCCTTTTTGATGATGGCACACAATGATGTTTTGATTTGATTTGGGAGTAAGAAAAGCTCCCCCTCAAGTCATGCTCCCTAAATTCATTTCTAAATACATAGGTTAGCACATGTGCAATAAATAAGCTTTAATCAACAACATGATATAAGATTAAGATATCAAACTATAAATACATAACATCAGATTTGTTTGAAAATAATACCATAATACATAACATCATATAATTTCTCCCCTTGTGACATTATCAAAAGGAAATCATTGGTCAGAATTTGGAGGAGGAGGAGGAGAATGATAGTGATAAATGACATCTATACAATTCAAAATATATATATATATATATATATACATATATGCATACACATACAACTCTCCCGCGTCTCTCTTTTTCCTTCGATAAACGCGTTTGACAAGCGACCTCACTTTTGCGTCATTGACCAACAAAAGCAGGCCTCGATTTGTACTCACCTCGGCTCCCTCTCCCTCCTTGTCTTCTTCTCTTTTGCCTTCTTCTTAATCACACACTCTTCCATTTTCTTTTTCACTATTCTCTTCTATCTCTTCTTCACCACTCTCTTCTGTTTCTTCTTCCTCATCGAGAGACAAAAAAAAAAAAAAAAAAGAAACTGAACGAAGGAGGCCAAACCTCAGTCTGTTCTCTTCTATTTCTCTGCAACTCATTTCTTTTACACCTCTCACCTCTAAACCATGGCTTCCTCATCCCATCCCCTCACTCTGTTTCCGGACCTTAATGATCCCATAAGCTCTACTGGACCGAGTGCCCCAGCTCCTACTCTTCCCAACCTTCCTATGATGTCGATTGAGCAAATAATGGCAGCTCAATTAGACATTGAAGCCAATCATTTCACACTGACGTCCTGTATGGAGACGGTGACTGCAGTCATAAAATTGGCTCACCGACTGCAGAACAGAACAAGTGAGCTCCATCAGGTCAACGTCCAACTCTCTCTGCTCCAGCGCATGTACAAGGATGCGCGAGCAGAGATAGGTGCACTGAAGGCCGAAAATAAAGAGCTTAAACGGAAGACCACCTCCATGGCCCGATTTGGAGCAACGTCGTTCTTGGCTTTTGATAGTCGGCGGGGAGTGCTCGGTCTCGACGAAAGCACGGGGGTAGGGACGTCAAGCGTCGCCCAAGGTGATAAAAAGAAGAAGAAAACGATGGAAGATGCGAGTAAGTAAGATCGGCGTATGGCCGTAAAAAAATGAAGGTTTTTGTTTTTGTTTTTGTTTTTGTTTTTGTTTTTTTTTTTGTTTGTTTATTTGGTTTTTTTTTTAATGTAAATATGTTGATTTTGATCGGCGTAAGGCCGTAAAAAAATGAATGGTGTTTTTTTTTTTAATGTAAATATTTGTATTTTGATTTGTTTTTATTTTTATGCTTAAGTACTGAAAAATGAAATTAAAAAGCGGAGAAAAAAAATAAGAAGATTTAGTCCAAACAAAAAATAATAATGAGAAAAAAAAATAAAAATAAAAGAAATTAAGCCTAATAGCAAAATAAAAAAATAAAATAATACCAGCAGAAATTAAACTTAATGGGACATTGGTGTTGCTAGAATGGTAAGGCAAAAAAATACCATGAGGGTTTAAAAAAAATCAATGTATGCAAAGTTAATTTTACCTCAAGATGCAGAACTCAAAAAAAAATTACACAATTGAGAATAGCAAATTATTAAGGAGAATAAATGTATGAAGGACTTGTGAGCATTCAACTGATATAAATGTTTCCATATCAATGTAGCAATACACATATATCATTTTAACAAAAAATTCAAGTTTCACAGTCATAACAAAACTTTTTAAGTAGAAATCGACATTCCAAGCTCGCCACGAATAAAATTGAAGCGATCCTCACTTCGGGGTTTTGTGAAAATATCCGCAAATTGCTTGTCGGTGTTTACAAATTCAAGTACAATATCCCCTTTTTGAACATGATCTCTTAAAAAAAGATGTCGAATTTCAATATGTTTTGTTCGTGAGTGTTGAACCGGATTTTTGCTTAAATTGATGGCACTAGTGTTATCACAATGTAGAATCAAGTTTAGATAAATGCCATGGGTGCAATAAGGAGAAGTTCCAAAGGTCAAGAATGAGACACACATGCTGTTGTAGCAAGATAATATGGCAACAATGAATTAAAGAACTTTTCCATTATGAAGAATTCATGTTATTTCAATCTATTTTCAAGCAAGAGCCAATGAGATACCAAATTGTTAAAAGTATATGTGAAGTAGTTGAGCATGATCTAACAATCGATTTGAGCATGATCTAACAATCAATTTCTAGCAAGAGTGTACAGATTTTATACAAGATAATTAAAAAAAATGTGAGGTGCAAACTCATAAGTGTGATATAAAAAATAGAATAGAATATGAGGGGATTCTTCCCCTTGTTTCATTTGGCAAAATCAATAGGAGATATAATAAATGAAACTCATAAATGAAATGTTCTCCTCAATAATATCAAATAGGATGCCAAATATTACCAATAAGGATGCCAAAATAATACCAACATGCAATCTACCAAGGATACCAATATACAATCTAGAAGATTTAACAATCATAGCTCAAGCATTATGTAGAATACCAAATATTGCTCATAATAGGTTAAACTCAATATAATCTCATGGCGCTATTTCAAAAAATGAAGCATGTTCAAGGTATAGCAATCCATATGCCAAGAAAAACTATGAATTTCAATATATAGCACACATTTAAGCATAGGCATGATTCTTAGGCAAGAGTATCATCAAAGAGTATACATTGCAAATCAAATGAACCATAATCAATCTTTTTCATATCAAAATAATAACAGTATTAGTTCAAAGGATATAAGATAGAATTTTTACCTCAAAAGCTTAAGAGAGTGTAGGAGGCATACCTTTGGTTCATGAGTTAGAAGCTTTTCAATCTTCAATTTTCTTTCATGAGGAGTTCATCTCAAAAGGATTTAACAAGTATGTTAGTAAAATGATTTCTCCCCCTAAGTTGGTGTTACCCTTTTTTAATATGATTTTGTGTAAATATAGCATTCATAGAACAATCACTATTAAAAAATACAATATAAATCACTTCTTATCGTAAACTCAAAAGGTGAAAATAATTCAATGATCAAACAGGAAATTGGAATGATATTTTTTAGAATTTTCAAGTTGTAGCATATAGCATAATATGCATAAGAAAATAGTGTTATGCTCTTTGTTTTATTAAGAAATGATGCAACAATCTCATTTAATCACATAACATTATCAAGAGACATTTTCATCAATTCAATCCACATACTCAAGTGTGATAAAACATTTTACTTAATGTGGAACACAACATGAATGATATAAACAATTAATTCAACAATTTATCAATCAAAAGCATTTCATGAGATGTATGCCAATATAATCCATATTTATGCCAATATAATCCATATTTAAAAGATATTCAATAGGATAGATGCAATGTCTCTACAAACGTATGATACTTCTTTTCATTTAGACATTATTGATGGATCATAATAAAGGAATTTCACAACTTATTCAAATATTCCAATGTAAAGCATATAAGCATGAAATTTTTATATTGAGCATATTCTTGAGATCACAAATGTAGAATTCAAAATATAGATAGTATACATCTCAAAAACATGCTATGATATCAAAATTGATTCTACAAAGATATGACTCAAAAAGGAATTAACATATTAGTATGAAGTCATTTATAAGATGTGAAAAGTATGCTTACAAAAAAATTTATCACTTCTTATCTCTTTTTCATAGCAATGGATGACATGATATAAAATGTTAATGAATACATGAATCATTCATATTCTAATAGGCAATCATCAAAATAATATAATTCTCATTTTTGAGTTCAATGAATGTTTGAAAGAAACTAGTAGAACATGACTTAGCAAACTTAGTACAATTAGGTTACATGGAAGCAATGATTAGACACAACCTATTGTACACAAATCACACCTTAAAGAATATAGAACTTTAAGCTTAAAGGTGTGTTAGGAGTTATACCTTCATTTACCTCTTTGGAATCTTCACCCATACATTACCTCTATTGTTCATCTTGGTGATTTTCATTTCATCATTCTTCTTCTTGTAGGAGCTGATTTTGCTCTTTAGATTGAACACTCTTGTTGTGCATTTCCTCTCGAAGTCCTTGGTGTTCTTTGAGATTCCACCTACAAAATACCTTGATTTCTTTCTTGGTACCCATACTTTCTTGGGTCCATGGGGATTAGTCTCAAGAACATTTAATCTCATAAAAGGTTTAGGAGGATCAAAACAATGCCTACTTTGTCAAAAACACATCTTTTATTTCCAAGAAGCTTGTTGAGGTTTTCTTTTCTTTTTACAAAATTTTCAAGAGTTTTGTTTTAATCCTCAACATTGTTTTTCAAAATGTTTTTCTCATTGGCAATAGACGTAAAGTCACTTTTCAAAGTAGCATTTTCCATTTTTAAAACACCTACATCATTTGAAAGAGAAGTAACTAATTTCTTTAATTTAGAATTCTTAACACAAACATTTCTAAATATGTCATGTAATTCATTGAAAACACTTTCAAGTTCTACATAATTAGAAATTACCTCATCTTGAGTGGATTCTTCTTCCCCAAGAGCCATGAGACACAGGTTGGCTACTCCATCATTTTCTCCCCAAATGGCTTCCTTTTTGTTGCCATCCATCATTGAAAGTTCATGAGCCATGAGTGAGCCTAGGAGTTCTTCAATGCCTAATTTTGTCAGATCTTTTGCTTCTTGGATAGCTGTAACCTTAGCTTCCCATTCATTTGGCAAAGACCTAAGTATTTTTCTTACAAGCTCACCATTAGTATAAGATTTACCAAGAGATTTTAGAGCATTAATAATATTGGTAAATTTATAAAACATCTCAGAAATAGATTCAAATGATTCCATAGTAAAGAGTTCATAGCCATGAATAAGTATGTCAATCCGAGACTCTTTTATTTGGCTAGTTCCTTCATAGGTGATTTCAAGTTTATCCCAAATCTCTTTAGCAGTAATGTACCCAGAAATTCTATTGTACTCATTTGCATCTAGTCCACACACAAGAATAAGCTTGGCTTTAGCATTAGCTTGAAGGAGTTTTTAATCACGCTCATCAAATTCATCCTCAAGTTTAGGCACACTGATATGGTCTACTACCTTGGTAGGGATTTTAGGACCTTTAGTGATAATGAGCCACAAAGCATAATTGGTAGCTTGAAGATACAAAGTCATTTTTTCTTTCCAATGAATGTAATTACTACCATCAAAGAGAGGTGACCTATTGCTAGCTTGTTTTACAGCAGAGTAAGTAGAATACATGGTTGCTATGGATCAAAAACTCAAGATTGTTAAATCTAAACAAGAGCCCCAGGCTCTGATACCAATTGTTACCCAAAAGACAACCTAAGAGGGGGGAGGTGAATTAGGTTTTTACAAATAAAAATAATAATACCTTAATAAAAATTATGACTAGCACAATAAATAAATATAGTTGATGAAATAAAAATAATTAAAACAAGTGCTCTAATAACTATGTCAATTAATGATTTTAGTACAATAAAAATATGAAATATAGCTATGGCAATTTAAATAAAATAAAGAGATAAGGGAGAGAGACGCAAACAAATTTATAGTGGTTCGGCTTCAACTCGGCCAACGTCCACTCCTCAAGCTTCACTTGAGATTTTCCACTATTCTCTAGCTTCACAAGGTGCTAGCAACCTTCTCACAGATGGAGCAATCCTCCACGGATTTTACACAGACTTTTTAAGTCAAGAACACTGAGTGTACTACACTCTTACAAGGTTGAAAAGAATGTGCTTTTGCTTTCACAGAAAGCTACAAGAATTATTTCTCAAAGATAGATATAAAAATGAAGCTCTGGTTTTTCTGTAAACCTCATACAGGAAAGATGGGCTTAAAGCTATACGTCTCAGTGTATAATTTCTGAAGGAGGATGTAAACAAAAGTTGAAGAATCCTGTCGGCCATTTATGGGCTTGAAGCTATACGTCTTAAAGATGGCCGGTCGGCCATTTATTCCTGTAGAATCCTGCAGTTGACAGCAGCAGAGGGCAAGCAGTGTATGTCATGGAATTTTCAAGCAAATGTGTGCATGGCCACTCTCCCAATCATGTTATGGACTCAAGAGAGTGTGGCCCTTGGTACTCGAGCCACCAATCACGCATTCCAATGCATGATGGCCTAAGACACCAAGTTTGCCAATCAATGTAAATGCATGCAACAAAACAAATGAGTGCCAATGCCTTATCATGTTGAGATCAAAGGCATTGGCGACGAGGATTGAAACGTGTTTCGTCACTTCAAGTACGAACACTTCTCAATCCTCATACTTGGTTTGACACCCCAAACCAAGCAAAATGTAATGCGATGTATGCCATATGCAATGCAAAGTAATGCACCTAATGCAATGCCATGCTACCTATTCATGCGAGCTAAACATGAACATATCAAGCATGCAACAAGACTATGTGATGCAACTAACTAAACAATATGCAAACATGCAAACAAGACATAATGCAAGCATGCAACTAATGGAATGCAACATGCAACATGCTAAGTATGCAACTACATACAAGGGTGGTCTTAAACTGAAATGGGAGGCCTCAGCTACACCCCAAAACAGTGGCCAAAAGTGCCAAAAATGATGGACAAGTGCTCATGCAAACATGCACACCAATGACCCAAAAACCCAAGCATGGAAGGCTACTCTCAAGAACACTCAAAGGTGATATACATGGACATTAAACACTCATGTTAAACTCTGAAAAGCATGCGAAGAATGATGCCAAAACATGCTAGGGGATGGGTGTAAAATAGAAGGCATTCAAGGGCACAAAAGAGGGCATTACTCAACACCTACCCCAAGCAAACATGGCATGAACTTTTCAATACAAAACAAAGTTTTAGCATGCAAAAAGGACCTCCAAAACCCACTGATATGGCAGCTAAGGGACACAAACCAAGAGGCATGGATTAAGACCTATTTCAAGGCATAAAAGAACAACACTTCAAGGCATGAAAGGGATGATGAATGCAAGCATATAAGCATGGATTAGGGACTGAAATGGCATGAGAAATGATTCCAAATCACTAAAACAACCCAACTCAAGCATGCTCATGACTCACACACTAAAGGCTCACAAGCCAAAATGCAAAGAGGCTATACCAAACATGGAAAATATGATCAAATCAGTGTCTAACAGACCTCAAGCATGATGAAATATGACCAAAACTTCACAAAGTTAGGTAAGAACATGAATGCATGATGGTCTTAAAGGCAAGATGCATTTCTAGGCAAAGAGGAGGAATGCAAAGCAAGTATATTATGCATGCAAAGGGGCATAAATCCGACCAAAAACAGAGATGTAATATGACCCAATAACACCCAAAAACCTTTGAAATGAAGCCAAAAGCAACTAAGCATGCATGCTACCCTTATGAGCCAAAAATGCAAACAAAAGAGAGACAAAGGGAGAGGGGTGTCCCTCCCCTATGCAAGACCTCAAACCCTCTTCATCACCACTGAAAATCCACTGGATTTCAGTGGTGAGAAGGCCAAAACACAATAGTATTCAAAGCTTAACAAAGAGAGCACAAAAAGGGCCAAACAAGGCCTAAGAGGGGGAGGTCGACCCCAAACAACAAAATGACCTTAATGAAAGATCGTAAGCATGCAAATACAAGATTTTTTCAAGTTATACACAAAGTCTAAAACAGCATGCAAAGTGGGTTAAAAACTAGTGCAAGATTGGGGAATATAAAGCAAATAGTGTTACCCTTGAACAACACTTGAAGAACAGCAACCTCAGCCTCTTCCTTATGATCAAAACCAGCTCAAAACTCCAAGAACAACCTCTCAACACCTCCCAAGTCGAAGTATGGTGTAATAGTACGTGTTCTAGTGCAAAACTAAGAACAAACTACACTTTTAGGCCCTCAAACACATACAAATGAAGAGAGAGAGGGAGATATAGAGAAAGAGAGAGTGATATATATCAAATATATATCATATATGGTCTGGTTTTGCTGAACCTCTCAAATGGAGAAGAGAGGTCTCCTTATATAGACAAGGCAAAGGCTTGAAGCTTCTTAGAGAAGCTAAATGAAAGGGTCAAAGGGACCAAGCTTCTAAGAGAAGCTATCCCAAAGGTCCAAGCTTCTTGAGGAAGATAAGACAAAGGTTCAAGCTTCCTCAATAAGCTTGAGCAAATGGTGCAATCTTCTAGAAGAAGTTTGGATCAAAAAGGGTGCAAAGGGGCCAAAACAGCCACACACGTGTGTGGGGGGAGGGTCTGTGCATCCCAGCTGGCACAGCTGGCATGCACCATGCCTGTAAGAGGCAAAAATGTGGTACCGGCCAGAAAAGGAGGCCATCGGCCAACTAAATGGTCGGTCGACCACACCAAGTGCCGACCGGCCATCACCAATGGCCGGTGGCAAGAAGACACAGTCGGTGGCCTCAAGCCATGACTGGTGAGGAGTGGGGATGGCCAACAAGCCATTCCCTGCCCTCCAAAGCAAAAACACAAGTGTTTGGTGCAAAACCAAACACAACACAATCGAGTCGAGATGTCCTAAGGCAAGGCGCGTAGCCGAGACCTCCGGGAACTCAAGACGAACACAAACGTGGATGATCACCGAGTGTTCAAACGGTGACGTCCAAGTCTTGAGAACGGTCAAAAATGGGGTGTCTACACACTTCTCAGATAATTTTTCAGAGAATAGATGTGAGTGATTATAGATCAAAGAATATTTTCTATTTTTTTTTTTTTTTTTTTGTAACTTGTTTACATTAGAGGCTTTGGTATATATAATGAAACTTATAGCCGTTTATAGTTGTTGCATTCATTTGAATTTATAGCCGTTTATAGCCATTGTATTTATTTGAATTTATAGTCGTTTATAGCCGTTGTATTCATTTGAATATCTTCCACTCCATCATTACTAAATTTGAATATCTTCCACTCCATCATTACTAATTTGAATATCTTCCACTTGAACCTTTTGGCCTGCTGCTATGCTGGGCTGTTTATACCTTTGTTTTGGGCTGTTTGAACCTCTGGTTTGGGCATTATTTTTGGGTTAAAATGAACTCCTGATTTAAGTAAATATTAAATACATTCAAACAATATTTGGGATAAAAGTTTAGGTGAGAAATAATGGGACAAAATAAATTTTGATTCTATTTTTCTCTTTCAAATAAATTAAAACATAATTAAATAAATTATCAAAATAAATTTTGGATTCTATTTTTCTCTTTCAAATAAATTAAAATATAATTAAATAAATCATCAAAATAAATTTTGGATTCTATTTTTCTCTTTCAAATAAATTAAAACATAATTAAATAAATCATCAAAATAAGTAAGTCTAACAGGGTACTTGTTCTTAACAGTCACTCGGTTCAACTTCTGGTAATCTTTACAAAGTCACAACACACCATCTTTCTTTTTGGCAAAAAGAGCCGGTGCTCTCCAAAGCGAAGTACTAGGGTGGATAAAACCCTTATCTAATAATTTTTGGAGTTTAATCTTTAACTCACTCAACTCAGTAGGTGCAAATCTATACGGTGCCGTAGAAATCGGTGTCGTGCCAGACACTAGGTCAACAGAGAACTCGATCTCTCGGTGAGGTGATAAACTAGTAAGATCCTCGGAAAAACATCCGAGTATTCACAAACTATCCTTGGCAACTCAACTCGGACTTCATGACACTCAGTACTCAAGAAGTTGGCGAAAAGGAAACTAAGCTCACTCTGCCCACACGGATTATACACTGGTGATAAGACACTATCAACCAGATCTCCGAAGAAACAAAAGCAATCACCGCTCAGGTTACATACAGTAATCCTCTAACGGTAGCAATCTATAACAGCTCGGTATGATGACAACCAGTCCATTCCCAAAATAACATCAAAACTAGACATATCAATCAACACAAATGCAAAAGGAAGTCGGCGACTGGCAACCTCTATGTCACAACACCGACACCCCTGCTTCAAAATAACCTCACCACCAATAGGTGATTCTACATAGATAAGACATGCTAACTGAGCCAACTTTAACCCCAAAACCGATGCAAATGCAGATGAGATACATAAATGGGATGCACCCCGTATCAGTCAATACATTAGCAACTGAATTGCAAAACAAGAAGGTACCACTTTGTAGCTCGCTTTTCATGCTCCGTTCGGAAGACGAATAGCCCTACAGTTCGAACTCCCATGGTTCTGAATCTGATTTCACAAGTGCAATGTAAAATAGTGAAAACACAAAAAGAGTCCAAATTTGGAAATTCTTTTGGAAAATCAATGTTTGAATCAAATGCCAAAAATGGACTGCTTTGCCAGATTTCAGGGTTACCACCTAAATATTTTTGGAAAATTTAGGAAACCCAAGACTTGTGTCAAAGGCCATTAGTCTGTCATTACCAAAGTGTCTCAGCTCGGGCACTTAGGTACGAGAGAGAAAGGTTATGAATTGAGCACCCCTCGCCTAATCAAAGATCGACCTCTACCAATCATGATGTGATTTTTTGTTTACATTATATATTCTTGTTCCGATTATTAGCTATTTTTTACTATGTGACACACACACAAATATTGACTAATTTGCAAGAATTGGAATATTTGATTTCATGTTTTATTTGAAATTGTTTTGTGAATTTGCCACTTGAAAAAGTGGGCTTAAAATGGACATTAATCAAACTATCCCAATTCAAGCAACTAGCCTTTATCCACAGGCATTCAAATAGTCATATCATTTAAGCAATTAGCCTCATGGAAATGCTTTGACATGGTAACACAAGCATTCGATGCAAGATGCTAAAACACAAAATTACTCACCAAGTACTCCGAGCCAAAACAAAGCAAAATAATTAGAAAAAAATATGCATGCTCCTAATTAATGCAATATGACTAAATGTAATGCACACATTATGTATTTTATAGGCTCAGCTATGAGCATGGCATATGTTTCCATTCAAGACATGCGATAAAGCACATATTCAAGTAATAAATTTGAACATTGATATTGGGTTAGTATGATGAGCCGAACCTTGGATGTATGCAAAACAATGGATGCAACGTATAAGAATGCTAATTTGAAAAATGATGTTCTACTCTAACCATCGTAAGCAAGTAAGTAAAAAGGAGAAAGATGTGGGGTTGGAAGACATACAACTTATTACACATTTGCCCTCGTACAAGAGGGTGCGAATCAAAGTCCGAAAGTCCAAATTAAACTAATTATTACAAAACCGAATGAATAAATAAGCAAAGAATTAACTAGCTAACTACTCTATTACAACAAGGATAATCATGAGAAGTAAACTAACTATCTAAGTTAATTAGCTATAACAATTACAAATAAACAATAATGATAATTACAACACTAATAATTAACAAGACTAATTGTAACAACAATAATAATTACAATGCTAATAATCGGAGCATTAATCTACAACATTGAGGTAAGCAAGGATGCACAAGGGTTGCATGCATAGTGTCCAAGAACAGCTCTGTCTGCCTAGGCCTGTTCTGTTTCACCTTTAGCCACTGCCCTCTATTTTCTGCAAAACATATTGCTAACCAAACATTCATGGCTAGTCGTGCCTCAATGAGGCCCTACCGGGCCCCAAAAGGGCCGGCCGTGCCTTAATTTCATGCAAAATCCTATTTTGTGCTCTGAAGTGAAAACAGTGTAGACAGAGTTATTCTAGACTCTATTTGTCCCTCTCACACTTCTTTGTCATGGGAAAGCCTTGAGAGAAGGTTGGAATCGTTTCCAAAACCATCAATGAGCAAGTTGATTGCTTGATGATTTCGGGTACAATTTGGACAAAGATCAATAAATGCAATGAACAACAACTACCCCTTCCTCCTATCATGGAGTGAACTCAAAAATGGAGGTAAAGACGCTTCAAGGTTCATCAAAACATCATGAATTGATGTAAGACAACCCTTAACACAATGGACTCGGCATAACGTTCGGCCGAACCCCAAGCAAATATAACTCATTTTCTTTATGTGGGTTGGTTCATTTTAAGCCAAATTCATTAGTCTTTGCCATCCTTTAATCCATTAAGTCCAAGATAATTATTACGTCCACTAAGTGAGAAACGTGTCAAACAGGAGGTGATTCCCAACATGAACAAGAGACTATGCCATTGACAATAAACCTCCGTAGAGATTAAGTCATTAAGCATAGATCTCTAGTTCATGTTTTGAATAACCATCAACCGATTGAAATAACTCTCAAATGAAAGAAATGAATAGCAAGTTGATTATTAAAATGAGGTTCTTAAACATGGAAATTAGTTAAAGAAAAGCTTATAACAATATACAACAAACTATGTATGCAAACTTGTGAGACAACAATCAAGCTAATCAAAGCATGAACTAACTAAACAACCTAGGACAGCCCTGAAACAGCCCTTAATGGATGAAAAATAGTGGCTCAAAGTGCGTGAAAAGAGCCTACAAAGCTAAACAACAAAGAGAGAAAACAAAGCTAGTAAGAAAGAACAGGAAGGGGTGGCTAACCCCTTCACTTTTGAAACCTCAAAGCATGATGTTTATCCTTTTTTAAACTCTAAAAAATAATTTACAAAGCAATGGAAAGGGTGTAAAAGCAAGGATTTGAGCTATAGGTAAAGGTGTAAGAAAGAGTGTTAACTCTCTCTACCCTTTTGGTAGCTCTCCAAACCCAAACTTAAACACTTGGAAGAGAATCAAAACAACACAAAACTATAAGAACTAGATAGCAATAGATAGAACAAGAACTAAAAGAGAGGATGACAAGCTTATACCTCTCAAAGAAGTGAACTTTTGTTTATGAATCAAACTAAGTCTGAACACACTCTCAAGCTTGAATTATGGTGTTCAAGGCTCAACAAAGGTTCCTAGGCTCAGGTGTGAACGTGTATATAGGCTTGCTCAAAGGGTTGTTTGTTACAAGAAGAAGGAGAAGAAGGAGCTCTTAAGAAAGTGTTGAGGCTTTTTAGAAATTCTTCAACCCTCAAAACAGTTATACAACTTCATTTTTATAGAATTTGAGCAAGAGGGGTCATAAATATCTTCAAAAATGGACAGCTGGCGGGCTCCCGCCCAGAACAGTGTTTCTCGCTACTAAGGCACAGCTAGCCTTCAATAGCCACGGCCAGCCCTTAATGAGGCACGACCAGGCCTCAATGTGTTCCCCTGTTTTCCTACTTCAGACACAGCACAGGGTAGTATAATGTGTAAAAATGGATTTTTAGGGTATAATCAGTGGGAATATGGAAGGTTTGGGATTGTTTCAGAGCTTAAACATAGTCCCTTCGTTGAGAACTCGAACCACGCACATCACCACTTTCATCATCGAGTGTACCGGGCAAAGCGCCCGAGCCTTGTGGGCAATCAAAAATGGGGTGTCTACAGTTGCCCCTCTTTGACAAAGCTTGAAGTCATAAAGTGACGTGAGTGAATGTCAAAGCCCAGAGACGACCTATTTGACAAGGCTACAAGGCTTGGGCAAGAAATCAAGACATAAATGCAAAGATTGAACTCGAGGGCAAAGTGCAAACGAAATGCAGTAAATAACTTATAATCATGCAATGAAACACCAATGAAATAAGGCAATGAAACACTTGAATGCCAATAAAGCAATGAAACAATGCAACAATCTAAAAAACAAAGCAACGTTTAAACGAAAACGTAAATCAAAGCAAAACAAATCCCGCCGTGTCTCACACGGAAAGAAGTGAATAAACAGACACGTCTCACGTGAAAAGGACAAAGAAAGGACAAACCAAGCTACATCTCACGTAGAAAAGATGTAAGAAAGTGCAGACCAAACTACGCCTCATTGTAGACACCCCATTTTTGACCGACCTTAAGACTCAGACGTCGCCGATTGAGCGCTCGGTGATGTTGCATATTGTGCTCGTTCAGAAGTCTCAGAGTCGCGGCCGTGCGCCCTGCCTCCAGACTTCCGAACCCTCTTCTGTGCCTTGCCTCGGTTTGCGAACCAGACTCGGTTTTCTCTGTTTTCTTTCCTGAGGGGAGGGAGAGGTCCCGTAGACCATCTCTCAGTGGCCATGGGCCACATTTCGTGGCCGTAGGCCATTTTGCCCATTTCGGAGCCCGGTTCCCGGTTTTCGGAGCCGTCAGGCCGTGTGCCTCGGTTCGGGACCGCCCAACCGTCTCTGATTCCTCCGGTTCTTGGCATGTACCTCTGTTTTATCATAACGAGGAACACTGGGGTCTTGGATACCCACTTTGTGGCCGAACACCACTTTCGGTGCTCACAGCCTATTTTCGGGACCCCGAACTGCGTGATTTGGGCCCCGAGCATTCATTTTGCATCAGTTTTTGTTCAATTTTGGCAGGTACCTCTGTTTTAGCACCAGGAAGATCACTGGAGGGTGGGAGGCCAGCAATTATCTCAGATAACCAGTTATGCTCCTCCGGCGCCCGTTTTTCTCACTTTCGGCTAATGTTGAACACCCTAGGGCCATTTTCTTCCAACCACAACTACATATTTGTGATGAGGGCACATGGGAGGACCCTGAAAAATGGTGGTCGGCCAGTAATTCTTTATTTCATTTTTGAGCCTCTCTTTCAAGTTGAATGTTGTGTCTCCTGTTTTAGAGTTGCCGAATTCCAACCATGGAACCTTGTTCTACACACCTGGGAGGACACCAAAAATTGGTGGCCGGCCATTAATTGTTGACTTCATTTTTGGCCATGGCCGGCCGGCCATGGGGAGTGGCTGGCCGACCAGTGGGGTGGCCGGCCGGCCATCTTCAAGAAAAGCACCTGGCCGGCCTGCTTCCCCCTTTTGACCACTTTACAGCTGTCTGGCTGTTTTTCCAAATATCTCAGCCCTCCGGGGGATATTTTGGGAGGGAAAGCTTGGGTGCATTTCCCTCCCCTTTACACCCCTTTCTTGCCCATTTAAGGGGCTGACCTTCTTCTTTGTTAGGGTTACAAAATTTTCCCTCAAGAGCCCATCTCCCTTTGCCTCCATCTTCATCTCCAAAACCTTGAAAAACCTTCAAGTCTCTAGCTCCTTTGTTCATCAACACCAAGCCTCACCATCACCACTTCCTTCCAGCAGCAAAGGGAGCTTTTTCAAAGGCTAAGAACCAGCAAATTCAAGCCAAGAAGCAACAAAAGCTTGATCTTCAAGGGTAAGTCTCAAATTCCCTTTTTCTAGCTTATTTTTGCTTCAATTTTCTACCCTATTTGCTCACTGTTTTGGGCTCCGACCCCTACTGATTTTGTGCTTATTTTGAGCCCCTCTACAACATTATAGAAGGGCTCAACCTTGTTTGGTACCTCTATCATGCACTGGCTTCAATAGCATCTTCTATGCCAATATTTTGCATTGAATATCTAGCTTATGAATGATCTGATTTTGAGCCTGATATAAATTGTGAGTGGGCCTCTTTTGAGGCCCTCTTCAACATTGTAGAAGGGCTCAACCTTGTTTGGCCTCTCTATCATGCACTTTCTTTGTAATTCTCCATATTTACCGTAAAATTGCATGATTTATTTGGCCTATTTGTGATCTGATTTGGAGCATCTCATGAACTGATATTGTGCTTATTTTGATCCCCTCTCCAACATTGAAGAAGGGCTCAACCTTGTTTTCATGCTCTGCATGTCACTTGCTTTGAATTCATGTTTTACCCTTGCTCTTGCATGCTATTTTTAGCTCAGGAGTGATCTGTTTTCGAGCATACAATAAATTGTGAGTGGGCCTATTTTGAGCCCATATTCAACATTGAAGAAGGGCTCAACCATGTTTGGTAACTCCATCTTACACTTGCTTCACAATTCCTCCAATTTACCGTAAAATTGCATGCTTTGTTAGGCTTGTTTAGCTTCTGCTTTGAGCCTTCATCAGGCTAGGAAAGAGTCTTATTTTGTCCTTCTTGTCATGTTTTGTTAAGGGTCCAAGGCTGTTTGGTGCATCCTTTTGCCACCTCATGTTATAGCTCTCTTTTGGCTCATATTTTGCATGCTATGTTAAGCATATCTACATACTGAATTGGAGGATGTCATCTACTGTAAATATGCATATTTTTGGTCCCTCTTTAATGTTGTAGAACTGTATTTTTCAGTTTGAGCATTGTATATATCATTTGCTTCATTATTCCCCTCTTTTCCCCCATTTTTGCATGCTATTTTTGCCATACTTGTGATTGTTGTTTGGCCATTCTTTGTACTGTAAAAATGCTATTTTAGGGGCTTCCTAGCATCTGTCTTTACATGTCGTGTCCGTATTGTGCATGTTTGGCATAGCTGTAGGCCATTTCGGGCACTTAGCATAGCATTTCGGACATCGGGTGTGATTTTGCTACAATTCGGGGGCTGTTTTTGCATCATTTTGGCTGCTGAAATTTGCATTTCCCATATGCCATATGCCACGTCTCATTTCGCATGTCATTCTATGCTTTAATGCATCGCCTTGGTTTGCGTGCCCGTGGGCACGCATTTCGAGGCACTTCATTTTTATCCGACGGCCTCCCGTGTGAGAGTGGCTGAGGTCCTCTCATGTTGGTATAAGTCCATTCTGTATTCTGTATGCCATCTTCGCATCATTGCATTCCGTGTGCCATTTTCTCGGTTTGCGTGCCCGTGGGCACACATTTCGAGACATCTCATTTTAACCTCATTACATATCATATTTCATGTCATTTCATGCTTTAATACATTGCCTCGGTTTGCGCGTCCATGGGCACGCATTTCGAGGCACTTCATTTTTATCCGACGGCCTCTTATGTGAGTGTGGCTGAGGTCCACTCGTGTTAGTGTAAGTCCAATTGCATCGTGTATGCCATTTCATGCCTTAGGATCATCGCCTCAGTATGCGTGCCCGTCTGGCACGCATTTCGAGGCATCTCATTTCCATAGCATTGTGCATGTTAGGATTGCATATTAGCTGCATTTCATGCATATCATGCATATTGCATCGTGTTCGGGATAGGAGTTAGTCCGGGCACGGGAAACGAGGCACGTTTCGTACTCCGAGTGACGGAACGGGTCTCAATTCCCAAGTCACCGACACTCCGGATTACCCATGATGGAGTTAGGTTTTGTTGTAGCATTCATCTGCATTGCATCCCATATTGAGTTGTGCAATCCGGTTCCTCGGCCATCATGCATCGTTATGCGTGATTGGTGGCACGAGGATCGAGGCATGCATATATTTGTGAAATACATTGCTATGCCCTTTTCCTGCTCTCTGTTGCAGCAAAATAAGGAATCAGCAACTTTTCGGAGTCTGGCGCGTATTTCGAGAACGTTGCAAACAGAGGCTAAATTGGGCATCCCAGTGGATTTCTGCGCAAAGGCAGCCCAGCATATATCATTCATCAGAGTCAAGGCAGCCCCTGGCTTGCATGCCAGTTTTACAGCTTTCTTATTTAAATTGTTAACTAATTAGAAATTTGTATATTATTCGGACTGTATATTTCGGACTGTATTATTCTTTCATTTCGGACTGTATTATTTATTCGGACCCTCTGCGCGGGGGCAAAATTGTAATAAGTGTGGGTAAGTGTGATGTATGTCTTCCAATCCCACGTCTTTCTTCCCTTTTATTTATCCGCTTACAATGGTTAGATATAGGGCATATTTCAATTAGCATACAGTATGACAGCATGTTTGCATCATTCATCTGTTTTGCACGCACTGGGTTCGGCGCATCATACAAACTGCATTTGTATTTCAATTCCAAATTGAATACGTGTTAGTTGTTGCATTCCACATGCCATGTTTAGAATAGCCGAGCCTGCTATAGTTGCATCTTTGCATGTGTTGAATTAGGCATTCCTGTATAATTAGGATCATGCATGATTTCTAATCAAGTTTTCTGTTTTGGCTTGGAGTACTCGGTGAGTTTTATGCTTTAGCATCCTTGCATGCGTGTGAGTGACTGCCATGAATAGCATGCTTACCATGAGGCTATGTGCTTATGTGATATAACTGCCTTGAATGCCTGTGGGTGGAGGTTGAGTTGCTTGGATTGGGACGAATCATTGAATGTTTGTTTTAAGCCCACTAGATAGTGGCAAAATCATGTTTTCTAAGCCCACCTGAGGGTGGCAAATCCGCGTCTTAGCCTACCTGCGGGTAGCACCATCAAACCATTTTCAAATAAACAAACATGAAATGTTTTGTTCCAATTCGAGCGACCCAGTCTATACTTGTTTGCTGCAAGCATCACATAGTAACCTAGGCTAATAACCGGAATAAGAACTCACAATGTTTTCAAAATAAGATATCATGGTTAGTAGAGGCCGGTCTTTGACCGGGCGAACGGGGGTGCTCACGAAGTGACCTTCCCCAATCGTACCCAAGTTCCCGAGCCGAGGCAACTTTGGTGATGACGGACACGTAGCCTTTGGCACCGAGTCAGGGTTTCCTAAATTTCCCAAAAATAAAATATTTAGGTGGCGACTCTGTATCTGGCGAAGCAGTCCATGTTTGGCACTTCTTTTAAAAATCTGTTTTCAAAACGATTTGCCGGATTTGGACTCTTTGGTTCAAGATTAAGAACCGTGACATTTGAGTCCTTGAACTGTAGTGACCCCAATATGAACAGAACGGGACTTAACCCTCCCGGGGCGTTCGGGGGACGTCTACACTCATGTATGAAGGGTGAAGGGCGACGTAATCATCGAGTGCACCCGAGGTGTCAACCAAGATCCTAACGCGTCTCACGCGATAGGAGGAAGGGTGGTGTGAATAGACAGGTGTACCTGATGTTTTTAACCGATTTGGACAATCTTAACGCGTCTTATGTTAGAGGGGGAGGAGTGGTGTGAACAAACAGGCGCACTTGTTGTTTTTAACTGAGGTAAACAATCCTCACACGTCGCACGCAAGAGAAGGAAATGTGGTGTGAACAAACAGGCGCACCTGTTGTTTTCAATTGAGGTAAACAATCCTTACGCGTCGCACGCGAGAGAAGAAAAGATGGTGTGAACAAACAAGCGCACTTGTTGTTTTTAACCGAGGTAAACAATCCTCATGCGTCGTACGCGATAGGAGGAAAGGTGGTGTGAACAAACAGGCGCACATGTTGTTTTTAACTGAGGTAGACAATCCTAACGCGTCGCACGTGAGAAGAGGAAAGGTGGTGTGAACACCGGGACACGCCTGTTGTTTTTAACCGAGGTAAACAATCCTAACGCGTCGCACGCGAGAGGAGGAAAGGTGGTGTGAACACTGGGACATGCCCGTTGTTTTTAACTGAATAGAAACAATCCCAACATGTCGCACGCGATAGGAGGAGAGGTAGTGTGAGCGAGCAGGCGCACCTACCATTTTTAACCGAATGGAAACAATCCTAATGCATCGCACGCGATAGGAGGAGAGGTGATGTGAATGAGTAGGCGCACCTGCCTTTTTTAACGGAATGGAAACAATCCTAACACGTCGCATGCGATAGGAGGAGAAATTGGATTGATAAAATAACAAACAAATCACATAAGCGTGAATTAGAAGTAAACGTGGATTCTACACAGAGATATGTAAAATCAAAACAATCAAAGCGATGCAGTAAAGTGAAAGCCAATTTGCTAATGTGTTAAAACAATAGGCTTTGATCTGAACACAACACACCACATTCCAATTTGATGGTAAAAAGGATGATGATTTTACTGTGGCACAAATGATTTTATCTAGAACTCTTCTGAATGAACCGTACATACAATATCGTTTGTTGACGACATAATAGAACAGATTACGATTCAGGCAAAATAATGATAAACTAATGAAACAGTCTAAAGAAATTAAAAACAAATCAACTTATGAGTTTAAGCTATGAGTTAAACAAATGAGTTTAAACAAATTAAACCAAGTAAATCAAATTATGCATCTACATAATAAAACAAAACAGAATAGAATAAACAAAATTCCTCTCTTTTCTTACCCGAAATTCTTCTTTTTATATTTTACCCGCTTATTTTTTCCTTCTCTTATTTTTCTTTGTTCCTTTGTTTTTTCTTTTTTCATTATTTTTCTTTTTCTCTTTCTTTCCTCTCTTTTTCTTCACTTTTTTTGCTTTTCTTTTTTCTTTTTTATTTTCTTTTGTTTTTTTCGATTAAAGCTCCATAATACAAGAAATAAAATAAAGTAAAAAAACAAAACTGAGCTTACATTGACAGCCGGCCGGGCCTCAATCAAGCACGGCCGGGCGTCACGACAACCGGCCGGGCTTCGATAGCGGCAAGGGCAGAATCGGGAAAGCCGCGCGATATGTCTGTTTAAAACAAACTCAAATCTTATTTTTGCACACAACCTTGATCGAAATTCCTCCCCCTCTCTCTCTAACCTTCTCCTCTCTCTAGATTTCCCCTTTTCTTGAATTACCCAAACAACCCTCGCCCTTTTTTCTTTGAAAACCTTTCCCTCCTCTACACTTTGAACAGAACAAAATTGAATTTGGTGGAGTTTTGGGGTTTCCCTTTGGTTTCCCTCACATTTGCCCACTTTGCTCACACTTTCCTTCTATCCCCCTTTGATTTGCCAAAACTTTTTCACTCTCTCTCTCTCCTAGGGTTTGAATTTTGGGATTTTCATCCATTTTCACCCATCCCCTCATTTTTTCTTCACTTTCTCCACTTTTCTCTATGGCTAGTGACGAGGTTCCCATCCCGAACCCCGCCATTGGTATTGGGGCTGTCGTAGGCGCAAATATGGAGGCCAATGACGCTCCTACATTGCCTCTCCTCATTGACAGACCATTTGATGCGGCGACCTACCGGCCACGTACACATGTTTCGCCCTTAGGCGGTATCTTGAGATTTGAGGGCCTCATCCAGGGATAGATGAGGACATCCTGCTACGAGAGCCCGCAGAGCACTTGTCCGCCGATGCCTCCACGATAAGCAACTTTCCTTTGTTTTGATACATTGTTGAATCTCACAAGTAGACCACTAGTTAATGCTTCATACACTCCTCATTTACAGGTGATAGCCAGGAGGATTGGCAGCTACGGATCCATATTCGACCCCCGACACTGGTATGAGAGGCTTCTCGCAGAGGTCCGCGCACTGGTTGATGACGCCGGCTTTAGGCCATTCTATCTGGGGCTCATACAGATGAGGGTTGAGTCGCTACTGTACGGGGCCCTAGTAGAGAGATGGGGGGATACTAAGGACTCATTCCACTTCTCATCGATCAGGGAGCTGACTCTGACCCCGTATGATTTAGCGATGCTCACTGGCCTACAGGTTGGGGTTGGCAGCCCAATCCCATTCGATCCTGATATGACGCAGTGGAAAGCCGCACAGCGTCAGTTTCTTAGAGCAATCCCAGACATCACCAGTCACGGGATGGTGAAGTATAGTTGGTTCTTTGGAAAGCCGCATAGCATCAGTTTCTTGGAGCAATCCCAGACTCTAGATGAGGTCTCCCAGTACACCCACAGCTTTCTTATGTATCTCCTCTGTACTACCCTATTTGCGAACAGAGAAAATATCGTGGGGTTATATCTTCTGGGGCCACTAGTGCACCTACCACAGGTGACAGAGTATGGGGCCGTTTGGTGTAGCTGTTAAAACAGATTATAACTTATAGCTTAACAGATTATAGATTATGACTTTAATCAGAAGCTGTTAATCTGTTTGGTGTAGCTGTTGGATTATAGATTTAAGTTGCTGAGTAGTGTTTGTTAAATAAGCTGTGAAGTAGCTTTTTGCTGTATAAATGTCTTTTTTACCCTTGTTAGTTGTAAATTGAATTTTTTTAGACTTTTTGCTATTAATTACATATTAAGAGATCATTCCAACACTAAATTAACATAACCCTATTATTTTTAAATAATAATACAATGAAATAAATATTGCACAAAAATAAATTTTTATACAATGATTTCAGATTTTTTAAATAATAAATAATAATAACTTGAAATAAATAATAATACAATGATTTCAGATTTTTAACATCAAAAATCTTATGAAATAAATTAATTTATTGAAGCTTTTTTTTATTATAGATTTAATTGGTGGTGTTTGTTGAATTAATCTTAAGATATCGCCACTCTGGTGTTTGTTGAACCCACTAAGCAGAGTTATATTCATATGTATATTCATCAAACAATTGATCTAATTGCAGTGTGAAGTGTACCAAAATCAAAACAGCTCATACTTCACACAATTCTTTTAACATTAAACCTTAAAAAAAAATCCATTTTTCCCATTTCAGCAACTAAACAACTCAATAAACATAACACAGGATGATTTCAGAGCCAATCTTCACCATTGCCAAGAACCCACCAAGCAGATTCACTCAAGTGTTAACCAGCATGCAACATTCATCAAACACACACAAATTTCATATGTATATTCATCAACCATTGATCTAATTGCAGTGTGAAGTGTACCAAAATCAAAACATCTCATAATTTACGCAATTCCCTTAACATTAAACCTTAAAAAAATCCATTTGTTTTCCCATCTCAGCAACTAATTAAACATACATATATATATATATAGAAGAAATGAAGGCATTACGATCTCGAGAATCCAAAAGGGGTTGGTCATCTCTGTCGCGGCGGTGGGACGGAGCAGGCATCTGAACGCTGAGGGACATGGCGGCGGTTTCCGGCGGAGGAGGAGGCGGTTTCGGGCGAGCTCCGGCGACGTTGGAGAGGGGTCTCCGGTGGATCTGAGAGCGGAGAGGAGGGAGGGAGGGGGAGGAGAAAATACTGCGAGTGAGAGAGATGGAGCAACAGTAGAAGCAAGGAGAGAGAGAGAGAGGGATCTGGTTCATAACGCCGGAAATCTCGCCGGAAATCGCCACTGTCGCCGGAAATCGCCACTCTCCTCTCTCTCAGGAGAATGAACAGTGATTTTGTCTGGCTTAAATAGTGGCAATTTCGTAATACTTCAAATTATTGGAGGGCATTTAAGTACTTTCCACACCCCTCCGCATAATCCCAATCCGCGAAGCTGCTCCAAGCCGCTTCTGATTCTCAACTTTTTTATGTAGGAAAAAAATCTGTAGAAGCTTAAGTGGTTGGCCATAAGCTCAACCAAATAGTTTGTAGCAACTTTTAAGAAGCCAAAAGCTATAATCTGCTCAAATTAAGCCAGACCAAACACCCCCTATGACTGGGGTGGCGCCGGCCTGGCCACCTTATACTGCTATATGAGCTCCGTATCCCGTTGCAAGGAGGATTCACTCAGCGGCTACTGGAGAGTTTGGGAGGTACACCTCATATTTACTTTTTCTGTTCAACTTTACATTTTGTTCAATTTTGCATTTCCTGCTCATCTTTGCTTTGTATTTCCTATTTATCTGCTCATTTACTTCATCTATCTTTTGCTGCTTGCAGCTCTGGGTTTACACATATTTCACCCCTCTAGCTTCAGTCCCGGTGAGGCCGATTGAGTTGTCAGTACTCTCGGTACTATAACTCCCGATTTGAGCGCCATCGTCGCGTAGACCGAGACTTCCCCTACTTTCACCGCTTCTTTAAAACAGTCATTCTCATACTGTTGCTTCTATAATGCACTGTCATTCTCATATTGCACTGTTATTTTCATAGATTTCTGACATCTGACGTCTGCTTCCACAGGTTGACTGGCATCCTTGGGCGGGCATTCCCAGGCGTCAAAGATGACCTATGTCGCTGCATGGCATGCCTCCACCATGCGGATTCTGTTTGAGGGCTCTTTTAGCCAGGCTTACTACCTGGAGAAGAGGTTCATCTGCCAGACACGAGGCGTCACTGACCTTGACATTCCACATCCTCCTTCTCCATTCATGAGGGTAGTTGATGAGCTTCAAGACGGTCCTTAGATCGATCTCCTGATGTTGGAAGAGGATGGTGATTGGCATGATGAGCCCGACGACTTCACCACCTTCTTACATACTCGAGTGATGGCGCCTCTTACCTTGGGTGTGGTTCGTGCTGTTCCGGAGGTTGCTGCTGCTGCTGCTGTGGCTGGCAATGCCCCTGCTGGAGGTGCCTTTGTCGTTGCTCCCATTCCTAGGTTTCCCGTGATTCCCACTGAGATCATGTACATGCGTCCAGATGGAGTGATCTAGCAGATCCCCCTTAAGCATATCAAGGAGAGGGACCGCAGGCTAGCATTCGCTCCTGGCATCGAGAAGGTACACATTTCTTTATACTTCTACTCACTGCACCTTATCTTGTTTTGTTTTTTACCATTTTTGTTCATTGTTCTGTATTACTTCTGTCTACCTTTCTCAAATTCTATTCCTTTTGCAAATACCCCAGGCGTATGTTGATAACCTCCTCCGAACGATCGACCGACTGCTCCTTATGGTACGGAGGAGACAGACCGTTTTAGTCACTCATGGAATTGAGGTATACTCTGTCTATAGTTCACTGTTGTTGCCATAATGTTTATACTTTTGTTAGTCCATACTAATACTTGTACTCTTTTTAGCTTGAGCCAGTGTCAGTAGTGCCCGCAGGACCTCTTCCAGTTGGGAGAAGAAGGAGACGGGGCCCAATAAGGGGCCGAGGGAGAGTCGATCGAGGGAGAGGCTGAGCGAGGCAGCGCTCACCTTCTGAGGAGTCTTTTGATAGGTCTACGACCCCCGAGGATGAGGGAGAGGAGGTTGACTTATAGTCCAGTAGCCCCAGAGATGACAGCGATGCACCTCCTCCGCAACCGAGGAGAAAGAGGGCGAGGATGGGTTACTGATGAGGATGACGATTTTGTTTTTGTTTTTTGTTTTGCTTTGTAATTACAGACTAGCTTCAGATAATGCCTTTTGTTTTTTAAAGGATTTTCTTTTATTTTGTTGCCTTGTAAAACAATGATTGGGGTTGGACCCGCTAGTTTATAAAAGATAAGTTTTTGAATGATCTCCTTGCACAATGTGATAAATGGCATGTCATAAATGACATAACCTTTGCATGGTAACTTTGCATAAGACTTAAAACAACGAATATCTACTGTTGCATTCATTCTTGAGTCGAATAGCAACCCATAACCGGACAAAATGTAAAACACAACTCAATAACAGGGAAACGAAATGAAAACAACTCGAAAATACTAAAAGAACATTTGGTACAAACAAAACAAGAGTTAAAACATAACGGCGGTATGTCAAGACAAAGGCCAGATTTTCCTGCAACTACACTAATCTGAGCCACCATTTAGACCCGGTCGGGCCTAAATAGGCACGGCCGGGCTTCACTAAGGCACGACCAGGCCTAAGTGTGAGGTCGTTCAGTGCTGCCTAGTTGTCATGCACTACTCCTTCTCATCATCTATAAATGGTGCTCCTATGTTGTTTTTCTAGTAGAATAGCAAGTCTTTGATATTTTGTTCTCAAGATGGAGACATTCTGCAACAATAGGCTCCGAGACTGGGTAGCCACTTTGGACGGCTCGAAAAATGTGAACTTTCGTAGTTTTGGCCTAAATGCCCTTTTCCTCTAAGCCGTACTCCTCTTTGCTTTCCATTCCTCCATGCTGTTGTTCGATGTTGGAACTCGATCACTCATGTGTTTCAATTTGGATCACAAGAGGTGTGTCCTACACTCTAGGAATTTCGAGCTTCAATGGAGTCCTGGCGCGATGAAGAAATCATACCGCAGCCTGTTTTGGCCATGCCCAAGCTTTGGGACGAATGTGTGGGTCAATATCCACCAGGTTTGATCCTTGGCACATGATCGGGAGCTAGACATCCCTGGCTTAGTTCATCGATTTTCCGCCATTGGAGACAAAAGTGACCTTCTTCGGAGAGGCCATCGGCAACATGCTCTCTGTTTATGCCTTCTTGCACAATTCGTCCTTGCCCCTAGTTTCGGCGGAGCTAGCATCCGGTTGATCGAAGTGGCCCAATGTCTGAAAGTGGGTAAGAGTTGCATGGGTTTGGCACTAGCCAAAACCTTAATGGGTTTAGATGCTTTCCGTCGAGGAGAGACTACCCGATTGACAGGGAGTCTGCTACTTCTCCAGGCATTATTTTTCACGCTTCTAATTTATGATTCTTAAATCACTCAACACTCATTCTCTATTTTTCTCTCATATCCTTTCTTACTTTTCTCTCATCGTACACCTCTCTATTCTTTAATCTCTCTTATTTTTCATTCCTCCCCAGGTATGGTTGATGGATAAACTGCAAGTAGTGGACCCTTGCCCTGAGTACTCAACTCGAGCTTACTTCTTTTGCCAACGGCTGGTGGATTTCCCCTCAAAGGGTTTATGGTGTGATTAGATGTGCAACAAATCTGCAGCTGACACAACTTGGTGTTGCCCTTGGCTTAATTTGGTTGAGATGAGTGTAGACACCCCATTTTTGACCGTCCTCAAGACTTGGACGTCATCGTTTGAACACTCGATGATCATCCATGCTCGTGTTCGTTTTGGTTCCCGGAGGTCTCGGCCGCGCGCCTTGCCTCAAGATCTCTCAACTTGACTGTTTAGTGCTTGGTTGTGGACCAAGCACTCGTGTTTTGATTCTGAGGGAAGAGGGTGGCTTGTTGGACTTCCCCTCGATGCATTGGCCAAGGCATGAAGCCATCGGCCCCTTTTTCTTGCCATCGGCCAAAAGTTTTGGCTGATCGGCACTGTTTTTGGTCGGTCGGCCACCTTTGTTGGTCAATCGGCCATATTTTCTGGCCGAACCCTTTCTATTTTCTTTTGGCAGATATTTTTTGCCAGCTAGCACACACAATTCCCCCCTTCATACACGTGTATGGAGGGATTTGAGCCTTGTTTAGCTTCTCCAAGAAGCTTTGCAAATTTGGTTTTCTATAAAAGGAGAGCCTCCTCTCCCTTTCCAGGGGTTCAAAAGATCTGATATACAAGTTAGATATATCTCTCTCTCTATATCTCCCTCTCTCTAGATTTGTGTGTGTGTTTGAGCTCAAAAGTGTGTTTTGTTCTTACTATTGCAAACAAACACCTAGCATTACACTATCATTGGTTGCTGAGGCACTAGAAGGTTGATCCTAGAGTTCTTGAGGTGGTTTTGATCAGAGAGAGTTGCTGGTCTTGTGTTCTTGATGTTGTTCTTCAAAGGTGAGATTCTAAACTTTAGATACCCCATTTTGGCTTAAGCTTTTCGACTTACTTTCATATTGTTTTAAGCTTAGCTCTAAACTACAAAAAGTTCTGATTTTGTATGCTTGTTATAGTTTCTTAAGGTCACTTTTTGGTTGGGGGTTGTTTAACCCCTCTTAGGCCTTGTTTGGCCTTGTTTTGTGCCTTTGCTTTTGAGTTTTGGAACCATCTTATTTTGGCCTTCTCACCACTGAAATCCAGAGGATTTTCAGTGGTGGAGAAGTGGTTTTGGAGTCTTGATATGGAGAGGGACACCCCCCTCTCCTTGTGCCTCATATGCTTGCATTGTTGGCTTATAAGAGTAGCATGTTTGCTTAGCATGTTTTGGCTTCATTTTTGCAAGTATTTGATGTTATTTGACCATGCATTACCTCTATTTTAAGTTGGTTTAGTGGTCTCTTGCATGAACTTGCCTTGCAAATCCCCTCATTTGTCTTAACATGCATCATGCATTTGGACCATCATGCTTGCATATTTTGGCTCAGCTCAAAGGAGCTTTTAGTCATGTTTTACCATGTTTAAGCTATGTTTGGTGTTGTCCTGGTCATGCATGCATTGTTTTGCATAGCCTTGGTTCATTCTAGCTTGTAAGCTTTGTGCCTTGAGTTCATTAGCATGTGTTACTTGAAGTATTTTCATGATTTGGCATCATGTGAAATGTGATTTCAGTCCATGTTTCATGGTCACACACTTGCATTTATCACTTATTCCTTGCTTTGGATAGTTTGTGTTTTATGCCTTAAGAATATGTCATTGTGCATGCCCCCATGCTCAGGCCTTTGGGATGCCATCTCAGTGGGTATTTGGGCTTATTTTGACGTGTCATAACTCTGATTTTCATTGGTTAAGTCATGCCATGTTTGGTTGTAATAGGTGTAGTATAACACCTCTTTGTTAGCTTTGCATGCTTCATGCCTTATGCCCTTTGTGTTGGCTTGTTTTAGCTTTGGCCCTTGCATGTTTTAGACTCATTTTAGCATGATTTAGGACTATTTTGGTTGTCCTTGGCTCTTTGGAGCTTGGTTCATATAGCCTTAGTATAAGCTTCTTGGCTAGCCTTAAGCCTTGAGCCTTCTTGCATGCCATGCTTGCATTGTTTGGTTGATTTGGCATCATTCCATGCTTATTTTCAGAGCTTATAGTGTTATTACACTTTCACTTTTGTCACTCTTCGAGCACTCTTGGGAGTTGTGCTTTTAGGCCTAAGTGATGGACCAATATGTGTGCATGTTTGTCTCGCATTTTGGTGCCTTAGTCTTGGTGTTTTTGCCACTGTTTTGGGCATGGATGAGGTCTTCCCATTCCGGTTTAAGCCCATCTTTGCATGTTATTGCATGCTTGTCACATTGCATGTTGTTGCATGCTTGCTAGATTGCATGTTGTCGCATGCTTGTTGTTGGCATTGTTGTTGCATGCTCATTACATTGCATGCTTGCATGTTTAGGTTGCATAGTATTGTTGCATACTTGTTGCATGCCGTGTTGTTTACATGCTAGGTTGCATTGCATTGCATTTGGCATGCTCATATTGAATTACATGGTATTGCATTTCCATGTTGCATTGTATTTGGCATACATGCATTGCATTGTGTTTGGTTTGGGGTGTCAAACCAAACACGAGGAGCGAGGAACGTTCGTACTTGAAATGACAAAACGTGCCTCAATCCTTAGTCGTCGACACTCTTGATCCAATATGATAGAGTGTGAGGCCTTCATGTGTTTTGTGCATCCATTCCATATTGATTCGCACACTTGGCTCTTTTGGCCATCATGCATTGAAATGTGTGATTGGTGGCCCGAGGGTCAAGGACTATACTCCCTTGAGTTCATCACATGATAGGGAGAGTGGTAGTGCATACATTGTCTTATAAATGCATTGCCATGCTCTGTTTGTCCTCTGCTGCAGCAAAACAGCATTCTGCAGGAAGAGATGGCTGGTCGGCCATCTTCAGTGCCGGTCGGCTACAAATTTATGGCCGAGAGCCTTACATATGGTCGATGACCACTATCCCTTGGCCGATGGCCCTGTCTCTTGGCCGGTGACCTCCCATAACACTCAGGGAGTGGTTCAAAAGCATCCTTGAGACTTGTGCAGTTTTCAGAGATGTAGAGCAATGTAAACAGAGGCAGCATGAGCATGGCGATAGATTTCCGAGCAAAGCCGAGCATGCATGCATTTGTTCCTCTTCCCGAGGCCTCTTTACTGCTTTAGTAGCTTAATTAATTTGTTTAATTAGTTAATTGTTGTGTAATAATCAATTAGCTAGTATGTTAGTTAATTAGATGATTTGTATTATTCTTTCGGACCCTCCGTCGAGAGGGCAAATTTTGTAATAAGTGTGTGTGAGTGTGTGAATGTCTTCCAACCTCACATCTTTCTCCCTTTTACTTACCTGCTTTTGATGTTTAGTTTAGGGCATATTTCAATTAGCATCCTTATGCTTTGCATGTTTGCATCATTCATTCGTATTGCATGCACCGGGCTCGGCGCATCATACAAACTGTATTGTATTTCAATTCCAAGTTGAATACATGTATCAATTGTCGTGTCTCACATGACATCTTAGGATAGCCGAGCCTATTTCTAGTTGCATTTTGCATGTGTTGCATTAGCCATCTTAACATGAACTAGGATCATGCATTGATTACTAACTAGTTTCTGTTTTGGCTCGAAGTACTTGGTGAGTGTTTATGCTTTAGCATCCTTGCATGTGTGTGAGTGACTGCCATGAAAGCATGCTTGCCATGAGGTTATTTGCTTATGTGATATAACTGCCTGAATGCCTGTGGGTGAAGGTTAGATTACTTGAATTGGAACAATTCATCGAAATGCGAGTTTTAAGCCCACTGAGAGTGGCAAAATCATGTTTTTCTAAGCCCACCTGAGGGTGGAAAATCTACGCCTTAGCCTACTTGCGAGTAGCACCTTCAAACCATTTTCAAACATACAAACATGAGATATTTTGTTCCAATTTAGGCGATCTAGTCTATACTTGTATGCTGTGCGCATCACATAGTAATTCTAGGCTAATAACCGAATAAGAACGCATGTGTTTTCAAAAACAAGATATCATGTTAGTAGTGGCCGATCTTTGATCGGGTGAGCGGGGGTGCTCATTGCATGACCTTCCCCTCTCGTACCCAAGTTCCCGAGCCGAGGCAACTTTGGTGATGACGGACACGTGGCCTTAGGCACGAGTCAGGGTTTCCTAAATTTCCCAAAACAAAATATTTAGGTGGCGACTCTGTATCTGGCAAAGTAGTCCATGTTTGACACTTCTTTACAAAAATCAGTTTGCCAAAACGATTTGTCGGATTTGGACTCTTTGGTGATTTATCAATCTTGCGTTGCACTTTGCGATATTAGATTCAGAACTGTGACATTGAGTCCGAACTGTAGCAGCCCAAATGAACAAAACGGATTTCGCGCCATTTCGCGCGCAGAGCCCGGGACGTTTGGGCACGTCTATAGTTTCTGGCGACTCCGCTGGGGATTTAGAGAACTTGATTCGAACTCATGATATCTTGTTTTGACTACACTTATGTGTCTCTTTGCATTGCATTTGCATTGGTGTGCCTAGGACACCGTGTTTGCCATATGCTATTCCTAAACGGTTTGTCGGAGGCTCGCTTTGAGAAGCGTGCCATAAGGCTGACTAGTTGCGGGCTCTGCCATGACGGAAACACCAACCCCGGTTTTACCGGGGCACCCTTTTGACCATTCGACCTAGTGCATATCGGAATCCATAGTGACTATTCCAAGCTAGGACAGGTTGCTTACCCGATTGTAGGTTGTTTGAAACCGTTGCGTGCGTAGTGAAACCCTAGTTCCTGACAAAATAGGGCAGGGAAACCCTACCCCTCCATAGGGGTGCTTTAGCTCTCATTTGCTTGTTATGTGCTTTTAAAGAGCATCTTTACAGGAATGCACATATCGGTTTGCAAGTCCGGGCATCAGTATTAGTATTTGGGAATCAGTTATATCTGCGGGTTTCAGATTTAGATTCGGGGCAATGATTTGGGGGAACAATGATCAGTTGTCGAGAACAGTTCTTTCAGCTTGTGTTTGCCAACTGTGTGTTGTCTTTATTTAAGCTGTTATGCTTTTCTGTTCATTGTTTCCTTATTATGTTTTATTTATCTTTTTGCAAGGTAGTTTAGCACAATTACATCCGACCAGGCAGATATTCCCCGAGCACTCTGGGTTAGAGGTCATAGACTTAATCGATCCAAGGATCTGATAGACGGACAACCAGTGTTCTACTTTTTACCCCCGGTTACTAGACGGAGGTCAGTAAGGCGTAGTGTATCGGTACAGCGGCTGCCAGATCAGTGGTCCTTGAGTAGTCAGGTTGAGATTTTCGAGTCTACTGCAGAGATAGACATACCGGTTGTTCATTTAGATATGGCAGGCTTAGAAGAGATGATGCGTCAGCTCTAGGAAAGCATGCGGGTCATGCAGCAGGATGTTGCCCGCCAGGCAGAAACGGCTGCACGCCAAGCAGAAGTAGTGACCCAACAGGCAGAGTTAATCGCCAGGTTACAACAGCAAACCGGGGCGGCTGCTTCGCACCAACCTCCTCCCCCACCAAGAGTTCCGATACTTGGGGAGGCAGTTAACATCTAGGACAATACGAACATTCCAACGGGGCCAGCTCCACCCCCGGTTCTACCCAGTTATCCAAAACACCCACTAACCTACCGGATTCTCCCATTGAGTTCGAGGTGGACCCCACAGCATTAAAAGTGAGCAAGCTTGAAAGGTTGTTCAAGAAGTCTCAGGGTGTGAAGTCCATTCCAGATATTGAGAATGGGTATACCGACTCAGCCGTGACGCTACCAGATCGGTTTAAAATGCCGCACATAGATCGTTTGGATGGGTCTGGGGATCCTATGGTGCATTTACGGCTATTTTCAGATATACTAAGGCCGATGGGCCTCACCAGATTACAGAAGCTGTCTTTGTTCGGCCGGACCCTGTCGGGTGTAGCGGCCATTTGGTATGCAAAATTGGAAGATTCCGTTAAGAGAAGTTGGGAGGAGATGGCTGAGGCCTTCATAGCTTAATACTCTTACAATACGTAGATCGAGGTCACAACACGTGATCTCGAGACAACCAGGCAAGAGCTGAAGGAAAGCTTCTCCGATTTTGTGACCCGGTGGAGGGCCAAGGCCTCGATGATGACCATCAGGCCCGTTGACAAGGATCAGATCCGGATGGTTATGCGCCACCTCCTGCCCAAGCTCATGCAGAAGATGATTGTTCTCCCCCTCCCCACCTTTACAGATCTACATGAGATAGGGGTACAGATCGAGGATGCTATGAAACAAGGTCTGATCGACCATGACAGAGAGTAGCCCATGAGGACTTTCAACCGCAGTACGAATACGGACACAGGTAGTGCCGCAGCTGCTAGACCTTCAGATGTGAGTATGGTTACCACCACCAACACCCCCAAGAGCCCTTGCAGCTACGCCATTCACCGGTGCGTCCGGTAGTAGCTCGCAAACAGCCAGATACGCACCCAAAGGCCAAAGAACCTTCACTCCACTATACATGCCCCTGTCCAAAGCTCTGGGGGTTTTAATCAGAAAAGGGCACTTGAAGCCCCTAGAGCCGCAACCATTGCTAGAAAACCTTCCCCCCTTCCATAACCCAGCAAAGTACTGCGCCTTTCACTAACAGCATGGTCACGACACCGACCAGTGCTATAGATTGCGTCACGAGATTCAAGATCTATTGACAATAGGTTGATCGTGCCTCCGGAGAAACCGAATGTCACAACCAACCCTCTCCCACCACATAACCAAGCTCCACCTCCCAAACACATCAATCTAATCCAAACTGGGGTTGTGTCATACGACCCTAGCATATATATCACCCCTTCCCACTTACCCAAGCCGGAGGTGTTCATTCCTGACAGCACTGACTTGTGCATGTTGGACATCTCCCTAACCCAACCTGAAATGGTGGTGGTGGCTATCAAAGATAGGATTGGGTCGACTGAGGAGGCAGATGAGGATGATTGTACAGAGCCTGAGGGGTCTGCGAGCTTCGTGAACAACCCGAGCGGTTACATTACATCAGCAGGCCAGGCTAGGCCAAATGTGGAATTGCCAGTGGGGGTAGAGATCTGAGTAGTATGGGAGGATGACCTAATCAAGGGCTAGATGACCTAGCGGATTTGGAAGAGGACATCACTAACCTTCAGTTTTTCAACGAACAAGATCTGGGAGACGTAACAGTCAACTAGTTTGATTTTGATGGGTTAGCAGAGTCTACTGGGTGGCTTGATGACCAACCGGATGTTGTAGAACAACCTCAGCTAGAACAGGGTCCGTCAGGGACGAGGACATCATTTGTGACCGGAAGGGCCGGGAATCAGTTTGCATCGCCGGAGAGCACCGGTGCTAAGAATTTCGCTCTGGATCTGGGTAGTTCGAATACAGGAGTTGTTGAACAGCAAGCTGCGCTGAAGCAGTCTGAATGGGAAAGGATCGGGGATTCTGAGAGAATTAGGAAAGCCAAAGCCCCTGGGGGACGGAATGTGCTGCGAGCACAGGAACGCAAGGTGCTGTGGGCACAAGAACAGTTATAACAGAGCCGGACAGGTGTCTGTCGGCTGCCGATGGCATGTGGTGGGAAGATGACGACCTATGTCTTGCCCACACAGACGAAGACTGGGCACAAAGCCAGCCGGATGATACCTGGTATGTGGGAGAGGTTGACCACATGACTAGGAGCGGGCGGTATTTCAAACCCCCGCACTTAGATCAACCAGAAGCGTCAGGGATGGACAAGGAGGTGGAGAAGCAGAAAGAGAAGTTACTCAAGGAAGAGGCTGTGCTGAAACAGCTAAAAAAGATACAAGCAGACATCTCTATCTGGGGACTGCTTATGGCTTCCAGAGTTCATAGACAGGCTGTCCTTTCTGCAATGGACAAAGCCAAACTCTCAATAGATACCACGCCTGAGCAGCTGGTAGGATTGGTTTTTCCGGGAGGAGCTTCCCTAACGTTGACCTTTTCTGACAAAGAACTGCCGCCTGAGGGCGCAAATCACAACAAACCACTCTACATCTCTATGGAGTATAGGGACAAGTGGATACCGGTGGTTCTTGTCGATACGGGATCCGCCATCAACGTGTGCCCGTCGAGGACGGCATATGCAATCGGGTTGAAGTCCGCGGACTTCATGCCAACTGCCCAGGTGATAAGGGCGTACGACAATACAAGTAGAGAGGTGATGGGGACTGTGCAGATTCAACCCAGGTTGGTCCAGGACAACACAATGTTGATTTTCATGTCTTGGACGTTCCCGCAACTTTCAATTTACTCCTAGGGCGGCCGTGGCTGCACCAGGTGAAGACGGTCTCTTCCACTCTACATCAGATGTTGAAATACCCCCACGGGAAGGAGGTGGCTATAGTTTTTGGGAATTCGTTAATCCATTCGCCGCCAGAGGTGTCTACACCGGTTTTGGAATTCGAGCATGGCACAGAGGATGTGTTCCTATCAGGATTTACCCTAGCCGAGGCCTGGGTTGTTCAGAACATCTTAGCTGTTGATGAGGGGTTATATGTCAGCGCATAGTCAGTATATCTCATGAACAAGCTCCAACACATCCGTTGGATGGGACTAGGAAGAAGTGGCTGGAAGGGCATTGTCATATTGGCCAAAGTGCCGCACAACCCGCATACCTTTGGCTTGGGTTATCTGCCCACCAAAGAGGATTGGGTGAGGAAAGGAAAAGAAATGGCCGGAACAGCCAGGGCCAAGCAGACCGGGAGGCATTTTGAGTTGATACATCGGCCTATCCAGGGCACCCTGAACGGACGCTTCGTCCGGGAGGGGGAAGACTTTCCATTCTGCGGCTTCCCAGAGCCATGGTTGAACGCAGAGAAGAGGCGCTTGCCGGGGTTTGAAATCTTCTTTGACTTACAGTTATCCGGGGATGATGTTGCCGAGGAGTAGGTAGACCCATTAGCTGAGGTTGAGCAGTGTAAGGAAGTGGATTCCGAGAGCACCGAATTTGAAATAGAGGTAGCACTGGCTTGTCTACTCTCAGATCCTCCGATCGTCCATGAGTGCTTGGGGGATGACCACTCAGTGTCTATGATCAGGAATGAAATGGCTGCGAGCCCACCTTCAAACATTTTGGATGCATCCATCGCACCCTCCCTCATCTGGCAGTACGAGGAGGGATTCTTATCGAGCAGCACCGGGTCAGGTAGTGAGTCAGAATCTGATTCCACTGGGTCTGTGAAGTCGGAATCAGGTTCCATCTCGTCTGAGTTTGAGTCCGGTATTCTTGGGGGTGACAACCCAGATGCCACAGTCTTGTCTAGGTCGTCTTTTTCTTTCTCTTTTGAGTCTGTTGTAACGGAGGAATCAGATGATTTGGAAGTGATTAATGAGAATGGGATAGCTGTGGTTTCTGAGTACTTTTTTGTGCCTTTGATTTATTGTATTAATCAGGACTTTCAAAATTTCGATGAAAACGACGAGGAAGAAATTCCTCCAGTTTTTAAATATTTGCTTAAACAAGAGCATGAGAGGTTTGTAAAACCACTGGTTGATGAAATCACCCAAATTAATGTTGGTACTGAGAAGGATCGGGTCCACGTTGTCTTCGGAGGAGCGCGAGCGCTTAGTCGCTTTATTAAAAGATTTTAAAGATGTTTTCGCGTGGTCCTACAAAGACATGCCTGGAATCGATCCTGAGATTGTACAGCACCGGATCCCTTTTGACCCAGAGGCCCGACCTGTTAAGCAGAAACTCAGAAGGATCCGCCCGGATTGGGCTCTCAAGATCAAAGAAGAGGTCACCAAGCAAATTGACGCAGGGTTCCTGCTGGTATCTAAATACCCAACTTGGTTGGCCAATATCGTTCCAATGCCGAAGAGGGACGGCAGAATCCGGGTATGTGTGGACTTCAGAGATTTAAACAAAGCCAGTCCGAAGGATGACTTTCCTCTGCCGCATATCGATGAGTTAGTGGATTTCACTGCTGGGCATTCATTGCTCTCATTCATGGATGGCTTCTAAGGCTACAATCAGATATTGATGGTGCCCAAAGACCGGGAGAAGACTGCTTTTACCACCCCGTGGGGTACCTATTGTTATAGGGTGATGCCATTTGGGCTGAAGAACGCTGGAGCTACGTATCAACGGGCTGCGACCACGATATTGCATGACATGATCCACAAAGAGGTTGAGGTGTACGTGGACGACATGATTGTCAAGTCCAAAGAAAGAGAGGGCCACTACATCGCCTTGCAAAAGTTCTTTCAACGGTTCAGAGAGTATAGGCTGTGGCAGAATCCTCAGAAATGTACGTTTGGTGTTACAGCAGGAAAAATGCTGGGGTTCTTGATCACACAGAGAGGTATCGAGGTCGATCCTTCCAAAATCAAGGCCATCTTAGAAATGCCACCACCAAGGACTAAAAAGGAGATGCGAGGCTTTCTGGGTAAAGTGCAATTCATAAGACGGTTTATCTCAAAATTAACCTTGACTTGTGAACCACTCTTTGGTCTCCTGAAGAAAGGAAATAAATTCCAATGGGACGACCGATGCCAAGCTGTTTTTGAACAAATCAAGCAATATTTACAGAACCCACCTGTGTTGTCACCACCTGAGCCGGGAAACCGTTGATCTTGTACCTTTCAGTGACTGAAACTACAATGGGCTGCATGCTTGCACAGGAGTCTGGGGACAAAGTGGAGAGAGCTATCTACTATCTAAGCAAGAAGATGCTGGATTATGAGACCCGCTACACTCCGCTGGAGAAGGCTTGTTTGGCCTTGGTATGGGCTACCAGGAAGCTGCGGCACTACCTGTTAGCTCACTCCGTAATGTTGGTTTCGAGATTAGATCCCATCAAATATCTCTTCGAGAAACCGGTACTTACGGGTAGGCTAGCCCGTTGGTTGCTTCTGCTTTCTGAAATATGTAACGCGCAAGTCAGTAAAAGGGAGAGCGGTAGCGGAGTTCCTAGCCGATCACCCTATGGAAGGGGATGAAGCAGTTGAGTACCTATTCCCAGATGAGGCCATTTTGCATATCGAAGATGAAACTTGGACGATGTACTTTGACGGAGCGTCAAACCAATATGGGTATGGGATAGGGGTGTTACTGATAGCACCCGACAATTCCCGCATCCCTCTAGCATTCAAACTCCTGTTCAAAGTCTCGAACAACGAAGCAAAATATGAGGCATGTATTGTCGGTTTAGAAGCAGCCCTAGAACTAGGGGCAAAACGATTGGACGTCATCGGGGACTCGAACCTTGTTGTATCTCAGGCTAAAGGAGATTAGAAAGTCAAAGAAGAAATGATGAGAATTTACTACCAGACCTTGGACTTGTTGTTTCCTTGGTTTGAGAAGCTGAACTTCGCTCATCTGTTAAGAGAGAACAACAGGTTCGCAGATTCACTAGCAACTCTATCTTCCATAATAGACATCCCTTTTGGAGTCCGGATGCGTCCGATCATCATTGACTAGAAATTCGTGCTGGCCTACGAGCTAATAGCTGCCATAGATAAGGTTCAATATGAGAACCCCTGGTATTACGATGTTTGGAACTTCTTGGAAAAAGAGGCGTATCCACCAAGGGCAAACGTCAAAGATAAGAGGGCAATACGAAGAATAGCTGCTCAGTTCATCATCTGCGGGGGTAAACTGTACAAGAGAGGTCATCTGGGAATGCATAAGTTGTGTGTTGATGCTGAAGAATTGAAGCGCCTGATGGAGACCATCCATGGAGGAGAGTACGGGGCACACGTGAACGGGGTGATGCTAGCTCCAAAGATCCTTAGACAGGGTTACTACTGGTCCACCATGGAGGAGGATTGTATTGGCTTTGTCCAGCGATGCCACAAATGTCAGATCCTTGCAAACCGCATGAACATTCCGCCGTCGAAGCTGTACAACATGACTTCGCCATGGCCGTTTTCAGTCTGGGGCATTGATGTGATCGGGGCTGTCACTCCGAAGGGGTCCAATGGGCATGAGTTCATTCTGGTCGCGATAGACTATTTCACAAAGTGGGTTGAGGCCCAATCTTATGCGGTGTTGAAGGCGTCGCATGTTGCTAAGTTCATCAGGAACAACATCATCTGTCGCTACGGGGTCCCGAACGAGATCATTTCAGATAATGGTTCCCATTTCAAGAAGGAGGTGATCGACTTGTTGGACAAATACAACGTGGCTTTTCACAAGTCATTCACATATCGGCCACAGACCAACGGAGCAGTTGAGGCCGCCAACAAGAACATCAAGCACATTCTACAGAAAATGGTGGAAACCTACCGGGACTGGCCAGATAAGTTGCCATTTGCTCTATGGGGCTACCGGACTTAAATTCGAACTTCTACTGGAGCAACTCTGTATTCCTTGGTCTATGGGATGGAGGCTGTTTTGCCTATTGAAGTTGAGGTTCCGTCATTACGGGTATTGGCTGAGTGTCAGATAGCTGAAGCAGATTGGCAGCAAAGCAGGTTCGAAGAACTCATGCTTTTTGACGAGAGAAGGCTGAAAGCACTGTATCATGTTCAGGGTTATCAACGAAGAATTGCCAGGGCTTTCAACAAGAAGGTTAAGTCCAGGAATTTGAAGGAAGGGGATCTTGTGCTCAAAGACAACCGAGCTCCCATTCACGACCCTAGGGGTAAGTTCAGACCCAATTGGACTGGTCCTTACATCATCAAGTCTATCTGGTTGGGTGGAGCTATCGTTCTGATGGACCTAGATGGCCTAGAGTTCTCACAACCGATCAACACGGACAAGTTGAAGAAATATTATCCCTGAGTGGCTCGCTAGGCTGAAAACCCGAAAGGGCGACCTAGGCAAAAGTTAGAGCATGAAAAATTTGAAATTATAAAAACTGAGCTTGCAAGGTTGAAAACCCGCAAAGGGCGGCCTTGGCAAAAGTTAGAGCGCAAAAGGAGAGTGTTAATACACGAGTGAACCTGAGCCGAACTACGTAAGGCTTGATTCCCATCTTTGGGATACGTAGGCAACTTCATCCTGAAGTCCAGCCATAAACACTTCCCCGATCAACTTTGTCCATGTGATCATGTTTGGTCATCTTCGTCTATTCTGCATTCAAAGAGCTAGGTTGTGATCTCCAACGCAGTGCTACTCAGACTAGGGGCAACTTTCCAGTTGCTGGAATCCGGGGTTGTACATCTTAGTGACAGATCTCAGGCGTGTCTAGTTCTGATCCATATCGCAAATGGCTTTGAAAAGTTTTAATAAAAGTTGATTTTGCTCAAATTAATCTTTTTACAACTTAGACCATTTTGGACCAACGAAAAATTTTCAGTACCCACAACCTTCAATTTCATTCATTTCAACACAGAGTTCTCCTACTCTTGAATACAATTTGAAGTTGCTTTTTTATTACATTCATAAAGAAAACTTGAAAGTTCTAATTAAAGCAAATAAATTCGAGGCATAGTCAGGTGTTCCTGCGTCCCCTCCCAGAGTTGGTTGAAGCCTCTGATGCCAAAGTGGACCCTACCTGTGCCTCTTCATTGAGCCAATCTATGCACTCATCAGAAAGGGTGTAGCTGAAAGTGGGAGCGGGGGCTAGAAGCTCTCTGGTCCTCCACGCTGTGGCATACCGGGCTAGCTGTGCACCTCGGACCGGAAATGTAGCAGGGTACTCAATCCCCTCTTCCGGGCAAGTCTGATCATGTCCGAACTGGCACGGAACCGAAACGGAAAGTAAAACACGCAGTGTGTCAAGCCTATCAACTGGATCCCGGGCTGACGGGTCATACTGTAACTCATTGCCGATAAATTGAGCCAAGGGCAGTGCCAAGCAATGCGGTCTGCGGACAAACTGCACATCCAGTTGTACCACCATCCCTCATCCGGAGCATCGACTAGACGTCGCCAGAAGAAATAGCTGCGAGCTGAATATGCTGGACAAGAGTCCACAATCTTCAATTTGTCCATCAACCATACCTGGGGAGGGATGAAAAATGAGAGATTAAAGAATAGAGAGGTGTACGTTGAGAGAAAAAGTGAGAAAAGGGTTTTGAGAAAAAAAAAAAAAAAAACCGAGCCTGAGGGCCAAGTGATGTGAGAAACATATGTGAGATAGGGTAGGAAACATTACCTGCAGTAGTAGTGGACTCCCCGCAAATCTAGTCGTCTCCCGGCGATGAAAAGCGTCCAAACCCATCAATGTTTCAGCTAGTGTCATGGCGATGCAGCTCTTGCCCTCTTTCAAGCCCTCGGCAACTTCAATCAAACGAGTGCTAAACCCACCGGAGCCCGGGGCAAGCAAGAAATGAGATAGCAAGCATCAGCAGAGCGCACGTCGTCGATAACCCTGCCAATGATGGTCGCCGCAGTCACCAGCATCAGAAAACCGATGAATCAAGCTGGGGATGTCCAAATCCCCGTCATGGATCAAAGACCGAACATCGTGTATAGTGAGGCCGCACATCCGTCCTAGGGCTTGGACGTGGCCGAACCGGAGTTGAGGCAAGATTTCTTCATTACGCTCGGATTCCATTAAAGCTTGGAAATCCTCGTAAGTAGGACACATTTCTTGACCGCAAAAACTAAAGACGTGTGTTACCGGATTCCAAAACCTTGCCGCGGCATAGAGGAACGGAAAACGCAGCGGGGTGCAACCCAGCGGGAATAGCGCATTTATGCCGAAACCCCAGAAATTCAGCTTTTCTGAGCCATCCAAGTTGGCAATCCACTTTGTGAGATTCTGGGCAAGAAACTCTTCCATTTGGTGCAAATCAGTGTCGAAATAAGCAAAACTACGAAGCTGGGGCTTTTGGAGAAGATAAGATGTGAGTGGAAGACAGGTGTCAACATTCTGGTGGTTCTTGCCATTTTTGGCCGATCGGCCAAAAAGAGTGGCGACTGACCACCATTTTTGGCCGATCGGCTAGTAATGATGGCCGATGGCCATTTCTTGTGGCCGATGACCTCTCCCTTTGGCCGATGGCCTTCCCTCTTATCCTCAGAGTTGTCCATTTGCTGAGGATGCTGAGAACTTGTGACCGGTTCCACTTCCAGTGCCTTTGGTGATGATTTTGCGAAGTCACGCCTATTTGCTTATCGAGTTGTTGTACTTTATTTATCGAGTTGTATCTCGTGTCCTTGAGTCCTTGTTTTGCTTATCGAGTTGTAATTACATTCGGTTAGCCTGTTGAGTTCTTTGTTTTGCTTATCGAGTTGTTTTGTCGATTAGTTGGCTCACTACCTGATTAGTTGCAATTTGAATGTTTGGTTTTCAAAACAAAGTTCAATCTCATTTACATTGTTATGTAATGTGATGTGATGCGATGCGATGCATAGAATGTACAAATGCAACACTTTTTTTTGAACAAAAACAGCTGTTTCATTTCATCATGTTTTTCTTTTGCGAAAAGTACATAGTTTTGAGGAAAATAAAACCTGCCTGAGGTAGTACTATGTGCTTAAACTACTAGCAAAAAAAAAAGGAAAATAAAACAGAAAAGGAGAAAAGCAACAAAGTGTCTGAACAGAGCAAAAAAAAAAAAAAAAGCAGCAAATGTCTAGATCAACATCAATGCTCTCAAGCACGGGAATCTGCCCGGGTCCTCTTCCTGGACGAAGGTCCAGGAGCATCATCGCCGGCTCCGTCATTTGAGTCCGAGCCCAAGTCATCTCCAGTCTCATCCTCAGATGAATCCACCTCTGCCTCAGACTCATCGTCGTCTGGAATCGGTGCCCGTGAGCTGCTCCCAACATGAGTACGCCCGGCTTTGGTGCAGGGGTGTACTGTGGTCCCTCGCCCTGCTCTCCCTGCTCCTCGGGCAGGTACAGAAGGCCCAGCTGGAACACATCCCGTGGTCGGAATCTGGAATGGGGCCTGAAAAGAACAGGGGGCAAATGCATCAGCCATACTATGCAGAATCAGGTATGAATACCGAACACAGTGTGTGAGTACAATGTGTGAATGCTGTGAGCACTGTATCAGTATCGAATGCAATGTATGAGTTACAGTGTATCAGTGTCGTGAGTGCTGTGTATCAAGTGCCGTATTGAGATTACGATACATCAGATCTTGTGTGGAACAGAATGTGCAGAGTATTGAAACCGAGTTTGAAAGAACTTACCGGGATGCCGTAGATGGTCAACAGGTCCAGGCTCCGCTGCAGCATCCCCATCACCGAGGCAGTCAACTCCAGAGATTGGTGAGTGTACTCGATCAAAGCCTGCAAAAGTGTTGAAGGCATTAGTATTTTGCAGGATATGAAATGAATTGAAATGACTGTATAGAATGCAAAGTATAGCAGTACATACCGGGGCCGAACCGTAAACTCCGGTAAGCTCATGATCAGCCGGAGGAGGAGCGATGGGTATCTGATAAGTCTTCCCACCCTGCCCTCGGCATGTCATCATGGTGGGCAATACTGGCCACTCGGCTCCCCGCCCTCTCCGAGACCCGCTCCTGCCACGGGCCCGAGCCGCCCTGTAGAGTGTAACAGAGCAAACATACCGATCGTGTAGTCCCTCATCTTCGCTAGGGTATACCGCTCAGTATGCCTCATGTGGATAGGAGCCATCTCCGGGACTATCTGCTCTGGTAAGCCCAAGGTCTGGCGTAGGAAGCGCTCGCCCAGATACCAAGCTCGACAGACCGGGCCCTCCAGCAGAATCCTGAATTGCACAGTCTCCTGAGCGCCCACATACCGATCCCTCACCACGTCCGGCAACGGAGCCCAGGGCTGCCAGGTGACCTGTAAATGATATATACTTTGTTATCTACTGTTATTGAAAGAATAATGTAAAGCGAAGCTTAAATGAACTATAAATTCTAAAATACCTCTGCGGCGGTGATGGTGTCGAAATATCGGCGGAAGAATATGAAAGGCTCCTGTGGCCTCCGCTCGCATCTCACGTCGAAACGGTGAGAGAATGGAACGCCAAGGGGGACCTCCTTATCTGGCACTGGGGCAAGCCTCGGGAAGTAGGCATATACCCACAACTGCAGAGTGTAACAGAGCAAACATCAGTATGCTTATCAGATAAAGCAGAATAAAGCAGAAATCATAAACCGTGTATTGTGCAGAGTGTACAGTGTGTGCAGTATACAGTCAGTGTAAAGCAGATTATATGTGTGCCGTGTGTGCAGTGTACAACCAGTGTGAAGCAGACTGCATGTGTGCAGTGTATAGAGTACAGATAATGTAAAGCAGAAATGCAAAACGAAAAAAGGAAGGTGTACCTCCCAAGCTCGCTAGTAGCCTCCGAGCAACTGTCCACTACATCGAGATGATGAGCTCATATATCCATAAAGTGTGGCCAGGCCAGCGCCACCCCAATCGTAGCCGCAGATCCTGGTCACATCCACGAGTGCACTCAGCAGGTAGAGAGGCGACAGTGTTCGCCCGGTCGGCGAAAATCGTGGTCCCCAGCAGGAACATGATAAAGCCACGAGCGTAATGCTCCTCCTCCTCCCGCGTAGTAGGCGCCTGGATCTGGAAGTGATCCTCGAACCATGAGTACCTCACAAACCCTGACCGGGCAAGAGGTGGCTCAGTGCCAAGCAAGTATAGCTAAGCGGCGTCCCACTCGTCCATATCTGTATCGAAGGGGATCGGATCACCCCCTACTCCGATGCCTGTGAGCATGGAGAAGTCAAAGGGAGTCATCGTCATCTCCCCTGTGGCAGAAAGGTGGAAGAAGTTGGTGCTGTCCCACCACCTCTCCACCAAAGCAGCAAGAAGGGGCCTGCTCGCAGTAAGGCGCGAGAGTCCCATGCAGAAAGTGCCAAAGCCGGCCTGGTCGACGATGTGGTGGACCGCATCAGGCAGCTCCATGTACCAACCACGGGCAACGGTGTTCCCATACCCCCGGAAGGCATGGGAATCTCCCTGTTTTCAAAACAAACAGTTACGAAGCATTATTAGAAATACAGTTTTGAAAAGCATTCATAATTGATGAAAATGCAGTTTGTGTGCATGTGTTCAAGATTATACAGATGTCGTACGTGGGTGCGCTTACAAATGAACTACAGCATATGATGTATCAGTGTGTTTGGGTTATTTAGTTGAAAATGCAGTGTGTGTGCATGTGTTTGAGTGCACTCAGAATTGATGACAATGCAGTGTGTATGCATGTGTTTGAGTTCATACGGATATCGGGTGCGGGTGTGCTCGCGGTAAACTACAACATATGATGTACCAGTGTATCTGGTTTAAGCAGTTAAAGAACAGGATTGACTATCGCAGTTATATGTTCTACATTGCGGAAAATGAAACAGAGAGAGAGTGTACCTCAGAAGCGCCGTAGGACAAATGTGACTCTGGCTCGCGCAATAGAAGCTCTGGTGGCGCACCCCTCGCATAGCTCCTAAAGTGGCGGATGCCATCGGGAGGCAACACATGTATCGCCGGTCTGTAGGTCGCCGGATCGAATGGTCGGACACTGAGAGGCAAGAGCTCGACCTCAGGGTCCACGTCCATCTCCGGGGGAGTCCCACCATGGAATGTCATCCGCCATTTCAAAAGGAGCGTGAAAATTGCAGAGAATGTCGAAAATGGGCGAGAATGTGAAAAGTCAACCCAAAAGTCAACCTCGAGAGGGTGAAAAATGGGAGGAAAGGTCGGAGTGTGGAAAAGGCACGAAAACTGAGTAAACTCGGGGGGAAACAAATCCCAAGTAGTGGAAACCAAGAAAGAAACACCGAAAACCAAGATTTGTTCGGTTCAAAGTGTGCGAAACGGGAAGGGTTTTGCGAATCGAACAACGAAAAGGGGTCAAAAACAAGAGAAAAACACGGATCGGAGGTGGGAAAATCACCTAGAGAGAAGGAGGAAGGATTTTCGAGCTTGGAGAAGTGAAAATATGGGGTTTGGAACCCTATATTTAAAGACTCGTGGCCAAAGGACAAAACTGCCCCTGAAACTACCATTTTTGGCCAGTCGGCCAAATTGTTAGCCGATCGGCTAAATATTTGGCCGATGAGATTATTTTGTGGCCAATTGGTGGCCGGTGGCCTCCCCTTGTGGTTGATGCACCTCCCACACCCTTGTTTGGGTCAGTTATGTGGTTTGAGACCTTCATTACTCAAGACAGTGCAAGAAAGTGCACTTTTGAACCTTAACCGGCCTTCGTGTTGACCTCGAGCCGTGTCTTCTGTGTGCGATGCTCGGTGCGCGCAAGGTGTATCCTTTCTCGTATCCTTTTGTATCTTATGAGTTCCGCAAATCGCTTTAAATATGTTGTATTACAATGCTTTGTTTTGATTGAAGTGAGCGCGCTCATTACGCGTCTTGCATTGAACAATGCCTCGTCTTGTTTTGAAGTTGCATCTCAACATCACAAGTGACGTACCTTCACCATACTTTTGCTGAACATGGGTCTTTCTTGCTTTACACATTGTATGCATTGCCGTGTATGCTTTACTTACATGTGTTTATGCTTTTTCTCGCATTGTTACACACATTGTATGCGTTGCCGCGTATGCTTTACTTACATGTGTGTATGCTTTTCCTCGCATTGTTACACACATTGTATGCGTTGCCGCGTATGCTTTACTTACATGTGTTTATGCTTTTCCTCGCATTGTTACACACATTGTATGCGTTGCCGCGTATGCTTTACTTACATGTGTTTATGCTTTTTGTCACAACCCAAACCTGCCCCTATGGGTTTAGCACCGTAACCGACCAGTAATCCGTGATTACTGAAGGCATGCTTAACAGTCAAGACAGTAATACAGAGTACAGGGGCTGGTAGAAGCCAAAACAGTAATTAAAGATGTCCTATGAGTTGTGACAGTCTGTATGCAAAAAGACTTTTTCGAACATAATCACATTCAAAACCAAAACAGTATATACATACATCATATACAGGCATTCAGGTTAGGGACCAAATCCCTACCATAACAGTATAGTGCAAGCCTTAACATTTATTACAGAACAGAGGCAAAAAGGGGAAAATCTAAAACACCCCAAAACAGCCATGGCTTTCATGCGCTCAAAACCTCGAAGTGAGGCACAATGGTTGGCTTTGACAAAACGGGAGCTTAGCCTGACGCTCCTAGCAACGGTCCGGTGCCTGGACACCTATATATATATATATATATAAACAGTGAGCTAAAGCCCAGTGAATAACAACTGTGTAAAGAGGTTAAGAATGAATGTCTTTTCAGTCATTAAACAGTCGTAGCAATCATTTAGGAACCATAGCAGTTATATATGGTACATCCAATAGCAAAACAGTAGAGTAGGTCTTAACAGATCGAACAGTCAGTTGATGGCCATCATAACAGTAAACAGTAATGGTTCCAAGCATGGGAACCGACAGAGATCTCTGTGACAGTAGCAGTATAGTAACAGTGAGTTGCTATGGATACCACGAATACAGTTCATAAGCAGAACATCATTCATTCAGTAAACAGTATGAATTCAGAAAACAGTACAGTAGATCATTCAGAAAATATTCATGATTGAACATATCTTTACAACATTGTTACTCACAGAGCACTGGGCTACAGATAGGCTAGTGCGCGTCCTCGGATGCCAACCCTACAGTTATAGAATGAACACACACTAAGTTATACACTTGGGTTTAATAACTTAACCCCTAACTTAACCCGGTGTGGTTCTACATCAATATCCTCCTTAAGATGCCTTAAACATGCCCTAGGAATGTCTAGGATGGAAAGAGGATACAAAGATGCACTTTAAAACACTTTTCAAAATTTGCTGAAACAGGGGTCCACGCTCGAGTGTGGCTTCCTACGCTCGAGTGGACATGCAGACAAAGGAGCTCCGCTCGAGCGTGACTTTTCCCGCTCGAGCGGACTTCAAACTTAGGCAAAAGTATTGAATGCATGCAATTCACGCTCGATGGGCGCTCGACCTCTGCTCGAGCGTGAGACAAAAGTCGTCGCTCGAGCGTGCATTCCCTCGCTCGAGCGGACTGTAAACATGTGAAAAGTACTGGATACACGCATTTCACGCTTGAGCGTTCATTTTCCCGCTCGAGCAGACTGCATGAACCCAGAGTGTACACTCGAGCGTGAAGTCTTACGCTCGAGCGTGGGTCCAAAATCTGGAATTTCCAGATTGAACCTTCAAGTTCAAATTCAACTTTTAAAGCATCAAATCCGATCCTTTTGGGCTAATTTTCTGGAAAACACTTTAAAACCCATAATACAACATGTTTCAAAGATTAATTTGCAAAATCAAAACCCAAAGGTAGTTCAATTAAACACAATTTTGAGGAAGACTTCAAGAACATAATGTATATGTAATATGCAAGTGTTCAATTGAAATCAAAGCTTCAAATACTTGATCAAATGAGTCAATTCTTCCGAAAACATGATGAACTCATGGACTTCAACCAAAATGTAAACATACATGTAGGAATTCCCATGAAAACAACCTCAAAACTTCAATATAAGAACATGCATGCAAGATTTAAGCCTCAATTCAACACTATAAACCAATTCTTGACTTAGATCACTAAACTTTCATGAAACATGCAAGATACAACTTAAATACAAGTTCAAGAAGATGATTCTCCTACCTTAGGTCCTCAATTTCAAGAATGGAAGCTCAATTATGCAATGTACTCTTCAATTCTTCTAGTTCTCCAAGCAATTCTCAAATGAAATCAAGCTTTCTCCTAACTCTCTCTCTCTCTCTCTCTCTCTCTCTCTCTCGGTTATGGTCTGAGAAGATGAACAAATTGATGCATCAAAATGACATAAAGTGGAGGAGAGGTGGTCTAGAATCAAGCCACTTAGTGGCAAAAGTGCAATAAACTTGAACTAATGTAATTTAACATTATTTAATCCAATTTAATCATACCAAATCAAATTTCAATTAAACATGCCATAAAATCACATAAATTCTAATTAACATGAAACACTAATCAATTTCAAATTCGGCCGCCGATAAGGCCTTCAATTTGCCATGCGAAGTTAAAACATGAACAGATCAATTGGCGGTCAAACAGATAGAAATGCATTTAAACTAATACACTAACTCTATCAGTTTAGAATTTCAGTCAAACCAGTTACTTATCATGTTCAGTCACAGTTTAGCAGTAATCGGAGGTGAGGGTTGTCACACTTTTCCTCGCATTGTTACACACATTGTATGCGTTGCTGCGTATGCTTTACTTACATGTGTTTATGCACCCCATAGTTCGCGTTGTCACGCATGCCCTCCTTGCATTGTCATGCACCTCTCTAACGTGCGTTGTTTCGCACATAGCTACAACATACGTTGTTTCGCACGTTTTATTTGCATTGTTTTGCACACTTCTACTCGCATTGTCTCGCACCCTTAGGTTGCATCGTCATGCACCCCTTCACTCGCGTTGTCACGCACTTTTCAATTGCATTGTTATGCATGTTGCTAACGATATTATACCTGTTAAGTTTCTTTCCTTTGCAGGCACGATATTGTATGTACGGTTCATTTGAAGCAGGCGTGACCAGACGAATCACACAGGTATTATATATTCTCCGCGTGAGACGTAACGAGAATTGAATAAGTCTCTTACATCCTTTCTGCATGTAATGTAGTTAGATTTGTATATGCTTGCTTAAAACTGTTGCATGATATGCTTCGTTACAGCTTTCTTCGCATGATCATAAGTTATGTCTGGCATTGTGCATGTCATTTGCATTCTTGCCCCTGCCTGCGGGCGCATATCTTTATTGCCTTGTATGCTTGTCTAAGTCTTCGGCCTTGTCAAAAATGGGTCGTCTCTGGCTTTGACATTCACTCCCGTCATTTTATGACTTTCAAGTTCTGTCAAAGAGGGGCAACTGTAGACACCTTATTTTTGACCGTCCTTAAGACTTGGACGTCATCGTTTGAACACTCGATGATCATCTATGCTCGTGTTCGTTTTGAGTTCCCGGAGGTCTCGGTCGCGCGCCTTGCCTCAAGATCTCTCAACTTGATTGTTTAGTGCTTGGTTGTGGACCAAGCACTTGTGTTTTGATTCTGAGGGAAGAGGGTGGCTTGTTGGACTTCCCTTCGACCCATCAGCCAAGGAATGAAGCCATCGGCCCCTTTTTCTTGCCATCGGCCAAAAGTTTTGGCCGATCGACACTGTTTTTGGTCGGTCGGCCACCTTTGTTGGTCAATCAGCCATATTTTTCGGCCGAACCCTTTCCATCTACTTTTGGCAGATATTTTGTGCCAGCTGGCACACACAATTCCCCCCTCCATACACGTGTATGGAGGGATTTGAGCCTTGTTTAGCTTCTCTAAGAAGCTTTGCAAATTTGGTTTTCTATAAAAGGAGAGCCTCCTCTCCCTTTCCAGGGGTTCTAAAGATCTGATATACAAGTTAGATATATCTCTCTATATCTCCCTCTCTCTAGATTTGTGTGTGTATTTGAGCTTAAAAGTGTGTTTTGTTCTTACTATTGCACACAAACACCTAGCATTACACTATCATTGGTTGCTGAGGCACTAGAAGGTTGATCTTAGTTCTTGAGGTGGTTTTGATCAGAGAGAGTTGCTGGTCTTGTGTTCTTGATTGTTCTTCAAAGGTGAGATTCTAAACTTTAGATACCCCATTTTGGCTTAAGCTTTTAGACTTACTTTCATATTGTTTTAAGCTTAGCTCTAAACTACAAAAAGTTCTAATTTTGTATGCTTGTTATAGTTTCTTAAGGTCACTTTTTGGTTGGGGGTTGTTTACCCCTTTTAGGCCTTGTTTTGTGCCTTTGCTTTTGAGTTTTGGAACCATCTTATTTTGGCCTTCTCACCACTGAAATCCAGAGGATTTTCAGTGGTGGAGAAGTGGTTTTGGAGTCTTGATATGGAGAGGACACCCCTTTCCTTGTGCCTCATATGCTTGTATTGTGGCTTATAAGAGTAGCATGTTTGCTTAGCATGTTTTGGCTTCATTTCAGCAAGTATTTGATGTTATTTGACCATGCATTACCTCTATTTTAAGTTGGTTAGTGGTCTCTTGCATGAACTTGCCTTGCAAATCCCTCATTTGTCTTAACATGCATCATGCATTTGGACCATCATGCTTGCATATTTTGGCTCAGCTCAAAGGAGCTTTTAGTCACGTTTTACCATGTTTAAGCTATGTTTGGTGTTGTCTTGGTCATGCATGCATTTTTTTGCATAGCCTTGGTTCATTCTAGCTTGTAAGCTTTGTGCCTTGAGTTCATTAGCATGTGTTACTTGAAGTATTTTCATGATTTGGCATCATGTGAAATGTGATTCCAGTCCATGTTTTATGGTCACACACTTGCATTTATCACCTATTCCTTGCTTTGGACAGTTTGTGTTTTATGCCTTAAGAATAGGTCATTGTGCATGCCCCCATGCTCAGGCCTTTGGGATGCCATCTCAGTGGGTATTTGGGCTTATTTTGATGTGTCATAACTTTAATTTTCATTGGTTAAGTCATGCCATGTTTGGTTGTAATAGGTGTAGTATAACACCTCTTTGTTAGTTTTGCATGCTTCATGCCTTATGCCCTTTGTGTTGGCTTGTTTTAGCTTTGGCCCTTGCATGTTTTAGACTCCTTTTAGCATGATTTAGGACTGTTTTGGTTGTCCTTGGCTCTTTGGGGCTTGGTTCATATAGCCTCAGTATAAGCTCCTTGGCTAGCCTTAAGCCTTCTTGCATGCCATGCTTGCATTGTTTGGTTGATTTGGCATCATTCCATGCTTATTTTCAGAGCTTATAATGTTGTTACACTTTCACTTTTGTCACTCTTCGAGCACTCTTGGGAGTTGTGCTTTTAGGCCTAAGTGATGGACCAATATGTGTGCATGTTTGTCTCGCATTTTGGTGCCTTAGTCTTGGTGTTTTGGCCACTGTTTTGGGCATGGCCGAGGTCTTCCCATTCCGGTTTAAGCCCATCTTTGCATGTTGTTGCATGCTTGTCACGTTGCATGTTGTTGCATGCTTGCTAGATTGCATGTTGTCGCATGCTTCTTGTTGGCATTGTTGTTGCATGCTCATTACATTGCATGCTTGCATGCTTAGGTTGCATAGTATTGTTGCATACTTGTTGCATGCCGTGTTGTTTACATGCTAGGTTGCATTGCATTGCATTTGGCATGCTCATATTGAATTACATGGTATTGCATTTCCATGTTACATTGTATTTGGCATACATGCATTGCATTGTGTTTGGTTTGGGGTGTCAAACCAAACACGAGGAGCAAGGAACGTTCATACTTGAAATGACGAAACGTGCCTCAATCCTTAGTCACCGACGCTCTTGATCCAATATGATAGAGTGTGAGGCCTTCATGTGTTTTGTGCATCCATTCCATATTGATTCGCACACTTGGCTCCTTTGGCCATCATGCATTGAAATGCGTGATTGGTGGCCCGAGGGTCGAGGACTATACTCCCTTGAGTTGATAGAGAGAGTGGTAGTGCATACATTGTCTTGTAAATGCATTGCATGCTCTGTTTGTCCTTTGCTGCAGCAAAACAGCATTCTGCAGGAAGAGATGGCCGGTCGGCCATCTTCAGTGCTGGTCAACTACAAATTTATGGCCGAGAGCCTTACATATGGTCGATGACCACTATCCTTGGCCGATGGCCCTGTCTCTTGGCCGGTGACCTCCCATAACACTCAGGGAGTGGTTCAGAAGCATCCTTGAGACTTGTGCAGCTTTCAGAGATGCAGAGCAATGTAAATAGAGGCAGCATGAGCATGGCGATAGATTTCCAAGCGGAGCCGAGCATGCATGCATTTGTCCCTCTTCCCGAGGCCTCTTTACTACTTTAGTAGCTTAATTAATTTGTTTAATTAGTTAATTGTTGTGTAATAATCAATTAACTAGTAAGTTAGTTAATTAGATGATTTGTATTATTCTTTCAGACCCTCCGTCAAGAGGGCAAATTTTGTAATAAGTGTGCGTAAGCGTGTGAATGTCTTACCTTCTTTTGATGTTTAGTTTAGGGCATATTTCAATTAGCATCCTTATGCTTTGCATGTTTGCATCATTCATTCCTATTGCATGCACCGGGCTCGGCGCATCATACAAACTGCATCGTATTTCAATTCCAAGTTGAATACATGTATCAATTGTCGTGTCTCACATGACATCTTAGGATAGCTGAGCCTATTTCTAGTTACATTTCGCATGTGTTGCATTAGCCATCTTAACATGAGCTAGGATCATGCATTGATTACTAACTAGTTTCTGTTTTGGCTCGGAGTACTCGGTGAGTGTTTATGCTTTAGCATCCTTGCATGTGTGTGAGTGACTGCCATGAAAGCATGCTTGCCATGAGGTTATTTGCTTATGTGATATAACTATCTGAATGCCTGTGGGTGAAAGTTAGATTACTTGAATTGGAACAATTCATCGAAATGCGAGTTTTAAGCCCACTTGAGAGTGGCAAAATCATGTTTTCTAAGCCCACCTAAGGGTGGCAAATCCATGTCTTAGCCTACTTGCAAGTAGCACCTTCAAACCATTTTCAAACAAACAAATATGAGATATTTTGTTCCAATTTAGGCAATCTAGTCTATACTTATATGCTGTGCACATCACATAGTAATTCTAGGCTAATAACTGAAATAAGAACGCATGTGTTTTCAAAAACAAGATATCATGTTAGTAGTGGCCGATCTTTGATCGGGCGAGCGGGGGTGCTCATTGCATGAACTTCCCCTCTCGTACCCAAGTTCTCGAGCCGAGGCAACTTTGGTGATGACGGACACGTGGCCTTAGGCACGAGTCAGGGTTTCCTAAATTTCCTAAAACAAAATATTTAGGTGACGACTCTTTATCTGGAAAAGCAATCCATGTTTGGCACTTCTTTACAAAAATCACTTTTCCAAAACGATTTGCCAGATTTGGACTCTTTGGTGATTTATCAATCTTGCATTGCACTTTGCGAGACTAGATTCAGAACCGTGACATTGAGTCCGAACTGTAGTAGCCCAAATGAACAAAACGGATTTCGCGCCATTTCGCCCGCAGAGCCCAGGACATTTGGGCACGTCTACAATGAGCTACGGCATATCCCGACAGTCGGGTGTAGAGTTGATTGGCCTCACATATTGCGTATTCTATTTTCCTCTCCAATTCCGACACCAGTTCGGGCATGATCAGATATGTCCAGATGAAGGAGTGGAATACACAGCTTCATTTCTAGTTCATGCCTCGCACCTGCCCCGGTATCTCGCGGCCTGGAGGGTGAGAGAGATTCTGGCCCCTGCCATTAGTTTCAGTTACACCCTGTCTAAGGAGTGTTTGGCTTGGCTTGAAGATGAGGTAGAGATTGGGCCGTCTTTGGCATAGAGCCACCTACCTTAGCTGTGCCCCTAGTTTTACTACTTTGATCTTTTCTTTTCAAGTTTAAGATGTAAAAGCAACTTTGATCTAAATCAAAGAGGGAGAATGTACTTGTGTTGAAATCAATAAAATTAAAGCTATGAGTACTGAAAATTTTCCTTTCGGTCCCAAAAAATGGTCTAAGTTGTAAAAGGGTAAAATTTTGAACAAAATCAACTTTTATTAAAACTTTTCAAAATGATTTTCAGGAACGATCACCACTTGACACGTACAGAGTTGATTCTCAAGATGTACAGTCCTGAATCAAAAGAAATCATAACTGCCCCTGGTTGCATATCACTGTTGTTCTGCACTGTAATCAACTTTTCTTCCCAAAATAAAGACCACAACCGAACTAAATAGATGATGAACAAAGATGACCTGATCAGGAAAACGGACAGGACATTTGAGTTGGAGATAGTTACGGTCGAACTTCAGGGTGAAGTTGCCTACGTATCCCAAAAATGGGAATTAGGCCTTACGTAGTTCGGTTGAGGTTTACTTGAGTATTAACTCTCTCCTTTTGTGCTCTAACTTTTGCCAAAGTTGCCCTTTAGGGTTTTTAACCTTGCAAGCTTAGTTTTTCTTTGTTTCTAATTTTTTATGCTCTAACTTTTCGGGTTTTCGGCCTAGCGAGCCTTTCAGGGTAGTATTTCTTCAACTTGTCCATATTGATCGGTTGTGAAAATTCGTGGCCATTTAGGTCCATGAGAATAACCGCCCTCCTGACCAGAGTGAATTAATGATGTAAGGACCAGTCCAATTGGGTTTGAACTTGTCCCTAGGGTCATAGATGGGAGCTCGGTTGTCTTTAAGATTTCTGGACTTAACTTTCTTGTTAAAAGCCCTAGAAATTTGGCGTTGGTAATCCTGGACATGATACAATGCCCTTAGTCTTCTCTCGTCAAACAACATTAACTTCTCAAATCTACTCTATTGCCCGTCTGTCTCCGCTATCTAACATTCAGCCATAACTCGTAGTGACGGTATTTCAATTTCAATTGGCAAAACAGCCTCCATCCCATAGACAAGAGAATAGGGGGTTGCCCTTGTAGATGTTCAGATCGAGGTTCTGTACCTCTAGAGTGCAAATGGCAGTTTATCTGGCCAGTCCCTGTAAATTTCCACTATCTTCTATAGAATTCTTTTGATGTTTTTGTTTGCAACCTCGACAGCTCCATTGGATTGTGGCCTGTAGATCGATGACTTATGGAAAGCCACGTTATATTTCTCAAGCAAGTCTATCACCTCTTTCTTGAAGTGCGACCCATTATCGGAGATAATCTCATTCGAAACCCTATACCGGCAAATGATATTGTTCTTGATGAACTTAGCCACATGCGTCGCTTTTAGCACAGAGTAGGACTGGGCCTCCACCCATTTCGTGAAGTAGTCGATTGCTACTAGGATGAATTCATGCTCGTTTAACCCCTTTGGCGTAACTGCGTCAATAGCATCTATTCCCCAAATTGAGAATGGCCATTGTGAAGTCATGTTGTAGAGCATTGATGGCAGAATGTTCATGCGATGGGCATGAATCTGGCATTTGTGACAGCGCCGAACAAAACCAATACAATCATCTACCATGGTTGACCAGTAGTAGCCTTGTCTAAGGATTTTCCAGGTGAGTATCACACGGTTCATGTGGGCCTTACATTCTCCTTCGTGAATCGCCTCCATAAGGTGTTTCGATTCCTTTTCCTCAACACATAGCTTATGCATTCCCAGATAACCTCTTTTGTGCAACCTGCGTCCGCAGATGATAAATTGGACAGCCAGACGCCGTATTCCCCTTTTGTCCTTGGCATTTGCTCCTGGCGGATACACCTCATTTTCCAGGAAATTCCAAATATCGTAATACCAGGGGTTCTTGTCTGAAGCCTTATCCATTGTGGCAATGGTTTCATAGGCCGGCATGTACTTCTGTTCAATATTGATCGGACGCATCCTGACTCCCAATGGAATGTCTACCATAGAAGATAGAGTTGCTAGTGCATCAACGAATCGGTTGTTCTCTCTTAGCAGATGGGTAAACGTTAGCTTTTCAAACCTCAGAATTAGCATATCCAAGACCTAATGGTAAACCTTCATTTTCTCCTCTTTAACTTGCCAATCTTCGTTGGCTTAAGACACAACCAAGTTCGAATCCCCGATGACATCCAACCTTTTTGCCCCTAGTTCCAGGGTGGCTTCTAAACCAACAATACACACCTCATATTCTGCTTCGTTGTTGGATACTTTGAACCGGAGTTTGAAGGGTAAGGGTATATGGGAGTCATCATGTGCTATCAGCAACACACCGATCCCATAACCGTATTGATTGGTAGCTCTGTCAAAGTACATTGTCTACGTTTTTTACTCTATTTGTAGAATATCTTCATCTGGAAAAAAGTACTCCACCGCTTTATCCCCCTCTACTGGCTGATCTACCAGGAATTTCACTACAGCTCTCCCTTTAACCGACTTGCGTGTAACATATGTAAAGTCAAATTCGGAGGGAAGAAGCAACCAACGAGCTAGCCTACTCGTAAGCGCTGGTTTCTCAAAGAGATATTTGATAGGATCTAATCTCGAAACCAAGATTACAGAGTGAGCTAACAGGTAGTGCCTTAACTTCCGGGTAGCCCACCAAGGCTAGACAAGATTTCTCGAGGGGAGTGTAACGGGTCTCGTAATCTAGCATTTTCTTACTCAAGTAGTAAACAATTTCTCCACCTTGGCCTCAGACTCCTGAGCTAACATACACCCATGGTTGAGTTTGTCACTGACAGGTACAAAATCAGCGATTTTCCCAGTTCTGGCAGTGATAACACAAGCAGATTCTACAGGTACTGCTTGATCTGTTCAAAAGCGAACTGACAGCGATCGTTCCATTGGAACTTCTTTCCTTTCTTCAGGAGACCAAATAGTGGTTCACAAGTCAAGGTTAATTTTGAAATAAACCGCCTTATGAATTGCACTTTACCCAGAAAGCCGCACACCTCTTTTCAGTCCTTGGTGGTGACATTTCTAAGATGGCCTTGATTTTGGAAGGATCTACCTCAATTTCTCTCTGTGTGATTAGGAATCCCAGCATTTTTTCCCATTGTTACGCTGAAGGTGCATTTTTGCGGGTTCAACCTCAATCTATACTCTCTGATCCGCTGAAAAAATTTCTCCAAGGCGGTGTACTGGCTCTCGATCTTTGGACTTGACAATCATATCATCCACATACACCTCAACCTTTTTGTGGATCATATCGTGCAGAATGGTGGTTGCAGCCCTGTGATAAGTAGCTCCAACATTCTTCAATCCAAACGGCATGACTCGATAGCAGTAGGTGCCCCACGGAGTTGTGAAAGCGGTCTTCTCCCTATCCTCGGGTGCCATTAGAATCTGGTTATACCCAAAAAACCCATTTGTGAACGAGAGCAATGCATGGCCCGCGGTGAAGTCTACCAACTCATCAATATGTGGCTGTGGAAAATCATCCTTCGAACTTGCTTTATTCAGATCCCTGAAGTCGACACAAACTCTGATTCTGTCATCCTTCTTTGGGATTGGAACAATATTAGCCAACCACGTCAGATACTCAGCTACAAACAAGAACCCTGCCTCAATCTATTTCGTAACTTCTTCATTGATCTTCAAAACCCAATTTAGGTGAACTCTGCGCAGCTTCTACTTAACTGGTTGGGCCTCAGGGTCAAGAGGGATCTGGTGTTGTACAATCTCAGGATCGATTCCAGGCATGTCTTCGTAGGACCACTCGAAAAAATCTTTGAAATTTTTTAATAAAGCGATTAAACGCTCGCGTTCCTCCGAAAATAGCGTGGACCCAATCTGGACCAAGCGAGAATCTTCCTCAGTATCCACATTAATTGATACGATTTCATCTGTATAGGGCTTAACACGCCTCTCCTCCTCATGACCAACCAAAATTTTCAAAACCCGAGGAATTTCTTCCTTTTCGTTTATGTCAAAATTTTGAAAATTAAGACCAGTACAACAAACCAAAGGCACAGAGAAGTAGACAAAGTCCACAGCATTCCTATTCAAAACGTCTGGATCTTCGGTTATAGTGGACTTAAAACAAAAGCTAAAAGACGACCTGGACAGGACTTTGGTATTCGGGTTACCACTCCCAGAAGTACCAGACTCAGAGGAACTCGAATCTGACTTCGACTCCACAAACTTAGTGGAATCAAATCCGGACTCACTATCCGATCCAAAACTGTTGATAACGCCTTGCTCAAACTTCTAGACTAGGCATGGAGCCTCAGACACATCCACGATAAGATTAGAGAAATTCGTTGATGGGTTATCCCCCATCATTGAGATAGTAAAACTATCCCTCAAGTTAGCGGTCTCAACTTCAGCAGTAGAACTTATCAATAAGTCAGCCAGCTCTTTCCCAACAGCTCTTCCTCTTTGATGTCCTGGTTTGCAGTCCCCCCTTGATCTGTGCTAGGGCTCAGGTCTACTTGTTCATCCTCCTCTTCTGGTAACTGGTGCCTGAAGAAGATCTCGAACCCTGGATACTTTGTTTTTGTTTCCCAATCATACCAGGGCTCTGGGAATCCACAAAAGGGGAAGTCTTCCCCTTGGGGGACAAAACGTCCATTCAAGGTTCCTTGTATTGGTTTGTGGACTAACTCGTACTGCCTCCCAGTCCTCTTTGCTTTTAGCCTTTCTCTTAATTCCTGCCATTTTCTTTGCCAATCTATAGCGATAGGTTCGTATCCCAGCCCGAAAGCATGGGGGTTGTGACTGATCTCCTTAGCAACAATACCTTCTTGCCTGCCACTTTGGCCTAGTTCTACTCCGAGCATATGCCCCTGTTTGTTCATCATGTAGATGGATTGCGCACTCACATAGTCTCCATCTCCCTCTGCCATGATGGTTTGGACTAACCAGGCTTTTGCCAGAGAGAAACTGGAAAAGAACAAGTCCTCCTCCCCATGTATGATTTCCAATAATGGTGCAGTGGTTCCCTGGAGAGGATGGATCTCAAAATTACCGTACACAGTGGAAATCCCGCCTTTGAAGGGGTACTTTACTAACTGATGGACTGTTGATGACACAGCCCTCATCTAATATAGCCAAGGCCTTTCCAGCAGTAGATTAAAAGTGGCTGGAACGTCCATGACATGGAATTCCACCTCATGTTCGAACGGCCAGATTAGGATATAGCTCTTGAACGTTCCCATAACATCCCGCTTGTATTGTCATAAGCCCGGATGGCTTGGGTCATGGGTGTAAAGTCAACTGACCTCAAACTGATGACATAGGCAGTTCTCACTGACATACCTTGATCGCTGATCCGGTATCTACTAACACCACCGGAATCCATTTTTTTTGACTTTCTAGGGTTACATATAAGGGTCAATTGTGGTTGGCACCCTTAGGTGGTAACTCCTTATCTGTAAAAGATATCACGGCAGAACGTCCCCAGATGTTACCAACATACTAATTGGTCCGCAGTGGTATCGATAGGTAGTTTAGTCGGTTCATTACCTCTAACAGTGCTTGCCTATGCTCCCGAGAAGACATTATTAGCCCCCAGATTGATATGTTAGCCTGAATCTTCTTGAGCTGTTTCAAGACCAGGTTTTCTTCAACATCCTTCTCATTTGATCTCTCAGCCTCCTTTCCAGAGGTCTCTGGCTAGTCTAATGCTGCGAGTTTGAAGTACCGACCGCTCCGGGTCATATGATTGATCTCGTCAGTATACCAAGTGTCATCCGAGGTATCAGCTTTCCAACCTTCATCAGTGTATGCATGACTTAGGTGGCTGTCTTCCCACCACTCTCCCACAGTGATGGCTAGGGCTGGCATCAGGTTCTATCTAGAGCATGTTAACATCATGCGCCCCATCATCATATCATTATTTTTTACTATGTGACGCACATACAAATATAGACTAATTTGCAAGAATTGGAACATTTGATTTCGTGTTTTATTTGAAATTGTTTTGTGAATTTGCTACTTGAAAAAGTAGGCTTAAAATGGACATTAATCAAACTATCCAAATTCAAGCAACTAGTCTTCATCCACAGGCATTCAAACAGTTATATCATTTAAGCAATTAGCCTCATGGAAGTATGCTTTGAAATGGTAACACAAACATTCGATGCAAGATGCTAAAACACAAAATTACTCACCTAGTACTCCAAGCCAAAACAAAACAAAATAATTAGAAAAAAAATATGTATGCTCCTAATTAATGCAATATGACTAAATGCAATGCACATATTATGTATTTTATAGGCTTGGCTATGAGCATGGCATATGATTCCATTCAAGACATGCGATAAAGCACATATTCAAGTAATGAATTTGAACATTGATATTGGGTTAGTATGATGAGCCGAACCTTGGATGCATGCAAGACAATGGATGCAACGTATAAGAATGCTAATTTGAAAAATGATGCTCTATTCTAACCATCGTAAGCAAGTATGTAAAAAGGAGAAAGACATGGGGTTGGAAGACATACAACTTATTACACATTTGCCCTCGTGCAAGAGGGTGCGAATCAAAGTCCGAAAGTCCAAATTAAACTAATTATTACAAAATTGAATGAATAAATAAGCAAAGAATTAACTAGCTAACTACTCTATTACAACGAGGATAATCATGAGAAGTAAACTAACTATCTAAGTTAATTAGCTATAACAATTACAAATAAACAATAATGATAATTACAATACTAATAATTAACAAGACTAATTATAATAACAATAATAATTACAACGCTAATAATCGGAGCATGAATCTACAACATTGAGGTAAGCAAGGATGCACAAAGGTTGCATGCACAGTGTCCAAGAACTGCTCTGTTTGCCTAGGCCTGTTCTGTTTCACCTTCAGCCACTGCCCTCTATTTTCTGCACAACATACTGCTGACCACACATTGATGGTCGATCGTGCCTCAATGAGGCCCGGTCGGGCCCCAAAGGGCCGTCGTGCCTTAATTTCATGCAAAATCCTGTTTTGTGCTCTGAAGTGAAAACCGTGCAGACAGAGTTATTCAAGACTGTTTGTCCCTCTCATACTTCTCTGTCATGGGAAAGCCTCGAGAGAAGGTTGGAATCGTTTCCAAAACCATCAATGAGCAAGTTGATTGCTTGATGATTTTAGGTACAATTTGGACAAAGATCAATAAATACAATGAACAACAACCACCCCTCCCTCCTATCATGGAGTGAACTCAAAGAGGGAGGTAGAGACGCTTCAAGGTTTATCAAAACATCATGAATTGATGTAAGACAACCCTTAACACAATAGACTCGGCATAACGTTCGGCCGAACCCCAAGCAAATATAACTCATTTTCTTTATGTGGTTTGGTTCATTTTAAGCCAAATTCATTAGTCATTGCCATCCTTTAATCCATTAAGTCCAAGGTGATTATTACGTCCACTAATAGATTACGTCCACTAAGTGAGAAACATCTCAAACGGGAGGTGATTCCTAACATGAACAAGAGACTATGCCGTTGACAATGAACCTCCGTAGAGATTAAGCCATTAAGCATAGATCTCTAGTTCATGTTTTGGATAACCGCCAACCAATTGAAATAACTCTCAAATGAAAGAAATGAATGGCAAGTTGATTATTAAAATGATGTTCTTAAACATGGAAATTAGTTAAATAAATGCTTATAACAATATACAACAAGCTATGTATGCAAACTTATAAGACAACAATCAAGCTAATCAAAGCATGAACTAACTAAACAACCTAGGATAGCCCTGAAACAGCTCTTAATGGATGAAAAACAGTGACTCAAAGTGCATGAAAAGAGCCTACAAAGCTAAACAACAAAGAGGGAAAATAAAGTTAGTAAGTAAGAACAAGGAGGGTGGCTAACCCCTCCACTTTTGAAACCTCAAAGCATGATGTTTAGCCTTTTTTAAACTCTGAAAAATAATTTAGAAAGCAAAGGAAATGGTGTAAAAGTAAGGGTTTGAGCCATAGGTAAAGGTGTAAAAAAGAGTGTTAACTCTCTCTACTATTTTGGTAGCTCTCCAAACCCAAATTTAAACACTTGGAAGAGAATCAAAACAACACAAAACTATAAGAACTAGATAACGATAGATAGAGCAAGACGTAAAAGAGAGGATCACAAGCTTATACCTCTCAAAGAAGTGAGCTTTTGTTTATGAATCAAACTAAGTCCTAACACACTCTCAAGCTTGAATTATGGTGTTCAAGGCTCAACCAAGGTTCCTAGGCTCAGGTGTGAAGGCGTATATGATGTATGGATATAGATTCAAGGTGATAGGCTTGCTCAAAGGGTTGCTTGCACAAGAAGAAGGAGAAGAAGGAGCTCTCAAAAAGGTGCAGTGGCTTTTTAGAAATTCTTTAACCCTCAAAACAGAGATACAACTTCGTTTTTATAGAATTTGGGCAATAGAGGTCATAAATATCTTCAAAAATGGATAGTTGGCGAGCTCCCGCCCAGAACAGTGTTTCTCGCTACTAAGGCACGGCCGGCCTTCAATAGCCATAGCCGGCCCTCAATGATGCACGGCCGGGCCTCAATGTGTTCCCCTATTTTCCTGCTTCAGACATAGCACATGGTAGTACAATGTGTAAAAATGGATTTCTGGAGTATAATCAGTGGGAATGTGGAAGGTTTGGGATTGTTTCGGAGCTTAAACATAGCCCCTTCGTTGAGACCTCGAACCACGTACAACACCACTTTCATCATCAAGTGTACCGGGCAAAGCGCTCGAGCCTTGCAAGCGGTCAAAAATGGGTTTTCTACACTCTCACTACTGAAGGAGCTAGTACAAAATCTGGTGCGGTAACAGCATACACATGCCCTATAGGTCTCTGCTCGACCTGTTCACCCTTCAGAGCATAAGCCTGATGCACTGATTGAGCCGAAGAGGCTTCCTGATTGGCCCTCAAGGCCTGTGCTGACTGGGCTGGCTGGTGGCTCTGTGTCTGCCTCGAACCAAAAGTACCAAGTGTACCGCCCAACTGAGGGCAAAATCTCTTCATATGCCCCGCCTGTCCACACTGATAACAAGTTAGTGGATGCCCTCTCCCTTCTAAGAACAAGCTGAAGACGATGCAGACCATAGCCCTCATCTTCTATGTGGGCAAGTGGAAACTTGTGGCCCAACTGACCACATTTGAAACAAGTAATATCTCTCTGACCACCCCTCCCAGAACTCGAACTCGGTATTGGAAAAGTAGACCTCGAATGTGCTCCCTAAGACTGCTAGGGGCTAGAACCCCTCGGCCTCTTACTGTCCCCCTGAACATCCTACTCCTCTTAGAGCCCCTCATCCTCTCTCCTCCATCTGCATTACGGTCTCCAGATGAGCTGCCGCCTCCACAATGCGTCTATAATCCCTAATCATCAACCCAACCACTTTTAACATTAGCCCGGTCCTCAATATCTTCTCAAACTCTAAACAACGGCGCTCTTCAGTCGCTATGAGTTCTAGTGCAACCCTCGATAAGCTAGTAAATGTGGCCTCAAACTCAGCCACAGGAATGTTCAACTGCACCATCTTGGAGAACTGGTCTCTCAACTTCTCCCTAACCGTGAGAGGTAGAAACTTGTCCTGGAAGGCACTGACAAAAGCCTCCCAAGTTACCCCAATGCGCCCACGGGCATAGTTCCACCACAGACCCGCATCTCTCCTTAGCTGGAAGGATGCCAAGGTCATTCTCAACTGGTCGTCCTCGATGCCAAGCATCTCGAACGTTTTCATTATTTGCTCCAGCCACTCATCTGCCTTCAGTGGCTCTTTGGGATCACCCACAAACTCATCCAGATTCGACCAAAAAAACTCTCGCTTCAAGAAAGATGGCCCTGCCTCAGCTACTTGGGCCTGGACTTGATTCTCTGCCTGGAGAATCTCCATAGACTCCCGCAATGCTCCGGCCATTTCGCGGGCTAAGGTACCCATAGCCTGTTGACCAACTGGCTCGACCACATTGGCCTAACCAACCCTTCTTCCTGCGCCGGAATCTCATCCGGTAAAGGCACTTCATGCCTCCTAGGCCTACCGCGCCTACCACCATCACATCCACATCCTAACATCCTAATGAAAGTAATCACAAGAGATTAGCACATTTATAAATGTGCCGAATCTAACTCACTCACTTCTTAATGTCGTGGACAACAATAATTCACTACACATAAGCACGTTGTCACATAAACATATACGAATTTCATTCCCGGAAAATGACCGTCCCGTGGCGTTGCCAGAGTTCCAATTAGAAACAACAGTGATCAAGAGCTTTTCTAATAAGACTTCTAGAAACCCGTAGACTCAATTAACATCCTAGAAACTAAATCTCATACCCATATATTCACATAAGAATGTTATCATATAAGCAAATCGTATATACTAAAGTCTCTATCAAGCGAGACAAACATATTGTGGTACTAACCACTTCTTACATACCCAAAGTATTCAAACTCGGTACGCTCTGATACCAAGTTGTAATGCCCCGAAATAAATACCATAAATCCATTCAAGACCATATGTAAATAACAACATAAATCAGAGTATAATATTCTTTCATTACATGAGAATTAATAGTACAAAAGAGTTTAACTAAATAGATGCCCTATAGGCTTACATCTTTTCAAGTTATTGCTTGGTTACAACGAAAATGAATCTAGCTCAGTGACAATTATAGCCCTTGGCTATACAAAATAAATACAACAAAAGAGAAACTCTTGCTCTAAATCCATCCAAGCTATTGTCTTGGCGGAGGCATATCACCAACACCTGAAAATGATTTTTCCCAAATAGAGTGAGCCAAAATCCAGTAGAAACAATCTAACACAATATATGAATTCAAACATAGATATAAGTATGAGATGCATATCCAATGCATATGATAAAATCACTTGTAACTCTTTTGCAAAACCATGCCATGCCAAACTTTATATCTCTATTCATCTCATCTTAATCTGTGAGTCATTCACCATTTTATCTGATTTCATGAGTCACTCACCAATTCATTCAGACAACCAAACTGAGGGTGCAACTCAATGGTTTTCTAACCAACACAACCATTATACAACACTTCCATTTTCCATTTTACGGATATTTCATCCGCGGGAACCGGCACCCATGTATAGATATAGTTTTTGGGACTTTCACCCTGGACACACAGGCCAACTAATTCAATGGAGTCCATCCCCTGTCTTCTCCCAAACATGGAGTACATCCTCTTTCTCCTCCCACACATCATATATTTACAATGTATTAAAACATAGTCATATTCAATGACAACGGATAAGAGATTAGTTTCAATTCACCTAATCCTCATGCAATTTCTACAACAATCATAGCTATCCTCCACCGATAGCCCAAAATATATATTTCTAAACAGATATACAATCTTCAAGACAGGTAAATTATCCAAATTTCCAGAGGTGAGAGGTAATACATACCGAACTCAACCATTTATATAAACATCCATCCAATTTCATATTCCCAATGCCAATTTCATGTTTTTATGCAAAATAACTATTTAAGACACTTAAGGCAAAATTCTATTTTCTTTCGAAATCCACCCCAGGTATCAAAATCAACGACTTTATCACAACATAACCTCACATCTACTCCCATAACCAATTTTAACACATACATTTGAAAACCCCACTTTTGATTTTAAACCAAAACCCTAGGTTTGTTCAAAATCACCCCAAGCTCTAATATTTCTTACACATCAACAAATAACTAAGTTAAAATTCATAGAAGAGTATAGAACGTCCCTACCTCAAGTTTAGGAGACGAGCAATGCAAGAAAGAAACATCAAAGACGCCGAAACCAACCTTTGTTCGGACGAAGCGAAGCTCTTGAGACGCTCTACCTCTTTCCCAAAGACACTAGGGTAGAGAAACCAACGGATCTAGGTGAAAATGTAGAAAGAGAGCGAGTTTTTGAGAGAAAGACTCTAGATCTTGGGGTTTGAGAGAAAAAGATATGAAAAAGTGATATAAAAACGTGCTGCTGCAAACTGATATACGCATAGTCCACTCGGGCACAAGAAGTGACGCTCGAGCATCAAACACAACAAGTTATTCTACTCGAGCGCAAGAAGTGATGCTCGAGCGCAGAATGCACACTCCTACTAGTTTTGCAGACAACAGGCCAATGCCCGAGCACAAAAGGAACCGCTCAAGCGTAGAATACACACTCCCAGTAGTTTTGCAGACCTACAAAAGTACTAAGAGTTCACAAATCCCGCTTGAGTGCAAGAAGTATCGCTCGAGCGGAGGAGCAAAATTCTGGGCAACAAAGGTTTGAAAACTAAGCAACCAACCTCTTCCAAACACAACCACTACAATCCAATAACCAAATTTGAAAGAAATATAAGAGAAGCAAGACATGAACAACAACACGAAACCATGAAACTCGAGTCCAGAATACAAAATAGGTCGGGTCTCAACCAGAATCGTTATAATATGAAGAAAGTCCCTACCTCATATAATGAAGAGGATCAAATCCGAAAGGTAAACTTCGCCCGATCATGAATTCGACACTACCATTGCAAAGATTGAATGACAATGGAGAGAGAGAGAGAGAGCTGAGTTATCTCTCTCTGCTCAAAGATTGAACAACACTGGAGAACAAAGAGAGAGAGAGAGAGAGAGAGATAGATAGAGCTGAGATCTTTGCTAAAAAAAAAAGAAAAAGAAAAGCAAAATGAATAAGGAAAGAAGAGAAGGGAGAACGGCATGGGGGACAACCCCATGTGGGTTCGTTTCCCCACAGCACCCAACCTAACATCACACAATTCAATACAAAATATATGGTAATAATACCTTCAAAACTTTATAGGAGAAATTATAAAATGATATAATTTTTTCTCACCACAAAATATAATCTTTTGCTCACTACGAAATACACACCAATTTTTATTCATTAAAAAAATATATATTTTTTCACCGTATGGTACACACCATAAATTTAACTTTCAAATATATATTATGACCATATATATAATAAATAATCACAACTCCCAATGTGGTCACTGCTAATCACATAATTAAAAAAGATCAAACAGTTAAACATAAGTCGTAAACAAGTTCAAATTAAATTGAATCTAAGTCATGGGTCTTGAATTAAATTCCCACCCATAAGCTAAACATCACCCAATTATATATCAAAGTAGATCTAACAACTAATCTCAAGTCATGGTCCAAACACACAAAACTCATTTTCAATTTCTGCTATAAATTAAACTGAACACCAATCAATCGCGAATTTTCATAAAATAAATACTCATCAATAAATTCTGAAATTTTTATCCAACGTGCTTGACTTATATGGGAACAACATATAAAAATTTCAAAAGTTTCTGAGAACGGGAACTAGTTTTAAAAATAAAATAAAAAAAAAACAAAATCGAACTACTTTTACATAGAATTTTACATAGTAGTCAAATCCGAATATTGTTCAATTAAATTATGCATTGACTATTGAAAAAAAAAAATTGGGTCATTACAACCTACCCTCCTTAAAGAAATTTCATCCTCGAAATTTAAACTCAAGTAATGTAATGCATCCTACAGTCACCTACAAACTCACTCAGGTACTTACCAATGTATCAACAAAAATTCTTTGACTACTATATAAGCCTCAACAAGTCACAACGGTAACGAACCAAACCATTATATTCACACGACAATTGATTATAAAAACCATTAAGCATACCTTATTGGTGATAACCCAACTTCAACGAACTATTTACATCGCTTAATGCATAATGCACCCCAAGGCTAAAACAACTATTACTAATCCGAGACCTTAACAAAATGAAACAGTACCTCTTAGTGACTGTCAACCGTCACAAGACAGACAATACTTTACCAACACTACGGTGATGCCACACCCCATAACCCAAACGAAATAAAATCAATTTGGACAACGACCTAGGATTTTCATCAACAAAGACTACAAATCAACATTAAAAGTTCCACTCCGATGTGGAGTTTGGAAAATGGTCTCAACAATACACCTTAAGTCTAAGCAAGACTTAACACAACTAGGTAAACACCCAAACTATACATGGCCCTCAAGCTAAAAGCTAATTCAACTCAACTTCTAAGACATTTACTCCGAGTTACAACACAAACTCTACATTAGTATTACGGTGACTCACAAGGTCCACCCTAAATACAACCATGATTCGACTAACACAACTCGCGGGATACTTAAAACAACAGTGCCATTCCCCTAGCCAACCAACAAGAGATCCTTACTTCTCTTCTAGGACTTATCACACATCAAGCACAAGGAAACACCCTCCGAGGTTTAGCAAACAAGCCCATAATTCATTCCAACTCACCCAATTGCAAGGAAAAGAGAACCTAGTTCTCAAAGCTACCCAAATTACACAAAGATGAAACCAACTACCATTCCAAATTGCCCATGGGCCAAAACAATTTAAAGTCTAGATTAAACTATCACACTCGTAGAGTCATTCCAAGACTCCATTTGGAAACTGCTAGACTAGCAAACCTGACACAAGATGTCCCAAAAAAAAAAAAAAAACCATAATCATGGGTCAAAATGGTACTCATTCCCTTTAAAATAATTCTCTTACCAACGAGTGTTGGACACTCCACCTGACACCCAGGGAATAAATAAATAAGGATAACAAGAATTATGAATATTGTCCGTTTCAAATCCTATCTTTAAACCCTACATAGTTTGCACTTTACTGATTTTGCAACCAAATCTCAAAAGAATCAATCTCTCTTGGGAAATACATCCCTTACCACCATTCACAATTTTTACCATGTCATGGCCACGTCTCTTCCCAAATACATACAAGGGTATACAATCCAAAGTTCAAGACTAACTCCACACATAATCAACTGAATAGAACAATTTCACAATCATGCAAGGCCATATATATACCATTCATAACATTTAGCATCAGCACCTCCCACTGAGGTACATTCTCATGTTCCAACACGAAACTCAACATATGCACATCAAGTAACATAAAATCACATAACCACATAACAAATAACGGGTTGCCACTACGAAGATGGTTAGTCATTCTAGAAATCCTCTTAGACCTCCTATTAGAAATTACGTTGATCAAGTACATTTCCAATGAGATTTCTAAGAAAATTTCTAGATCCGACACAACATCCTCGAGACTCAACCCCATGCCCACATAAACACATAACATCTTAGCACATAAGCATGTTATCACATAGAATGCAAACGTCGCTCACAATCACGAGGTAAACCCAACTGTGGTCAAAACTAATTCCCATGAGCCAAGGTATTCAAACCCGGTAGCTCTGATACCAAGTTGTCACGCCTCGTATTTTATTACTCGGATAACATTATCAATATTCAATAATTAAGTCCATTTACAAATGACAATTCATGCTTTAATGAAATGATGAATAATTAAATATATACTAATTCCGATTTTGACCCGACCCTTGTTATATCCCGCACTCGGGTTTCATATTGTGTTCACATCTCGCTTCTCTTGTATCTCCTTAAATTTGGCTATTGGATTGTTGTGGTTGCGTTTGGGACAGGTTGGTTACTTAGGCCTCATTTGGGAACCCTCCATTTTAGCCAAAAAGTCAAAAAGTTACTAAATTAGCCAAAAACCAACAACCCATACCAAAAAGTCAAAGATTCTCTTTTCTGTCTACTTTTTGCACATCTTTTCGTAAAAAGCTAAAAAGTCATCCCAAACATACTAGTTTTTTTTAGCTCATATTTTAGCCAAATAGCCAAAAAGTTACTAAATTAGCCTGTTCCCAAACGGGGCCTTAGTTTCCAAACTCTTGTTGCCTAGAATTTTGCTCCTTTGCTTGAGCGGTACTTCTTGTGCTCGAGCGGGCTTTGTGAACTCTCAGTATTTTTGTAGGTCTGCAAAACTACTAGGAGAGTGTATTCTATGCTCGAGTGGTTCTTTCTGTGCTCGAGCGGCCCTCCTTGCGCTCAAGCGTTGGTCTGTTGTCTGTAAAACTACTGGGAGTATGCATTTTGTGCTTGAGCGTCACTTCTTGTGCTCAAGCGGACTGTTCATATATCAGTTCGTAACAGCCACTTTTTCATCTCTTTCTCTCTCTAAAACATTTCAAAACCCTAGATCTTGAGCTTTTCTCTCTAGAACTCACCTTCTCTCTACATTTTCATCTAGATCCGTTGATGTCTCTGTTCTAGTGTCTTTGGGAAAAAAGTAGAGCATCTCAAGAGTTTCATTTTGATCCAAACAAAAGTCAATTTTGGCGTCTTTGAAGTTTTCTCCTTGCTTTACTCATCTCCTAACTTTGAGTTAGGGACTTTCTACACTCTCCTGTTATTTTTAATTTAGTTATTTGTTGATTGTGTAAATAATGTTGGGATTTGGTGGATTTTAGACAAATCTAGGGTTTTGGTTTAAAATCAAAAAAGGGTTTTCAAATGAAGGTATTGAAAGTGATTATGGGGGTAGATATAAGGATGGGTTATGTTAAATTTGTTGAATTGGACACATGAATTGGATTTTGAAGAAAATGGAGTTTTGCCCTAAAATGTTTCAAATAATTATTTTGTATAAATAATGAAATTGATATGGGGAATGTGAAATTGGATAGATGTTTGTATAAATGGTGGAGTTGGATATTGTTATCTCTCGCCTATGGAAATTTGGATAGTTTATCTATTTTGGATATTGTATATCCGTTTAGAAATATCTGTTTTGGGCTATCGGTAGAGGATAACTATGAGTGTTGTAGAAATTGCATGAGGATTAGGTGAATTGAAACTAATCTCTTATCAGTTGTCATTGAATATGATTGTGTTTATAATATATTGTATATGTATGATGTTTGGAAGGAGAAAGGGGATGTACTCCGTGTTTGGGAGAATAAAGGGGATGGACTTCATTGAATTAAGTTGGCCTGTGTGTCCAGGGTGAAAGTTTCGAAAACCACGCGTATATTTACATGGGTGCTGATTCCCGTGGACGAAATTTTCATAAAATGACAAATTGAAGTGTTTGTGTAATGATTGTATTGGTTAGAAAACCACTGAGTTGTAGTCTCAGTTGGGATGTCTGGATAACAATAGACTTAACTCATGGATTGAAGTGAAATGAATTATTATGAAATGAATTAAGATGAAATGAATTGAGGTATGAAACTTGGCATATTATGATCTTGTGCAAATATGAATAATTTTATCACGGGCATTGTATATGTATATCATACTTATATCTTTGTTAAGATTCATATATTGTACTAGATTGTTTCTACTGGGCTTTGGCTCACCCTACTTGGGAAAAACCATTTTCAGGTGCTAGTGATATGCCTCCACCAATGACTTAGCTTGGGAGGACTGTGGAGCTGAGGGCTCAATTTCTGTTTATTTTGTATTTACTTTCTTTTCAAGCCTAGGGCTTATTTGTATTGAGCTGATGACTCATTTTGTTATAACCAAGCACGGTCTTGGAAAGATGTAAGCCATTAGGGAATATTAATATATGTTTTGCTTTCAATTCTTATTTGATTTTGTAACACATAATGTAGATTTAGGATAAACGATTTATGAATGTATATCGCATGTGTTACCTTTTGTATATTAACTCTGATTAATAAAAGCTTCTTATTTTATCTATATCACTTTGTACTAGTGTTTGGAGTTAGATTATCGTAAATATTTTGGGGGTGTTACAAAATATACATGCTTCCTCTCGTTATACAACAATGACATTTACATACAAATAAAAGAAATGTCCTGAGCCTTACAATAAATAAGAAAGTGTTTCCCTTTACAAAGCATAGAACTCAGCCAAAGAAACAATTAAAAAGCACTACGGCTCATCAACACTTTATAACCATGCCAAGTTGTTTGATCCTCAAATTTGAAAACATTCCCTATACACATGTACAGGTAGGGGGTGAGCAATCACTAGCTCACCAAACAATCTCATATTATAACATTAGAAGATATGCGGGTACAAATATACTCATACATATACGTGAAATCATATCATATCAAAACCATATGATTCTATTACATAATCTCATAAATCTAATTTATTTAATTAACCACAATTAATTAACTTCAATAAATAAACATGCTTCAATAGCAACATGACATTCTTTTCAATTTATTCAATTACTCCATTGTCAATTGAATCAAATAGTTAAATAACTCAAAATGACATCTAACAAAGTATCAAATACATTTTATACAGTCTTATGAGATGAATGCATATGCCATGTCATGCTCAAAATATTTTTCTCATCCTTTGAAAATCTTGTGCACAATACCAATTTGAAAACACATTAATCCAACAATTTCAATATAATTTCAAGGTGGTAAATACGACTTAGGTAATCCCTAGGCTGGTGTCTACAAGTAGGCATGTCAAGCACTACTAAATCCCCACTTTACCGATCTCTCACCGGAAGGCACGTGGTACTTCTTCCGTGCGTGTTTTTTATCTTTCACCATGGACTCAGTCTAACTTAACCAATATCAAACTACACCCTATATCTGGACTTACCAACGTATCTACCCAAAACAAATCAAAACGATCTTATTTCATAAAAACAATTCCTTTATCAAAGCAATAGTTTTCAATTGCAATTCGAAATCCATGATAACAATGAAATGGAATAGTAATGCAATATGTAACAATGCACTAGAATAGTTCCAATTTCAATTCCACCACACAATGCTCCATTGTGATCAAATTACATATCTCTATCAATGTAATATCATAATACAATCCTAAGAGATAATACAACAATATCCACATTCATATAGTCTCCACATGTTAATCAGCATTTCCAATTTAGTCATTTCAAGACAAATCTATAACATACTATATATTAAACTTTCAAAGTTTCAACATTTCTCATCCTTCCAAGAAATCCCTCATTAAATGCAAACATGGTAATCCTTTATCGATAGCCAAAACAATTATTTCTGATGTATGAATTAAAAAGATAACAACATGGATATATAATCGAACATGCAACCATAACTTAGAATTCCCCCATGATTCCCAACATTTGGAAACAATCCATATTCCACATTTATTAGAGACACATTTTCAAGACTTATATAACTGTCCATTAAACTCAACATTTCAATGGAGTAACCAATACTCGACATTCCAAAAGTTTCATAAGTGTTTTCCAATCAAATCTTCAATTTTAAAACCAAACAAAATCTTTTCTCAATAATCCAACAACTCTCAAAACATTAACATTTAGGATTTTTCACCAATTAGGGTTTTCTCACTTTCAAATACCCACATGTAATTTTATATGCAGAAAATACATTAAATAACAAGATTATAGGTAATCAACTCCCAATTCAACCAAACCCTCAATTTACAATTCAAATATATCATATATGAATTTGATATTCAAAAACAACATATTAGCATACACCAATTATTAAAACTAATAATCAATTTCTCAATTGTTTTGACTCACACAAAGCTTTCAATCAATTTTGTTCCACCTCAACCAAGATAACCAATATGATTTTCACTAAATCCCATACTTATTGAGTATTACCATTTCTATCCTGTTATATTAAAAGCTATGGTATAATCTCAATAGCACACTTTTAATCATAAAGGATATAAATATTAACCAAACTAATTTAATCATTAAATTAGTAAGTTCATTATATTCAAAAAAATTCAAATTAATAATACCAAACATAACTTCACATGTCTCATCTCTCAAACATAATCATATTTCAACATAACCATATTTCATGCCAAGCTACTTAAAAAGTTAATTTTTTTTCCCCTAATTCTCTACCAATAACAATTTCACAACTTTTTTTAAAATTACCTAATCAACATGATATTTATATCAAAAATTATGAAATATGCCCAAGAGTAACATTTTCAAGGTTGTGAGTTCAAAAGTCCACACTTCACGTTTTCATTTTCGCAAAAATGAACACAACTTAATCATGAATATAACACTTTTAGAGTTTTTAATCCCAAAACAACTCTATAATCCCAACTTAACTATTTATACAATATTCACTAATATCAATTTATTTTTCTCTTCCAAAAAAAAAAAAATCAAAGGTGAGATAATATTTCAATATTATTTTTTTAAAAATAAATTATCTAATCATAATATGATGTAGATACCAAGCATACAACTATTAAAATTTAATTTCAAATTTTTAACAAAAATTATCAACACAAAATGATTTTCTCAAATCAAGTTCAAAATACCAATATTCTTAACATTTCAACATAATTTTCTTTCGAAAATTAACCAAACAAAAATCTGAGAAATATATATATATATATGCAATGCCTCCTATAATGATACATTTTCTCAAAATATCCCTAACATAGCTTTAAAGTAATAATATGAAGAAAGTTCCCATCTCATAAAATGAAGAGGAGCAAATCCAAAAGGCAAACTTCGCCCTATCATGAATTCGGGACTACCATTGTAAAGATCACAACGAGCTCTCCAACTTTTATTTACAAAGTTTTTGCAAAATCTCACTCTAAGGACTCCTATTGGAAGCTCAAAGATTGAACAACAATGGAGAACAGTGTGTGTGTGAGAGAGAGAGAGAGAGAGAGAGAGAGGTCAGCTCTCTGCTAAAAAAAAAAGAAAAAAAAAAGAATAGCAAAATGAAAAAGGAAAGAAGAGAAGGGAGAACGATGTGGGGGACAACCCCACGTGGGTTCGTTTCCCCACGACACCCAACCTAACATCACACAATTCAATACAATAATACCTTCAAAATTTTATAATATAAAATTGTTGGCTTATTTTTCCTACGAAGGAAAATATCATAAATGCGAGCGTGTCAGAAAGGATTGAAAAATCCTTACATATTAAATTCAAGCCAATTATCAAACAATTATGTTGACGGTTCTTTTGCCTCAATGAAGAGGACTTCAAAATTGCCAAGTGTAGAAAAAGAAAAATTAAAAGAAGAAAGAAGGAGACGAAGAAAGATGATTAAGTGAACAATCAAACTAACCATTAATTTATCTCTACTCCTATGCTTTGAAAAGGAAGTGCATAAAATAAAGTGCAGAGAACTTACCTCTACTCCTATGCTTCGAAAATGAAATGCATAAAATAAAGTGACAAGAAAAATAGAAATCAATTGTCCTTGATTTGAATTTTTGATCCTTTACAATGTAGTCATGAATGGCTATTTATAGGCAAACATTTGTAGGAAAAAAACTACCTAAAACTATCCACTCTTCCACCTCCTCCATATCATACTCCATGATCTTCCATAACTTTCTTCAACCTCTACTTCATGCTCCATGTTCTCCACTTTGTTCTCCATCATCTTTTCACATTTCATAACTTCTCATAACCTCTAAATGAGTAGGAGGGTTCCTCACGTCCTACAATTATATAAATAATAAATAACAAAATTGCAGATTTATGGTGCCAAACCTAGCCATTAAAAGGATGTTTACTTGAATTTTTGAAAGGCCAAACCTAGCACATGACTAATCTAAGTAACAAAGTGCTTCGAATAATATCAACAAAATGCTTCGAATGATATAATAGCAGCAATAAAGTGATTCGAATGAACATGAAATTATGATAGATGTCTCGAATTATATATATGCCTTGAAGGGATATTACATATGTGCTTCGAATCGGCATCAATCCTTTGAAGGAAATTAAACAATTTTGTTATACTCGTATTTCAAACACTTAGAAAACTTGAAACCTTTTGAAGTAGGTTGATGTTGCTTTCATGATTCATCTTAACAAGTTGTTACACACACTAGCTATTATGGACTAATAACAAGCTTCAAAGGTGGTATAGAGGGCCAAAACCATCCTTCGAAGGTCAAAGGTGCCGACAAAGGACAAATTACATCCTTAGAAATACTCGGCAAAGCTTCGAAGGTTCACAACCACCATTATTGTTTCTTCGAAGCTATTGTTGATGCAATGGAGTGCTTCGAAGCTTACAAAATTATGGTAAAAGGGCTTTTGAAACAACTTTTGGCCAACATTGTGGTTATTCAAATTTTGCATGTTCTGATTCGCACATAATTAATGAAAATATTAATTTTGTGCTTCGAACCAATTATTAATTCTCCAAAGACACCAAAACCATTGTTCTTCGAACCAACTTTTGTAGAATACTAGTTACATTTTCATGTAACAAATGGCTATAAAAATGTTTATCAGTGAAACCACTAATTATCATGCCAAAAATAGGCATTATTTGACAATTAATTAATTGCCATTTTACATATACTTGAAGAGAGGTACCCATTTCGAAAGCTTTCTAGTCCCATGTTATATTTCAAAGGTATTTATTGATGACAAAACCACCCTTTGAAAGTCACATTTATTACTAAAGGATCAAAGTCGTCCTTCAAAAGTGCTCACGACATCTCTTCAAACCAAATCCAAAGAGTTGGATTACTATGAAATTAGTTTGGCATTTTCACTAACCATTAGTGGCTATACAATGATATTTCAATGAATACATATAACAACACAACCATTTATCCTTTGAAAAGAGGTTCAACAACCCTCACATGTTCTTAATAACATGCTTCGAAGTGTCTTGGGACATGCTTCGAAGGTAACCACAAAACCAAATGGTGATGGTTTTATGGATCAACTAATAACCATATTTTTTGCTCAATATATTGAAATAACGAAATATTATTTGTTAGCCATTCCATCAAAGTCAACGTTTGAAGTGATCCACAAATTCAAAATGGATTTTGAACAACAAAAGTCATGGTATAGTGTGACCATGAAAATTCATACTTTTTGACATTTTAAAAAATGTCAAAATTTTTGAATTCATGAACAATGGCCTGTTCATTATTCTTGACCATGTTTGGTTTAAAAACATGACTTTCGCCAAATTGATTTTCATAATTATTTGGCAAAGTGGGTTGTTTTTCCATGTTAGCCATTAATGACTTATGAAAATCCCCCATAGGTATGTTATTTTCATGACTTGACTCTCTGAAAATTGATTTTTGGACCCCCCGAGCCATGCATGGAACATCATTCTTAGCCAAATTTGGTTTAAGAACATGCTCTTTCGTTATGTTAATTTCATAATTTGGCTCTTTAAAAACGAACTCATGAACCCCCCGAGTCATTGATGAAATTATATTTTCACTAATTTCAATCACAAATGACTTGAAAATATTTTGTAAAACCCCACAAAATTCAATCATTGAAAACTTGACAAAAAGGGTTGATAACTCATGTCTCTATTGGCAAATTTTCATATCAAGTTGATGAATTACTCCAACTAAATGGTGTATTTTTTCTTCTACCAAACAATATTATAATGGATGGAAGTTTGTTTCATCAAGAAAATGGATTTCTTCTTGAAGATCTAAAATTTTTTGTTTACGCCAAAAGATTTCATCTATGCTATTTAAAATGGACGAATCAAATTTATTTTTCATTTCTTACACTTAACGTTCCACTGGGCATGCCAAAAATTATTGGCTTATTTTTCCTATGAAGGAAAATATCATAAATGCGAGCATACCAGCAAGGATTGAAAAATCCTTACAGATAAAATTCAAGCCAATTATCAAACAATTGTGCTGACGGTTCTTTTGCCTCAATGAAGAGGACTTCAAAATTGCCAAGTGTAGAGAAAAGAAAAACTAAAAGAAGAAAGGGGGAGACGGAGAAAGATGATTGAGTGAACAATCAAACTAACCATTAATTTATCTCAACTCCTATGCTTCGAAAATGAAGTACATAAAATAAAGTGACAAGAAAAACAGAAATCAATTGTCTTTGATTTGAATTTTTTATCCTTTACAATGTAGCCATGAATGGCTATTTATAAGCAAACATTTGTAGGAAAAAACTATCTAAAACTACCCACTCTTCCACCTCCTCCATATCATACTCCATGATCTTCCATAACTTCCTTCAACCTCTACTTCATACTCCATGTTCTCCACTTTGTTCTCCATCATCTTTCCACATTTCATAACTTTTCATAACCTCCAAATGAGTAGGAGGGTACCACATGTCCTGCAATTATATAAACAATAAATAATAAAATTACAGATTTATGGTGCCAACAAAATTATAAAATTATATAATTTTTTCTTACCACAAAATATAATCTTTTGCTCACTGCGAAATATACACCAATTTTTATTCATTACAAAAATATATAATTTTTCACTGTATGGTCCACACCATAAATTCAACTTTCAAATATATATTATGACCATATATATAATAAATAATCACAACTCTTAATGTGGTCACTACCCATCACATAATTAAAAAAGATCAAACAGTTAAACATGAGTCATAAACAAGTTCAAATTAAATTGAATCAAGTAATGGATCTTGAATTAAATTCTCACCCATAAGCTAAAAATCACCCAATTATATATCAAAGTAGATCCAACAACTAATCTCAAGTCATGGTCCAAACACACAAAACTCATTTTCAATTTTTGCTATAGATTAAACTGAACACCAATCAGTCCGTGAATTTTCATAAAATAAATACTCATCAATAAATTCTGAAATTTTTATCCAACGTGCTTGACTTGTATGGGAACACCATAAAAATTTCCAAAGTTTTTGAGAACGAGAACTAGTTTAAAAAAAAAAACAAACAAAACCGAACTATTTTTACATAGAATTTTAAATAGTAGTCAAATCCGAATATTATTCAATTAAATTATGCACTGACTATTTAAAAGAAAAAATTGGGTCATTACAGCTCAGCTAAGGCTTACTCAATTTTCAATGCCTAGTAAGACTAGGGCTTACTTATTTTCCAATCCTAGTAAGACTAGGGCTTACTCAATTTCTGATGCTTAGCTCGGCTAACGCTTACTCATTTTCAGATGCTTAGCTCGGCTAAGGGTTACTCAATTTCCGATGCCTAGTAAGACTAGTGCTTACTCAATTTCTAATGCTTAGCTCAGCTATGGTTTACTCATTTTTCGATGCTTAGCTTGGCTACGGATTAATTTTTTATGCCTAGTAAGACTAGGGCTTACTCATTTTCTGATGCCTAGTAAGACTAGGGCTTACTCATTTTCCGATGCCTAGTAAGACTAGGGCTTACTCAATTTCTGATGTGTAGCTCGGCTAAGACTTACTCATTTTCCAATGCTTAGCTCGGCTAAGGCTTACTCAATTTTCGATTCCTAGTAAGACTAGGGATTACTCATTTTCTTATGCTTAGCTCGACTAAGGCTTACTCAATTTATGTGTGCCTAACCTGGCTAGGGCTTCTTCGCTCTTTACCTTTTATGCCTAACAGAGCTAGGGCTTATCTGTTCTTGCCCCCAAGTTCAAGAAGACCAGGGCATATGGCAGACTTTGCTAAGTGTATGCAAATGGTGAGTTGTACTAAATACAAGCAAATGGCAAACTATGCCATGGGACAATTACTTTCTTCATGGTGTGGTGATTTTGAGAAATTGTATCGAGACAAGCTTTAGATGTTTAAGTTTGGCAGCCTTCGCTCTATATTGGGGAAACTTATTTTTGACATATAGAGTTCATTCTTTCTAGTCAATATTTGTGCTCTGAGTTATGTACACCATGTTATTGTCAAGCTCTTGATCTTTGTCACCTGGTGTTGATGTAATCATAGAACTTCTTGATAGCTGAGGTATTCTATTAATTCTTGGATTTTGGCACGTGGTGCATTAAAATAAAGACTAGGCTAGTGAGAGCCCACTTCTTTATTAACTCAACTAGATCAGGCAAGTTATTGCTATTAATTTCATTAGGCAAGAGGTATCACTTAGATTATGCTCCTACTATTTCTTGTGGATGACTCTCCTTGAGATAGCCTTACTTCATATGTCTTTTGATGCCATTGTGGTTCAGAGTTCTTTATCTTCATTGAGATCGAATTGAATGCTTGTGCCTAAACCTCTATGCATGGGTCTTTAGATTGGAATTTTGTATGCACAACAAAATTTTATGTTCTCAATATAATCTACTTTTGACTCAACTACAATGCTAAACAACCTTTATTCTCTCTGAAGGAAATCTTGTTGAATAACTTCTTAAAGGTGAGATCTTTTTAGGCGATGTGAATGATTGCATCAGCATTTTGATTTTTGAAATCGAGAGATTAGCCATCTATTTGGATGCGCAATGTCTGATTTGTGTTCGACATAAATTAATTTCGTTAGTTATATTTGTTGAAGCTAGATGTCGTGGACATAGTCCAACTTGCTGAATTTGATAAATGATAGCTGAGAGACTATCGTTGAACTGCAAAGTGGCGGTGATCAATTACAATTTAAACCCATAAGATCTGACCATGGTTGCAACAAGTTCAGCACCATTCTTTAAGAAATTTTAAGAGTTGTAAGTTGTTCGTCGAGATTTCATAGGACTCAGGTTCTCTATGCCTGAGTTGTTGCTGGTACATATAATGAGATTCGAAGTTATTTCTCCCAAGGAGATGGACGTGAGGGAGTTTGCCGGGCTAATTGAGTGTCAGCCCAAAATGTTTGCTTTAGACTGTTGTCTTTGCTTCATGAGAGCACATGAGATGATGCTTAGCACTTCAAATGAGGTTCGACCGACTTACTGGATTTCTGAACAATCCTTACATTTGAAAAAGTTTGCTAAATGATTTTGATATTCATCTACGAGTCATACTACCGAGTTGCGGCGTGAAGAAGATGGTCACCTATTACAAAACTTTTGAGCTTTTCGTGATAAAGTTCTATGGACCACATTTTATCAATCAACAAAGTCGTAGCTAGAAGTATTCTCGAGCAACTCTTGCTTGTGATGGTTTGTTAATTATGGTTTATGATTCTGGCCGATGGATATGTCCATCCTAGCTCCGTGATCATTGTGCTAAAATTTCATATTGATCTGACACGATCTCACCATTGATCATACACTTGATGCTTCCAAATTTGTCGATTGTTGATCACTATCTTGGACTCAGAATTTACATAATCGGACCACAAAAATGGATTCTACACATTGGAAAACTTAAGTGTGGTCATCCCTGAAGTCATCGAACCTCCTGAGTAACTTGGATGCACTAGGATGCACTATAGCACCAAAGGCTGAGAAGCATTGGATAGAATCCAGCTTCTTTTTCCTCACGGGGAACCCAGATTTTTCCATATTTCCGTCTTTGCTTTGAGCAATCTTTCGGACTCCATAACTTTCTCAATTCTTAACAGTTTTACTTCGTTCTTTCGCCAATGTCTTCGCTTTTTTTTTGTACTTCATGCTACGCCACCTTGCCTTTTTGCTTCTCCCTGAAATAGGTGGTTTCGGCATGACGAAAGTTGTTTGGAAACCATATTTGAACATTTTAAGAATTATCTCCAAATTTATTTATTTCTTTTCCATCATCTTCCTTGTTCATTACATATGGCATGCTATAAAAGGTGCTTCTAGGTGGTAATGGAGTTACTTGCTAGTTGTGGTGGCGATCAGCGGCAATGGTGGTAGTGCTCATGGTGGAGCTTGGTTGATTTTAGTTTGCCGATGACGCAGAGAATTAAAGTGTCCATAATCATGATAAATTTGATAGGTGGTTCGGCAACTCTTTGGCTTGCTGAAACACATTGGTTAGCAACTCTTTATGCTCTTTGGCTTGCTGAAACTTGTGGACCGGTAACTCTTTGGCTTGCCAAAACACATTGGCCAACAACTCTTATTCTTTGGCTTACTGGAACCTCTTGATCGACAATTCTTGGTTGTTTGGCTCACTAAGATGCTTGATCGACAAATCTTCTTTGTATTTGGCTTGCCTAGACATTTGATCAGCAACCCTTCTATGGTGTTTACTTGATGTTCTTAAAGAGTTGAGAAAAAAATTTAAAGATTTTCGAGAACACTTCTAAGGAAACAAAGTTGTGGGAGCCAAATAAATATGATTATTTAGGAAGCCTGAAAATTGGCCCATTCAAGAAGGGGGCCGTGTACAAATCAGCCTGAAACCGACCCTCCGGCCCAACTATTTTAGACCTCAAAACCCTCTTTTTTCCAAATGTTTTTACGATGTTTCGAGGCTCACATTTCGTTTAAAATATTGCACTTTTTCGTAAACTGAGTAAGGACAAAGTGGAAATAAATGAAAGGGAAGTGAATTCTTTGAAAAATCTTTAAAACATCTTATTTATAGGTTTGGAGTTGAAGGAAATAGGAGGGGAGGGAAGAAAACTAGTTGGGGGAAAGGTTGGGCATCAAACCGTTAAGAGAGAAATGAGCAGTCTTCAATCAATTAGGAATATCTCTTTGTACACTTAGAATTTAGATGTGAGGCCACCACCATTTGAAGTTATACTTCCGAGGCTTCAATTTGGACTAAAGAATTATCTAAAACCGAGTCCGAATGAGGGAGATATGGCCGTTTGAAGTTGGGCATCAATCCGTTAAGATAAAAATGAGTAGCCTTTACTAAATTAGGCATATCTCTTTGTAAACTTATAATTTAGATGTGAGGCCACCACCATTAGAAATTAGACTTACAGGGCTTCAATTTAGAGAAGAATCACCTAAAACTGAGTCCGAATGACGGAGATATACTTGTTTGAAGTCGGGCTTGGGAGCAGATTTTTGTGGCTGGCCGGCCAGCTTTTAGTGGCCAGCCATCCCCCTAGTGGCCAGCAGGCCAGTTGTTTCAGTAGGAAGATATTTTGATGCTAGTTAATGCCAGTTGTCCCCTCCTATCTGCATGCCTTGCACTAGCTGTCTCTATACAGATATTTCCGACCTGAGAGGCTATTTTTCTATAAATACAAGACCAACCCTCTTGATTTTAGGTTAGAAAAAATTCCTAAAGAACTAAAACTTGCATAGCACTCTCTTTCTCTATTTTTCAACCTACACACTCTCTCTCTCTCTCTCTACACTTCCTAAACCAAAAATTTACCTCTTCTTGCTGATGTTCTTGAGCTCAAATCTCAGCCCTTGAGAGTGTAAGCTTTATGGTTTGTGAACAAAGGAGTTACTCCTCTTCAAGAGGTATAACTTTGACTATCTTTACACTACTTCTTCCTTTTATGTTCTTGTTGTTTTTGAACTATTCTTGGACTATTTTTATAAGCTAAAACTTGTGGCTGGCTAAATATGTGGTTTTGAAGTCCCAAAAGTGGAGGGGTTAGCCACCCCTCCTTAAACTTGTTTACTAGCCTCATTTATCCATTATTTTAGCTTGCTTTTCTAGCATTTTCAACTCAATTCTAGCACTGTTTTTAGCTATTTTAGAACTATTTTAGATTGCTTATTTCATTTGTACTTGTATAGTATGCTTGTAGTGTAGTGGTCCTCATAGGTTTGGTGTTTTAGGCCTTAGCCACCAACCTATTTGAGTTGATAGCATTTATTTCATGCTTTTCATACTTGTGTTCATGTGTAATCACCTCTGCAACCTCCCCCCTTTCTTGGCTTTTTATTTCTTTGAGCATTGTTTTAACCGAGTGTTGTTTAAGCTTGAGAAAGAGACCCTTCAATGCTAAATAATTTAATCTCTTTGGAGGTTCATTATCGAGGCATTACTTCTCTCTCATACCCAAAACAACTTCTTGTTTGACACTCTTCTCCATTTCGTGGACTTAATGCTCATTTTTGGACTAAAATAACTAAGGAATGGAAAGGTAATTAAAAGTGGTTATAAATTGAACCAAAATGAAACAAGATAATAAAATCAACTTCGGTTCAATCGGACGTTAATTGAACCCATTGAGTCTTGAGTCATTTCATACTTGTTAGTGATAATAATGATTCAAGATTCAATGTCAACCACTTGCCATGATCAATATCATGATAGGGAGAGGGTTTTGTTGGTCTTTGAGCTTCATTTATTGAGCTTTTGTCCTTTGATCCATAAACCATCACGCAATGAATTTGTGTCAATTGATGACTTGTGAATCAAGCCTACCCCTCTTTTGATCTATTTGATGATAAAAAGAGCCAGGGTGGACAAACATCCCTTGAAAATACTCTGTTTGTGCTTTGTTTCTTGTCTGTTAGAGCAGGCAGTACCAAATATTAGTGGCTGGCCAGCCACATTACTGTATGGCCGACCATTTCTTCTGGCCGGCCGGCCATCTTTTTCAGTCAGGCAGTGTCTTTTTTTCCTACAGAACAGAGCAGAGGCTGAGGTGAAAAACTGGGCAATTTCTGACTGCAAAACAACATCGTTCTAGTAGCCAAACAAGGTCATTTGCGGGTAGTAAATCCACAATTCATGCATGAACACTTCCTTCTTGTGGCCCGTTAATTAGTATCCTGTAATTAATTAAGTGTAATTCTTTCGAACTTGTAATAGCTTAGTTAATTAATTTTGTGTTGTAATTAGTTAATTGATTCTAACTTGTAAATAATTAGCTAGAGTAGTTGATTCATTTATTTTGGGTATTGCAATAGTTAGTTAATTCGTACTAATTAGCTAGGAAATTTATTTAGACCTTCTTGTGCGAGGAAAAATATGTAATAATTGTATATGTCTTCCAACCCCCATTTCTTTCTCCCTTTTATTTACTCGCTTATGATGGGTAGCATAGAGCATCATGTTTACTTAGCATTTTTCATGACTTGCATCCATTTGTTTTGCATACATACGAGTTCGGCTCATCATACTAACCGACATCAATTTCAAATTCTTTTCTCGAATACGTGCTCCCTTGCATGCCTTGAATTGAATCACATGCCATGTTAATAGCCAAGCTTATGATTTGCATAATGTGTGCGTTGCATTAGTCATATTGCATTGTTTAAGAGCATGCATTTCTTCTAATTATTTTGCTTTATTTGGCTTGCCTCGGAGTACTATGTGAGCATTTCTTACTTTATCATATTGCATTGTGTGTTTGTGTTTCCATATCAAGCATACTCCATGAGGCTAAGTGCTTAAATGATATTCATGTTTGAATATCCGTGGATGAAGGCTAATGGCTCAAATTAGGATAGTTTGATCAAATGTACATATGATATCACTTTTTCAAGTGGTACATGTTCAAACACCTTTCAAAACAAACATAAGATCAAAATCTTCCAACTTTTGCAAATTAGTCGATACTTGTGTTCATCACCTAGTAAAGATAGCCTAATACTCAGAACAAGAGCATATAATGTAAATAAAAATCACATCATGATTAGTAGAGGCCGATCTTTGATCGGGCAAGTGGGGTGCTCAATTCATGACTTTCCCCCTCGTACCTAAGTTCCCAAGCTGAGACACTTTGGTGATGACAGATAAGTAGCTTTTGGCACGAGTCTCGGGTTTCCTAAATTTCTCAAAAACATTTAGATGGCAACTCTGTAATCTGGCAAAAAGTCCATTTTTGGCATGTTTTTATTCAAAATCAATTTTCCAAAAGATTTTTCGGATTTGGACTCATTTGTATTTATCTATTTCACATTGCACTTGTGAAATCAGATTCAGAACCATAGGAGTCCGAACTGTAGGGCTATCATATCCAAAAAGAGCACGAAAAGCAAGCTACTGTTTCTGGCGACTCTATTGGGGATTTAGAGAATTTGACTCGAACTTCATGATGTGACATTTTATCTACACTTATATGTTCTTTGCATTTGCATTGTTACTCTAAGTCACTGTGTTTTCCATCTGTTATTCCTGGACGGCTTGTCGAAGGCTTGCCTAAAAGCTCGCCAGTCATAGGCTCTACCATGTTGGAAACACAACCCTTAGATCTGGATTACCGTTGTACTGCTTGATCCTCTTTTCACTTCTCGGTGTTAGGTGTGAGAGCTATATTAGGTAATCTTGTTGAGGTACCCTCTCGACCATTCGGCCTTGTGCATGTAGTGAGCTCTAGTGACCTTTCAAACTAGGGCAGGATGCTCTCCTATTTTTTAGGATATTATGATGCCGTTTTTTTGAATAACAAAGCTCTAGATCACTCCAAAGCTAAGACAGGGAAACCCTAACCTCTCATAGTGGTCTTTTGACTACTTTTATGCAAAATTTGAATCTTTGGAAATGTGTGATGCAATCCTTGGAGAGTCTTAATATTAAGGTGATTCCTTTCAAACTTGAGGGTCATATTAGAATCAGAATTTGGGTCAAAATCTAGGGGTTTGTGTTTGATATGGTGGAAAAATATCAGAACCAGAACCAGGGACAAAAAAGTGTATCGTGTTTTGTTTTGACCAGCATACCCGGTACCCTTATCTGATGGGGCATTTGTTTTTAATGCTAGGCTTGTCTGAACCAAAGAATGAGCAGTACCCAACTCAGCAAAGGCCTAACCCAATCCGACCCAGAAAGCCTTAACCCATCACAGTTTATCCAATCCTAGAAAAACCACCCAATAAAGATCTAGTCCATCTAAAAACCCACTCAGCAAAGGCCTAGTCCATTTGATCCCCAAAAGCCAAACTCAGAAAAGATCTGTCATGACCCGAACCCGCCCCTATAGGTTAAGGACATAACCGGCTAGTAATCGCGAGATTACCTACGGCCTTAAACCGAACAAGACATAACTCATCAGAGTAAAGGGGCCAAACGGAAGCAAAATCAAAACTTTTGTCCATAGAGCTGTGCTTACATGGCACATCATAACAATCCACACATATACATGTTAATAACTCACATCAAAATATGTAATAACACAAAGTTCTGTACATACAGGATCATCTAAGTTTAAGTCAGCCAATCAAAACTATATACAACTGTAATCCAAAGTTCTCGCCAATATGACAAAATATAGCAAAATAACAAAAGGGGGAAAACAAGTCTCGTGCGTGAGACGTATGGGCTGACTCTTCAAATCCTTGACTGTTTCTCACATATTTCACCGAGGCTGGGTTTGGATATCCCGTGGCTCACCTACATACACATGAATGAGCGTGAGCGAAAGCCCAGTGAATAATATCAAATAAAGAAGATACACGAACAGTATTTATAACGACATGCACAAACGGCCTTGGGCCCAATTCATATTTCTATCTAGTATATATATATATATACATATAGGTCAAGTAACTACGGTTCCAAACACATCAGACGGCCTCGGGCCCAATCCATTCATGTCAAACGGCCTTTGGCCCATTTATCTTTCATTCATGTCAAACGGCCTTCGGCCCATTCATTCTTTCATTCATGTCGGACCGGCCTTTGGCCCATTCATTCTTTCATTCATGTCAACTGGCCTTTGGCCCAACCATTCTTTCATCCATGTCAGACTGGCCTTTGGCCCAACCATTTTTTCATTCATGTCAATTGGCCTTTGGCCCAACCATTCTTTCATTCATGTCAGACTGGCATTTGGCCCATTCATTCTTTCATTCATGTCAGACTGGCCTTTGGCCCAACCATTCGGCATAGCAAACATTTGTCCACCATTCAAATTAACGAACTTATAAGACTTACATAGAAGTAAGCAATTGGACAAATAACATACTTCAGATGTCTTTATTAAGATATTACTCACAGCGTTCTGCCGGTGGATTCACCCTTGAGCTCGACCCTACACATTACATAACACATATGGGTCACAAATGATTCAATCTGTTCTTAATTCATATATCCCTCTTAGGCTTCTTTCTTATTCTTTTAATTCATTCATAATGCTCAATGCATGCCTAAGAGTACTTAGAAGTGAAAGAGAACGGAAAATGAAACACAGACCACATTTACAAAATTTCAGAAACAGGGGTCCCCGCTCGAGCGTGGACTTTCCCGCTCGAGCGGACCCATTAGGTTTGTAAAAGTACTGGTTGCCTCGTTTTTACGCTCGAGCTGAAAGTCTCACTACATGGCTCCCCACTCGAGCGTGAATATCCCTGCTCGAGCGGACACCCATGTCTGCAAAACTTCTGGGAGCTCGTATTTCCCGCTCAAGCGGCGGTTCCCACGCTCGAGCGGACTTCATGAATTCTGGGTTTTCCAGAACTGTTCTTGAGCTTCAAACACGCATTCAAGTTGGTATTTCTTGCATTTTACAGCCCATATTTCTCATATACATATACCAACATGATATAAACACCAAATTACAACATTGAAAAGCTCAAATCCCATGAATCAAATACATGCATGCTCCAAATTACACCAAACTCCTTTCCACATAACAAATTCATGCATTCAAAACTCACACTCTTATGAATTGTACATGCATATGAGATATAACTCCCATTTTCAACTTACATGTGCAAATGGTGATCACAAACATGAACTTTAACCAAAATTCTACATGGATCATACTTCTCATGCTCAACTATACAAATTCATGGCAATTATACACATACATGCATTCCATGACTTCAAACTCATCAATTACAACACAATTCTTGTTCTTGATCACTTATTCTCTTTGAATTTACTTAATTACAAACTCAAACCCATGAGTTAAGGGTTGATTACTCACCTAGGAGCTTTAACTCTCACAATTGTGGTTAAATCTTGAACCTAGCCTTCCCAATCCACAAATCTTGAGCCAAAATGCACAAAGATACCTTCTATCTCTCTCAAAGTCGGTTCTCTCTTTCTCTAGAGAGTTGATCTCAGCCAAATGACTTAAAAGAGGAGGAATTAAGTGTAATAAGGCCCTTATATATATATATATATATATGCCTAATCAAATTTGATTATGGCTAATTAATGGCACTTAATTAATCGTTCTGAATCTAATTATTTTGATCCGAATCAGTTTTCAATCAAATTTCACCGTAGGCTCTAAAAATTACGCTAATCACATTGGCGTAATCAATTTCGGTTTTGTGGCCGATAAGGCCTTCAATTTTTTATTTATAACAGTAAGTTGAACAGATATTCCTACGGCAAACAGATAGAAATTCAAAACCACATATATTCACATAAATGGCACACAAAATCATAATTAAGGTTAATTAGCATAATAAGGACAGGGTTATCACAAGATCCATCCAATGCCAAAAGACCAATTCTAAAAACCCCAATCCAGTCAAACCTGTCTAGACTAAACCAATTCAAATACATCAAGTATAACTGGGCCAAAATCCTTGTTAGTCAGCTCTTAGGTTACACCCATCCAACTCAGCCGACCCGTGATGACACAGAGTCTAGAAGAAGTGGTGGCCATGATAACAACCCTAAACTAGAGAATTGCCATACAGGATGAAACCATTGCTGAAATGCAATGCCCATCTGGGGCATCTACCACATATCCAGTCCCGAGCCCCCAGCCGAACTTTGATCTACCTCCACCAGCTGAAGATTTGCAGGGTTTAGATCCTCAAGAAGAGTTTGCTCAAGCTCAAGTTTTCAGACCCCTAGTGCAGCCTAATGAGGGGCTTTTTCCCTTTGATATTAATGATCTCGACCCGACCTTGTTAAAAATTGCTAAACTTGAGAAGCAATTTAAAAAGGCACAGGGAATTAACCTTATTCTCGACATTGAGGATGGGTACACTGAGGCTGCCATAAGGCTCCCAAACATATTCAAAATGCCACACATTGACCGTTGCAACGGGTTTGGAGATCCTATGATACATATCTGGGTTTTCTTGGACTTCCTGAAACCGATGGGTTTGACTAAGCCTCAGAAACTCTCTCTGTATAGAAGAACCCTATCAGGTATAGTAGCCACTTGGTACGCTAAGTTGGAGGATAAAGTGAAGCAGAACTGGGAACATTTGGCTGAGGCATTTGTCAATTAGTATTCTTACAATACCTAAATTGAAATGACCACCCAAGAGCTTGAAGCAACCCACCAGAATCCTAAAGAACCTTTTATGGAATTTGTTGCAAGGTGGAGAGCAAAGACAGCACAAATGACAGATCGACCTTCTGAGAGGGACCAAGTGCAGATAGTGGTGCAGAACCTTGAGCATGATATGTTACAAAAGTTAATAGTAGCTCCACTATTCACTTTCAAAAATTTGCATGAATTAGGGATTCAAATTGAGAGCGCATTTAACAAAGGGATTATTCCTAAAACAAGCGAACCAACAATGAGGGTGTTTTCCAGGAGTAGCAATGCTAGTAGTAGCACTATTCCCAAACCCACTGAAATCAATATCGTCGCCACTACTAAAATGGCCAACCCCTTTGCCAATACCAACCCACAAACAGCCAACCTAACCCGAGCTCAAAGCAGAACTTTCACCCCTCTCTATATGAGCTTAACCAACGCACTAAAAGTCCTAATGGAAAGAGGATATCTCAAACCCCTTGACCCCCAACCTCTTCCTGACCCACTCCCTGCTAGACATAACCCCACCAAATATTGTACGTACCATCAGCAGCGCGGTCATCAATAACCAGACAATAGCTCTACCCCAAGAACCCAATGTTACCGCCAACCCATTTTCCATCCACAACCAAGTACCTTAACCTCATCCACACGCTCTCATCTACCTTTAACCCTAGCATATACATCACCCTAGCCTATCTACCCAAGCCAAAGGTGTTCATTGTTGAAAGTACCAATTTGTGCATGATAGATGCACCCAATCTGGTTCAGGTACACCAAGAGTGCCAAATGGTCGAACCCACTACTGTTAAGATGTTGGGAATGATTGAAGACATTCAAGGAACGGTTGTAGATTTAACATTTGGGGTTTCGATCCCGTCAAAAAGCTCCCCAATCTTGGGGTGAGCTACAGTTAGAAAGGGCCAACCCAAAGCTATCTCGAGTCTGGGTGATGACAAATCAATAACAAATAGGCCTCGCTTCGATATAGCCACCCAATCCCTTACCTAAGCAGAAGCAAGTGGCAAGAACAAGGCTGGGCCAAGTATTGATCCCTATGTACATCTTCGGTGGGCTATTGAGACGTTGAAGGTCAAAGGGTTGAATAAGCAGCAAGTGCTCACAGTTGTTACGAAGACTATGGATGGCACTTTTATTGCTCAGGTTGAGAGCATTTTGAATCAGGGGGCAAGCCGTGAAAAGGGATGCTTTACCAGAAACACTCATCCTGATTCCAGTCGCAAGACCATGAATACCCAACCAACACCTGCTAATCCATTTGCCAATATTTCCAAAACTAGTGCTCCCTGCTCCCAAAATCGAACCTTCGCCCATCTCCATATGAGCTTAACCTGTGCATTGAAGGTACAGATAGAGAAAGGGTATCTCGAACCTCTCGATCCTCGACCTCTTCCTAATCCTCTCCCGCCTAGACATGACCCTACTCAATATTGCACATTTCATCAACGGTACGGTCACCATACTGACCGTTGCTTTCACCTTCGCCATGAAATTCAAGACTTGATTGACAATAAGGTCATCACCCCACCAAATCCCATAGCTGTTAATAAACCTCTCCCTGACTGCAATAGATAGACCATTCCATAGCACAAATCCCATCCGTGGCTTGCCAATAACCAACCTTGACCCCAGCCAGCATGGTCAATGAGATGTGTGGGGACAACCAACATAATTGTGAGGTTCAATCTGTGAGACTCGATTTGAAAGTCAAAAATCAATCCTTTTGGGTGTGGATGTTAGTGTAGACACTTAAATTTTCACGTGTCTTGATCACCGTCTGATTAATCAAGGAAAATAAATTTTCTTTGATTGGTCAAAATTAAGATGGTCAAAATTTTCAAATGGGTATGAGTCTTACTAAAATTATGGATCTTAATCCATTTTAAATTATGGGTCACACCAAAAGAAATTATTTTGACAATTGGGTCAACCCAAAAGTGTAGGGCCCATGAAGATATTTTTATCAAAATTTAGTGAAATAATTCAAATTTAAATTTAAATTTGAATGCAAATCATGTCCATAAATCAAGAAGTAAATTGCTTGTTTCTTGGAAATTGGAGTCAATTTTGGAGTTTCCAAAATTAATCCTCCCGTCCTAAGCCTATAAATAGAGGCTCTCATTAGTGGGAAATAGACATTTTTTTTTTTTTTTTGGCTAATGGTCTTACAAGCTCCTAAGCAAACTCGAGACTCTGCCAAATTCTCTTCTTAAAATTCTCTCTAAAGTTCCTCAAACTTAAAAGAAAGGATTATCAAGCACTCCAAACTTGTGCCAATCATTTCAAGTTACAAATACAAATTCGGTCTCTCTTTTCAAAGAGATCAGTTCAAGACTCGTTCGAGATCAAGCCGTTCAAGCCCTCGATCAAGCCTTTCTTCCCCAAGTTTCTCCATTCGAAGACTTAAAGAAATTCATCAACTTGTTCGATTCAACAACAAGCTTCTACAGTCGTTGGATTGCAACTCATTTCAAAGATCAAATCAGAGGATTTATTCTTTTGTAGAAGAGCAAACCACAGAGAATTGTACCCATTTATTATAATCAATAAAATTACTTATTTGTGCATTTATTTCGTGTCTTAATTGCAGAATACAAAATTTGTGTTTACAGTTAGTATTGCTAAATTGAAGGCAGGTTTGGACCTTCCTGTAGGCTACTTGAAGTTGTTTTTGAAATCTGTAGATGGACTTGGAGAGTGAAAGCCCCTTTCTATCTCAAGGATGTTGATTTTGTTTTGAGTTGTGTCCTGCAAATAGTTGTGCTGTGAGTTTTATTTTCTTTCTTTTGTCTTTTCTTGCATCGCTGCGTCAGTCGAGTCTTTTCCTTTGAGTCGTTCCCGTGTACCCTCAAGTCTTTGTTTTGTTCTTTCAATAAATTAGAAAGCAGGAGTCAAGTTTTTAATCATTTTGTTGTGCCTACAGTAATGCATGTGTGACCTTTTAAAAATTGCTTTGAATTTGTTTTTTGAATAAGATTCTGTTAATAAGCTCGAGTGTTGAGAAGGATCCCCCCAATGGTTTGAGTGAATTATGACTTATCAGTTTAAAGTCCTTCATGATTTCAGAATTTTAAGCTATTTCTTTTGCAGACTTGCAAAGACAGGTTTAGAATTGTCCACGGTATTTTACATTGTCCTAGGGATTCTCATCACCATTAGGCGATCATTGTGGCAAGCACAAGGCGGCTTTCAGACTTGCAAGTACAAGACGGCTTTCAGACCTCACAATTATAGAATTTCTTTCCCTGGTGTTTTCATTACTTCAAAGAGAAATGGATAAAAGAAACCAAAAGAGAAAGAAAGAAGAAAAGAAAAAAGAAACACAAAAAAGAAAGAAAAGAAAAAGGAAAGGTAAAAGAAGTCAACCATCAAGCCAGGGGTATTCATTAAGATAAAATCCAATCAACCATGAGGAAAGTCACTTTTGTCTGAATTCGGGGAAGCCGATGCGATGAGGTACCACAATGCAAGAAGAACCAACTTTGCAAATAGAGCAAAAGAAAGAACAAAGACATGCATAAGAGAATGGAGAACCAAACTCAAATCAAGGCGAAGCTAGTTCCAGTGTTAGGGCAAGGATGACTATTGATCAAATTCACCACAAAAGTTGTAACGCTATCCTTGAGAGGCTCGCTAGGCCGAAAACTCGAAAGGGCGACCTAGGCAAAAGTTAGAGCATGAAAAATGAGAAATCAAATAAATAGAGCTCACAAGGTTGAAAACCCGAAAGGGCGACCTTATCAAAAGTTAGAGCGCAAAAGGAGAGTGTCAACACCCGAGTGAACCTTAACCATGAGCTACGTTGACTTGATTCCCATTCTTGGGATACGTAGGCAACTTCATCCTGAAGTTCGGTCTCAACCATATCCATCTTATCCATCTCAACTCAATCATCTTGTCTGATTCACGTCGTCAGCTTCGCATCAATCCATGAGCTACACTGACTGCTGTGCATATCACATACTTGCGTTGGGTAAGGAAGAACTAGCTTGAATCAACAAGTGGAGCAATTTTCAATACTTGAACTTATCAGTAGAATCTCTATCTCGAGCAAAAAAGGGAATCGAAACTTGGGTTTTGCAAAATTGATTTCTAAAGGGAACATAAGTAATACTAGGGGCACTATGACTGATCAGTTACCTTGAGTCTTTTTTTGCTTTTGGATCAGTTGTGAGTTCTGTCGTGCCGTGCCTAGTGTGTGTCTCAGTATGCGCTCTTCATCAAGCCACCATAATGTGTCCGTCGCTCAAAAGCGCTCTGCATCGAGTCACCATAACGTGTCTGTCGCTGAAAAACGCTCTGCATCGAGTCACCATAACGTGTCTGTTGCTCAAAAGTGCTCTTCATCGAGTCACCATAGCCTGTCTGTCGCTCAAAGTCTAACAGAGTGGCATGGTTAAAATTCCATACACGAATGTTCGCTCCGAACTCAAAAACAAGTCCATGTGTGGAATTCATAAACAAACTGAGAGTGCCCATACAAGGGGCATCGCATTCATGATCATTGTGAAGTGTATATAAGGAATTCGTCAATGCTTTGGAGGGGACTAGAGTAAGTTCTCAACATGTCAAGAAAGAAGAAAAGCATGAGTCTAATTGGTTGGCAATTGTTCCAGGATCTTATGATCCCCATCACACTTACCTACATGATGTTGAAAAATGTGCCCAGTGATTGGACACTAGGAGAAATTTTCAATACATCTTATTAGGCCATCCATCGAGCAAGGCGCATGAACCCAACTGGTGGCCGATGACTGGACACTAGAGGCAATTTTCAGTGCATCTGATCGGGTTATCAATTAAACAAGGGACATGAACCTAACCTTTCTGTCAGTCCGCTTAGAGCTATTTGTTGGGCACTTTCCCTTTGGTTAGGGTAAGTTCACCCCTATGATGATTCTAATATGATTCAGCTGTCAAAAGTTGTCTCCGATCATTTCAAAACTCTCTTGGGATTGCCATATTTCCTCTAATTAATACATGTGCTTTGGATTATGCATGCATGCTCATACACTCTGTTATTTTGAATTGCGTGATTGGTTGCTCTTGCTCTTGACTTTGTCTGTACTTGGAATAACAGAGTTTCGTTGGGTTACCTCCCTTGGTGTTCCTCAGTTACATTTTCAATAAATTGTGGCCAGTTTCCCTACATTTCATAAGGTACGTGATGCCCTACTTTACATACTGCTCATTATCCTTGTCTCGTAGTGTCTTGTGCACTCTACATCGCGTTGTCTTGTGCATTCAACCCTCACTCGCACTATTTTGTGCACCCTGTATCGCACTGTTTTGTACACCTTGTATCGCACTGTTTTATGCATTCACCTTGTATCGCACTATTTTGTGCACCTTACATCGCACTGTTTTGTGCATTCACTTTGTATCACACTGTTTTGTGTACCTTGCATCGCACTATTTTGTTCATTCACTTTGAGTTCGCATTGTTTTGTGCACCTTGTATCACTGTTTTGTGCATTCTACTTGCATCACATTGTTTTGTGCATTCACTTTGTATCACACTATTTTGTGCACCTTGGATCGCACTGTCTTGTGCACCTTGCATCACATTGTTTTGTGCATTCACCATGTATCGCACTATTTTGTGCCCCTACATCACACTGTCTTGTGCATCTACATCGCACTATCCTGTGCACCCTATATCGCACTATCTTGTGCATCCGCATTGCACTGTCTTATGCACCCTATATTGCACTGTTTTGTGCATTCACCTTGTATCGCACTATCTTGTGCACCCTGCATTGCACTGTTTTGTGCATTCAACTTGCATCGCATTGTTTTGTGCACCTCAATCGCACTGTCTTGTGTACCTCAATCGCACTGTCTTGTGTATCTACATCGCACTATCTTGTGTACCCTGTATCACACTGTTTTGTGCATTCTACCTTGTATCGCACTGTCTTGTGCACCTATATCGCATTGTCTTGTGCACCTGTATCGTACTGTTTTATGCACCTTGTATCGCACTATTTTTGTGTATTCACCTTGTACAGCACTATTTTGTGCATTGACCCTGCATCGCACTGTCTTATGCACCTCACCCACACTATCTTGTGCACTCACTAGGTCTAGGAGACCTTAAATCCTCTAAAGGTGCAATTTCTTTGGTGTTTGTCGTGCCCGAACGACTTCTGGCAGTCTGGTATAGCAACTTGACTGTGTTTGTAGTGAGTTCCTAGGAGATCAACTAAGACGGTAGAAACTAGAGTTTGAATGGCCGAGGCCTAGAATGCAAAGGTTTGGAATTTCTGAGACTAAAGTCTGGTTTGAATACCCAATGGTGTATCCTCGTCTTGAAATCTGTTTAGTAGCCCCATAGGTTGAGGTAACTTGTATGCGCCTCAATTCTAGATACTGAACCAACCTAGTCTATCACCCTGTTGAAGAATAGGGAAAGTTGCAAACATGGCCAGGAAGAAAAGTAGTACATGTGGTTTGGAAGTGCACCAAGAAGAAGAGGAAGATCCCCAGCAGCATAAGGTGAGGCCTCGCCAATTGCCCCTACCGAGCACTTTCTAAGGGTTCACTTCCCAACTGCTACATCATAGTTATTATCTATTGCATCACATCTATTACCTCTATCACATTGCATACAGCATCTATCATGTGCATCACTATCCATTACACCCATTACACCCATTACATCATACCATTTTATCACCTATATCATTTTCATGTTAAGCTTAGTCTGGCATGGGCTCATACCTTTCCCTCGTTGAAACATGGTTTTGTCATGTGTAAGTACCCATGCTGCGCTGAAGCCGGTATTGAGGGTGTCAATATCTTTTCTATGTTAAACGTGGTCTGTTTTGTGTCCATACCTTTTCTAGGTAAAATGTTGTTTGGCTTGCGCCCCTTATTCACTTCATCCATTGCATCCATTGAATTGTACTTTGTCTTGTTGGATGCATAGTTTAGGATCATTATCTTTCCCCAGCAAATCATTCCTCACTAATATCATACCATCCAATTACTTGTATTCTTTCTGCGAAAGACATACCCCTTTCACGTTGAAACATGGTTCTATTATGTATAAGCACCCATGTTGTGCTGAGGCCAGTACTGAGGGTGTAGGCACTTAGCTTGTGTTAGGCGTCATTTGGCTCGTGCCCACTTCTTTTCTATATAAAACGTAGTTTGATTTGCATCTCCATTCCTTTATGGTATTCGTGTGCTTTACACTGCTTGTGGTTTGATTATTTCGTTACATTGCGTATCATTTTGCATTTTTCCCCTGAACTATGTTGGTTTGATTCCTTGCAAAGGGATACGTAGGCAACCCTCGAGTTCAACCAATTGCATCTGCATTTTGTTTGTTTGCCCAAGTCTTACGGCCTTGTCAAAATGGGTCGTATCCGGGCTTTGATATTCACTCACGTCATTTCATGACTTTGAGCTCTGTCAAAGAGGGGCAACTGTAGACACCCAATTTTTGACCGCCCATAAGACTTGGGCGCCTCAGGTTGATCACTCGATGATAAAAAGTTACACTATACAATCGCTCAATTTCTTCAGTAGGAAGCTCTAATCCCAAACCTTACACCCCATTTTGACCAAAACTATTTTAAACCTCAAAACACTCTTTTTCAAAACATTTTTTCAAATGTTTCCACGATATTCCGAGGCTCGCATTTCATTTAAAATATTGCACTTTTCGGTAAACCAAGTAAGGACAAAGTGGAAATAAATGAAAGGTAAGTGAACTCTTTGAAAAATCTTTAAAAACATCTTATTTATAGGTTTAGAGTTGAAGGAAATAGAAGGTGAAGGAAGAAAACTAGTTGGGGGAAATGTTAGGCATCAAACCGTTAAGAGAGAAATGAGTAATCTTCAATCAATTAGGCATATCTCTTTGTACACTTTGAATTTGGATGTGAGGCCATACCATTGGAAATTAGACTTCTAGGGCTTCAATTTGGACTCAAGAATCATCTAAAACCGAGTCTGGATGAGGGAGATATAGTCGTTTGAAGTTGGGCATCAATCCATTAAGATAGAAATGAGTAGTCTTCACTAAATTAGACATATCTCTTTATAGATTTAGAATTTAGAAGTGAGGCCACCACCATTGGAAAGAAGACTTCTGGAGTTTCAATTAAAACTAAGAATCACCTAAAACTTAGTCCGGATGAGGGAGATGTGCTCGTTTGAAGTCAGGCTTGGGAGCAGATTTTTGTGGCCAGACAGCCAGCTTTTAGTGGCTGGCCGGCTAGTTGTTCCAGTAGGAAGATATTTTGATGCCAATTATTGCCAGTTGTCCCCCCTATGTGCATGCCTTGCACCAACTGTCTCTATACAGATATTTCCGACCTGAGAGGCTATTTTTCTATAAATACAAGACCAACCCTCTTGATTTTAGGTTAGAGAAAATTCCTAAAGGACCAAAACTTGCATGGCACTCTCTCTCTCTATTTTGCAACCTACACACACACTCTCTCTCTCTCTCTCTACACTTCCTAAACCAAAACTTTAGCTCTTCTTGCTGAGGTTCTTGAGCTCAAATCTTAACCCTTGAGAGTGTAAGCTTTATGGTTTGTAAACAAAGGAGTTACTCCTCTTCAAGAGGTATAACTTTGACTATCGTTACACTACTTCTTCCTTCTATGTTCTTGTTGTTTTTGAACTGTTCTTGGACTGTTTTTATGGGCTGAAACTTGTGGCTTAAAGCTATCAAAGGTAGAGGGGTTAACCACCATTCTTTAAACCTTGTTCGCAACGCTTTTGCCCTTGTGTTTCCCATTTCTTTCTCAACTTTTTTCCAAATTTTTACCACTGTTTTTCAGAGTTTTTTAGAGGCCAAAAATGTGGTTTTGAAGTCCCAAAAGTGGAGGGGTTAGCCACCCCTCCTTAAGCTTGTTTACGAGCCTCATTTCTCCATTATTTTAGCTTGTTTTTCTAGCATTTTTCAACTCAATTCTAGCACTGTTTTTAGTAATTTTAGGTTTTTTATTTCATTTGTTCTTTGTATAGTATGCTTGTAGTGTAGTGGTCCTCATAGGTTTGGTGTTTTAGGCCTTAGCCACCAACCTATTTGTGTTAATAGCATTTATTTCATGCTTTTCATACTTGTGTTCATGTGTAATCACCTCTGCAACCTCCCCCCTTTCTTGGCTTTTTATTTCTTAGAGAATTGTTTCAACCGAGTGTTGTTTAAGCTTGAGAAAGAGACCCTTCAATGCTAAATGGTTTAATCTCTTCGGAGGTTCATTACTAGGGCAATACCTCTCTCTCATGCTCAAAACAACTTCTTGTTTGACACTCTTCTCCATTTAGTGGACTTAATGCTCATTTTTGGACTAAAATGACTAAGGAATAAAAACGTAATTAAAAGTGGTTATAAATTGAACCAAAATGGAACGAGCTAACAAAATTAACTTGGGTTCAATCAGACATTAATTGAACCCATTGAGTCTTGACTCATTTCATACTTGTTAGTGATGATAATGATTCAAGATTCAATGTCAACCACTTTCCATGATCAATATCATGATAAGGAGTGGGTTTTGTTGGTCTTTTAGCTTCATTTATTGAGCTTTTGTCCTTTGATCCATAAGCCATCACGCAATGAATTTGTGTCAATTGATGGCTTGCAAATCAAGCCTATCCCTCCTTTGATCTTTTTAATGATAAGGAGAGACAGGGTGGACAAACATCTCCTTAAAATACTCTGTTTGTGCTCTGTTTCTTGTCTGTTACAGTAGGGTAGTACCAAACATTAGTAGCCAACCGGCGACCTTTTTCAGTCAGGCAGTGTCTTTTTTTTCTACAGAACAGAGCAGAGACTGAGGTGAAAAATAGTGCAATTTCTTATTGCAAAACAACATCATTCTGGTAGCCAAATAGGGGCATTTTCGGGTCGTAAATCCGCATTTCATGCATGAACACTTCCTCCTTGTGGCCCGTTAATTAGTATCTTGTAATTAATTAAGTGTAATTCCTTCGAACTTGTAATAGCTTAGTTAATTAATTTTGTGTTGTAATTAGTTAATTGATTCTAACTTGTAAATAATTAGCTAGAGTAGTTGATTCATTTATTTTGGGTATTATAATAGTTAATTAATTCGTAAATAATTAGCTAGAACATTTATTCGGACCCTATTGTGCAAGGGAGAATATGTAATAATTGTGTATGTCTTCCAACCCCCATTTATTTCTCCCTTTTATTTACTCTCTTATGATGGGTAGCATAGAGCATCATGTTTACTTAGCATTTTTCATGACTTGCATCCATTTGTTTTGCATACATACGGGTTCGGCTCATCATACTAACCGATATCAATTTCGAATTCTTTTCTCGAATACGTGCTCCCTTGCATGCCTTGAATTGAATCACATGCCATGTTAATAGCCAAGCTTATTATTTGCATAATGTGTGCGTTGCATTAGTCATATTGCAATGTCTAGGAGCATGCATTTCTTCTAATTATTTTGCTTTATTTGGCTTGCCTGGAGTACTATGTGAGCATTTCTTACTTTAGCATATTTCATTGTGTGTTTGTGTTACCATATCAAGCATACTCCATGAGGCTAAGTGCTTAAATGATATTCATGTTTGAATATCGGTGGATGAAGGCTAATGGCTCAAATTCGGATACTTTGATCAAATGTATATACGAGATCACTTTTTCAAGTGGTACATGTTCAAACACCTTTCAAAATAAAAATAAGATCAAAATCTTCCAACTTTTGCAAATTAGTCTATACTTGTGTGCATCACCTAGTAAAGATAGCCTAAAATCAAAACAAGAGCATATAATGTAAATAAAAATCACATCATGATTAGTAGAGGCCGATCTTTGATCGGGCGAGTGAGGTGCTAAATTCATGACATTCCCCTCTCGTACCTAAGTTCCTAAGCTGTGACACTTTGGTGATGACGGATAAGTGGCCTTTGGCACGAGTCTCAGGTTTCCTAAATTTTCTAAAAATATTTAGGTGGCGACTCTGTAATCTGGCAAAATAGTCCATTTTTGACATTTTTTATTCAAAATTGATTTTCCAAAAGATTACCGGATTTGGACTCATTTGTGTTTATCTATTTCACATTGCACTTGTGAAATCAGATTCAGAACCACGGGAGTCCAAACTGTAGGGCTATCGTATCCGAAAGGAGCACGAAAAGCAAGCTACAGATGCACCCGTATCAATCAACACATTAGCAATGGAATTGCATAACAAGAAAGTACCTCTCACTACTGAAGGCGATGGCACTAAGTTTGGCACGGTAACAGCTTACATATGCCCAGTAATTCTCTGGTCTACCTGCTCACCCCTCAAAGCATAGGTCTGATACACAGATTGAGCCAAAGATGCTCCTTGATTGGCCCTCAAGGCCTGAGTTGACTGAGTAGGTAGATGACTCTCTGTCTGCCTCGAAGCAAATGCACCCGGTGTGCCACCCAACTGAGGGCAAAACCTTTTCAGGTGCCCTGCCTGCCCACATTGATAACAAGTAAGCGACTACCCTCTTCCAGGCTTTGGCTCTAAAAGCGAGCCAAAGACGATGCCGACCACTGCCTTCTTCCTCTCTGCAGGCAAGCTAGAGACTTGTGGATCAACTGACCACACTTGAAGCAAGTGAAATCTCCCTGACCACCTCTCTTAGAACAAGAACTCGGCACTAGAAAAGTGGACCTTGACTGTACTCCCTGGGACTGTTGTGGGTTAGAACCCCTCTGCCTCTTACTGTCCCCCTGAACATCCTGACTTCTCTTGGAGCCCCTCATTCGTTCCTCCTCCATCTGCATCACGGTCTTAAGATGAGCCGCCGCCTCCATAAGGCATCCATAATCTGTAATCATTGACCCGTCCACTTTGAACATAAGCCTAGTCCTCAACCTCTTCTCGAACTCTAAACAACGGCGCTCCTCAATTGCCATGATTTCCGGTGCAAACCTCGACAAACTAGTAAATGCTGCCTCAAACTTGGCCACCGGTGTGCTCAACTGCTTGAGCTGAGAAGACTAATCCCTCAACTTCTCCCTAATAGTGGAAGTGAAAACTTGTCCTGGAAGGTGTCGACGAAAGCTCCCAAGTCACTCCAATGCGTGCTCGCGCATACTTCCACCATTGACCTACATCTCCCTTTAGCTGGAAAGATGCCAAGGTCTCCTCCAACCTCTATCTTCAATGCCAAGCATCTCAAACATCTTTATCATCTGCTCCAGCCACTCATCCGCCTTCAGTGGCTCATTGGGATGGCCCAAAAACTCATCCGAATTCTACCGAAAAAACTCGTGTTTCAAGAATGACGACCCTGCCTCAGCTACTTGGGCCTAGACTTGATTCTCAACCCTGAGAATGTTCATGGATTCCCGCAATGCTCCAACCATTTCGCGGTCTAAGGTACCCATAGCCTGCTGACCAGTCGGCTCAGCGACATTAGCCTGACCAACCATTTCCTCTTGCGCCGAATATCATCCAGTAAAAGCACCTCATGCCTTCCAGGCCTACCACGCCTACCACCACCACGTCCACGTCCTGACATCCTAATGAAGGTAACAAAAGAGATTAGCATATTTACAAATATGTCGAAGCTAATTCACTCACGTCCTAATACGGTGGACAACACTAATTCACTCCACTTAAGCACGTAGTCACATAAACACATACAAATTTCCTTCCTAGATAATGACCATCCCGCGGCGTTGCCAGAGTTCCGATTAGAAACAACAGTGATCAAGTGCTCTTCTAATAGGACTTCTAAAAACCCGTAGACCCAATCAATATCTTAGGAATTAAATCTCATACCCATATAATAATTTAAGCATGTTATCACATAGCTTAACATACATACTAATGTCTCTATCAAGCGAGACAAATCCATTGTGGTAATAACCACTTCCCACGTATCCAAAGTATTCGAACCCGGTATGCTCTGATACCAAGTTGTAACGCCCCAAAATAAATGCAATATACCATCCTAAGTGATAAGTAATACCATTGTGAATCAAAGTATAATGTCTTTCTATTACATGATATTTGATTGTACAAAAAGGTGACACATCCGATATACATTCATAAATAGTACATCCTGAATCTACAGTATATGTTACCAAACAATAATAATGTAATAAAAGCTAAATAGGTAATCATATGTCCTAAAGGCTTACATCTTTCGAAGTCACTGCTTGGGTACAACAAAGGTGGATTCTCAATCCAATACAAGTCTAAGCTCGAGGCTTGTTCAAAATACAAATAAAAACAAAATATCAGGATGACCATTCAGCTCCACGGTCCTCTTAAGCTAAGCCCTTGGCGGAGACATATCACCAACACCTAAAAATGATTTTCCCATATAGAGTGAGCCAAAACCCAGTAGAAATATTCCAATACAACATATGAAACTTAACGAAGATATAAGGGTAATATACATATACAATTCCATTGATAAACCGTTTCATAATTATTTTGCAAGCCATGCAATACCAACTGTATATTTCAATTCATGAAATCAATTCCATTTCATTCTGACAACCAAACTAAAAATACAACTTAATAGGTTTCTAACCAGTGCAACCATCATACAATCACTTCTATTTGCCATTTTATGGATATTTCGTCCGTGAAAATCGGCACCCATGCATACACGTAGTTTTCGGGACTTTCACCGTAGATACATAAGCTAACTTAATTTCGGTGTTACACACCTGCTTCTCAAATTCATCCCCTTTCTCATAATCACATACATGTACAATGTATTTAAAAATATAGTCATATTCAATGATAACGGATAAGAAATCAGTTTCAGTTCACCTAATCCTTATGCAATTTCTACAACAATCATAGTTATCCTCCACTGATTGCCCAAGACAAATATTTCTAAACAGATATACAATCTCCAAGACAAATAAACCATTCAAATTTCCATAGGTGAATGATAATACATGTCCAACTCCACCATCTATATAAACATCCATCCAATTTCACATTTCCAATACCAATTCCATTTATTTATATAAAATAAATATTTGAGATATTTTAGGGCAAACTCTATTTTCTTCTAAATCCAACCCAAATGACAAAATCAACAATTTATTATAACACAATCTCATATTCACTTCCATAACCATTTTCAATACATCCATTTGTAAACCCATCTTTTGATTTTAAACCAAAACCCTAGGTTTGTTCAAAATCCTCCAAAATCACAATAGTGTTTATACAAAACAAATAACTAAGTTAAAAGTCATACAGGCGTATAGAAAATGTAACGCCCCCAAATTAATTACACAATACCACTCCAAACAACTAATACAAAGTGATAGAGATGAAATAAGAAGCTTTCATTAATTGGAATTAATATACAAAAGGTGACACATACAATGTACATTCATAAATAGTTCATCATGAATCTACAGCATGTGCTACAAGTAGTAATAAAGAATGAAAGCTAAATAGGTATTTATATGCCATAAAAGCTTACATCTTTCCAAGACTTTGCTTGGTTAAAACAAAATGAGTCAGAAGCTCAATACACATAAAGCCCTAGGCTTGAAAAGAAGGTAAATACAAAATGAATAAAAGTGAGCTTCAGCTCCACAGTCCTCCCAAGCTAAGTCCTTGGCGGAGGCATATCACCAGCACCTAAAAATGGTTTTTTCCAAATAGGGTGAGCCAAAGCCCAGTAAAAACAATCTAGCACGATATATGAATCTTAGCAAAGACATAAATATGATGTGTATGTACAATGCCCGTAACAAGATCATTTACCACTCTTTGCGGACCAAGCCATGCCAAGTTTTATACCACAACTCATTTTATCTCAGTTCATGAGTTTCTTCCATTTATTACAAAGAACCAAACTGAGGTTACTCAAGGATTCTCAATTCAATATAGTCATCACACAAACACTTCCATTTGCCATTTTACAGAAATTTCGTCCGCGGGAATCGGCACCCATGTATACACAATGTTTTTGGGACTTTCACCCTAAACGCACAGGCCAACTTAATTCAATCGAGTCTATCCCTTTTCTTCTCCCAAACATGGAGTATATCCCCTTTCTCCTCCCAAACATCATACATGTACAATGCATTAAAACACAGTCATGTTCAATAACAATCAATAAGAGATTAGTTTTAGTTCATCTAATCCTCATGTAATTTCTACAACAATCATGACTATCCTCCACCACTAGCCCAAAACAGATATTTCTAAACAACTATACAATCTCTAAAACAGATAAATCATCCAAATTTCCATAGGTGAGTGGTAACATACATCCAACTCCATCATTTATACAAACATTCATCCAATTTCATGTTTCTCATACAATTTCATTATTTATGCAAAATAATTATTTAAGAAGTTTTAGGGCAAAACCCCATTTTCGTCCAAAATTCCTCCCAAGTACCAAAATTACTAAAATTCTCACAACACACCCCATCTCTATTCCCATAATCATCCTTTTTGCATTTACATTACAAAACCCCTCGTTTGATTTTACATCCCAAACCCTAGGTTTGCTCAACATCATTCCAAGTTTGAATATTTCTTACACAACAACAAATTACTAAATTAAAACTCATAGAAAAGTGTAAAAAGTCCCTACCTCAAGCTTAGAAGACCAATGCAATAATGGGGGAACTTCAAAGACGCCAAGACCAAATCTTGTTCGGACCAAAACGGAGCTCTAGAGACGCTCTACACAAGTACCAGGGTAGAGAACCCAATGGATCTAGTTGAAAAAGTAGAGAGAATGTGAGTTCTAAAGAGAGGAGCTCAAGATCTAGGGTTTGAAATTTTTTAGAGAGAGAAGGAGATGGAAAAGTGATGTAAAAAGTGGTTGTTACGAATTGATATACGCATATTCTGCTCAATCACAAGAGTTGACCCTTGAACATCAGACACAATAAGTTGTTCTGCTTGAGCGTAAGAAGTGACGCTCAAGTGCAGAATATACACTTCCAGTAGTTTTGCAAAGAACAGACTATCGTTCTAGTGCAAAAAAGGTCGCTTGAGCTGAGCTCGCTCGAGCGTAAAAAGAACTGCTCGAGCGTATAATGCACTTTCCCAATAGTTTTGCAGACTTGCAAAAGTACTGAAAGTTCTCAAAGCCCGCTCAAGCGCAAGAAGTGTCGCTCGAGCATAGAAGAGCAAAAATCTGGACAACAAAAGTTGGAAAACTAAGCAACCAACCTGTTCCAAACATGCTCCAACCAACTCAATAGCCAAACTCAAGTGAGAATAAAGGGGAAAAGGTATGAACAACATTTGGAAACCATAAAACCCGAGTTCCAGAATAACAAATGGGTCGGGTCAAAACCAAAATCTCTATAGAAAATCCCTACCTCAAAGCCAGAAGACGAGCAAAGCAAGAAAGAAACTCGGATGAAGCCGAAACCCAACTCTATTCTGATGGAAACGTAGCCCTTAAGATGCTTTACCTTTTTAACAAAGGCACACGAGTAAAAAAACCACTAAATCTAAGTAAAAACATAGAGAGAGTGTGAGTTTTAGAGAGAGAAGCTCTAGATTTAGGTTTTTTGAAATGTTTAGAGAGAGAATGAAATAAAAAAGTGAAGTAAAATGTCACTTTTATGGATTGAAATACGCACAGTCCACTCGAGCGCAAGAAGTGACGCTCGAGCATCCAGACACAATAAGTTGTTCCGCTCGAGCGCTTGTTCTGGGCTTAAACAAACACAAAATCCCTTATATGTAGTTCAAGCCCAACCCGACATTTGTCCATTCCTAGGAGGTGGTGATAATATGGCGGTTATGTAGATTGACTACAGTGGTGATGTGGTGTATAGATCGGCGATAGTGAAGATAAAACGGTGGCGACATTCAAATAACGATTGTAGTGGTGGCGGTCGATGATGACAACGACAATGGTAGTGGTGCGTAGATAGCAATGGTGACGGTGGTAGTTGTGGGTGGACGGCGATGACGACAGTAGACAATGGTAATGTGAAACTTTTGGAAAAATAGTAGAGGGAGAGAGAGAGAGAGAGAGAGAGAGAGAAGATAAAAAAAAACTTGAAAAGTAATAATTTAATGAGGCAAGACAGATAATGTAAGACCTATTAATGTATTCAAAAAGTTAATAGGACTTAATGATATTCAAATATACTTAATGGGACTAATCGATAATTACCCCATAATGTGAAATCCATTAAGCCCGAGCTTAACAACTACATACAATCCTCATAATAGAGAAGAAATAAACGAGTTCAGATCCTCTAGAGTAATCATGTAAAGTAATCCTCTAGAGTGATCCTAGGAAAGCATCGTATGTCCCAGTTTTAAAATGAAGGGTTGAGATTACCTTTCACCAAGACGACGTCGTTTTGGTGAAGAAAAAAAAGTTCTTTGTTCAGTTCAGTAAATCCGATGTGTGTGTGTGAGAGAGAGAGAGAGAGAGAGAGAGAGAGAGGCTGCAAAGAAGTTCACCGCCATTACCTTCCTTGTCGGTGCCATCTCTGGCCAACTCTCTTATTCTTCTTCTTCTTCTTCTTCTTCTTCTTCTTCATCATCATCATCCTCCCATTCTTCTTCTCCTTTTCAATTCGATCATTTTGTTTGAATTTTAATTGATTTTTTCTACGTGTATATCTTAATTACAAGTGTTCCAAAATCATTAAAAGAATGATCAATCTAACACTAAATTTAAAATAGGAAAAATATCATTTAAGTGAAAGGTAGGGAAAATATTTACAAATTATTGAAAAACTTTGCTAGTATATTAAAAGTGAAACTCATAAAGTTTTCCTTCACATTGATATTTATTTTTAAACTTTTCACTTATTTATTATTTTTTCTTTAAATTGAACTGTTTAATTTTAAATAATAAAAATTGAAATAAAATTTTAATAAAATTATAAAAGTTAAAAATATAATTAACCCAACTAAAACTCAACCAAAAAAAAATAATAAATGATAACATGTGAACAGTTTTAATTTCTCAACCGACAAAATTTGAAAGATAAACATGACTCACTTGAAAGGGAAGAACGTTGATCAACGCATCCAATTTGGGACAGGTGTTCCTCCAGCTATCCAGCATCGATTTTAGGGACAGTCATTGGGTATGCTGTATTAGGCCCCGTTTGGTGTAGCTGTTAAAACAGCTTATAGATTATAACTTAACAGATTATAGATTATGACTTTAATCAGAAGTTATTAATCTGTTTGGTGTAGCTGTTGGATTATAGATTTAAGTTGCTGAGTAGTGTTTGTTAAATAAGTTGTGAAATAGCTTTTTCAATTAATTTTTATTTTTTGTTTGTCTACATTTCTCATAAAAAAAATAATAATAATCTATAATCCATTTGAGTCTTTTTCTATTTTTAAAAATATAAAAAATAAAAAAATTTAAGAGTATAACCATAAATTAACATGTCCACAGCAGAAGCTGATAATCAGAAGTAAGGGGTGAGCAGCTTCTCAGAATCAGCTTTTTTGAGTTAAAATAAGCTGTTAGAATCAGAAGCTGTTTGAAATAAGTTTAACCAAACAGTCCAAAATAACTTTTTCAAAGCTAAAAGCCATAAGTTGGCTCTGAAAAGCTGAAACAAACACCCCCTATGTTTTGTCATTTTCAATTTGGGATAGGGATAAAGCTTAGACCTGTAATTAAAGTTACCACTATAGTGTACTTATTTTATTTTTATTTTTTATTTTTTTAGTGGTGGATTTAGAGCTCTATATTTAGACCTCTAAATCATTACTATTTGGGGTAGGGTGTTTCTTCAGTTCACATCTTAATCACATTGAGAAAATTTAAGAGGTTGATAGACTCTATGACATATTTTATTTTGATGATTTAAATTATTCATATTTTGAAATTTATTGAATATAATATTTATACAAAAAAATAAGATAATTGAATATTAATAGTTATATGTTTTAATTAAATTTGAAATATAAAAAATAGATGGTTATTTTTAAAATTATATTTATTGTCTATATTTTTAAAACAACTATGATTCAAACATATAATTTTCAATGTCTAATCATCTTATTTTTTGTATGAATATTTTACTCAACAAATCTAAAAAAGTGAATAGTTCAGATTACCAGAATTGATTTTAAAATAAGTCTACCAAGCCAACCTCGTTTGTCAACTATACATTTTAGCCATAATGTCAAAAAATCATTATAAGTTGTCACACAATTCTCTCTATTTTTCTGTACATCTTTTTATAAAAAGTCAAAAAATTATTAGAATAGCCTATTTCCAAACGAGATCTACTCTCTCTCAAGTTGATATGACAATTTTAGAGAAGTCAAACCTTTTAAATTTATGTAAGAGTATCTCAACATTAACAAATTGTTTTTTGCTCTTGAAACAATGCCATGTAGTGCTTCAACTTAATATTCATTGGTTAAAATAGTGAGATTCAATATTTTTTGTCTTTTAGAGAAATAATTTGATAAGTGTCAAGTGATAAATGTTATGAAACAATACTCTAAGGGTATGTTTGATTAGTAGGATTATAGCATAGGATTTGAATCGTTAGTCCATGAACTCACATATCATGTTTAATTGCTCATTTTATTAACCAGATTACATGTACAGTAGGCATTCAATCTGATGGAATTAGCAAATTTTTAATATCGAGAAGACAAAAACAAAATGAATGCATAATAAATGATTATCTCACTAATCTAATTGAATAACTAATTTTACACTGATTCATAAAATTACTAATCCTTTCACTATTAATTAAATTAATTAAACAAAGCCTAAGATCACCAAATAATCACTCATCAACACTACTCTAACCAGTCTATTATTTTGTAGTCTAACCTGTCTATTATCTTGTATTATCATGTTGTATTAGTTTCAATTGGTGTCAAGTTAACATATCAATTCAAAGAAAAAAAAAAAAAAATCAGTATTAGTTAAAAAAGGTTAAATACATGAAAATTTTTAATTTTTTAATTTTTTTTAAAATATAACAATTAACCCCGGTTATCTACTAATTTTTTTTTTTCAATTTAGACCTTTATAACTAAAATACCCTTTCATCAATTGGATAATTTATATTTTACCCTATTAAACTATCACCTCATATCATTTTACCCCCTTTAACTATCACCTAATATCACTTTCAATTTGGCCTTTCTTTTTTTTTTTTTTCATTTTATCACTAAATTAATTTTTAATTTGTTAGCAAAAAAAATTCAAAACCAAACAACAAAAATATTTATGAAAAAATCTAAAAAAAATGCTCACTAAAGACAAGAAATATAAAAATATGCTAGTTTTATGTTTTATTTTTTTTTTATTTTTTCATCTTTAGTGATTTAAAAAAAAATCACAAATATTTAAATTTCGGTTGCATCTGAAAATTTAAATATTTTGACTAAATATGAAAAAAAAAATTACTAAAAATAAAAAATATGGAAAATAATTTTTAAAAAAACCACTTTTATCATTCACACATTTCCTAATTTTAAGCATGTGTCCAAGATATTTAGAGCTCTTTTACAATTCTCTGTTTAAAAATTTTCCACCCATTTAAAATAATTATCCAAGAATTTTATCTCTTCACACCCCTCAATATCTCAAACTTACCCTCAACTCTAAAACTTTTCAAAAATATTATTCCATCATTTCATATTGACCCCCTTAACATTGTAATAACTGGAATAAATATTGATCCTAAACTCATAATGAAGTCAACTTGTGAAATTAATCTGGAGTTCGTGAGTACTAGAAAAGGATTGACGTGAGTTCTTTGAATTTCATCATAGAAATGTTTGAGTATGCTAATACATTCACAAAAGGAAGGAAAAATAATTTTTGAATAGTGACAATGCGACTTCAAAATTCTTACAAGCTACTTCTAGGTGCTAATTTGTCTGTTTATACAATATTTTGTTGTTAACATGTTTTATTTTATATGCTCTATATAATCTGAAATCGCATGCTAGTTAGTTTATTTTCTATCAATTTTGTCGCAATATTTGTACTTAATTTATTGTGTTTTATTTTGCTAGACTAAACATTTAGGCCCATCCAAGCCCAATTTTCAATCTGAACTTGTTTGCCTAGGCCCAACTAGAATACAAAGAATTAAACTTGGGCTAGGCCTGAATTAGACGACCTACCAATAAGTTTGATTTCCTTTCTAGGAGAGATGTGCATGGGTCGAGTCGGCTCGATTTTCCCATCAATCTGTCACCCGACCCGACTAGATCGGATCGAAAGAAACTCATCTATTCTCGACCGATGTATACTTTGAAACTGCAGAACTCAGTTTGATCAGTTTCGTGGTCGGATGGGACGAAACCAAACTATATCGAACGAGAAAAAGATAAAAGAAAAAAACAATTGTAGATCTAACTTTGGCCAATATGTATTGTATGTTCCCAAATTATTGGTTTTCCTTTTTCCATTCCATTTTAAATCGTAGTATATACATACATCTATGTATATATATTTACATACGCAGATCTTTGAGAAGAGTAGAGGAAACAAACCATTAAAAAAAAAAATATGAATGACAAAGACTTGTATTACATAGATTTGTGATCGATTGGTAATATTTGCATACAACAGTTGCCATCACTCGCTTCATTTTTTCAGTGGCCACCATTACTTCTTCCTGCAACAATATCTTCTTCGCTTGAGCCCAGTAGCCATAGATGTAAATTAGAACTTAGATCTCTGTGCGTAAGAGGATGACAGACAGAGAGAGTAGATAGAAGTTTAGGCTCCGGGGATTCATAGTGAGGGGATTGTTAGTAAGGGGATTGATAGTGAGGGGATTAAGTAAAATTGTATTTGTTTTGATAATAGTTGTTAGTGTAGGAATTATTAAATTATTTTTATATAAAAAAATAAAAAATACAAAAAAATAAACATTAATGTTCAAAAAAAAGCCCAACATGTAAAAAATAAATAAAAAAATAAAAAAAATTCTAGTCTCCTCACTATTTTTCTAGTACCACCTCCATCTCTTCCATCTCAATCTCCCTTTCAACCTCCATCTTAATCCCCTGCTCCATCCTAATCCCTTTGCTAACTCTACAAACAAACATAACACTAACACTATGTTTGGGAACCTAGGAGAGAAAAGAAAAGAAATTATTGTGATTTCTCTCCTTTTTGTTTGGATAAGGAAGAAATAAAAGAAAAGAAATGATTGTGATTTCTCTCATTCTTGTTTGGTTAGATTTCATTAAGAGAAAAGAAAAGAAATTATTTTATGAGAAAAAAAAAGAAATAGAGAGATATGTATTTCTCTTACTTATTTGGATAACCTAAGTGGAGAGAAATTGGAAGAAATTGAGAGAGATAGAGATAGAGATAAACTCATTTCTCTTATAAGCCTTATTTTTAATCTTCCCAAAAGTGGAGATATTAGGAAAGAAAAGAAACTACTATTTTCATAATACCAATTTTGTCCCTATAAAAATAAAAAAAATAAAATGATTGACAATATAAAAAAGTTATTTTGGTAATATGATATAAAATAATTTCTTTTCTTTTTTTCTCTTAATGAAATCTAACCAAACAAGAATGAGAAAAATCACAATCATTTCTTTTCTTTTATTTCTTCCTTATTCAAACAAAAAGGAGAGAAATCACAATCATTTCTTTGCTTTTTTTTTTCTCTTATAACTTATGTAATTCTTTCTTTTCTTTTCTCTCCTAAATTCCTAAACATAGTGTTAAAATTCTACGCTTAGTGATCTCTATCATAGCCTGGGATGAACATTGAGTTTTTGAGAGAGACGGAGGAAAATAATGGTAAATTAAGGGGTTATTTGGGGTGTCTTAAATAAGTGTATTTTTTTACTTTTTATGAAATATGAGTTGGGTATGTGTTGTGTTTAAAATGATGTGATAGAGAGATGATGAGACTTAAATAAGATGATGTAATTTAAATAAGATAGTAATTTTTTGACTTTTTAAATTTTTTTTGAAGATGTCAAACTTAGTTTAAATAGAAAGAACTGTTCAAAAACCAAAGAATTAAATAGAAAGAGAGAGAGAGAGTCACTGGTGTATTGAATGGAATGGAGAGAGAAGAAATGAGACGGGGAGGTATGTTGAATACGGAGTGCCAGACACTTGATGCTTCAGACCCACCCAGCACTCCCACATACACGTGGGGCAGTCAAAAGAGGACCAAAAAAAAATAAATAAATAAAATTTGGACCAATCAATCATAAATCACAAGAAAAATGTTTGGGAGCCTTAATTTTGTGGTTCAAAAGTGGTTCAAATGGCTAAAATGATATCGTTTTGGCCATTTAAATATTATTTTGTACTCAAAACGATATTATTTTGACCATTTAAATCATTTTTAAGCCACAAAATTTGAACCTCTACCATTATTGTCACAGGGTGGTGGGCTCACCCCAGTGGGCCTCACTCTTTCCCTGAGTTGGTGGTGTAATCAACATCTTGGAAAGATAAGTGTCAATGTCTTGAAAAGATAAAAATTTTTGTAGACTTGTAATAACCTATCAAATGGCAACACACAAATAAATATAAATATAAAATATAAATTAATTACGGTCGGATCGATTTAAATTTAATCCATTTCAATTTTGCTAAAGTCGGTTCGACAGAATCTCAACAAAATTTAAAAATTCCAAACTCCAGCCGACCGTTCTCTTCTTCATTAAGATGTAATGACATCCCCTCCTTAATCTATTTCCCAGTTTTTGTTTGTTAAAAAAAAATTGTAGTTGATTGTTCAGGACTTCGAAACCATCCGTGCTATAATTGAGTCGGTTCAAATTAATCGGATAATCGGTTATTTGCACACTAGTAAGCTAGGCTAATTCATTTATTAAAATTAAACGTTATCAATATTTTTTTTGATGAAAGAGAGAAATGAGATACGAGGAAATGTGTTGATGCAAGGGAGAGAAATGAGATCCGAGAAATGATGTGAGGCTGTGGTGGTGTTTGTCATTTTTGAGTGACAAAATGGAAAGAAGGTTAATACGTGGACCACTAAAAAAGGAGCATCAGAGTATTAATGAAATGGCTCTTTCATGTGATGGTTGACTCTTCTTTCTTTTTTTTCTTTTTATATATATATTTTTCAGCTTATTAGAGCTGTAATGTTTTTTAATAGTCTCAATAATTTATATATATTTGATATTTATTTTATATTTAGATATATCATTCGATTTTGAGTTGTTTTGAAAAGTCCAGTCTTCAAATTTCCAAATTCAAAAATATGTTTTTTAAGGTCCTGTTTGTTTTGAGATTAAACAAATGGGAGGGGATTAGGATAGAAGTGGAGTTATTTAGTGTTGTGTTTGTTTGTAGAGTTGTAGAGGGGATTAGGATGGAAGAGGTGATATAGATGGAGTTGGAAGAGGGATTGAGATGGAAGAGGTGGAGATGGTATTAGAAAAATAGTGAGAGGATTAGAAATTTTTTTATTTTTTTTATATATTGGGAATTTTTTTTTAAATATTAATGTTTAATTTTATATTTTTTTATTTGTTTTATTATTTTATATAAAAATAATTTAACAATTCTTATATTAACAACTATCATCAAAACAAACACAATTTTACTTGGGGTTGTTTGGGGTGTCCTAAATAAGTACATTTTTTTGTCTTTTGGACTAAAAGTTGAGGAAAAAAATATGAATATTTGAGTTAATTTTTTGACTTTTTATGAAAAAATATGTATTAAAAAATTATATAAATAAGTGTGTAGGAGAAGATAAGGTAGGAGCCATACGGAATGACAGTGGTGACTAGCGGGGTGAGTAGATGAAAAAATGTCTACTTCTCAGGCTTTGATTGGATGGTATTGTTTGGTCTGTGGGGGCCTACCACGGGTCCCTTTTTTCTTATCGGAACCGTTCAATGTGTAGAACTCATCGAGTACTACATGTTTATAAAACATCACGTTGATTGGATATCGATAACTATCTAATCGTATTAGTTTTCTTTGTCAATTGTTAACTATAATATCATTCAATTTTTATATAAAACTGATTTGATCATATAGTTAGTGATATCCGATAAACGTGATTTTTTACAAACATATAATACTAGATGAGTTCTACATATTCAACGGTTCAGATTATCAAAACAAGACCCATGGTGGCTCCCACGAGCCCAACTTTACCATGCAAATAAATGAATGCACACATTATTTTTTATTTTTCCTTTCATCGCGGCAGCTGACGTGTCCGTACGTTGATGGGTTGGTCGGATTGAACTTTTATATTAATTTATTATTTAAATTAATATTTATATATTATTTTTTTAATATTTTTTTGGTAAATAGTGATAACTTTTTAATTTTTTTAATAACTTTTTGACTTTTTAACTTTTTCAAAGGTTGCCAAATCAGTCCTTAATCTCTTCACTATCAATCTCTTCACTAACAATCCCTTCACTATTAATCCCCTCAATATGAATTTCCTCAATTCTATCTCGGAAAACATACGGGCCTAAATATTAAAAAATTTCATACTGAACTCAGATTGTTTGAGTTGAATCCCGTTTAAGTTGTATTCCTACTTAAAAATAGTCACAAAAGAAGTTAACGTTTGCTATACTAATATTAGCTGACAATATTATCGTCTAATGAACAATTTTTGAATGGAGAATCACAATAATATACGATTGAAAAAATTGGAGACGAAGATTTTTCATCTAAAAATAGAAGAAAAAACAGTGCTCGAATTGTTTTTCTCATTATCCACGACAATCATTCCACACAAACTAACACTTCCTTCATTGTTTTTCTCATTATCTCCACAACATTCAATCCACACAAACTAACAGTTCATGTATTTACCTTTAAAAACCCAAATCTCACTTCCCATTTTTCAGATACTCAACAAACTCATCAACGTACTGATTCTGCAGCTTTTGATCCCTGAAAATCGCAGCAGCTTTCTCTACCCGAGTCCTCATTTCGTCTCCTTCCTTGGAAGCCATAGATTTTCTCAGACAGAGAGCTATGTTATTCCCGCAAAACGACCCATCTTCACCTCTCTCCACTTCAATCGCCAAACCTTTCTCCACCAACAACCTCGCGTTCAATGGCTGATCGGCGGTCAGTGGCAAAACAACCATACAATGCCCGAATCGTAATGATTCGACCACTGAACCCCAACCGGCGTGAACCAACGATCCTCCGATTGATGGGTGAAGCAGAATCTCGATCTGCGGTGCCCATCCGATATAGACTTTTCCTCTGCCGGAGGTCCGGCGAAAGAAATCCGGCGGCATAGTGTCGAGATCGTCAGAAGCCCAACTGGGTTTTCTCAGAGCCCACAAAAATGGCAGTTCCGATGACTCTAACCCAGAGGCTATCTCGTAAACTTGGTCTCTGGAGAATTTAAACTCGCTTCCGAACCCAACAAACACCACCGATTTGGGTTTCTGTTCGTCGAGCCATTCGAAGATCTTACTCCACTCCCCGTTATGCGCGGCGGCGATGGGTGTTTTGTTGGGTTTTTCGGGCAAAAGTACGCCAGTCGGAATCACCCTCTTATTACCCATGATCTTCCCGAACAAATCAAAATACTCACCCTCAAACTCTCTGCAACTACGAATCGCCACAGCTCGACACCCATCTAGTGTTCTAGCGACTCGCTCGGCACCCGAAATTCCCGAGGCATTTGCTGTGTATAACCCAGCAATGGCTCCGATTGCTTCATAACGACGATAATGTACCAAGGATCGGAAACTGACCCACCACGGCGGCGACGTCAAGTCCTCCGGCGACGACCTCAGTCTTCTCTGGCCATTACCGGATAAATATTCCGGTGGGCCGAAGAACACATTGGTGGCGGCAGAGAAAGTAGAGAAGATGACGAGAGGGATATGGCACTCATTGGCTACATCAACAGTCCAGTAAGAAACGAAGTCGGAGATGATCCAATCGGGTGATTGTTCAATAACGAATTGCTTAAAGGGGTGTTTGAGGAGATCGAAGGCAGTCATTAAGTGCTCGAAATTGTCGGGGAGGATGTCAGCGGTGGCCTCGATACCTTCTGGGAGAAGGTTCGAGCCCACCGTCGACCACGAAAGGGGGACGAAGGTGATGAGGGATGATAAATGGGGAGGGAGTTGAGGGAGTCTCTGAATGTTGTTTCGGGTAGAGATGAAGGAGACGTGAATACCGGCTTTGGCTAAGGCGATGGAGAGCTCGTAAAATGGAATTAAGTGGCCGAATGCGACGAACGGTACAAGGGCTGCGTGAATGGCTCTCTCCATTGTTTGTTTGGGGCTTGAGTGGAAGAGTCTGGATACAAGCCGGGAGTGTGTAACCTGCTTCTAGTCTATCAAGAAACTTGGATCCGTTTGGTTTAGTCCTCATCTGGTAAATATTTCGGGATTAAAAAAATATAAAAAGATGAAATAAATTATATAAGTTAATAAGGTAATATTTCACATTTAAATTATAATTTTGTACTTTTTTTTTAATAAAAGTAAAAAAAACTCAAAAATAAAAACCAAACGAAGATAAAAAAAATAAGTTAAAAAAGTCCCAACACAAAAAAATTGACTACCGTAGTCAATGTCAAACAAAACTTTAGTTTCAAAATTATGATTTAAGTGGAGAATTATATTTTAAATTTTGAGTTTTTGAATTATGATTTGAATAGAAAAAATTTGTTTGGTTATGAATATTGAAAATAATTTTGGAATGATTTTTAATTTTTTTTAATTAATTAATATATAGAATGTAAAAGAATGTGAGAGGAAAGAGAAGAGATGAGAGAGAAAAAATAATTGATTGATTAATTAATAATAATAATAAAGTAAAGAGAGGAATTTTAAAATAATTTTAAATTGTATTTTAAAAATATATTTAGTTAACATGTTTCATTTAAATCATAATTTAAAAATAGAGTTGAGTTTTAAAAGATAAATCAAATGCTGTCTTATTTTTTTTATTTTTTGTTTGGGAGGGCATTTAGTTTAGGTTTGCCATCCCCTAAGAAAGTTAAAAAATTAAAAAATCACTATCCTATATAAGGGGTAGTTTGAAATGATCTAAATAAATGTATTTTTTGATTTTTTATAAAATATGAATTGTGTGAGTTTGAAATGATGTGATAGAAAGGTGATGTGACTTAAATAAGATGATGCGATTTAAATAAAATAGTAATTTTTTGACTTTTTAACTTTTTTAGATTATGACAAATAAGGCCTCAAATTATCTTATTTAAATCACATCACTTCTCTACCATTCATTTCAAACTTAACTCGTATTTTATAAAAAATTAAAAATATATATTTATTTAAAACAACTCAAATAACCTGTCAGTGAAGAAGTAGCGGACAAATAATTATATTTTCGTTCTAATTTTTTCTGTTGTACTTGCTGCAAGTACTCTTTTAAGTGTTAGAATCACATGAGAAGTGTTAGAATCACATGAGAAAAAATTCATCCCTAATGTAATTATTTTGGCCTCCTTTGAAAAGTTAAAAGTTGGGCTTTTTTAACTAAAGTAGTCATAAAAAATAAAATAACTTTGTAGTCACAAAAAATAAAAATTATATCAAATTCATAATTATTATATTTTTTCTCTCACAAAAAAATTAAAAAAACAAAAACTATTCCGAAACAAGATTTTTTAACTCAAGACTAAAATAATTAAAAGTCAACAAATCAAAAAGCCAACCTACTTTCCAAACAAACCCTTTGTAATTGTTTCATTTATTTAAAATTTGCTTAATTTTTTTTCAAAAAATGATATGGATGTTTACTTTTTAAATTTACTTTCTACACTTTACATCGGGTAATGTATAAATAAGATTGGTTAATGATTAGAAAATAAATAACAAAGAGAATTAATATAGATATTTTAATAAAAAAAAATCACATTATTGAGTTTGGAAAATGAATCTAATTTTTAGACACGAATCGCAATACTTTTTTTTTTTTTTTTGGTTGAAAGAATTGGTAAATAGTAAGGTTGCATGCACTTATACTTTATTGAAAAATATTACATAGAATCTTTTTTTTTTTTTTTTCCTTTCATTTTTAGATACAAGTGACTGGGTTTTATGTGTATTTATTGATATGAACCCTTTATTTTGTATCTAAAAATGAGAAAATAAAATAAAAAATATAATTATGTATGACATTGCTCTATTTTATTACGTACTATAATTTTTTTAATCAATAAAGTCTAATTACTAAATACTTTTTTAAAATTTTTACAAAACTTTTGATAATTTTAACCTTATTTATGTGTAAACGCAAATTTGGGATAGTGGTTAACATGGTTATTTGCAGGAGGAATTACAAATAAATTCAAATGATCAAAAATAATTATTTAGAGGTGGGGTGCATGTGAGTTTATTTAGGGAAATTATAAATATTTTTAAAGGGCGTGGCTTTCGTCGAGTCCAAGATCGGATTGGACCGTATTGTTGGGCCTATGAGGCTTATTACGGGTCTCGTTTTGATAATTCGAACCATTCAATGTGTAGAACTCGTCGAGTACTATATGCCTGTAAAAATCAAGTTGATCGAATATCGATAGCTATGTGATCAAAACAGTTTTTTGTCAACCGTTAATTTATTCATCTTTCATTTTTTTTTATACAAAACTGATTTGATCACATAACTATCGATATTTAATCAACGTGATTTTTTATAGGCATATAATACTCGATGAGTTCTACATATTAACGGTTCGGATTATCAAAACGGGATCCGTAATAGATCTCCACATACCTAATAGCACAGTCTAGTCCAATCTTGAACCGGACGAAAGCCAAACCCATTTTTAAAATATCACGTATTTGTATTTTTAATTAATTTATATTTTCTTATATTTTTCAATTACTTAGGCCTCGTTTGGAAACAAACTAATTTAGTAACTTTTTTACTATTCAGCTAAAATATGAGCTAAAAAAAAACTAGTATGTTTAGAATGACTTTTTGACTTTTTACGAAAGAAGTGCAAAAAGTAAAGAGAAAAGAGAATCTTTGACTTTTTGGTATGGGTTGTTGGCTTTTTTACTTTTTGACTAAACCGGTCCGTTGCCAAACGAGGCCTTAATATAATGCTTCATTTACTTATCTTCTTTATTAATTATAATACTATGGAGTCGTATGTGTACTGCCGAATTACTTGAATAATTATGAGTGAATCTTATTCGGTGTGTTTGGTTTGAGTTTTCTAGATTATGTTTTTTGAAAATTGACTTTTTTGATTTTCGTGTTTTTTTTTGTTTTTAGTGAATATTTTTTAAATTTTAAACATTTTTTTTACTTTTTTAGATGCATCTTACTTAGATGTATCTAAAAAGTAAAAAATTTATGAAAAAATATTTTAAAAAATTAATAAATACATAAAAATATAAAAAATATATTGAATTCTTGTATTTTTTTTTTTTGAATTTTTGGTATTTAGTGAATTTTTAAAATATTTTTTTTATAATTTTTTTACTTTTTAGATATATTTATGTTAGGTGTGTCTAAAAAGTAAAAAAAATTACTTAAAATATTTTAAAAAATTCAATAAAAATAAAAAAAAAGAAAATTAAGAAAGTAGAATTTTTTAAAAAATATTTTTTAAAAAGTGAAAACAAATAGAGAAATGCTAGGTTTCATGAAAACTAGTAAGGAAAATCATCATGAAAACTGTCTGCACCGTTAGATCAGATATGATCTCATGATCCAACGATGCAGATGAATTTTCATGATAATTTTCATGAAAGTTTTCATAAAACTTAACATGACCCAAACAAATAAGGTGTTATTTTTTTATGAGTGGCGGTGAATGGTTGTTTGTGACTTCTCTTTTCCTTTGAGAGAGAGAGAGAGAGAGAGAGAGAGAGAACGTGTGACTTTTTAAGTGGAAAGAACTAGCATTACCCGTGAAGTCATCAACCTTCATTTGGCGTGGGGTGGCGTATGGATTGTTTAAAAGTAATACAGAGAATGGCAAGTGATAGATTAACGAATTGACAAATTATATGTGGACGATTTTTGATAAATTAATGGATTGAAAAATATTTTAATTAATTATTATATAATTATATAGTATTTATTTGTCTAATATTTTTTCTATATATAACATAAAGTATATATAATTATTAATTTATAATAAATTTTATATCTTAAATCTCTCTCACGCTCATTTTTATTTTGATATTTTATTGGATGTTAAAAAATATATGTATTAATCATAGCGGAGCAGAACAGTTTGGTAGGCGGATTATAAATTTTAAAATTTAAACCGCAGTTAACGGTTAGAGCAATGCGGATCGGTGTGATTTTAACGGATTTGATGGTATTTTACACAACTTTAGTTGTAAGAGTTTGTGGGAGTTTATCCCAGATTTATTTTGATGATTCGAATTGTTTATATTGTAGAATTCGTCGAGTATATCGTCCTTGCAAAACAAATTAAGTTAACTCTATGATCAACTACTAATTGTTTTTTAAAAAATTATTAAAACAATATTAACTATTTATTTTTTAAAAATCAAATGTACTTTTGTTATAGGGCTACATATACCCAATTAATTTGATTTTTTTTTTTATGGATAATCTATTCGACAAATCATACAGTGTGAACGATTTGGATCATCAAAATAGACTCAGGATAAACTCTCGCGAGCCCTGACAACAGACTACTATGCCTTTTGGCACAACAACATCTCTCTGTCCAGGTTAGGTACGGTTGGGAATTAGTTATAAGTTGTTGCACATAAAATGAAATTACGCAAAGATGGAGGGGTGTAAGGCTTTTCACCCCATCACAAAATCATTTGCATTCTCTATATTTTTATAGTTTTTTTTTTCTTTACTTCACTAAGTTATTTCACTAAAAAATATTAGTTTGTACAAGGACACTCATGGCAAAAAATTATTAGTTGGTACAGACGCACACATGGCTATATTCTTGACCAATCACAAATCTCCATATTTCTTTATATTTTCAATCACCTAATATAAAATCGTTAGTCATATATTGTTGGCTTTTTTGGATTTCGAAGGTTAGAAATGTAATTCGAGCGTGCTAGCAAAGATCAATAAGTCTTTACAAAGATTAGTAAATGCCAACCAATTAGTCAGACGATTGTTTCGAAATTCTTTTAATATCAATGAAGAGGATTACTGGTGGCTTAGTTTTTAGGAGAAAATTAAGAAGACTTAATCAAAGTAAAAGAAAGAGGAAATATAGTGGCAAAAATCAAACTTCATTAAGCGAACCAAAGTTTACAATAGTACCTTCGCACTTCCATAGCTTTGAAGGGTATTACATCAACGAACTACTTTAGAACTACTCCTAGGAATTTGAAGTGTAATACAAGAAAGTAAAAGACTGGAATTTAAAAGAATGGAGAATGTAAAGTAAATAAACAAGTTTTCTAGATCTAGTTCTAGGTCCTGCATTATTAGCACTCTCCTCTATTTATAGGCTCTGAAGATAACCGTCGAAGTGGCTAATAACCGTCGAAGTAGATGATAATTGTTGAAGTGATCTCCATGATCAGTGAGTATGGCTTTGAACAGTTTGCTTCCACTATTCTACTTCCATGGTTGGGCTTCCCTCCTGAATTTGAATTTAAATTGTAAACAACTATTTTGGCCACATCACCTTGGGTATCTTAATTGTTTCCATGTCTCACGGATCCATTGTCACTATTATAAGTTGCCATGTGTTTGTTGATGATTGGAGATTATAACTTATTCCCCAAATTGCCCCTTCTGATCCATGTGTCAGGCTGCGATAGGTCTGTACAAAATATATAGCCAACATTACCTCACTAATATAGCCAATACTTGGTAATATTAGTGGATCAATGCATTTTTCCCTCGTCCTAGGACGTGCATGGAAATTATTTATCCTGGAAGTATAATCGTTTCCAAGCAATGTTTAAAACACTGAACTTCATTGAATTCCCTTTTGTGCTTGAACCCTACCTCCACTATCTGTGTAAACAAAAAGACTGATACATCTTTGATGGCTAATCAAACCTTCTCTTTTATTGATCAAGCATACGAAGGGGCTTTAGATAATGATAATCAATCTTGAAAGAACTTCCATGCATTTATTAGCCATATCTATCCTCCTCAATTTATACAAGTTATGGAGGGTTTCGTAGAATATGAGCCTTTAGACCAAAAACTTACCCAAATAGATCTCGGAAGTTCTTCATCTGCTCCAAAACCCTCTGCGTGGGATGAAGCTGCCTTCTCTTCTACTAGGACTACTGGTTGGAATGCTTGGCCAACACTAACCCAACCCCAAACAAGAGAATGAATTCATCACAGACTTGTTGAATTTGACGATCCCACTGCAATTCCTTCTTCTTCACGCAGCTCTGTGGTATATCCCTATATTCCATTTGACCGCCTTCGTTGTCTCAAAGACAACTTGCTTTCGGCATGGTATACCTCCACCCTGCTAACCAAAATAGTGCAAAAGACCCCTTACCCAATCAAAGCTTTGGGAATGAGCCCCTTACTCTTAGCCAAAAAAGCAAAACTTTGCTCTTCTGACTGGCTAGTGTGTAAATGAGCCTTAGTTCCCACCTTCTCTTAGAGGGGACCCAACTGCTCCTCCCCTTCCTCCTAATCCTAACTGGATTGAGGAATTAAAACTTACTCTCTTCGAAAGCCAGCATTTCGCTCTTATCAGGCTCTAGTTCCTCAACTACTTATCAGCAGTATAAAGCCCAAACCCTGCTTGTTACCTTCTCTCATTTATCTTTCGAAGCCCTTCAAGATGACACTCTTCACAAGAATTTTCTATGGGCTTGTGACATTGTCTCTCGAAGCCACAACCTCAGCCCAGTGGCCCAAGCAGAACTTCACACTTTTGTAGACCAGCTCTCTTTGCTGTTTAACTGGCACAAAAATGCTTTGGCCACTAGCGAATCTTTGGAGGAGATCCCCACTATTCGCTTCCAAACTCAATATGAAGCAAAAAATCTTCTTGAAGAATATGAAGATTTCAAGAAGCCTGATTCAAAGTATGGGGAAGATGTTGATATGGATGATATATATCGGATGGATGAGATGGATAAAGTGGAGAAAGCCTTGAAGTAAACAGAATTTGAAATGAGGGCCGAACAACTTTTCTACCAAATAAGGGCTCACCAATTAGATAAGCCAAATTTAGATAGGATAAAAGAAAGGTTAGAAAAAGAACATGTATTTATTGAATTTTGCTAGACAAAATTTCATGACCTTGTAACCTCGTCTATTCCTAATTTTTACGAAATTGAGAATGCAGTCAAATAGGCTTTCCCAATGTAGATGTTCACATCAATAAAATTGGGTTTCTATATTCCAATTGCATGGTCTATATTTGTCAATATACATGACTTTTGTCATTTAATTTGTTCTTATAATTAACAAATATTAGTTTCGAAGTGGCCCATCTATTTTGAAGCCTACATAGCTTCCTTAAGAAGTGATATTATTATTCCTTCAAAGGGCTCTGCTCAATAGAAAGCCCAAGAATGTACTTTTATATTTCTGCAATTTTAAAGACGTGGGTTTCACTTTTGCCAATTTTGTAAATCTTTTAATTTGCAAAACTCGCACCATTCTAGCAAATATTAGCCTCATAGTACCTCCTTATTTCGTAGCCAAACAAAGCACTTAAAAGTACATTTCCTTTCCTCAAAAGATAATCAAATACTCCTTCGAAGGAAATCTTTTTTGGAAAAACGCCTAGGATCATACTTTTAAGACCTTCGAATTGTTAAACATGCTCTAACTTTACTAGAGTTGAGATATAGTTTTGAACATTTTAGCAAAAAATTGGTTTCAAAGCCAAGCTAAACACTTCAAAGCATATTTTCTTCCTTTATAAGGTAACAAGGTGCTGCTTTGAAGGAAAATTTCTTTATAGAGGGTCAAAAATGTGTTTTCAGGACTTTTAAAATAAAGGCCTTAATCCCGCATGGGTAAAAAATAAACAATCAAATAACTTGGGCCTATTTGACCTGTTAGGTTGAATGGGCAATTTTGGACATGAAGGTTTAAAGCCCCAATTTCTCGCGCTCTTGCCTATTTGCTTGTCCAGTCTTTACTCTCACTCCTATTGTTACTTTAACTCCTTACACTTCTCTTACTCATTCTCCTCACCCTTCTTTCAATCCTTATCGATGGATTTTTCTTCCTCTATGAAAGTACTAGTTGTTGAACATTTACTTTCCTCAGTGGCTTTGAGGAGATGCATTACTGATGAGATAGCCAAATACGAGACACCAGAGGGTCAAAGTGCGATTGATGGGAGAATCTTTGTCCTTCGTCATCATGCTCGAGGAGAATACGTTCTTGGTCTCATCTTCAAGGAGGCTCCTGCTACATTTCCTCCTTTATACCCACACTTGGAGGAACATTACCTCCTCTATAAAGGAAGCTACAATTGGGGAAGTTAGAAGGTTAATCGACCTCACCGTTACTGGCCCACATTGAAGACTGAGTAGGAAGAGTGGTATGACAGAGTAGTTGGACTCCTTATTAGTGGTCTGTTGTTGGTCTGACTTGAATATAGACATTACTTGTTCAACCATAAAGGTTTCAAACACATCTTCTTCAGCCAATACCTACTCCTGGCCTAGTTAAATTCCTCCCTCTGTCTCATTGTCATCATCATTTTCCATTAAGGCCTTTTCGAGGCTTGCCAGACTTGATCTCTTTTTGGTTTTCAGTTCAACGTGAACCTTAGCCAATTTCTCTCTGCTGGCACTTCTGTTGATCTTAGGACTAGGTTTCGAATTTTCTCTTTTTCCTACTTGATCTCTTGTTTGCACCAAAGAGGTGCCCTCACTAGCTCCCTTAAGATCCCTTTGGTACTGAGTAAAGTTATGTCGTATTTTTCTCCTCTGAGATCTAGAGATCACAGGAACCATGTCTGGTTATTTTGTCTTTGGATTTTTAAGTAAAACCCAATTGTTTAGGGCCACCAAAAAAGGCTTAATCATTCTATCCCTGCTTGCAAAGGCCTTCCCCTAGGTTAGTATTGTCATGACCCGAACCCGCCCCCGTGGGTTAAGGACATAACCGGCCAGTAATCATGGGATTACCTGCGGCCTCAAACCAAACCAAATGTATTTTAACAGAGTTCATGGGGGCCAAACGGAAGCAATTTGAAACTTTGTCCATAGAGCCGTGCTTATATGCACATCATTACATACCTATGTTAATAACTTACATCAGAAAATGGAATAACATAAAATTCTGTACAAACTGGATCACTCGAATCTAAGTTAGCCAAACAAAACTATATATAGACACATTCAAAGACTTCGCCAACCTGACAAAATATAAATACATAACGAAAAGGCGAAGACGTGTCTCATGCGTGAGACGCAAGGGCTGACTCTTCAAAAACTCTGACTGTTTCTCACAATATCACCGGGGCTAGTTTTGGACCTCTCTTGGCTCACCTACAAACACATGAATGAGTGTGAGCGAAAGTCCAGTGAATAATATCAGATAAAGAAGATATAAAAACAATATGTAGAACAGCATGCTTCAAACGGCCTTGGGCCCACTTTATATCATATTTCCATTTATCATATACATACACAATTTAAGTCAAGTAACTATGGTTCTAAACATACTAGCCCTCGGCCCATTTATCTTCCATTCGTGACAGACTGTTATTCATTTTAGACTTATCATTCTTATCAGACTATCATCTATATCAAACTGGCCTTTAGGCCTTTCAAACTTTCATTCGTGTCAAAACGGCCTCTGGCCCATTCATTCATGTCAATCGGCCTTTGGCCCAATCATTTATCAATCGGCCTTTGGCCCAATCATTTATCAATCGGCCTTCGGCCCAATCATTTATCCATCGGCCTTCGGCCCAATCATTCATCAATCGGCCTTCGGCCCAATCATTTATGTCAATCGGCCTTCGGCCCAATCATTCATCAATCGGCCTTCGGTCCAATCATTTATGTCAATCAGCCTTCGGACCAATCATTCATATCAATTGGCCTTGGGCCCAATCATTTATCAATCGGCCTTCGGCCCAATCATTTATCAATCGGCCTTCGGCCCAATCATTTATCCATCGGCCTTCGGCCCAATCATTTATCAATCGTTTGTCCATAATTCAAACAAGAAAATTATAAGGGAATAAGCAATTGGACAATTGACAAACTTCAAAATATCGATACTACTCACAGTGATCGGCTTATAGATTTGCCCTGGAGCTTAACCCTACATATTTCATGAACACAAAAGGATCACTAACAGTTCAATCCGTTCTTTAATTCACATATTCCTCTTTAGGCTTTATTCTTATCTCATTAACTCATTTACAATGCTTAACATATGCCTAAGAGTGCTTATAAGTGAAAGAGAACGGAAAATACAACACAGAATGCATTTTCAGAATTTCAGGAAACAGGGTCCCCGCTCGAGCGTGGACTTACCCGCTCGAGCGGACTCTTAAGCCTGCAAAAGTGCTGGTTACCTCAAATCCCCGCTCGAGCGTGAACTCTGCCGCTCGAGCGGGAGCCATGTCTGCCAAAAATGCTGGAGCTCGAATTCTCCGCTCGAGCGACACTTCCCCCGCTCGAGCGGGAGTCAAAATTCTGGAAATTCCAGGTTGTGTTCTTGAGCTCCAATTCGATTTTCCAGTTACCTTACTTGCATGCAATGGTCCAAATCTCAAATATAATCATACTAACATGGCACCAATGCAAGATTATAACATTATGAGGCTTAATTTCACAAATAAAGCACATGCATGCCCCAATCTCCCATCAAACTCATTTACAATATAAAATTCATGCATTCAAGCTCCCATTCATATAATTTGTACATGCATGTGATGAATTAGCCACAATCTCAACTTAGATAACATAAATGGTGATCAAAACATAAGCTCCAATTTAAATTGCACATGGATTATACATCTTCATGCTCAATCATGCAAATTCAAGGTACTTCCTTACATGCATGCACATATTAAGCTTCAATTCAACAAAACCAACCCAATTCCATTTCAATCTTACTCTTGATCACCAAATTAGCTTGAACACACAAAATTACAAACTATAATTCAAGAATTACTCACCTAGAAGTTTTGATCTTTTAAGCTCTAGTCAATTCTTGAGCTAAATCTCCAAAATTTCCAAGCTTTAAGCCAAACCCTCAATCTCCTACTCTCTCTTCTTCCAACCGACCCTCTCCTCTCTTCTTTGAGTTTATCATCAGTCAAAATGAGGCTAGGGAGAGAGAGAGAGATTGAGTGTTTAAAGCCTTGACAACAAAACCCACTAAGGCCAACATTAAAATAATAAAGTAGTTGGGCTCTAATTCATCAATTTAATCAGTTTAATATGACCAGAATCAATTTCTAATTAAATTTCACCGTTGGCTCTAAAAATTATGCCAATCACAATGGCGTAATCAATTTCGGGTTCTGTGGCCGATAGGGCCCTCAATTTAATTCCCAAAGCAGATTATTCAAACAGATATTCCTACAGTGAACAGATAGAATTTCAAAATCACATATTTTCACATAATGGCACACAAAATAATATTAAACACATAATCATACTCACATCAAGGACCGATTAACATATTACGAGACAGGGGTATCACAGTCTTCCCTCCTTTAGGAAGTTTGGTCCTCCAAACTTATTTTACCTTTAATCAAAAGCAATTCGGGATACCTTTCATTCAATGGTCTCAATTCTTCCGATAGTCATTTGCTCAGTCTCTAAATCAAGCAACACCCCGTTCTGAACCAGTCAGAGACTTACCTTTTCTGCCATACAAGGCTTTATACAGTGCCATACTGAAACTAGAGTGCAAGCTGTTGTTGTAAGCAGGGTCTGCCAACGATGGACAGATTTTTCTGACTCTCCAAAGATCTAAAGCATGTATCCAGCATTTCTCCCAAAATCTCAAAAGTTCCTTCTGATCATACATCAATTTGCGGATGGAAAGGGCACTGGATCACAATTCAGTTCCCATTGCCTCTCGGAGGCTTGTCAGAATTCAGACACATTTTAGGATTTCTATCTAAAACAATAGATACTGGGACCCATGCAACGAGCAATCTTATCGATGTAAACAGTGGCTAGTCTACAAGCATCATACGAAAGTTTTACATACAATAACCCAAACGGGACTTATACCTTGGTGCTCAAGGTAGCCCCACAATGAGATTTGTAGTCACATATTTCTATTCCCATTCCGAAATAGAGAGAGAGGTAGTAGTTCTGCCAATATCTTTATTCAACTTCGACTTGTTGCACTGAAAACATTTAGACACTAATTCAACAATTTCTTCTTCACGATAGGTCGCCAACGTATTTATTTCAAATGTCAACTACTTTACCACAGAAGTTTGGTCCATTTCCTTATCACAGAAGTTCAATTCATTCTCCAACAATCCCACAATTCACAATCCAACTCGATATTTAATTCAGTGATTTATCACAGTTATCCAAGGTCAATCAAAAGTCTTCAGGAATACAAGGTGGATCCAAATACTGACTCCCGAATCGACAAAGGTAACGTCGAAGTAATTACCCACACAATGCATATAGTCCAGACATCCCCATAGTACTGATTGTAAAGTATAATATTATCGAAGCATGCAATTTCTGACACAATATACGTGTTTCTCAATTCATTCAACAGTTTACAGTTACAATTCAGTTCAATATTCAATTCCTTGTTCTATCGAGTCTTTCCACATTATCTGATAGTCATCAAAAGCATAAGGCAACCCATATATAAACCTCCGTAATGTCAAAGGCGATATCAAAGGAGTCAATCACATGTTAAGCACAATTTACACATCCTCAGAGCCCCAATTACAGAATTTAATGGCACTGGGCAGGCATTCACAAGGCGTACTGAATTCACATACTTACGGATAATCAGGATTTTTCAAAGCTTTTTGGATGTCTATAACATCTACATAACACCAAAGGATGACATTCGGGACAAAACAAAGGAATAATCGTCTCGGGATCAAAGCGCACCCGTTCACGACCGTCGATGGCCGACCCGAGATCGATTAGACAAAACCCACCCGTACGAAACCGTCGGTGGCAAAAGATATCTCAATCAAAGGTGCTACATAGGCTTAACGTCCCCTAGCATGAAAGGACGCCCCAAGAATGTCATCAAAACAAACCTAATACCATTCACTATAACCTGATTTCCCAAAATCTTATAACACTAAAGCAACCACTCTCCCTTACAAAACATATTCTGATCAGTCAAAGACAAATGTTCAGTACTGCTTATAATCAAATCAATCTGCCGTCATCGGTTCCCATAGCGTCAAACAAACAAAGATGGGACAACACTCCTTACGACACCCAATCACGGGGTTTGCACAATTTGGTTCGTGTCTAACACATATGTCCTCGATAGTTGGGGGTAGGTTCTCAACGGCATTCATGGTTAGATCAATCTGTTGATAGCCCACAAGAGATCGTTCAAATAAGTCAAGTTTTGGGTCCATCAATTTTTCTGCCAAGAATATTCTGGCTACACATTTACAAACAATTTTCAATCCCCTTTTTCAAAATCAAGTCAGATAGAGAGTCTTATCAAACCAATCCCGACACAGGTCTTGCCAATTTAAATCAAACAAAGGCCCCATCACATTATATCAAATGAGGATTCTATCGAGGCAATATCAGGTAAAGGTTCTACCGGATTGAATCGGATAAAAGTTTTCTCAAATAGGGTACATTCGGTTCTGTAAGGCATACTTCGTTTGCTTAGGTACATGGTTAATAGTTTCACAACCGTTCTAAGTTCATCAGTTCTCAAAGTCATATCAAAATTATTCGTCACAACTGTTCACATCAAAGCATTTCAAGTTATGTACAATATGGCATTGACTACATAAATTCGGGGGTATATAAACATGCAGTTACTCAAATCAGGAGGTATGTACCATAATTAATACAGCAATCCCCAAACAAGTCTTATATACAGGCACATGGTGCACAGTAACACATTAAACAGAGTTCCTCGGTTGTACATAAGATAAGGTCTGTTACGCAAGGGTTCCAAATTAGTCACAAATCATAGGTCTGCGAGTTAAGCCCAATCAATTTTCTACCAATCAGAATACATGGTCTCACAATTATAAAGTTCATCATTTAAGGTGCTCAGCTCAATCACACGATCACAGAATCATAATTCCAGTGGTCTAGTCATTGAAGTAGTAATATAACAAATCACCCTAAGCGTAGGTTCAGATGTACAAGTGCATGTGCAGAGTTAATCGATATCCCAATGCATATTTCACAAATTTCCCAATGGAGCATATACTTTCAATGAATACGGTCTCGATCTTGTGGGCCTAACCAATCTAGGTACACATGCAGTAGATACGAAAGGACATGCTGATCCGAATCAAATAATGTCCCAAGCAGAAATGTACACATGTACTAATTTCCGAATCAATCAACACATAAGCATTTGTTCATAACAGTAGAAATACCTGGGATAGCGTTCGCAATATTTTGAGCGTTTTCTGGGATGAGTGCAATTACTCTATCCTGAGTAGCAATTCCTACCACTGGTACGAATCTAGCTGAGGCAGAATATTTATTCCCATTTGTTCAGTTCGGGGACAGCTCCTTACCATATGATCCATTTTACCACATCTATAACAAGCCTCAGAAATCTGGTAACAAACTCCTCGATGTTTCTTACACTGGTGGTGGCAAAGGTTTTTGCCGTAGCGGCAATTGACGCTGGTGTCGTAAGACCTTTGCCATTTCTTGTACTACTCTTTCCAGACTATCAAGTTGGGCTGTGGAAGAACCTCCCAACCGATATGCCCTTAATTTATCCATACTCTACACAAACTCTTATTAAATCATGCCAAATACCGGGATGTCCAATACAAAAATAAGCACATAGTCACATTTGCACATAGACACGTCTTTATATTCTCATTTCACATTTCGTACGCAATTAATCACATACGTAACAGATAATTGCATACTTATCAGATATCGCATGCTGAACATTTACTAAGTAATTATATACTCAAATCATATTCATATTTCACATAGACACCCGTAGGCAGAATTGAATGCACATAAACAACTTTTCATGATTCATATATTCATGTATGTGCATTATAACAAAACAAACTTGTTGTACACATTAGTGTAACGATTCATATCTCTTGTTCAAATCATGTGTGGTACTTCCTTTAGCGTAACATATCATGTTGGTCAAGCATATCAAGTTTCATAATGGAACCTCTGGTACCGGATAACATATCTCATACATAGGCCACGGTATTGTTTCCCCCGGGCGAGGGCCTGTGCCACGGTATTATTTCCCCCGGGTTAGGGCCTCATGACCATAAGCCACAGTATTATGTCCCCTGGGCGAGGGCCTCCGCTAAGGATACCACAATTACGTTCAAGGAAAATTCGGCCAATCTTTCATTCATACAAAACATGGCATCTCAAAAACTTATCATTTCATATCAACAGAAAATAATTATAGTTAAACATAACCTTACAGAGTTATTACTTACCATCTGATTAAACTTGCATTATACTTTATACAAAAGATTCACAAGTATGCATATACCAGAAAGCATACATATTCCCATAGTTTACAATGCAAGCAATTCACGAATTTATAGCACGTCATCTCATATCGAAACAATTAAGCATATTCTTGATGCCTTCCAGATTCATTCTTATCACATGAATGCATCCTAGATCTTATCTAGACGCTTATTGCTCTTTTGGACAAGTGTGTGAGTTATTAACTCGTGCTCTGATACCATCTGTCATGACCCGAACCCGCCCCGTGGGTTAAGGACATAACCGGCCAGTAATCATGGGATTACCTACGGCCTCAAACCAAACCAAACGTATTTTAACAAGTTCATGGGGGCCAAACGGAAGCAATTTGAAACTTTGTCCATAGAGCCGTGCTTATATGCACATCATTACATACCTATGTTAATAACTCACATCAGAAAATGGAATAACATAAAATTCTGTACAAACTGGATCACTCGAATCTAAGTTAGCCAAACAAAACTATATATAGATACATTCAAAGACTTCGCCAACCTGACAAAATATAAATACATAATGAAAAGGCGAAGACGTGTCTCGTGCGTGGAACGCAAGGGCTGACTCTTCAAAAACTCTGACTGTTTCTCACAATATCACCGAGGCTGGTTTTGGACCTCTCTTGCCTCACCTACAAACACATGAATGAGTGTGAGCGAAAGCCCAGTGAATAATATCAGATAAAGAAGATATAAAAACAATATGTAGAACAGCATGCTTCAAACGGCCTTGGGCCCACTTTATATCATATTTCCATTTATCATATACATACACAATTTAAGTCAAGTAACTATGGATCTAAACATACTAGCCCTTGGCCCATTTATCTTCCATTCGTGACAGACTGTTATTCATTTTAGACTTATCATTCTTATCAAACTATCATCTATATCAAATTGGCCTTTAGGCCTTTCAAACTTTCATTCGTGTCAAAACGGCCTCTGGCCCATTCATTCATGTCAATCGGCCTTCGGCCCAATCATTTATTAATCGGCCTTTGGCTCAATCATTTATCAATCGGCCTTCGGCCCAATCATTTATCCATCGGCCTTCGGCCCAATCATTCATCAATCGGCCTTCGGCCCAATCATTTATGTCAATCGGCCTTCGGCCCAATCATTCATATCAATCGGCCTTCGGCCCAATCATTTATCAATCGGCCTTCGGCCCAATCATTTATCCATCGGCCTTCGGCCCAATCATTCATCAATCGGCCTTCGGCCCAATCATTTATGTCAATCGGCCTTCGGCCCAATCATTCATCAATCATTCATCAATCGGCCTTCGGCCCAATCATTTATGTCAATCGGCCTTCGGCCCAATCATTCATATCAATCGGCCTTGGGCCCAATCATTTATCAATCGGCCTTGGGCCCAATCATTTATCAATCGGCCTTGGGCCCAATCATTTATCCATCGGCCTTCGGCCCAATCATTTATCAATCGTTTGTCCATAATTCAAACTAGCAAAATTATAAGGGAATAAGCAATTGGACAATTGACAAACTTCAAAATATCGATACTACTCACAGTGATCGGCTTGTGGATTTGCCCTGGAGCTTGACCCTACATATTTCATGAACACAAAATGATCACTAACAGTTCAATCCATTCTTTAATTCACATATTCCTCTTTAGGCTTTATTCTTATCTCATTAACTCATTTACAATGCTTAACATATGCCTAAGAGTGCTTACAAGTGAAAGAGAACGGAAAATACAACACAGAATGCATTTTCAGAATTTCAGGAAACAGGGTCCCCGCTCGAGCATGGACTTACCCGCTCGAGCGTGGACTTACCCGCTCGAGCGGACCCTTAAGCTTGCAAAAGTGCTGGTTACCTCAAATCCCCGCTCGAGCGTGAACTCTGCCGCTCGAGCGAACTGCCTGTCTACATAGCTCCCGCTCGAGCGTCAACTCCCCGCTCGAGCGGGAGCCATGTCTGCCAAAAATGCTGGGAGCTCGAATTCTCCGCTCGAGCGGCACTTCCCCCGCTCGAGCAGGAGTCAAAATTCTAGAAATTCCAGGTTGTGTTCTTGAGCTCGAATTCGATTTTCCAGTTACCTTACTTGCATGCAATGGTCCAAATCTCAAATATAATCATACTAACATGGCACCAATGCAAGATTATAACATTATGAGGCTTAATTTCACAAATAAAGCACATGCATGCCCCAATCTCCCATCAAACTCATTTACAATATACAAATTCATGCATTCAAGCTCCCATTCATATAATTTGTACATGCATGTGATGAATTAGCCACAATCTCAACTTAGATAACATAAATGGTGATCAAAACATAAGCTCCAATTTAAATTGCACATGGATTATACATCTTCATGCTCAATCATGCAAATTCAAGGTACTTCCTTACATGCATACACATATTAAGCTTCAATTCAACAAAACCAACCCAATTCCATTTCAATCTTACTCTTGATCACCAAATTAGCTTGAACACACAAAATTACAAACTATAATTCAAGAATTACTCACCTAGAAGTTTTGATCTTTTAAGCTCTAGTCAATTCTTGAGCTAAATCTCCAAAATTTCCAAGCTTTAAGCCAAACCCTCAATCTCCTACGCTCTCTTCTTCCAACCGACCCTCTCCTCTCTTCTTTGAGTTTATCATCAGTCAAAATGAGGCTAGGAAAAGAGAGAGATTGAGTGTTTAAAGCCTTGACAACAAAACCCACTAAGGCCAACATTAAAATAATAAAGTGGTTGGGCTCTAATTCATCAATTTAATCAGTTTAGTATGACTAGAATCAATTTCTAATTAAATTTCACCGTAGGCTCTAAAAATTATGCCAATCACAATGGCGTAATCAATTTCGGGTTCTATGGCCGATAGGGCCCTCAATTTAATTCCCAAAGCAGATTATTCAAACAGATATTCCTACGGTGAACAGATAGAATTTCAAAATCACATATTTTCACATAATGGCACACAAAATAATATTAAACACATAATCATACTCACATCAAGGACCGATTAACATATTACGGGACAGGGGTATCACAAGTATCATCTTAGGCTTGTTTTGCATGACAAACCAATCTGGTACTTCTCGTACCCATGAGCCCCCTTGTACCAGTTGTTAAGCCTGTTGTTTTTACCTTCGAAAACCAATCACTAGTCCTAGTTCCCTATTTTGGGCCAAGTTCAGGCCTGTTTATGCGCTTATCAACTGTTCTGTAATAATTTGGTGGCCTAGCTTCATACAAAGGTCTCTTACCTTTTGACAAATTCCTGGCACCTGCAGATCCAACCAAAGATGGCTGCTGAATAGGGTCTTTTAAATGTGCCCTCTTGTTATTGGTACTAACTGACCTTCGATCTCTCTACCCATCCTTGTAGTACTGTTTCCCATCAACTGGAAGTCTTTTCAGCCATTGGTAACTTAGCCTACATTTGGGACACATTCGCTGCATGACAATTGCTTCGAGTGAATCATCATCTATCATTTCTTCGCTAGAGCCATTTCCTTAGCCTTCAAAGCTTTGCCCACTAGTTGGGGAACACTATATGTTCTTTTTCAAGGTAGCCTGACTAATTACATGCATCTGCACATTGACTTCATCCAATTCTTTCAAATACAGTCCCTTCTCCACCTTTTGGGCAAGGAAGTCAAGTATGCTAACATTGGCTACAGCTTCTCTGATTTTTGGAAATAGGTCAATGTCAATCCCTATTGCCTTCTCTGCCTTGGCTGGGAATTTCAATATTCCTTTCTGAATCTGCTCTTGAATCCTGTCTTGAAAAATAATGCAGTTTTTAGTTGAATGAAACCAAGAATTATGCCATTTACAGTACATTTTGCCTTTTATTTCTTCTGAAGTTGGAATTTTAACTCTGTAGGCAATTTTAAAAAATGTGCTGTTAACAAATGATCAAATATGTCATTTGTTTTTGATACATCAAAAGAATATTTCCTGTGAAAATCTTTCTTTTTAAACTGTTGATCGATAGTGGTATCATTATAAATTAATGCTTCACAGATCATAGGTTCTTGTCCTATAATCTTTGTTGTATCAATCTCAAAATTAGGGTCCCTATAATAGGTCCTATAAGATGTATTACTTCGATCATGTTCTTCTTCAATGAGAGTCTCATATCTAATAACTTTATAAGTTAATTCTATTAGGTCTCGAAACTCTGTTGAGTCAAACTTCTTTCGAAGTCTAAACTCTAGTCCATTTTGGGCCAATCTTACAAATTTAGGTTTAAGTAGTACCACTCTGCATTTATTTCGTGCTCTTTTGAATCTAGTAATAAATTGAGCAGCCTTCTCATCAGGCCTTTGGTTTAACCTTGTCAAGTCTGCCATAGATACTTTAGGCTCTGTTTGGAAAAACTAGGTATGAAACACCTCTTCTATTTGTTGCTAAGTTTGGATAGAACCAGGTGTAAGGTTTGTATACCATACGAAAGCTGCCCCAATTAGAGAGTTTGGAAAAAGTCTTAATTTCATGTAGTCATTGTTGGTAACCGCACTGGCCTGTAAACCTGACAATGTGTTTAACAGTTGACTGGTTTTCATTTTCATAAAAGAGGGAAAAATGGGTGTTTGGCGCAGCTTAAAAGCTGCTTATTTCAACTTTAGCTTAATTTAAGCTAAAACATTATATTTGGTGCAGCTTAACTCATCAGATTATAGCTTAAATTAAGTAGAAAAATAGCTTTTTTCCAAAGTAGCTGAAGGGGTGCTTTGGAGATTATAGATTAAGCGGAAAGTTAGTTTGGAGGGGCAAAATTACTTAAATGCCCCTCATCAAATTCCGGTATTACCAAATACCTCGTATATAAACCACACGCTCACACTGTTCACTCTAAGAGAGAGAAAGATATGTGATTTCCAGCGATAGTGGCGATTTCCAGTGAGGGTTACGATTTCTGGCAATGTCTCTCTCTCTCTCTCTCTCTCGATCAACCTTCCGCCATCGCAATCACAACTAAGGGGCAAAACTCTAACCATCGCGATCAATTTGAAACCCTAGAGCCTCTGGTGATGATTTGAAACCCTAGCGCTGCCGGTAACGATCTGAACCAGAGCTAGCTCTCTCTTTCTCTCTTCAGTATGAACCAGAGCTTGCTCTGTGAGCTCTCTCTCTTTCTCTTTCTCTCTCTCTCTCTCAATCTGACGATGGGGGCTGCCGGCTAGGGTTTTGCAGGTGACGATGATGACAATCTGATGCTCTATCTCTCTCTCTCTCTCTCTCTCTCTCTCTCTTCGCGATCGTGGCAAATCTCTCTCTCTCTCTCTAACGTTGTTCATGTCTGAGATCAATCTGAAACCCTTTCATGCCATCGCGATCGACCTACCGCCGTTGCGATCTCAAAACCAAAGCTAGCTCTCTCTCTCTCTCCGGCACCGGAGCTAGGGTTTTGATTTTGAGTATTAATTGATACTAATTAAGCCATTAATTGATAATAAATTAAATTTAAAAATATTAATAAATTGGTATATTTTGTAACAATTTTGTAATAATAAATTAAAAATATTAATTGGTATTTATAACAATTTTTATTAAATTAAATAAATATTTATTAATATTCATGTATTTATAAACCAAAATAAATATAATTTGAAATTTTTAATTGGTATTTCAATATTTGTCAAGTTATCCGAGATTAAAAATATGTTATCTTTGTTACTGAGGAGAGCTTTTTTAGTCTTTAAACAAATCACACCATCCCCATTATTTCTCTTATCTCTCCTTGTGAAAAGATTATATTTTAACAGTAAAACTAAACCATTTTTATTTTATTTATTTTTTCTTAAAAGAACCCAATTTAAACCCAATTTGAATTTTGAATTCAAATTTGTTCACCAAAGAAAAAAACATTTTCCAAAAAAATATCTTTCAATTATATTTTGATCTCATCATTAAACATAAATATTTCTAATGATGTTTCGTCTCTTAATAACCAAACAAATTCAATTTTTTTATTTATTTAACTTTTGAATTCAACTTTGTAAACTAAAAAAAATTCCACAAACATTTTTAACATGACTACAATCAAACTAAGCAGCACCAGCCAGCACACAAAGCAAATGCAAAAAAAAAAAAAAAAAAAAGACCAATTTCACATGCCATTTGCCTCCAAATCCATTTTCCCTACTTCTTTTTTTTTAAATATTTTTATATATTTTTTTTTACCTTTCCTATACTAACTACAAAAACCCATAAATCTAGGGCATGCTTGGGTTATAGAAAAAAATAAAAATAAATAATGTTTGGTTTCTCACTCCTCTTCTTTTCTTTCTCTACCTCTCTCTCCCAAACCCTCTAATTCCAAACCCTCATCCTACAATTTCTTCCAAAACCACAATCTCTCTCATGGACATAAACCCAAGATTCAAAAACTCTCACTGTCAATCAGAATCCGAAATCAGCCTCTCCGTACAATTACACCACCATTACCAACAACAACCCTCTCTGAAACCACCCTCACTACCACCCCAAAACACCTTTTCCACACCGCCTCCAACGCGACACAATGGGACCAAAACCTTATTCGTGGTTATCTACGGAAACATTACAACCGGCCACGACTTCAGCGGGTATTGTAGCACTTGTGTCCTTTAAACTATTGAAGAGTGTATTTAATTTCTTTATTTTCATTTTGGAAGTCTTTGGAGTTGTTGTATTTTGGTTTTGGAGGAGTACAATTCAATTTAAACTTGTTAGGATTGTTCGTTCACACTTGTTTACATTGAAAAGTTCTTTGGAAACTTGAAAAATTTGTTCTGGGGTCGACACTTGCCTTTCTAGGGGTCGATACCACTTTGTTGCCTTACTCTTAGTGCCTCTGCTAGTTTTTGGGGTTGACACCTGAGTTCTTAGGGTCGACCATTCCCTTCTTGTTTTTGTTCTGGCTTGCATTCTGAAATAAAGGGTCGTCACCACTGGTTCTAAGGGTCGACCCTTGTCCTCTGCACACATTAGTGTCTTAATTTTTCTTCTTAAAGGTCGACACCTCTGTCAGAAGGGTCAACTCCTATGAGTAAATTTTTAGATTTTTGGATCGGTTTTGGGGCTCTACTTTTGGAGGTTTGACTTATTCTTTTCTTTGACTTTAGGGCTATTATTCTACCAGTATAAATAGGCTCTAAACACACTTTTCTCATTCACTTTATCCTTTTTTCTCTCCCTCTTTCTTCTTTACATGTGAATCTCTTTCTCTCTTAGAAACTGACATTTTCCCACTTAGATCTCTAGATCTACTCGCGTAGAGGCATCTTTTCACCTTGGTCTTTTTAAAAAGATTGGAGATCTCATCAAGGGCTTTCTTTTGATCCAAGAGTTTCGCGGTTTCTTCGACTTTGGTTTTCTTCGAGTTCTCTTCTTCATTTCAAGGGGTAAGGTCCATTTCCTAAACTCAATATGAGTTTGATAGTATATTTGTGACGTATTTTGTTATGTATACTTGGTAATCATTTGGTATGATTTTTACCCTTGTTATTTGTTATTTCAAAAGATCTATGGGTTTGGGTGTTTTGGGTTGAACTTGGGGGTTTGGATTTGTCATTAAAAAAAAAAGAGATTTTTCAAATTAGTTCTTGAACAAGGTTATGATTTTGTATTGATAAAGATATGTTGACATGGTGTCTTTCCTTTACTCAAAGTGATTTTGAAAGAAAATGAGGTTTTGTTATAAAACTATGGGTTTTAGCTTGTGTTGGAAAATAATGAAAAATGATGTTGGTTTTATAAGAGATAGGAAGAAAATGGTTCTGAGATTTTGAAAAGGGTTGTTGTTACTCTTTTGGAAAATATATCTGTATTGATATCTTTTGACTATTGCTTTAGAGATAACTGTTTTGACTATCGGTGGAGGATAGCATTGTCATGTGTTATAAATTACATATGGATTAGGCAATTTGAAAGCATTCATATTATGGAGCATGTAATAGATTTTTGAAATTTAAAACCGTATATTGGGAAAGAGGTTTTGGAAATTCTTGTGCTATGTTTTAAAACATTTGCATTGTTTTGAAAAAATAATATTTTGAATCACATGTATTGAGCTATTGGAAAAAGGCAAATAAAATGGTAATGCTACGAGGGGGTGTTAAAGCAGAATTAAGTTGGCCTGTGTGTCCATGGTGAAAGACCTAAACCCGCGTGGTAGGTGTCAAGCCTTCCGATTAGCACCGGTATGACCTTGTGACTTGTATAATTACTCGTATGAACACTAGCCCTGAGATTTTTCCATTTTATTTATTATCGTTTTGGCTTGAAAGAATGTTTTTGAAAAAGCTTTAGTGATGTATTCACATTTGATTTAGCAATGTATTTGCTGGTTGGTATTGAGATACTTGGATTGATTTTTGGAAAGGAATTTTATATCAAACAAATGTTTTGAACTCGGAAAACGTTTTGATTAAATGTAAGGTTTTGGTAATTGGAAAGAAAGGATTTTTTTGAGTAATCAAATGGATTTGAAAATGTATTCGGGCATATTGTATATATGTATTGCATTATGATCATTTATGCTGGTGGAACATGTTTAGTTTTTGAAATATTCTCTATTGGGCTTTATGCTCACCCTACGTGGCTGAAATGTTTTTTAGGTGTACATGTGTGGATGTGGATTGTGATGTAAAGCTGTGTTCAAAACTGTGTAGGGTGGTTCTATTATTTGTAGGCCAAGGGTCATTTGTGTTATTTATTGGTCGTGTGCCATTTTTGATAAGGGTTGCACCCTTGTGTATGATGTCAGCCTCAGGGCATATAATTTGATTTTATAACATCTATGCATGTTTTAGTTACAAAGCATCCATTCGACTTAGATGTTATATCTAGGAATGTATAAAATCGGATAAAACAAATGTATTGTGTGACTATATAATATTCATTTGCATGAGAGCTGTTATCTATTATTCATTGTCGGGTGGTTTATTCACGTGAGTCGGACCTTGTAAATTTGAGGTGTGACAACTTGGTATCAGAGCTAACCAGGTTTGAAAACCTTGTTCTCATGGGAAGTAGTTAGCCATAGTGGGTTTATTATGCACGGTGAGGACATTTGTGTGTTGTGTGCTATATGATACCATGCTTATGTGTTGCATTTTATGTGGATATGGCATTGAGACTCACGGATAATATTCGATGACTAGTTGACTAACTTTGAGGTCTTATTGGAAACACGCTTGATCAACGTTGTTTCTTATGAGAATTCTACGGGAGTGCTGGAATGAATAACTATCTTTGTAGACTTAGCTTGATTATGTGTTACGTGTTATGTGGTAGCTAATGTGTGAGTTGATTAGAGTATAAATTTGGTTGTTTGAGTATTCGCTTATATGATCATACTGTGTTAATATTTTGGCGAAGGGTACCAGTGTTATGTATCCAAGGTTGAAGGCATTCTCTCTTTTATAGAGACGTATGGAAGGAAGTAGTGAACTCGAAGTGGGTACCTCGATGTGTGCTATATCGGTTATGTATTAGCGTTGGTTGTGAGTTAATGTTGATCGCCTTAGTGGCAGTTGGTACATCTTTGAAAGATGGTAGTGTTTTTGAGTCCTTTGTGATGACGTGTGAGGGTTGAGTTCTGATGCTCACTTGGGTGGTATCGTATATGTTTGATGTTGGTTATTAGTTTGTGGACTAGTATGTATTAGAGTTAGTTATGACCTTCGGTGGTTAGAGGTGTGAAGTGTGGCGTGGGATGTGTCTCCCAATTGAGTGTGTTGTTTTAAGTTTTGTAACCCGTGGAAGGGGTGTTGGTGGTGTTAGAGTTTCTAAAACACGAAGAGTTAGGTTTGAACTTGTATGTGTTGGTAGTGGTGGTGTATGGTTCCGACTTTGGCGTTGGTAACTTAGAAGGCCATATTGTGGAATGAGGTTGGTTGGGATATAGTATTGTGGCTTGACTTCCCTCGGGGTTGGTGAAGTTAGTTGGGCCATTTAGGCCATGAGTTGTTCATTATAGATGAGGTATGATTGGTTGGAATAGGAGTGGTTGTTTCCTATAGTTGGGTGAGGTAATTGGTTGAATACCAGGTAGAGTTATTGTTGTTGTGGGCAATTCGGTAAGGCACAAGGTGTGTCAGGAGATTGTGGATGGTGTGATTGATTTTTGAGTTAATGTTTTGGTGACGGGTTGTCGTGGTGGGCTAGTCTAGGGTTGACCTAGTGAACTAGTACGGTGTAGTGTAAGGATGTATGCAAAGGTGGAGTATTTCTTTATTCTGGGTATAGAGAGACTTAGGATTACTTGTGTTTTAAGAATAGCATATAGTTTCGTTGGGTATAGACTTATACCTTAATGGTAGGTGATGATAGCGGATCTTAGTATTATCTGGTTTATTGTTTCTTGTGAAGGGTTGTTAGTCCCTTATCATAGTATTGGTTGTTAGTGTTTGGTAGGTGGTGTGTTTTGAACACCTTGTGTTGTATTTTAGGTAATGGTATTGTGGACGTTTCCTAAGTTCTAGAATTTATTTATTATATTTGGGTGCGAGAGATGTGTACCTCAATTCTGGTTAAGTTAAGAGATGTTTTCGGAAGGGTTGGTCGGATATGTAACCTATGGTTAATGCGTGACTTATGTGTAGGGTCATAGTGATTTAGTGTTTATTGGTCGAGGTATGGAATGACGGTAAGGAGATGATTGTTTTTGGAGATGGGCCATGTTTTCACTCACGCAGCGTTCTAAGTTGGTTGAGAGAGTAGTTAGGAATGTAGTGTTTTATGACTTGGGTAGAGGAGATTGAGAACTTCTTTGTTCTTCTATGGAGTTAGGATAATATGACTTTGAAGGCCTTGTGAGTGCGTGTGTCTGTGTCGGGGATTGGTTTAGGGTAATTGTTCTGTAAGTATTAGTAACTGGTAGATTGGCTAGGGGACTTAATGTTTTGGTTGTACTCGTATAATGGGTGATGGAATAGAATGTGGATTAAAGAGTTGACTTTATTGGTCACTGATGGATGGAGGTGTTGTGTTTACTTGTTGCTCGGTTTGGATTGTTATGTGGTGTCTGTGGCGTTGTGGCTTGGTAGACTTTTGCGAGTTAGCTTGGTACGAGAGGAAAAATATGTGAAACTCGTTGACGTGAACTTGGTTGGGATTGTGAGTACATTGGCAGAGTAAGGGCATTAGTGTTGAGATAACCCATTTGGGGTTACGGGTGAGAAGTTGCGCAGTAAGTAACGGGTTTTGTTTGTGTGGTGTGTACCAGTGCATGGTTGGGGGTTGTACGGTGTTGTATCGAAAGGGATTGGTCATGGGACTATCCTAGGAGATTGCCTTGGTGTAGTACTAGTGTGCTTAATGTGTTGTTAAGAATGGTCTAATGTTCAATAGTGTTGGGTCACTTTGGTGTGGTGTTTGTCGTTGGTTGTTTGATTTGGATAGTGGAACTCCAAGTGAAGCATTAAGATTGTGTAGAGTAATTGGTGAGCTCTGTTAGAGTTGTTTTGACCTTATCGGTCCTTGTGTGCATAGTGTGAAAGGTTGGTGTATACGTTTGCTTAGGGGGTGTGTTGTATTTTAACTTGAGAAGTCCATTTTGGACTCAAATGTGAAGTGAGGATGTGCATGCCACGTAAGTATACGTGTGATGGGTGAATTGAGAACCAAAGTACTATAGATTAACTTTGAGGAATCCGAAAGGATTCAATGAATATGTGAGGTTATGTATGGAACTCCATTTCGAAGTTAGTGAGGTTGGGCAAGGTGTTGGTGTTAATGTTGGGTTATGTGAAGTTAAGTGATATGTTGGTGTGTGGAGACTAATGCGGGATAGTGGTGTTGGATAATTGATTGGTTAGTGTTTGGGTTAGTTGACATATAGTCACCTCGGAAACAGGTTGGAATTGAGGGATGTGTAATTGAATGGTGTCTTGGTGTGGCATGTAAGTCCTGTATGGATAGTTAGGATGTTGTTTTGAGTTTATGGTAACCGGTTTGGGGTTACGGTTGGGAACTTTGGTCATGTGAGTGCTTTTGCACCATTGTGTGATTGGTGGGTGTGAAATTTCCTTACTCGTGTTATATTATGTTGTTGGCACTTTGAAAATTTTCCAGGGATTTATGATGGAAATTGGTGTTGATTTTGTGGCGTAGCCATGATGTGATAGATTTTATTGGGTGACTGTGTTGTGAGACATCGAAGGAATGAAAATGAATGATTTTGAGGGAAAAAAAAAAAAAACTTGTTTTGATGTTGTGGCCTTGGATGATCTTTTGAACTAAATTGGTTTTGGTTAGAAATGTAAATTTTTGGTTTGATATAAAAAAAAAAAAAAAAAAATTGAAAATGAAAATGGTTTTATGTTATAAACATCTATGGTTTCAGAAAGATGGTTTTGAAATCTTTCGGATTTTGTTGTGAACGGTTGAAAATGTGTTTGGGTTGTGACGGTGCAAGTTTGAACATCTTTTGGGAAAGCGAAGTGTTTTGAAACAAATGGGAAGAATAAGGGATTTTCTGAATGGGCTGTGTTTTATCTGAATGGGCTATGTTTTATCTTATATGTGGGAGACTTGTTTGATCTAGACTGAGTTGCTAGTAAGTGGTATGTGTTTGTTTTGCATGGGCTTGGAATTATAGGGCATTGATGTGCCATAATGTTGTTTGGATTAATCATATTTGGTTTTATGTTCTCGTGCCACGAGAGAGTTGATTAGGAGCTTTATTTGTGAGTAGCTTTCTTATTTTTCGTGTCTGAGCATTAAGCATTCAGTAGCGATTTGAGTATTGTCGGTGGTTGAGGCGTAGATCACATCTTTGAGTCTGAGGAGTTCTTGTTGTCATTGTTGTTGTGGTGGTTATTATTTCTTGTCTCGTAGACCACAGCGAGCTATGTGGATCGAAGGGTCATCAGTGAAGTTTTCTTACCATTCTTAGTGTTCAGGTGTCTTCGGGACCTCGAGGTGTTGGACTGAGACGTATCCCCAGATAGATCTAAGCTTGGGTTAGCATTATGCTTCGTTTATAGATTGGGTGGCCTTTTTGGTTTTGGTGTTTCTCAAATTTCGGGGACAAAATTTCCTAAGGTGAGGAGGTTGTAGCACTTGTGTTCTTTAAACTATTGGAGAGTGTATTTAATTCCTTTATGTTCATTTTGGGAGTCTTTGGAGTTATTGTATTTTGGTTTTGGAGGAGTACAATTCGATTTAAACTTGTTAGAATTGTTCGCTCACACTTGTTTACGTTGAAAAATTCTTTGGAAACTTGGAAAATTTGTTCTGGGGTCGACACTTGCCTTTCTAGGGGTCGACACCACTTTATTGCCTTACTCTTAGTGCCTCTGTTGGTTTTTGGGGTCAACACCTGAGTTTCTAGGGTCGACCATGCTTGTTATTTTGTTCTGGGTTGCATTCTAAAATAAAGGGTCGACACCACTGGTTCTAAGGGTCGACCCTTGTTCTCTGCACACATTAGTGTCTCAGTTTTTCTTCCTAAGGGTCGACACCTCTGTCGGAAGGGTTGACCCCTGTGAGTAAATTTCTAGATTTTTGGTTCGGTTTTGGGGCTCTACTTTTGGGGGTTTGACTTATTCTTTCTTTGACTTTAGGATTATTATTCTACCAGTATAAATAGGCTCCAAACACACTTTTCTCATTCACTTTTTCCTTTTTTCTCTCCCTCTTTCTTCTTTACACAGTGAATCTCTTTCTCTCTCTTAGAAATGACATTTTCCCACTTAGATCTCTAGATCTACTCGCGTAGAGGCATCTTTTCACTTCGTCCTTTGAGAAAGATTGGAGATCTTATCAAGGGTTTCTTTTGATCCAAGAGTTTCGCATTTTCTTCGACTTCTGTTTTCTTCAAGTTGTTATGTAAACTTAGTAATCATTTGGCATGATTTTTACCCTTGTTATTTGTTATTTCACAAGATCTATGGGTTTGGGTGTTTTGGGTTAAATTTGGGGGTTTGGATTTGTCATAAAAAAAAGGAGAGATTTTTCAAATAAGTTCTTGAACAAGGTTATGATTTTGTATTGACAAAGATATGTTGACATGATGGCTTTCTATTCACCCAAAAAAGACATGGTGGCTTTCCTTTACTCAAAGTGATTTTGAAAGAAAATGAGGTTTTGTTTTAAAACTATGGGTTTTAGTTTATGTTGGAAAACAATGAAAAATGATGTTGGTTTTGTAAGAGATGGAAAGAAAATGGTTGTGGGATTTTGAAAATGGTTGTTGTTACCCTTTTGGAAAATATATCTATATTGATATTTTTGACTATTGCATTAGAGATAACTGTTTTGCTATCGGTGGAGGATAGCATTGCCGTGTGTTAAAAATTGCATGTGGATTAGGCAATTTGAAAGCATTCATATCATAGAGCATGTAATAGATTTTTGGAATTTAAAACCGTATGTTGGGAAAGAGGTTTTGGAAATTCTTGTGCTATGTTTTAAAATATTTGCATTGTTTTGGAAAAACAATATTTTGAATCACATGTATTGTGCTATTGGAAAAAGGTAAATAAAATGGTAAAGCTACGAGAGGGTGTTAAAGCAGAATTAAGTTGGCCTCTTATCCATGGTGAAAGACCTAAACTTGCGCGGTAGTTGCCAAGCCTTCGGTTAGCACCAGTAAAAATGACCTTGTGACTTGTATAATTACTCGTATGAACACTAGCCCTGAGATTTACCCATTTTATTTATTATTGTTTTGGCTTGAAAGAATGTTTTAGAAAAAGATTTTAGTGATGAATGCGCATTTGATTTAACAATGTATTTGCTAGTTGGTATTGAGATACTTGGATTGCTTTTTGGAAAGGAATTTTATATCAAACAAATGTTTTGAACTCGAAAACATTTTGATTAAACGTAAGGTTTTGGTAATTAGAAAGAAAGAATTTTGTTGAGTAATCAAATGGATTTGAAAATGCATTCGGGCATATTGTATATATGTATTGCATTATGATCATTTATGCTAGTGAAACATGTTTAGTTTTTGAAATATTCTCTACTGGGCTTTTTGTTCACCCTACGTGGTTGAAATGTTTTTCAAGTGTACAGTGTAGATGTGGATTGTGACGTGAAGCTGTGTTCGAACCGTGTAGGGTGGTTCTATTATTTGTAGGCCAACGGCCATTTGTGTTATTTATTGGCCGTATGCCATTTCTTGTAAGGGTTGCACCCTTGTGTATGATGTAAGCCTCAGGGCATCTAATTTGATTTTATAACATATGTGCATGTTTTAGTTACAAAGCATCCATTCGACTTAGATGTTGTATCTTGGAATGTATAAAATTGGATAAAACACATGTATTGTGTGACTATACAATATTCATTTACTTGAGAGTTGTTATCGATTGTTCGTCGTTGGGTGGTTTATTCACATAAGTCGGACCTTGTTAATTCGGGGCGTGACAGGTATCATACAGCGCCGGTTCATTTGGATCCAGTGCTCCCCGTGTTGAAAATGCTACACTTAGACTGACCCAATCTTTGATTTTACCAAATTGACTCGTCGAGCTGCAACAACTATTAAATGTGTCTCTATTAGGTATTATTTGTTTATGGTGGGCGATTTCTCAACCAAAATGTTGACATTTCGGAGGACCAGAGTCCCCAACGTTACTCTCAGATGTGGTCACAACAACGAAGGCTTGTTTGCCTTCGGGTTGTTGGGTTTGAGTCGGGGGAAGTGAGGCTAAAAGACAAAAGATAGAGTGTTTAGTGAGGCTAGAAATTGGGAAATGAGGTTGAGAGCCTTAAGAGATATAAGAGAGTTTAGAGAGAGAGTGAAAAGAGCATGGGGGGAGAAAGGGAATGAATGTGTGTTTTGAAATTTAAAATCTGGAAAGTGAGGCTGAAAGAATGAGAGATAGGAGAGTGTAGAGAGAGAATGAGGTGAGACGTGAGAGAGATAGAGGTGGGTGGGTGCAAAATTATAGATGGTGATGTTAGATGTGAAGATGTTGTTGTGCATAAAGCACAGCAGCAACTGCTATAATATCATTTTGTTTCTTTGTTTTGTTTTTTTTTTTTTTCGGTATTGGCTTTTAAAAATAAAAAATGTTAGAAACTCCAAAAATTCTACCAAAAGTTCTACCAAATGTCTCACATGGGTGTGGGACAGTGCGTGTAAAAACTTTGATAGAATTTTTGGGGTCTCTAGCATTACTCTTTAAAAATATTCCTTGTGGCAAAATGTTCCATTAATTTTCTTATTGGTTTCATTTATTTAAAGAAAAAACATTTGACCAAAATATTATTGATTTTCTTATTGGTTATTAAAAAATATTATGCTTACAAGTTACGACTCATCTTTGAGTATTTATTCAAAATCAAATAATGTTAGAAAATTTTAATTTTTTAATACATAATTGAAAATATGTATATATAAATTATATTAAAAATGTAAACATAAAGTGTGTAAGAATATGTAAAATGTGTATTAAAATTTTAATTTTTAACAATTCGTAGCCTAGTTTTTTTAAATACAACCAATAAGAAAATCAATAATAATTTGGTTAAAATTTTTTGGGGAAATGAAAAAAAAAAAAAAACTCCTAGTTTTTGACCCTTATAACAAAATAAGTCCTTACATTTTAATTTTGTCAATTTAAACCATAATATTTTGATTTGTTTTCAATATAAACTGTTTATCTATTTATATTAAGTAAAGCTAACGAAATAAATGGTATTTTAGCCATTAAACTTAATAATAATAAAAAAAAATGATATTTTGAACATTTTATGTATACCTACATTAAGTTTAATAGCTAAACTACACTTTTTATGTCAGTTTTATTTAATAAAAATAGACAAATAACTTAGATTAAAAAAATTAAAATCACAAGATTTATTTTATTACTATGGTCAAACTCTAAGATTTTTTTTTTTTTTTTTTTTTGTGATTTGTCTAAGTTTTTTTATTTATTTTTTAAATTGCAGTTAAACTTTGTCTCAAGAAATACTTTTAAAAGTCTTATATCATTTTATACACACAAAAACAAAAACAAAACAAAAAAAAGAACAAAACAAAAAAAATCAAAATTAAAAAACAAACCAAAGACTCATTATTGTATTGGAGAAAGTAGTGCACTACACTTCAAATTTGGGAAAATACTCACAAAAAGAAAGAAAGAGGGAAGATGTGTTTGTGGATAGGTGAAAAGACTCAAAAAAAAAAAAAAAAAAAAAAAAAAAAAAAAAAAAAAAAAGGAAAAAGAGAGATATATTTTGGGCAAAAACAAGAAAGTTAAGAAATTATCTGACTCTTAAATTATAGATGAAATAATATGAACTGTTGATTCAAAATATATCTCTAATACATTTTTAGACATTTTCAAAAACCGTCTTGCCATATTATATAGAATTTATTTATTTATTTATTTTGTAAACTGTAGTCAAACTTTGTCCCAAGAGATACTTTTAAAAATCTAATACCTTTATATACACACAAAAAATATAAAAATAAAAAAACAAACCAAAGACTCATTATATCTTTATATACACAAAAAAAAATAAAAATAAAAATAAAAACCAAAGACTCATTATTACGGAGTGTTTTGACAATTTGGTAAAAAGTTGACTTTTTAAATTTTTTAGTCTATTTTGTCTTGTTATGGGTAAAAAATGTGATGGGTGATATGACCCAAAATGAGTAAAAAGTTAAAAGTTGATTTTTTTATTTTATTCCCAAAAGACCCCGCATTGGAGAAAGTAGTGCACAACACTTGAAATTTGAGAAAAGACTCAAAAAAAGAGAGAATGAATGGGTGGATAGGTGAAAAGACTTAAAAAATGAGAGAAAGATAGAGATATATTTTGGGGGAAAAATAAAAGTAAAAAAATCATCTTGACCCTTAAATTATTGAATAATATTATATGTATCAATTAATGTATTAATTAGTATACTAACAGATGATGTGTCATAATTTTAAAAGTTTTTGATATTTATAATTTGTATAATAAGTGAGGTCAATAATACTAATATAATACTAGGTGATACACTAATATGTATATTAATTGATACATATAATACCACCGTAAATTATTAGATAAAATAATCTATTAATTCAAAATGTATTCTAATATATTTTGAGATATTTTTAAAAATCATCCAGCCATAGGCTTGCTTTGGGAAGCTAGCAAAAAGCTAGCTTCTGTCTTTTTAACTAAAAAAATTAATTTTTTTACTCAAATCACTATCCAAAAAGTTAATTCTTTTAACTAAAAAAATCAAAAGTTGAAAGTCAATTTTTTACAAATTTCCCAAAACACCACTATATAAATTATACGCGTGTATCGCGCGGGATGCGTGGATCCAAATAATAAAATAAAAATGAAATAAGATTAGGTTCTATATTGATGTATCCGGATCATCTGTCGCCCTACCCTCTTGCCCTTTCCTGTCGCCCCCAAAACGACGTCGTTTTGGGGGCGAATTTTCAAAAAAAAAAAACGCAGAGCAGAGGGAGGAAGGAGAGAAAGAGGGAGGAGGGAGGGAGGAGGAGGCTACGAGCTCGCCGTCGCAGCTCGTCCCTCGCCGCCGGCCATCGATCGTCGCCCGCCGTCCCTCGACCGTCGCAGCTCCACCTCGTCGCAGCACCTGCGACCGCCATCGCCGTCGCCTCCACCTCCGCCTCCGCCTCCGCCTCCTCCTCCCCCTGTATTTATGGCCCCCTCCAGTCCGGCCCTTCCCTTCCTCCTCCTCCTCCTCCTCCTCCTCCCTCCTTCCACCCTCTTCCTCTCCTTCCTCCCTCTGCTCTGCGTTTTTTTTTTTTGAAAATTCGCCCCCAAAACGACGTCGTTTTGGGGGCGACAGAAAAGGGCGAGAGAGTAGGGCGACCGACGATCTGGATTCCTATATTGATAGGTTTAAGCAGCTGCACCGACAGGATGACAACGTTTTCGTACTATGTGCGAAGTCGAAAGTATACTTTTAAAATAAAAAATTAATTATGAATCTTAATACTTTGTGTAAAAAATTTTAATAATTAAAAATTAAATATAAATAAAATTATTAATGATTGATAAAAAAAATTTTGTCAGATCTTATGTAAAATAAACTTATAAAAATAATTTCTTTCAAAATTAAAAAAAAAATGTATTCTCAATTTGAAATTAAATCTTCATTTATGTTAATTAAATTTATAAAAAAAATATGAATTTCACTTATATCGAAATATTTTATTCTAAAAAAAATAAAAACAACTAAAAATTATATAATATATAAATTATGATTTAATTATAACTTATTGTGTATTATTTTGGTTATTAATCGAAAAAATCTTTACTAATTTTTTTTATATTTTTGGTCATATCTAAAGTGGTATATCGGGTATTTAATTATTTGAAGTGGTGTTTGATTATGATATATTATAATCTATATAATATGGCAGGACGATTTTTGAAAATGTCTCAATCAATGGTTCAGATTATTTTATCTAACAAGTTAAGGGTCAAGATAATTTTTTCACTTTTGTTTTTCCTCCCAAAATATATCTCTCTTTTTCTCATTTTTTTGAGTCACCCAACCACCTACCCTCTTTTTTGAGTTTTTTTTTTCCAAATTTCAAATGTAGTGCACTACTTTCTCCAATGCTTGTCTTCTTGGGGAATGAGTCTTTGGTTTGTTTTTAAATTTTTTTTTTTTTTGGTTTTGTTTTGTTTTGTTTTTTTATTTTTTTATCTTTTTTTTTTTGTGTATAAAATGATATTAGACTTTTAAAAGTATTTCTTGGGACAAAGTTTGGCTGCAGTTTTTTTTTAAAAAAAAATTAGACAAATCACAACCAAAAAAAAAAATCTCAAAATTTGACCATGATAATAAAATAAATCTTGTGGTTTTAATTTTTTTATTTCAAACCCTTATTTTTTTTAATCTAAATTATTTTTCTATTTTTATTAAATAAAACCAACATAAAAAGTGTATTTTAGCCATTAAATTTAATATAAGTATACATAAAATGCTTAAAATATCAATTTTTTTTGTTAAGTTTAATGGCTAAAATACTATTTTTTTCGTTAGTTTTACTTAATATAAATAGATAAAAAGTTTAAATTGAAAAAAAAAACAAAATATTAGGGTTTTGTTATATGGTCCTAGGATTTTTATTTTTATTTTTTAATAATTTCCCCAAAATTTGGATAAAACACATGTATTGTGTGACTATACAATATTCATTTACTTGAGAGTTGTTATCTATTGTTCGTCGTTGGGTGGTTTATTCACATGAGTCGGATCTTGTTAATTCGGGGCGTGACAGGTATCATACAGCGCCGGTTCATTTGGATCCAGTGCTCCCCGTGCTGAAAATGCTACACTTAGACCGACCCAATCTTTGATCTTACCAAATTGACTCGTCGAGCTGCAACAACTGTTAGATGTGTCTCTACTAGGTATTATTCGTTTATGGTGGGCGATTTCTCAACCAAAATGTTGACATTTCGGAGGACCAGAGTCCCCAACGTTACTCTCGGATGCGTTCACAACAACGAAGGCTTGTTTGCCTTCGGGTTGTTGGGTTTGAACCGGGGGAAGTGAGGCTAAAAGACAAAAGATAGAGTGTTTAGTGAGGCTGGAAATTGGGAAATAAGGTTGAGAGCCTTAAGAGATATAGGAGAGTTTAGAGAGAGAGTGAAAAGAGTGTAGGGGGAGAAAGGGAATGAATGTGTGTTTTGAAATTTTAAATCTGGAAAGTGAGGCTAAGAGAATGAGAGATAGGAGGGTGTAGAGAGAGAATGAGGTGAGACGTGAGAGAGACAGAGGTGGGTGGGTGCAAAATTATAGATGGTGATGTTAGATGTGAAGATGTTGTTGTGCATAAGGCACAGCAGCAACTGCTACACATGGCATAATATCGTTTTGTTTCTTTGTTTTGTTTTGTTTTTTGGCTTATTGTTATTCAATGGTATTGGCTTTTAAAAATAAAAAATGTTAGAAACCCCAAAAATTCTACCAAATGTCTCACATGGTGTAGGACCCACACACCCATGTGAGACATTTGGTAAAAACTTTGATAAAATTTTTGGGGTCTCTAGCATTACTCTTTAAAAATATTCCTTGTGGCAAAATGTTTCATTAATTTTCTTATTGGTTTCATTTATTTAAAGAAAAAACATTTGACCAAAATATTATTGATTTTCTTATTGGTTATTAAAAAATATTATGCTTACAAGTTACAACCCATCTTTGAGTATTTGTTCAAAATCAAATAATGTTAGAAAATTTTAATTTTTAATACATATTTGAAAATATGTATATATAAATTATATTAAAAATGTAAACATAAAGTGTGTAAGAATATGTAAAATGTGTATTAAAATTTTAATTTTTAACAATTCGTAGCCTAGTTTTTTTAAATACAACCAATAAGAAAATCAATAATAATTTGGTTAAAGTTTTTTGGGGAAATTAAAAAAAAAAAAAAAACTCCTAGTTTTTGACCTTATAACAAAATAAGTCCTTATATTTTAATTTTGTCAATTTAAACCATAATATTTTGATTTGTTTTCAATCTAAACTGTTTATCTATTTATAAAGTAAAGCTAACAAAAAAAATGGTATTTTAACCATTAAACTCAATAAAAAAAATGATATTTTGAACATTTTATGTATACCTACATTAAGTTTAATAGCTAAACTACACTTTTTATGTCAGTTTTATTTAATAAAAATAGACAAATAACTTAGATTAAAAAAATTAAAACCACAAGATTTATTTTATTACTATGGTCAAACTCTAAGATTTTTTTTTTTATTGTTGTTGTGCTTTGTCTAAGTTTTTTTATTTATTTTTTAAATTGCAGTCAAACTTTGTCTCGAGAAATACTTTTAAAAGTCTTATATCATTTTATACACACAAAACAAAAACCAAAAAAAAAAAAAAAAAAACAAAACAAAACAAAAAAAATCAAAATTAAAAAAAAAACAAAGACTCATTATTATATTGGAGAAAGTAGTGAACTACACTTCAAATTTGGGAAAATACTAACAAAAAAAAAAAAAAAAAAAAAGAGGGAAGATGTGTGGGTGGATAGGTGAAAAGACAAAAAAAAAGAGAAAAAGAGAGATATATTTTGGGCAAAAACAAGAAAGTTAAGAAATTATCTTGACTCTTAAATTATTAGATGAAATAATATGAACTGTTGATTCAAAATGTATCTCTAATACATTTTTAGACATTTTCAAAAACCGTCTTGCCATATTATATAGAATTTTTTTTTTAGTAAATTGTAGTCAAACTTTGTCCCAAGAGATACTTTTAAAAATCCAATACCTTTATATACACACAAAAAATATAAAAATTAAAAAACAAACCAAAGACTCATTATATCTTTATATACACACAAAAAAAAAAAAAAAACCAAAGACTCATTATTACGGAGTGCTTTGACAAGTTGGTAAAAAGTTGATTTTTTGAATTTTTAGTCTATTTTGTCTTGTTATGGGTAAAAAATGTGAGAGGTAATGTGACCCAAAATGGGTAAAAAGTTAAAAGTTGATTTTTTTATTTTATTCCCAAAAGACCCCGCATTGGAGAAACTAGTGCACTATACTTGAAATTTGAGAAAAGACTCAAAAAAAAAAAAAAAAAAGAATGGGTGGATAGGTGAAAAGACTTAAAAAATGAGAGAAAGATAGAGATATATTTTGGGGGGAAAATAAAAAAAAAAATCATCTTGACCCTTAAATTATTGAATAATATTATATGTATCAATTAATGTATTAATTAGTACACTAACAGATGATGTGTCATAATTTTAAAAGTTTTTGATATTTATAATTTGTATAATAAGTGAGGTCAATAATAATAATATAATACTAGTTGGTACACTAATATATATATATTAATTGATACATATAGTACCACCATAAATTATTAGATAAAATAATCTATTAATTCAAAATGTACTCCTAATATATTTTGAGATATTTTTAAAAATCGTCCAGCCATAAGCTTGCTTTGGGAAGCAAGCAAAAAGCTAGCTTTTGTCTTTTTTTTTAAGTTAAAAAAGCTAACTTTTTTACTCAAATTACTATCCAAAAAATTAATTTTTTTAACTAAAAAAAATCAAAAGTTAATTTTTTACAAATTTCCCAAAATACCACTATATAAATTATACGCGTGTATCGCGCGGGATGCGTGGATCCAAATAATAAAATAAAAATGAAATAAGATTAGGTTCTATTGATAGGTTTAAGCAACTGCACCGACAGGATGACAACGTTTCCGTACTATGTACGAAGTCGAAAGTATATTTTTAAACGGTAGTGATTGGTAGCTCGAAACTTGAGACTCGAGATTTGGCTCGAGGGTCAAAACGACGTCGTTTTGACCCTGTTTTTTTTTTTCTTTTTTTTCTTTTTCTTATTTTCGACTTCATCTTCTCTAAATTTTTTTTTTGCAGAAGAAGAAAACTAGAAAGAAGGGAGAGAGGAGGAGGAGGGAGGGAGGGAGGGAGGAGAAGGAGGGGGGAGGAGGGAGGAGAAGGAGGAGAGGGAGGAGGAACTGGAGGGGGCATTAAAATGGCGGTGGCGAGGCGAGGGGAGCAGCGGCGGAGGCGAGGCGAGGCGAGGCTGCTGCGGCGGAGGCGAGAGGCGAGGCGAGGCTGCTGCGGCGGAAGCGAGGCGAGGCGAGGCTGCTGCGACGATCGGCGAGGCGGTGGCGGTGGACGGCAGGGCTGGGCAGGAGACGAGGACGACCCACGGCGGGGCTGGGCTGGGACGAGGACGACCCACGGCGGCTGCGAGCTGCAGACGGTCCTCTCCCTCCCTTCTCTTTCTCCTCTCCCTCTTTCGAGCCTCTCGAGCCTCAAAAAAATCGAGCTACGACGCATTATCGATTTTTAAAATAAAAAATTAATTATGAATCTTAATACTTTGTGTAAAAAATTTTAATAATTAAAAATTAAATATAAATAAAATTATTAATGATTGATAAAAAAATTTTGTCAGATCTTATGTAAAATAAACTTATAAAAATAATTTCTTTCAAAATAAAAAAAAAATGTATTCTCAATTTGAAATCAAATCTTCATTTATGTTAATTAAATTTATCAAAAATATGAATTTCACTTATATCGAAATATTTTATTTTGAAAAAAATAAAAACAACTAAAAATTATATAATATATAAATTATGATTTAGTTATAAGTATTATTTTGGTTATTAATCGGAAAAATCTTTACTAATTTTTTATATTTTTGGTCATATCTAAAGTGGTATATCGGGTATTTAATTATTTGAAGTGGTGTTTGATTATGATATATAATCTATATAATATGGCAGGACGATTTTTGAAAATGTCTCAATCAACGGTTCAGATTATTTTATCTAACAATTTAAGGGTGAAGATAATTTTTTCACTTTTGTTTTTCCTCCCAAAATATATCTCTCTTTTTCTCATTTTTTTGAGTCACCCAACCACCTACCCTCTTTTTTTGAGTTTTTTTCCCAAATTTCAAGTGTATTGCACTACTTTCTCCAATGCTTGTCTTCTTCGAGAATGAATCTTTGGTTTGTTCTTAAAGTTTTTTTTTTTTTGTGGTTTTGTTTTATTTTGTTTTGTTTTTGTTTTTTTTTTTTTTTATCTTTTTTTTTTTTTTTTTGTGTATAAAATGATATTAGACTTTTAAAAGTCTTTGTTGGGACAAAGTTTGGCTGCAGTTTAAAAAAAAAAATTAGACAAATCACAACCAAAAAAAAAAAAAAAATCTCAAAATTTGACCATAGTAATAAAGTAAATCTTGTGGTTTTAATTTTTTTAATTCAAACCCTTATTTTTTTTAATCTAAATTATTTTTCTATTTTTATTAAATAAAACCAACATAAAAAGTGTATTTTAGCCATTAAATTTAATATAAGTATACATAAAATGTTTAAAATATCAATTTTTTTGTTAAGTTTAATGGCTAAAATACTATTTTTTTCGTTAGTTTTACTTAATATAAATAGATAAAAAGTTTAAATTGAAAAAAAAATCAAATATTAGGGTTTTGTTATATGGGTCCTAGGATTTTATTTTATTTTTTTAATAATTTCCCCAAAAAACTTCAACCAAATTATTATTGATTTCCTTGTTGGTTGTATTTAATAAAACTAGGCTACGAATTGTTAAAAATTAAATAATGTTCAAAAATTAAAATTTTAATACACATTTTACATATTCTTACACACTTTTATATATATATACATGTTTACATTTTTAATATAATTTATATATATATTTTTTAATATGCATTAAAAATTTTAAATTTTCTAACATTATTTGATTTTGAACAAATACTCAGAGATGGGTTGCAAGAATAATATTTTTTAATAACCACTAAGAAAATCAGTAATATTTTGGTCAAAGGTTTTTTCTTTAAATAAATGAAACTAATAAGAAAATTAATGAAACATTTTGCCACAAGAAATATTTTTAAAAGTCAATACAATTCAACAACAATGAGCCCAAAAAACAAAAAAACAAAACGGCACCGTACCATATGTAGCAATTGCTGTTGTGGTTTATGCACAGCAGCATCTTCACATCTAATATCACCATTTAAAACTTTGCACCCACCCACGCTCCTTTCCCTCTCACGCCTCACTTCATTCTCTCTCTATACTCTCTTATTTCTCTCTTCTCACCCTCTATCTAAACTCTCATATCTCTCTTAAGGTTTTCAACCTCACTTTCCAATTTCTAGCCTCACTAAACACTTTCTCTTTTGTCTCTCAGCCTCACTTCTCCCGGCCCAAACCCAATAACCCAACGGTGTCGACGAACAAGCCTTCGTTGTCGTGACTGCATCTAAGAGCAACGTTGGTGTAACGCCCCAGCCCTTCACTTGTTATCGATATTGTTCGCTTTGGGCCACGCCCGCACGGATTTGTTCTTTCCAGTGGGTCACCCATCCTAGAACTACTGCAGCCTAAGCACGCTTAATTGGAGAGTTCTGCTAGGGATTTCACTACCCAAGAAAAGACCTCGATGCTATATAAGGGTCCAAATTTTTACTTTTATAGCCCAGGAACTCCTCCTCAATTCCCGATGTGGGACACCGGGACCTTACAATTAGGGGTGGGCGCGGATCGATTACGGTCACGGAACCTTCAATCCGCCATCCGTCCGCCAGATTGGCAGATTGGAGAAAATCAATCCGTATCCGTCCGCCAATCCGGCAAATATGGATTGAACGGATTGGCAGTTTGGCGGATAGATGCGAATCGGTTTGACTGTTTAAAATTTTATAAATTTTTAACATAATTCAACTTGTGCACTTCCTCAAAAAAAAGAAGAAGAAAATATTACAGTCAATGACTTAAAAAAATATTACAATCACTGCATGCCTCATCCAAAGTAAGAAAGTTTGAAACTTTAGAATATCACAATCATTGCATTCCTTATCCACATACTACAATCACAGCATGCCTCATCCACATAAAGTATTACAATCTGTGGTTCTTAAAATACAAAAACAATTCAAACCACCAAAATCACGAACAGAGCAGTAGTAAAGATTGTATGTCTCTGTATTGTTACATCTATATCTGTTTTTGAAAACAAAAACCAACCAGCATATATCATATTTTCTATTTATTATTTTTAGAGATAGATTTAAAAATAAAAAAATATAGATAAATAATATGTTTATTTTTTTCAATTTAAAAAAGATATTCAAGTTGAAAACTTTTTTTAACAGAATATTTAAACTCTTTTTTAATTGAAAACACAAACAGAATATTTAAACAAATTGAAAACACAAAGTCTTATAAATTACTAAGAGTACTCGCGGTTTGGCGGTTCGGTTGCGGCCAAAGGAATCTCAAATCCGCCATCCGTCCACCAGATTGGTGGATTGGAGAAAATCAATCCGCAACCGTTTGCTCGTCATCACGCATCCGTCCAAAATGCGGCGGATCAGTTCGGTTCGGTCGATTTTGGCAGATCGATATATCCGTTGCTTATCCCTACTTACAATCCATTCCCCTTAAGGCTGCACGTCCCCGTGCAATAGCCTGCCAACTCACAAGACCACCTACATGCACCAAGAGACGTCAGGGGCCCACACTCGATACTTCGGAGAGTCAGCTCTGATACCATCTGTAACGGCCCAACCCTTCACATGTGTAACAAACCTGACCCATAATTAACGTTAATTCATGATTTAATATGCCTAATAAGGTCTTGAGATCAAAACCTAAATTAAATTGCATGTGTGTTGCCTTATCTGTGTTATATCTGTTTAATGTAGGAAGATTTGTTCATGTTTTCGTTTCGGTTTGCGAGTTGAAGGCCTTATCGGCATCTGATTTAGAAATTGACTTGATATATGAGTTATTTGGAATTTTTAAGAATTTATGGTAAGTTTAATTTGAAATTGATTCGGAATCAAATAATTAGAATAAAATAATTCCAATTGATTAGTCTAAGCTTGAATTAATTAAGCTCCACTAATTAGCCTATATAAGTCTACTACCAAGCCCAAGACTTCCTTTCTCCTCATCTATTTTGAACTCAAACGTATAAAAGAAGAAGAAGAGAGGAATTGAAGCCAAGCATTTAAGGAAGAAGAGAATTGAAGAGAACTAGGGAGGATTAGCTTGATTATTCAAGAATTGGTCTACTTGAAGCTCAATTGAGAAGTTAGATAAGAACTCAAGCTTTTGATGATATAATTAAGTTAGCCAACTCATGAATTCAAAAGAAATCCCATAGGAAGGCAAGAATTAAGCTTAGATAGTTAATTTTGGGAGTGTACCATGCATACATGCATATTTTCTCATATTTTGAGTTTAATTTCCAAGAATTCCCTTATGCATATCTTGAATTCACCTTAATTTTGGGAAATCAACAAGTTTCATGTGGTTTTGTAGTATTTGATCATGTTTTGAGAAGATTAAGTTCAAAGAAATTCATGCATGTCATGTTCATGGAACATTCATAAATTTTAAGTGGAATTTTTGCACAATTGGCAAGCTATTATGCCATGATTTCTTAAAATGATCCTTAATTCATGATGTTTTATGAGTTTCTCAATGTTTCCTCAAGTTTTTGGCCTAAATGATGAGTTTTGAAATGTTGAAATCAAGATTTGAAGCTTGGAAGCAATTTTGGAAATTCCAGAATTCTACTTCTACGCTCGAGCGATGGATTCCACGCTCGAACGACCACTCTGTGTCTCGCACTTTCGCTTGAGCGACCAAAGGCTAGCTCAAGCATGAAAATGCATGCTCCCAGAAGTTCTTATGCTTTGCAATATGTTCGAGCGACAAAAGTTACGCTCAAGCGAAGGCATGTCTCTCACGCTCGAGCGAATGTCGAGCGAGCGTCGAGCAGGAAAAACAAACAATCAGTACTTTTTCAAAGTTTGCAGATCGGTCGAGCGAAGGAAGTTGCGCTCGAGCGGACCCTCACATTTTGCATGTCCGCTCGAGCGAGGGAAGCCATGCTCGAGCGTGGATCCTATTTTCAATAAGTTTTGAAAAATGTTTTCAGGTACATTTTTGTATCCTTGTTCCATCCTAGGCATTCCTAGGCCAAGATTAAGACACTATAATGAGGATAAAGGCTAGAAACACACTAAGGACAAATGAAATAAGTTATGTACAATCCGAGCGTGTGTTCCAATATATGTATCTGTTATGTTAATGCAGGTCACGCACCTCAAGTTAAGTGAATTGCCTACTCTACTCGCCTATTTGGAGCCACCAGTTATCTGTGAGTAATAACTTAGTAAAGCTATATTCAAATTAACTTATTTTCTGTATATGGACTAAGATCTATACCATGAATGCTATGTATTTAAACTATGAATGATTGTCCACCTATGGCAAATGTTTATGACATTCATACTATGATTCAAGCATGCTATCTGTACCCGGACTGGAGGTTCCTTAATGGAACTTGCAAGTTATCCGTACGTAGTCCGGAGGTTCCTTTATGGAACTGGCAAGTTATCCGTACCCGGCCGGAGGTTCCTCTATGGAACTGACAAGCATGATCTATGATGTTCTGTGTATGATCTGTTAGCGCTAACGGATGAACTATGAATGATCAAACATGATTCTTGAATTCTGTATACGCATTGAATGAGAACGCGGATATGAATTGGTTTTATGTACGGATTTAATTGTGGACATCATTCATTAAATCCTTTACTCTGTTATTATTCACTGGGCTTTCACTCATTATTTATATTATATATGTAGGTGATCAAGCACGTGATCAGGCTCAGAGTTGAGGACCTGGAGTTTTAGTTTTGTCAGCCAGCCTTCGTGCCTCCCGAGGAGGTTCTGTTTGAGTCCAGCCTCGAGGCTGTGTTTTGGGAATGTATAAGTTTTTGTTTCTTTTGATTTTCGAACAAGTAATCTGTTATGCATACATGAAGTGACTTAATTATTGTATTTTGTTTGATCACACGTTTGGTCATGGAAGTTTAAAATTATCAGTCTCATGTATGTCTTTACAGCTCGTTGGACTATATATATTTCATGTATTTGCTTCCGCAGCCCCTATTTATATGCTATCATGTTAAGAGGCCTTCGGTAATCCAAGGATTACTAGCCAGTTACATCACTAAACCTATAGGAGTGGGTTTAGGTCATGACAACATGTCATTGATATTGTCCGCTTTGGGCCACGCCCGCACAGATTTGTTCTTCACAGTAGGTCACTCATCCCAAAACTACTCCAGCCTAAGCACGCTTAACTGGGGAGTTCTGCCAGGGATTTCGCCACCTAGGAAAAGGCCTCAATGCTATGTAAGGGTCCAAGTATAGCCTAGGAACTCCCCCTCTATTCCCAATGTGGAACACCGGGACCTTATAGTTGGAGACTCTGGTCCTCTGAAACGTCAACATTTTGGTTGAGAAATCACCCTTCGTGAACGAATCGTTGTCGTATAATACTTGGTATAGACACATCTAATAGTTGTTGCTGTCTGGCGAGTCAATTTGGTCAGATCGAAGATCGGGTTGGTCTGAGTGTAACATTTTCAACATGGGAAACATTAGATCCAAACGAACCGTCGTCATACAATATCTACTGAAGTCGCGAGCAGTGCTAGTGTTGCCGTAGATAACCGCGGATAAGGTTTTGGCCCTACGGCGCCGCGTTGGAGGTGGCATGGAAGAGGCATTCTAGAATAGTAGTGAGGATGGTTTCGAAGAGGGTGGTGTAACTGTACGGAGAGGGTGATTTCGGATTCTGATCGCTAGTGAGAGGTTTTGATCTTGGGTTGTTGTCTATGAGACGTACTATGGTTTTGGAAGAAATTCTAGAAGAAGAGTTTGGAATTTGAGGGGTTAGGAGAGAGAGGTAGAGAGAGAAAGGAAGAGGAGTAAAAAACCAAACATTATTTTTATTTATTTATTTTTTCTATAACCTGGGCATGCCCTAGATTTATGTGTTGATGTGTTTTATCCTCTTAAAAGTGAAGAGTATGCCCTAGATTTATGGGTTTTTGTAGTTAGTATAGGAAAAGTAAAATAAATAAATAATAGGAAAGATGGATTTTGAGGCAAAGGGCATGTGAAATTGGTCCTTTTTTTTTTTTTTTGTGTGTGTGCTGCCTGGTGCTGCTAGGTTTGATTATAGTCATATTAAAAAAATGTTTGTGGGAATTTTTTTTAGTTTACAAAGTTGAATTCAAAATTTAAATAAATAAAAAAATTGAAGTTGGTTGATTATTAAGAGACGAAACATCATAAGAAATATTTATGTTCAATGATAAGATTAAAATATAATTGGAAGATTTTTTTTGGAAATTGTCTTTTTCTTTGGTGAACAAATTTAAATTTGGTTTAAATTGGGTTCTGTTAACAAAAAAAATAGTTTAGTTTTACTATTGAAATGTAATCTTTTCACAAAGAGGGATAAGAGAGATAATGGGGATTGTGTGATTTGTTTAAAGACTGAAAAAGCCCACCTCAGTGACAAAGATAACATATTTTTATTTCCAAAGAACTAATCGGACCTGTATTTATATTTTCACCTCAAATTTTTAGCAACAAATTTGTTAAATTACATTTCAATTTAATAATTTTATATCTCATTATTAATTAAAGGCACGGGCATACACTAGTATTTTTATATAACAAAATTTAAATATTTTTTTATACAAAAAGTACTTAAAATGAATTGACTCAAATGTAGGATTTATTCTTATATCAATAAGATCATAAGAGTTATTTATATTGATACATTAAAAAATTATAAATTTAAACCATAAACATCGTCCTCAAAGCTAATCAAACCTAAAATTTTTATAACTTTAATAATTTCAATTCTCAAAATAGTTTTGATTAATTATGTGACACGTTATAATAAATGTAAAAAATTTATTATAGTCAAATTAATTTTGCATATATTTTCTGACAAAACTCATGAAAGTGCGTTATCAATAATATTATAAATTTAAAATTTTTATTTAAAAATTATTTAACAAACTTTAATAGGTCCCTTAAATATACACAATTATTGACATATCTCTCTCTCTCCCCCCCCCAACCCCACATTATATGTACTCATTATTAGGTTGACTTTTTGATTTTTTGGTTATTTTAACCCTGACTAAAAAGTTATTTTGGGTTGATTTTTTTTAGTTTTTTTTTTTTAAAAATTTTTGTGAGAAAAAAAGCGAAATAATTATGATTTGAATGTGATATTTTGTTTTATTAATTCTTAATCTATTTTGTCTTTTTGTGACTAATTTAGCCCAATAACCAACTTTCATGCCAAACGATACCTATGTCTACATATATAGAGAAATATTTAGGTACAGATAGGGCATCAAGCTGCAGATGCAGACTACATGTGTATTATTAAGGAGGAACTACATCCAAATTAGAGAAGGGAAAAAAATTAGTAACAAATGAGAGTGCAAGTATGTCTATGATGAGATACAAATAAAATATTATGAGAGTAGAAATATCACTTACACTTCTCATAAGTTGATTATTTTTTCTGTCTTCTCTTACTTGCATATTGTTCCCAATTCCCATAATATTAAACAATTATACAGGTGTATCGCGCAGATCCAAAATATATATATATATATATATATATCTATATATTATATAAGGAAAATAGAGTTTATAACCCACAAGCCTTGTGGAAACTCCAATATCTCAATCTTAATTTTTCAATTTTTTAATAAAAAAAAAAAAACCTCAGCATTTATTGACTTCTCACAACCCACAAATTTTTTTGACTTCTCTCATACCTGCTAGTACACCCTTTTCAACTTCGTTCATACACTATGGTTAGTAATGAGATTTTTAAATTATTTTCATAAAAATTTTAAAAAAGTAATTTGTATATTAAAAAATATCTAAAACAAATATAAATTCTTCTTAAATCTATCTATCTATCTATCTATCTATTATATAAGTAAAAGAAGTTTCTAACCACAAGTCTTATGAGAGCTCCAATATCTCAAACTAAATTTTCTAATTTTTTGATTTTAAATAATTAAAAAAAATCCTCTATCTCTCCACTACCAAAAATAAAAAAAAATTAATGTTTTAGATACCAAAATTTAGGAATAAAATTATTTTTTAGGGACCAAATATTTTTGTTGCGAAAAGTATCGTTATTATATTTTTAGCAACGAAAATTGGATATTAGTGATGAATTATTATCTTTTTAGGACCAAATTTCTTTTCTCAAAAAAGAAACTATTTTGAGACCAAATTATTTTGTCCCTAAAAGTATATTTATTAGTGACATTTTCAAAATTTTGTCGCTAAATGTCTTATTTTTGACTTTTCAAGAAGACCTTTTAGTGACTATCCTCACGACGATAAAAATTGGTTCTTAAATATTTTTTACAACAAATTTTGTCTTTTAGAGACCAAAAAATTTGGCCTCTAAAACTCTCATATGTTGTAGTGCTCATTCATGCAAAAATAATAATAATAATAATAATAATAATAATAATAATAATAATAATTAACTAATTAATTAATATCTCTTGATTTATGACTTTTAAATGGAAAGTATATCAAATATATAAAATAAAAAATAGAAAGTATGCTAATCCATTTCAAAATTTAAATTTGATGGGCACTAAATATGGAAAGCATTCCATTAATTTAAATTTAAAATTATAATGATTTATCCCATAATATATAAGTTTTAAATAATGATCTATTCCATGATTTATCTATATATCTATATAATATTATAATTGGAAAATATTATCATTTCATTAAGGTTGAAGGTTATAATTCTTTTTTCTCATTTTTTTATTTTGTTTAATTTTTTTGTTAATATGTGCTACAATTTGATTGATCTATAAATTAATTTTATATTCTTAAACAAAAATTTCAAATTTGGATTCTTACTTAAATTATTTTACTATAACTGGATTGAGATCAATATTTACTCCTTAAATTTTGCATCATTTATTAAATTATAAAATAAAATTTCAAATTTAAATTCTTCTTCAAATTATATTACCACAATTAGAATGAAATCAATATTCACATGTCATAATGATATGTCATAATATTATTGGTGTAAATATAATTTGTTTTAAATACACGTGTTCAAATTATTAATCGTTATTAAATTATTATTTTTTTAGATTTTATAAAAAAAAATTTATATCCTTCTAAACTATAAGGACTTGAAAAATAATATTTTTTAATATAAATTTTTTTTTTAACAAAAGAACAAAACATAACTTTTTTAGTATTTACCAAAAATAGTGGATTTCGTTAGATTTTTTAAAAAATTATTTATCTCAATTGTCAATTAAAGAATTTAAATAAAGAATAAAGATGTCTTTGGCTCAAATGGTTAAAAAGTTACTTTTGCTAAAATAAATTAGAAAGAAAAGTTAAATTTTTTTTTTCATATTAAAAGTGATAGTTCGTTTAACTTTTTTATTTAAAAAAAAAAAGGGTTATAGGTGATATTTTATTGTTCATCTATAATTATTTTCAGATTAAATGAAAATATCATATTAAATTTTCTTCTTACTTTTTTTTTATTCAAAATATTTTTATTTGTAAGAAATTTGTTTTTATTCTATTTAATATTTTATTGTAATTTTTAAATTAAAAGGAATTTCTAAAAAATCATATTTAAATTATTTATGCCATTATAAAATATAATTTTTTTTCATATCAACTTAGTGGTAGTTTGGGAAGTGCTAATTAAGTATACTTTTTTACTTTTTACGAAAATATGTATAGCAAAGTAAAGATATGATGTGACCTAAAAAAATAATTAAGTATACTTTTTTTATTTTTTTACGAAAAGTTGTGTAGAAAAGTACAGATGTGATATGACTCAAAAAAGATAAAAAAAAATAAAAAAGTAAGCTAATATGGCACTTCTTAAACAACTCTTTATTCGATGATCCATTTCTAAAAGATGTATTTTTTAAAATATTTTCAAGAAAATTTGTATTGGAAATCGTAAATCTATTGCTTTTTTTTTTGTTAATTAATATTAAATTTTTAATTAATTTTATTTATTGTTTCAAAAATAAATTAGCAAATAATTTATATATAATTTTGTTTTGGTTGCTCAAGTTATTTGGTGTTTCTACTCAAGCCCATCAAAATTTAATTTGAATTTTTGATTTTTTGTATAGGTCCTCATTTAATTAAAAACTATGTTGTTCAATCTTTAAAAAATTTTAAACTCGACTCAAGTTGTTTAGGTTGAACTCATCTAATTGTTTGGGTTAAACTTACTTAAATTTACAATTCTAACCAGGGAGGTTTAAAGTTAAATGATTAAATTTTTGATAAATTAAAAAATAATAAATAAATTATGATAAAATTATGGGACTTAAATTATAAATTTTAATCTTCTTTATTTTCATAATTTACATATAAAAATTTAACTATTTATATTATTTTGTATAAAAATATATTATTGATGTTTTTAACATGCTGTACATAGTACGTTACCGCTTGTTTCTAATTAAAATAAGAAAAATGTTTTATTGCCCGAATGAACCCCGCCCCGAATGCCCCGAGAGAGAGAGAGAGAGAGAGGGAGAGAGAAGAGAGCGGAGAGGGAGATCGGAGAGGGAGATTGTCGCCGATCGTCGCCCGCCGTCCCTCGTCTCAGCCGCCCGATCGTCGCCCGCCGTCGCTCGTCGCAGCAGCTTCAGCTCGTCGCGACGTCGCAGCTCCGTCTCTGCCTCGCCACAGCTCCGCCTCTGCTCGCTGCCCCCGGCTCCGCCCCCTGCCTCAGCCCCGAGTTTGTTGGCCCCCTCCCCTCCCCTCATTCTCTTCCTCTCCTTCCCTCCCCTCCCCTCCCCCTCATTCTCTTCGTCTTCTTCTTCCCTCTGCTGAAAAAATAAAAATAAAAATTACAACCACGAAACGACGTCGTTTCATGGTTTCGGGGCATTCGGGGGAGCCGAATTCGGGCTCTCAATCGCTTCTCTTAAAATAAAATGATGTTCTAGATTGATAGGTGAAAGCAGCTGGATCGAGAGCATGACAACGTTGCGATTATACGCGTGTATCGCGCGGATCCAAAATTTCTAATCTATATCTACTTATCATGCCTCCGTTTGGAAACTTGGTTTTGAGGTATTTTTTAGTTAAAATAGTTATAAAAAATAAAATAAATTTTTTAATTTAATAAGACAAAATATCATATCTAACTCATAATTATTATATTATTTCTCTAACAAAAAATTAAAAAGTCTAAAAAAGTCAAAAGTCCTTTCCAAACCAAGCTTTTTAGCCCTAGGCTAAAATAGTCAAAAAAAACTAAAAAGCCAACCTACTTTCCAAATGAGCTTATATAATGGATTTTTAAGAAGAAATTTTTTAGGAGTTTCGAATCTTTATTTTAAAATTATTAAATTTTTTTTAATTTTAAATAGTTAAGAAAATTTTCATTGGTTAATTTTATTTACCTTTTATTTTATAATTTCACATCGAAAGAAAAAGAAAAAGTAAATTATTTTATTTACATAAAGTGAATCTTATACTCCTATTTATATAAGCAAAATGAGATTTTTAGTGAGAAATTTTATGATCAATATCTCATACTAATTTTTAAAATTTTCTTAATTTTAAAAAATTAAAAAAAAATTATATTGACTAGTTTCCATTTAACTTTTATTTTATAATTCTATATAGAAGTTTTAATTTTAAAAATAATTTTGTATAAGATTTTGAAACTCTCATAATATCTCTTCTTAAAAATATTCTTCTGTAAAATATATAAATATATTAATAATCTCAACTTCACTCTTACTGCTCCTTAATACAAAAATTATGAGATAATTATGATAATTTTAAATTTACATTTAAAACTTATAAATCATGGGATAGATTATTATAATTTTTAATTTATATTGTATCAATTTTAAATTTAAATTAATATATTCTTTTCCATATTTACAGACAATTTAAATTTTTATAAAATAAAATTTAAATGTTTTAATTAATTAATTTTTTTGTAAGCTAGTTGGTCTTTTGACCTAATTGATTAAGCTAAATTATTTTTGGTTTGAATATTTGTTGGTTTAATCGTGATTTTAGCGGTTTTATCAAAATACATTGGTTAAATTTGCTTGATTCAAAATATATTGGTTGAGATTGGTTGATTAGAAATAAATTGGAAAAGAAGAAAAAGTGAATTGTTTCACTTATATAAAGTAAATCTTATAAATGAGATTTTGAGAGAAAAGCCTTCTAGAAGCTCCAACCCTCCATTCTAAAATTGTTAAATTTTCTTAATTTTAAACAATTAAGAAAATTTCCATTGGCTAGCTTTCATATACCTTTATTTTACAATCTCATACCGGGAAAAAAAAAGTAAAATTGTTTCACTTATATAAAGTAAATCTTATACTCCCATTTATATAAATTATTGAATTTTCTTAATTTTAAACAATTAAGAAAATTCTCATTTGTTAACTTCCATTTAATTTTTATTTTATAATCCCACACCGGGAAAAGAAGGAAAAAGTGAATTATTTCACTTATATAAAGTGAATCTTATACTCCCATTTATATAAGCAAAATGAGATTTCTAGTGAGAAACCCTATGATCAATATCTCATACCAATTTCTTTTTTTAATTTTCTTAATTTCAAACAAAAATCTTCATTTACTAGCTTCCATTTAACTTTTATTTTACAATCTCACATAGAGGTTTTGATTTTAAAAATAATTTTGTATGAAATTTTGAAACTCTCATAATATTTAACTTAAAAATAATTACAATCACACATCGAGAACAAAAAGAAAAAAAGAAAAAGTGAGTTATTTCACTTATATAAAGTGAATCTTATACTCTAATTTAATATTGTAGTATTGTGCATGTTTCAGTTCAAGATAGTTTAAATTTTAAAATAAAATTTAAATTTTTTAATTAATTAATTTTGTTATAAATTGGTTGGTCTTTTGACATAGCCGATTAGGCTAAATCCTCTTCGATTTGACTGATTTATTTGTTTAACCGCGGTTTTAGCTGTTTTATCAAAATATATTGCCTGGATTTGTTTGATTTGAAATGAACTAAGATTGACTTTATTAAAAATTGAACGACTGAGATTGTTTGATTAGAAATGAAGTTCCCATCCAAACAACTGTTAACTTTTTGTTACAATCCCACATCAGGAAAATGAGGAAAAAAATAAGCTGTTTCACTATATAAATATTATATTCCCATTTAATATTGTAGTGTTGTGTATGTTTCAGTTGAAGACAGTTTAAATTTTAAAATTAAAATAAAATTAAAAAGTTTTAATTAATTATTTTTTTATTTATATTGATTGGTCCTTTGACCTAGTCAATAGGTGAACCGTTTTCTATAGCGATCCCGGTTTTCCTTTCCTTTGTATATTATATTCCGGACTCGGTTCCGTGGTTGTTTTGTTGTCTCATTCTCATTTCTAGCCTTTACTCTTTGTATTTGAGTCTTGGGTTGTGTTGGGCAGGTTTAAAACATGTTGGTTGTACTTTGAAACCAAAAGTTGATGCCCAGAATTTGGCCTTCACGCTCGAGCAGGGCTTTTGACGCTCGAGCGGGCCCTTCGTTGTTGCTTCTCCGCTCGAGCGGGCGTTTTGACGCTCGAGCGTGATTTTTCATCTCCCAATACTTTTGTCTGCAGGTCTTCAGACGCTCGAGCAGGAGTTTTAACGCTCGAGCGTGACCCTTTGATTTTGTCCCTCCGCTCGAGCGGGGAGTTTAACGCTCGAGCGGGGACCATGGTCTGCAAAACTTCTGGAAGTGTGTAATCTACGCTCGAGCGGCGCTTTTGACGCTCGAGCGTGAGTCTGTGTCCTGACGCTCGAGCGGGGGTTTCCACGCTCGAGTGGGGCGACTGGTATAACTTTGGGATTTCACCTTTTTGGATCACTTTTTCATTTCCCTTTCTCTCTCTTACTTTCCCAAAACTGATTTTGAGAGCTCCTCTCTTTAGAATCTCCCTTCTCTCTAGGGTTTGATCTAGCTAGAGTGATCCACTTCCTTGGTGTCTTTGTAAAAAGTGTGTTGATCGTTGAGGGCTACATTTTTATCCGAAAAGTTTGAAATTTGGAGCACTTTGAGTTTGGTCTTCTTCTTCCTTTGAGCTCCGAATTTGAGGTAGGGATTCCTACTCATCCTTATGTGCTTTAACATAGACATTGAGTTATTTATATAAATGGGTTGATTTGGAAAGTTAAGATTTGAAAATGTGTTACTTTTAAAAGAGGGGTTTTGTTATTTTGGCTCATAAATATGTATTTTGGGTCTTAAAATGATAGTATTGATGTTGTTGTTAATATTTGAGCCTTTGGGTCAATATTGTGAAAAATGAAGAAAAATGCCATGTTTGGGTATATTTGGGTCATTAGTGTAATTAATGACTATTGTTATGGAAATGTGAAATTGAGTTGTAAATATTGGAATTGGCTCATTATGAGTTAAAATGGTGGAGTTGGATTTATTAATCGCTCACTTTGAAAATGTTGAGATTATATATCTGTTGAAGCATTTATTATCTGTTTAGAAATAACTGCTTTGGGCTATCGGAGGAGGATAATCTTGATTGTTGTAGACAATACATGATGATTAGGCAAACTAAAACTAATCAATTGAATATGTCATCGAATATGACGGTTGGAATAATACATTAAATTTATGTATTGATTGATTATGTATATGATATGTGTTTATATACATTGTATTATGTGGGAGGAGATAGGGGATGGACTCCATTGATACAGCAATTTTGTGTATCTATTGAAGTATTGATATAACAAATTTGTATATCATATATGAAGTATGGAAGTGTTTGGTTTGAGATTGATACAGCAATTATGTGTATCCTTGGTTAAGTGTGATGTGTTTAATTTGAGATGTAATCTCATTTAAAAGTATATGGCCAAGTTCTGAGCCAGGATTATGAATTGAGAAATTGGTTAAGTAATGGAAATGAAATGAAACATGGGCACATTTGTCATGTAATTGAAATGGGCTATGAATTGATTCATGTGAGTTAAACATTTGTCAAATGCTAATGTTTTAGTTTTTGCTCATATTATGTTTAGCATATCTCTACTGGGCGTTGGCTCACCCTTTATGGGACATCATTTTCAGGTACATGTAGTATGCCACCTCCAAGGGCGTAGCTTGGGAGGCTTGAGGCTGTTGGACTCTTTTGTTATTTTTGGTTATATTACATGTATATCAAGCCAAGGGCTTATTTTGTGTAGAGTTAGTACTCTCCTTTGTAACCAAGTGTTGACTTGGAAAGTTGTAAGCCTATAGGGCATTTACTTTTGTTATCAACATGTAATACATTTTGTAATGAATACTCTGATGAAATGTGATTATGCTTATTTATCTTATGTCTAAGCATGTCTTGAATGTTTGATTGTGGGTTTATTTTGAGGGCGTTACAACGGTTTGACTGATTCGTTGATTTAATTGCGATTTTAGTGGTTTTATCAAAATATATTAGTTAGATTTGTTTGATTCGAAATAAATTAAAGATTGACCTAATCAAAAATTAAATGACTAAGATTGCTTGATTCGAAATAAACTTCTCACCCAAACATGTTAACTTTTATTTTACATAATTCCACATCGGGAAAAGAAGAAAAAAGTAAATTATTTCACTTATATTTTATAAGGAAAAAAGGGTTCTAGAGAGAAGATTTCTAGTTGCTCTAAACCCTCATTTTAAAATTATTAAATTTTCTTAATTTTAACAATTAAGAAAATTATCATTTGTTAGCTTCCATTTAACTTTTATTTTACAATCCCACATTGAAAAAAGAAAGAAAAAGTGAATTGTTTCACTTACATAAATTGAATTTTATACTCCCATTTATATAAATTATTGAATTTTCTTAATTTTAAACAATTAAGAAAATTTTCATTGGTTAGCTTCCATTTAATTTTTATTTTACAATCTCACATCGAAAAAAGAAGGAAAAAATGAATTATTTCACTTATATAAAGTGAATCATATGCTCCAATTTATATAAACAAAATGAGATTTTTGGTGAGAACCCTTATGATCAATATCTCATACTAATATTTTTGATTTTTTTAATTTTAAACAATTAAGAAAATCCCTATTGACTAGTTTCCATTTTACTTTTATTTTACAATTTTACATAGCGGTTTTAATTTCAAAAATAATTTTGTATGATATTTAGAAACTCTCATAATATCTCTCCTTAAAAGTATTATTTTATAAAATATATAGATATATTAATAATCTCAATGGCAGTCTTACTGCTCTATAATACAAAAATTATGAGATAATTATAATAATTTTAAATTTCTATTTAAAACTTATAAAGTATGGGATATATTATTACAATTTTAAATATATATTGTGTCAATTTTAAATTTAAAATAATAAATTGATTTTCATATTTAGTGACAGTTTAAATTTTAATAAAATAAAATTTAAAAGTTTTAATTAATTAATTTTTGTGTAAATTGGTTGGTCTTTTAACCTAACTAATTAAGCTAAATCATTTTTTGTTTGAATAATTTGCTAGTTTTACCATGATTTTAGCGGTTTTACATATTACGATGATTCTTTTTTACTTATTAAGTTTTAAAAATTTCTTTAATTATTTTTCTTTTCCAAAACCAATATGGCAATTTTTTAAAATTCATATATTTTTATTTTAAAATAGTGAAATATTAGAATTTTGTCATTTTTTTAATAACAAAACATAATTTTAATTATTAATTGTCAATAGAATAATTTTAATCTATTTATACTATATGTTATAGTAAAGGAACATTTAAAATAAAATTCTTAAACTTATATAAAAAATTTATTTATAAAAGACAAAATATAAAAAAATTAAATATAATTATCATATTTTTAATAAATAATATATTATTTTATTTCGTGTATAACATGATTGATATATAAATTAAAATAAAATAAAAAAGAAATAAAATGTGGTTCTAGATTGGTAGGTTAAAGCAGCCGGACCGAGAGCATGACAACGTTGCAATTATACACGTGTATCGCGCGGATCCAAAATTTCTAATTAAAAAAAAAAAAAAAAGAAATAAAATGAGATTATAGATTGATAGGTTAAGGGTTCCTTTGGGATTTGGATTTATTTTTTAATTTTTTTAGTTATTTTAGTTTGGGGTTAAAAGTTTTATTTGGGATAAATTTTTTTGATTTTTTTAGACTTTTGTGAAAGAAAAAATGAAATGATTATAGTTTACATGTGACATTTTGTCTTATTGATTTTTTTAGTCTATTTTGTCTTTTGACATTTGTCAATTTTGTCTTTTGACTTTTTAGCATGTTTATCATTTGATATTTATCAATTTATCTTCTAAAAATCTAACAAAAAAAGTATTGAATTTCATTATTTTAATCAATCAATATTTAATTCAACGCTACACGTGTATGTAAATCATTTATAAAAATATGATATTTGATATAAAATCACAATGGATTTAACTTTAATTAATGTAATAATATTTTATATTATGATACATGTTACAAAAGAATAAAATTAATTTTGATTTAAAATAAAATTTTAATTTTAATTATTTATTTTAATAATATTAACATTATCGTTCTGTAAAAGTATTACATGAATACTTATATATAATAAATTTAATTAAATTATTTGTTTATTTTGATAATTTTAGTTCTATTATGTTGTAAAAGTGTAATTATCATATAATAATTTTATATGATATATATTAAATTATAAGATAGAAAAATAAACACTCATTTTGATATTGAAAATATTAGTTAATTTAGAAAGAGAATTAGTAATATAAAATTAAAATTGATTCCAATTATTTAATTTTAATTTTAATTTTATATTTATTTGAAAAAAAATGTAGAAATAGAATTATACAAAATTTATTTAAAAAATTAAATATAAGTACGTTGTGACTAAATTAAGAAGAAAATACATAAATTAATTATGTAGAGTATTATTTTTTTCTGTAATATTCTTTTTGAATTATTCATACATATTGTATATAGGTATATAAAATTTAAATTAAATATAAATGTTTTGTAATAAATAATTTCATGTTAAATAAAAAATTAAATATAAATTAATATTAAGACATCAATAAGATAGACAAAAAAATAAAAAATAAAATTGATTTAATCTATGCGATGTACATAATTAAACACACTATGTCTTATTTATTTATTTGTATATGGAGATAATTGTTTTCAAATATCATAATAATTAAATTAACATATCAACTATATGAAAGAAAACTAACAACGACAAAACAAAATATACGATGAAAAATATATAAAAAATAAGTATTTCTCAAATGGGAAATTTGGTCAAAATTTTCACATAATAGAACTATAGCGTTTCTGGTTTAGACCCGACCCATTTTGTGTTTTGGAGTTGAGTTTTATAGCCTTGTATGGTTGTTCATGTCTTTTCCCTCTTATTCTTCCTTAAATTTGGTTATTGGATGATATCGGCCTTATTTGGAATAGGTTGGTTGCTTTATTTTCGAACCTTTTTTGCCCATATTTTTGCTCCTCCGCTTGAGCAGCACTTCTTGTGCTCGAGCGGGCTTCGCAAACTCTCAATATTTTTGCAGACCTGCAAAATATTGGAGGAGTGTATTCTATGCTCGAGCGGTGTTTCCTACGCTCATGCGGGTGGGCGCTCAAGCATCTAATCTTAAGCTTGAGCGATATCCTTTGTTTGCAAAACTTCTGAAAATGTGTATTCTGTGCTCGAGCAGAACAATGTGTTTGGCGCTCAAGCGTCAACTCTTACGCTCGAGTAAACTGTATGTATATCAGTTTGTGAAGATGACTTTTTGCTTCACTTTTTCATTCCTCTCTCTCTCTCTAAAACTTTCCAAAAATCTAGATCTTGAATCTTTCTCTCTAAAACACACACACACACACACACACACACACACCACACACACACACACACACACACACACACACACACATATACACACACACACTCTTTCTCTACATTTTCACCTAGTTCTAGTGATATCTTTACCCACTTTTCTTTGTTAAAAAGTTAGAGCATCTCAAGGGCTACATTTTGATATGATTAAAGTTTGATTTTGGCATTTTTGAAGTTTCTGCAAATGTCCCTTTGGTCTTCTAAGCATGATGTAGGGATTTTCTACACCTTTGTATGGTTTTTAACTTAATTATTGGTTGTTGTGTAACAATGGTGAGTTTTGGGAGTATTTTAGACAAACCTAGGGTTTGTGATGAAAAATCAAAAGAGGGATTTCCAGTGAATGTGATATAATTAGTCATGGGGTTTGAAAATGAGGTTGTATTAGGTCACAATTGTTGATTTTGGCATTTGGGTTAGTATTTGGAGAAGAGAGAAGTTAACCTAAAATGGTTCAAGTATTTAGTTTGTATAAGTAAATGAAATTGGTATCATAAATATGAAAATTGGATGAATGTTGATGTAAACGGTGGAGTTGGATATGCATTATCTCATATTTTTTTAAATTTGAATAAATTATTTGTCTTGAGATTTAATATCTGTTTAGAAATATCTGTATTGAGCTATCGGTGGAGGATAGTTATGATTGTTGTAGAAATTGCATGAGGATTAGGTGAATTGAAACTAATATCTTGTTAGTTGTCATTGAATATGACTATGTTTAAATACATTGTATATGTATGATTGTTTAGGAGGATTGTTTGGGAGGAGATAGGGGATGGATTCCATTGAAATTAAGTTGGCCTGTGTGTCTAGGGTGAAAGTCCCAAAACTGCGCGCATACATGGCTGCCAATCTCACGGATGAAATTTTCGTAAAATGAAAAATTGAAGTGCTTGTGTGATAATTGTGTTAATTTGGGAACCATTGAGTTGTAATGTCAGATGAGTTGTTTAAAAGGTAATGAAATTGGCTCATAAATTGAGATGAAACAATTTAACTTGAGATGAAACAATTTAACTTGAATTGATGAGAAGAAAAAGGGATTGAGTTATGAATGTGATACTTTGTGATGATATAGAATATAAATGTTTTCTTACTGGCATTGTAAATGCACATTATACTTAAATTTTTGTTAAGATCCATCTACTGTGTTAGATTATTCCTACTGGGCTTTGACTCACCCTATTTGGGAAAACCATTTTCAGGTGTTGATGATATGCCTCCACCAAGGCAGTAGCTCGGAAGGAGTTTGGAGCACGGGCTTCACCTTTGTGCTTATTTGTATAACCAAGGGTTTAAACTATATAGAGTTAGACTCTTTTGTTGTGACTAAGCAATGACTTGGAACGTTGTAAGCCTTTAGGGCATATAATTATCTGTTTAACTTTCATTCCTCTTTACCATTTGTAACACATGCTGTAGATTCGTGATGAACTATTTATGAATGTATATCGCATGTGTCACTTTTGTATAACGATTCAGGTTAATAGAAGTTTATTATTTTGATTACGTTGTCTTATGTATATTGCGTTGGGTCGAATTATTGTAATTATTTTTGGGGCATTACAACTTGATATCAGAGCGTACCATGTTTGAATACTTTGGGTACATGGGAAGTAGTTAGTACCACAATGGGTTTGTCTCGCTTTACAGAGATGTTTGTATGCTAGTAATGTTATGTGATAACATGTTTATGTGATTATATGGTTATGAGATTTAATTTCCAAGATGTTGATCGAGTCCACGGATTTCTGGGAGTCTTGTTGGAAAGGCAATTGATCACTGCTGTTTCTAGAACTCTGGCAACGCCGCGGGATGGTTATTATCCGAAAATGAAATTCGTATGTGTTTATTTGAATACGTGCTTACGTGGAGTAAATTACTGTTGTCCATCGCATTAGTATGCAAGTGAGTCAGCTTTGATACATTTGTAAATGTTCTAATCTCTTTTGTTACCTTCATTAGGATGTCAGGACGTAATCATGGTGGTAGGCATGGTATGCCTAGGTAGTAGGAGATGCCAATACTGGATGAAATTTCGGCCCAAGAAGAAGGAGTCAGTCAAGCCAATGTGGCTGAATAGGTTGGTCAACAGGCCATGGATGCCTCAGCCCGCGAAATGGCCAGGGCATTGCGGGAATCCATGGACATTCTCAGGGCTGAGAATCAAGTCCAGACCCAAATAACTGAGGCAGGGTAGTCTTTTCTAAAGAGAGAGTTTTTCCGGTCAAATCCAGATGAGTTTTTGGGTGATCCCAAAAAGTCACTGAAGGCAGATGAGTGGCTAGAGTAGATAGTAAAGACGTTCGAGATGCTTGGCATCTAGGACGACCAGCTGAGGGTGACCTTGACATCTTTTCAGTTGCAGGGAGATGTAGGTCAGTGGTGGAAGTATATGCGTGTGCACATTGGGGTGACTTGGAGGCATTCGTCAACGCTTTCCAGGACAAGTTTTTGTCTCCTACAGTTAGGGAGAAGTTGAGAAACCAGTTCTCTAAGTTGGTGCAGCTGAACACCCCAGTAGTCGAGTTTGAGGCCACTTTCACCAGCTTGTCTAGGTTTGCACCTGAGTTTGTGGCAATTGAAGAACGCTGTTACTTGGAGTTTGACAAGAGATTGAGGACCGGGCTCATGTTTAGAGTGGCTGGACTCATGATTAGAGATTATGGGCGCCTTGTGGAGGCGACGGCCCATCTTGAGACCATTATGCAAATGGAGGAAGAGAGAATGAGGGGCTCCAGGAGGAGTCAGGATAATCAGGGAGACAGCAAGAGGCAGAGAGGTTCTAACCCCCAGTTATCCTAAGGAGCATAGTTGAGGTTCACTTTTCCAGTACCAAGTTCGGGTTCTAGGAGACGTGGTCAGAGAGAGGTGACTTGTTACAAATGTGGTCAGTTGGGCCACAAGTCCCCAGTTTGTCCTCAGAGAGGAGGAGGGCAACGATCTGCACCATCTTCGGCTCATTCTTAGAGCCAGAGTCAGGGGAGAGGGTAGCCGTTCACTTGTTAATAGTGTGGCCAAGCGGGGCACATGAAGAGGTTTTGCCCACAGTTGGGTGGCACACCTGGTGCGTCTGGTTCGAGACAGATACAAAGTCACCAGCCAGCGCAGTCAGCACAAGCCTCAAGGGCCAATCAAGGAGCCTCTTTGGCGCAGTCAGTGCATAAGGCCTATGCTCCGAGGGGCGAGCAGGTAGATCAGAGGCCTACGGGGCGCGTATATGCTGTTACCCCGCCAGATCTTGTACTAGCGCTTTCAGTAGTGAGAGATACCTTATTGTTTTGCAATTCAGTTATTAATGTGTTGATTGATACGGGTGCATCCTATTCATTTATTTCGTCTGCATTTGCATCGATTTTGGGGTTGGAGTTGGCTCGATTAGCATCTCCTATCTGTGTAGAGTCATCTATTGGTGGTAAGATGATTTTAAAGCAGGGGTGTCAAGGCTGTGATATAGAGGTCTTTGGTCGTCGACTTCCGTTTTCATTTGTGTTGATTGACATGTCTAGCTTTGATGTTATTTTGGGTATGGACTGGCTATCGTCATATCGGGCTGTTATAGATTGTTACCGTCAGAGAGTTACTGCGTGTACCTTAAACGGGGATTGTTTTCATTTCTTGGGAGACTGGGTGGATAGGTTTTTATCATCGGTATATAACCCGCGCGGACGGAGTAAACTTAGCTGTCTTCTAGCAAATTTCTTGAGTGGTAAGTGTGATGAAGTCCGAGTTGAATTACCAAGAGTGGTTTGTGAATACCCAGATGTTTTTCCGAAGGACCTTATTGGTTTGCCACCTCATCGAGAGATCGAGTTCTCTATTGATCTAGTGCCTAATACGACACCGATTTCCATGGCACCATATAAATTTGCACTTGCCGAGTTGAGTGCGTTGAAGATTCAACTCTGAGAGTTATTAGATAAGGGTTTTGTTCACCCTAGTACTTCACCTTGGGGAGCATCGGCTCTCTTTGCTAAAAAAAAGATGGAGCGTTGCGACTTTGTATTGATTACCGGAAGTTGAACCGGGTAACTGTTAAGAACAAGTACCCAATGTCTCGCATAAATGATTTGTTTGATTAGTTGAAAGGGTTTTGTTTCTTCTCTAAGATAGAACTAAGGTTTGGTTATCATCAGTTGAGAGTGAGGGAGGAGGATATTCCGAAGACGGCATTCCGTACGCGGTATGGCCATTATGAGTTTCTTGTGATACCCTTATGGGAAGGTTTGGGTTATGTATTGATGCAAGAGGGGAAGATAGTAGCCTATGGCTCATGGTAGTTAAAAACCCATGAGAGAAGCTACCTTACTCACGACCTAGAGTTAGCGGCGGTGATCTTTGCCTTGAAGATTTGGAGGCACTATCTGTATAGAGAGAAATTTGAGGTGTTTTCGGATCATAAGAGTCTAAAGTATTTGTTTACCCAGAAAGACTTGAACTTGAGGCAGAGGATGGATGGAGTTCATAGAGGACTATGATTTTGAGTTGCATTATCATCCGGGGAAAGCCAATGTTGTGGCCGATGCCTTGACTAGGAAATCTATTAGCAACGTAACTTGTATCGCCATCCGGGAATGGAAGATGCTGGGTGCTCTTGGTAAATTTGAGGCGTGTTCGTTGAGACTGCATCGTTGTTTATGGTAGTTGCATAACCCTCACTTATGAATCGAGTATTAGAAGCACAGAAGGGTGACCTTGAGGTGGAATCTCTCTGGGAGAAGATCTCCAATGGGAAGGTAGAGAAGGGCTTAAATATATATCCCGACCTAAATGTAAGATACCGTGACCTTTTGTTCGTACTGGAGTCTTGCCGGGAAGAAGTACTCCGAGAGTTTCACTATTCACGCCTTGCAGTGCATTCAGGAGGCACAAAGATGTATCACAATCTTAATCGCCAGTTTTGGTGGAGAGGTGTGAAGAAGGATGGAGCCGTGTTTGTATCGAAGTGCCTTATTTGTCAGTAAGTGAATGCCGAGCATAAGAGGCCACCGGGTTTGTTACAACCCTTGCTGTCACGACCCAAACCCGCCCCTATAGGTTTAGCGTTGTAACCGGCCAGTAATCCTTGGATTACTGAAGGCCTCTTGACATAATAACATGTAGTTAGGGGCTGCGGAAACAAATATACAAAACATACAAAATCCATTGAGCTGTGAAGACATACATGAGACGTATAATTTAAAACTTTTATAAACTTATGGGTGATGTTGAGAGACATAACCATTACATATCACCCCTAGCAGCGTAATGTCAGAAATCTTGCCTAAAACTTAACAGGCAACAAACTATAATATGATTGCAAAAACAGCCACAAATCTTGACTTCATTCGGAACCTCCTCGAGAGGCACAAAGGTTGGCTGACAAAAATCGAAACATAGGCCGTCAACTCTGGGCCTGGTCACGTGCCTGCTCACCTACATACATAATATAAATAGTGAGCTAAAGCCTAGTGAATAATAACAGAGTAAAGACTTTAATGAATGATGCCCATAACATATCTCAAATTTCAAAGCAAATCAGAGTCATATTCAGATGACAGAAATAGAATCATAATCTTATCCATATTCAAATCATGTGTGGTACATCCATTAGCGTGATCATGTCTCTTTGGTCAAGCATATCAAGTTCCATAAAGGAACCTCCGGTACTGGGTAACATATCTCATACATCGGCCACGGTATTGTTTCTCCCGAGAGAGGGCTTAGGCCACGGTATTATCCCCCGGGCTAGGGCCTCATGACCATAAGCTACAGTATTATATCCCCTGGGCGAGGGCCTCTGCTAAGGATATCACAATTACGTTTCAAAAAAAACTTAGACAGTCATTCATTCATATAAAACGTAGCATTTCGGAAAACTGATCATTTCATACCATTAGAAAGTAATTAAAGTCAAACATAACTTTACAGAGTTATTACTCACAGATAATTGGTAGCTCCAATATATGGCAAAGTGGGCAATTCACTTATTCTGAGGCGCGTGACCTACATAACATGGCAGATTCTTACATTAAATACACATTCTTGGATTGTATATAACTTATTCTAGTTGTTCTTAGCGTGTTACTAGCCATTAACCTTATATGGGGTCTTAAACATGGTCTAGGAATGCCTAAGATGGAAAGAGGATGCAAAAATGCACTTGGAAACATTTCTCAAATTTTACTGAAAATAGGGTCCACGCTCGAGCGTGGATTTTCCCGCTCGAGCGGACATGCAAGGTGTGAAGGTTCGCTCAAGCGTGACTTCCCTCGCTCGAGCGGACTGCAAACTTTGGAAAAAGTACTGGTTACATGTTTTTTACGCTCGACGGACGCTCGATCCCCGCTCAAGCGTGAGACTCAAACCCTCGCTCGAGCGTGCATTCCCTCGCTCAAGAGGACTGCAAAACATATGAACTTCTGGGCATATGCATTTCACGCTCGAGCGTGACTCTCATCGCTCGAGCGGAAGTGCACGTACTCAGAGTGCTCGCTCGGGCGTGAATTCCCCCGCTCGAGCGTGGATCAAATTTCTAGAATTTCCAGATTTGATCCACAAGTTCAATATTCAACCTCAAAGGTACCAAACTCAATTTTTCTAGGCCAAAACTTTGGAAAACTTATGGAGACTCATAAAACAACATGTCTCAAGGATCAATTCAAGAAATTATGGCCTAAAGACTTGCTAATTGAACAAAATTCAACATGAAACTCAAGAATGTTTTATGAACATAACATGCATGGATTTTCTTGAAGCCCAACACTTCAAAACATGATCAAACACGATGAATTGATGGAAAAACATGGTAAATTCTCAATATGTATGTGAGATGAGCACATGCATGAAAGGATTCTTGACAATTAAACTCAAAACATGGGAATTTATACATGCATGTATGGAATGCTTTGATTTCCTCCTACCTAGCTCAAATCCTACATGTAATCCTTTAATTATTTGGAGTCTAGCAAAAATCTAGTTCAATTACACAACCAAGAGCTTGATGCCTTACCTAGTGACTTGAATTCACAAACGTTGAAGTTAGAGTTCTCTAATTCTTCTTAATTCACCAACAATCCTAGAATTTCCAAGGTTTGAATCCAATTTCCTTCTCACTCTCCTCTCCCCCACGTTTGGTGTTTGAAGAGCTCAAGGATGCACATAGATGAAGAGAGAAGTGAGTGGGAGAATGTATGTAATCAATGAGGCCACTAAGGCCTAATTAGGCCATTAAACAAAGTGTGTTTAATTAAAGTTAATTAGTGGACATTAGTTTAATATAATTTAATCGTTCCAAATCGAATTTCAATTGAGCCTACCATAAAATTCCATAGGTCCTAATTAATACATAAATTAAGCCAATTTCCGATTCGGATGCTGATAAGGCCTTCAAATCGCAAACCAAAAGAAAAGCATAAACATGTTTTCCTACGTTAAACAGATATAGACATACTTTATGCAACACACACATGTAATTTAATTCAGAATTTCACCTTAATCATCAATTAAGCATAATTAGCCATAGATTAACGTTAATCAGGAATCGGGGTTGTTATACTTGTCTATAACCGAGTGGAAGTGGAAGCATGTCACGATGGATTTTGTTGTGGGCCTTCTGAGGACTCAACAGGGTAGTGATGCCATTTGGGTGGTAGTTGACCGGTTGACTAAGTCAACGCACTTTTTACCTATGTGTATGAGTGATTCGGTAGACTATCTTGCCGCCCTTTGCATCAGGGACATAGTAAGGTTGCACAGGGTCTCTATGACGATTGTTTCGAATAGAGATCCACGTTTTACAGCTCGGTTATGGTAGAGCTTGCAGAGTGCCTTAGGTATTAAATTGACTTTTAGCATCGCATATCACCCTCAGATTGACAGGCAGTCCGAGTGTACCATTCAGATCCTTGAAGATATGCTTCAAGGTTGTGTCCTTAACTTTAAGGAGTCGTGGAAGAGGTACCTACCCTTAATGGAGTTTGCCTATAACAATAGCTTCTAGTTGAGTATTGGCATGGCACCATTTGAGGCCTTGTATGGCCGATCGTATAGGTCTTCAGTGTGTTGGGCCGAGGTAGGTGATGCACCTTTGTTGGGGCCAGAGTTGGTTTGGGAAACGATGAAGAAAGTTACACTTATCCGTAAGAGGTTGGTTACGGCTCAGAGTTGCCAGAAAAGTTATGCCGACCGTAGGAGGAGACCTTTGTTTTTTTGAAGTGGGAAACCATGTGTTCTTGAAAATATCACCTAGGAGGCGTTTGATGAGGTTTGGGAAGAGTGAGAAGTTGTCCCCTCGATTCATTGGGCCTTTTGAGATCCTGGAGTGGGTCAGAGAGGTTGCTTACCGTTTGGTGTTATCGCCATAGCTTTCCGGGCTTCACGATGTTTTCCATGTTAGTATGCTTCGGAAGTACTAGCTGGATCCATCGCATGTGTTGGATTGGACCGACTTAGAGGTAGACAAGGATACCTCGTATAAGAAGAGGTCGGTGAGAGTCTTGGATATTCGGGACCAAGTCTTGCAAGTTAAGACGATTCCCTTGGTTAAGGTATTGTGGAAACACCACGGGGTTGAAGAAGCAACTTGGGAACGCGAATTGGAAGTCTGTAAGAAGTATCTGGACTTATTTGTTGATGTTTAAACATGTATTGAATTTGTTATGTAAATGAGATATGAAAGCATTGTATATGTTTTGAGTACGAAAACATTATATATGTTGTTTAAGTTTTGGAAATGCGAGTTTATTATAAACATTGAATATGTTGAAAATATGAAATGTATATTCATAATGTGATGGGATTGAATGACCGGTAGATGGGTCATGGTGTTGGAATTGAATTGTAATCATTGTGGTAATGGCTTAAAACATAGTTTTGAGACTTGAATTGTAATTTCGGGGACGAAATTCCTTAAGAGGGGAGGTTATAGCGTTTCTGGTTTAGACTCGACCCATTTTGTGTTTTGGACTCGGGTTTCATAGCCTCGTATGGTTGTTCATGTCTTTTCCCTTTTATTCTTCCTGAAATTTGGTTATTTGATGGTATTGGCCTTGTTTGGAACTGGTTGGTAGCTTAATTTTTGAACCTTTGTTGCCTAGAGTTTTGCTCCTCCGCTCGAGCGGCACTTCTTGCGCTCGAGCGGGCTTCGCAAACTCTTAATATTTTTGCAGACCTACAAAATACTAGAGGAGTGTATTCTACGCTCGAGCGGCGTTTCCTACGCTCGAGCGGATGGGTGCTCGAGCGTCCAATCTTGAGCTCAAGTGATGTCCTTTGTCTGCAAAACTTCTGAAAGTGTGTATTCTACGCTTGAGCGGAACAATGTGTCTGGTGCTCGAGCGTCAACTCTTGCGCTCTAGCGGACTACGTGTATATCAATTCATGAAGACGACTTTTTGCTTCACTTTTTCATTCTTCTCTCTCTCTAAAACTTTTCAAAACCCTAGATCTTGAGTCTCTCTCTCTAAAACACACACTCTTTCCCTCTCTCTACATTTTCACCTAGTTCTAGTTATATCTTTACCCACTTGCCTTTGTTAAAAAGTTAGTGCATCTCAAGGGCTACATTTTGATCCGATTAAAGTTTGATTTCAGCGTCTTTGAAGTTTCTCCAAATCTCCCTTTGGTCTTTTAAGCTTTAGGTAGAGATTTTCTACACCTTTTTATGGTTTTTAACTTCGTTATTGGTTGTTGTGTAACAATGGTGAGTTTTGGGAGTATTTTGGACAAACTTAGGGTTTGGAATGAAAAATCAAAAGAGGGGTTTCTAGTGAATGTGATATAATTAGTCATGGGGTTTGAAAATGAGGTTGTATTGGGTAACAATTATTGATTTTGGCATTTGGGTTGGTATTTGGGGAAGTGTGAAGTTAACCTAAAATGGTTCAAGTATTTATTTTGTATAAATAAATGAAATTTGTATCATAAATATTAAATTGAATGAATGTCGATGTAAACGGTGGAGTTGGATATGTATTATCTCATATTTTTGGAAATTTGAATAAATTATCTGTCTTGAGATTTAATATCTGTTTAGGAATATCTGTATTGGGCTATCGATGGAGAATAACTATGATTGTTGTAGAAATTGTATGAGGATTAGGTGAATTGAAACTAATCTCTTGTTGGTTATCATTGAATATGATTATGTTTAAATACATTGTATATGTATGATTGTTTGAGAGGATAAAGGGGATGTACTCTATTGTTTGGGAGGAGATAGGGAATGAACTCCATTGAAATTAAGTTGGTCTGTGTATTTAGGGTGAAAGTCCCGAAACTGCGTGTATACATGGGTGCTAATCTCGTGGACGAAATTTTTGTAAAATAGCAAATTGAAGTGCTTATGTGATGATTATGTTAATTTGGAACCATTGAGTTGTAATCTCAGATGGGTTGTTTAAAAGGTAATGAAATGGGCTCATGAATTGAGATGAAACAATTTAACTTGAATTGATGAGAAGAAAAAGGGACTGAGTTATTAATGTGATACTTTGTGATGATATAGAATGTAAATGTTTTCTTACTGCCATTGTAAATGCACATTATACTTAAATCTTTGTTAAGATCCATCTACTGTGTTAGATTATTCCTACTGGGTTTTGGCTCACCCTATTTGGAAAAATCATTTTTAGGTGTCGATGATATGCCTTCACCAAGGCAGTAGCTCGGAAGGAGTTTGGAGCATGGGCTTCACTTTTTTGCTTATTTGTATAGCCAAGGGCTTAAACTGTATAGAGTTAGATTCTCTTTTATTATGACCAAGCAATGACTTGGAACGTTGTAAGCTTTTAGGGCATATAATTATCTGTTTAACTTTCATTCCTTTTTACTACTTGTAACACATGTTGTAGATTAATGATGAACTATTTATGAATGTATATCACATGTGCCACTTTTGTATAACGATTCAGGTTAATGGAAGTTTATTATTTTGATTACGTTGTCTTATATATATTGTGTTAGGTTGAATTATTGTAATTATTTTCAGGATGTTACAAAAACTTTAATGCACTAAGGACAATCACAATTTTTTTTTTTGAAAAGTCTAACACATACCACTATTATTAAAATATTATACTTTAAAATAATATAACTTTTGATTTAGATGTCGATTTTTAATAAAATTAGTATTTTTAAAATCCTCTCTTCAAGATCTATCAAACAAGATCTATGTTGACTATGAAATCCTTAAAAAAAAAAAAAAAAAAAAAATATTACCGTTGAAATTAATGTAAACAGTAACATGTTATTTTATTTGACAGTAACATGTTACTTTGTCTCACAGTAAAATATTGTCGAAGAAAAAAAAGTATATTTTACTTTGTTCTTACTCAATTATGCATCTCCTCTTTAGGGGGTTTATGAAACAAAATAAATTTGGCTGCTATTTTCACCAAATAAAGGTCCAACGAAAGGGTTTTGGCTAAATTTTCTTTTCTCAAATAGAGTTCATATAAAATTGATTATTATAATTGAAATTGAATTTATGTAAAACTTTATATGTAAATAAAAAATGCATGTTGATGTAACTTTTTTAGAAAAAATAAACTTTTATAATGTGCCACCTAAGTAGGAGAAAACAGTACATATATATATACACACACACTGGTAGCTAACTCGTGCGATGCTCGGACTAAACATATTTGTTTTAAAAAATTTTTTTAATAAAATTTAGTTCAATTATTTATATTTCTGAATATATAAAATATATAAAATAATTGTTAAATTGGAGAAAAAAAGAAGTAATGATTTAAAATTTAAATAATGATTCTAATTGTTTATTTTAATAATTTTAATTGTATCATTCGATAAAAGCGTTACCTAAATCAACACATATACTAATTTTAAATAAATGATTTATATGTATTATAATAATTTTATCTCTATGCTGTTATAAAAAAGTAACTTACATAAATATATACAACAAATTTCATAAAAATAAATATTTTTAATATTTAATTTTTTTTAAAAGGGAAAAAAGTAGAATAAAATTAATTGGTAAAATATTTGTAGTATGTATAATTCTATTAAGTTTTGTTATGGGTAATTTAAATTAAGTAGAAGTCTTTTAAATATTAAATTTTAGAAACAATTTTGGTAAAGGTATATTGATTTGGAATTTTAATAAATAAAAAAAACGAAAAAAAAGGAGATGTGCTACATATGAGAGAGAAAAAAAAAATTAAAGGTAAATAGTATTTTTTTTATATTTATTTTGATAATCGTAGTCCTATCGTTTTATAAAAGTGTTATTTAAATCAACACAATAATTTTAAATAAATTATTAGTGTATATTTTAATAATTTTAGCTATATCGTACTATAAAAATATAAATTAAATTAATATATATTATAATTTTAAATTATATTAAATTATAACACAATAAAAAAAACATTTATTTGATAATTTTAACCTTCCGTGCTACAAAAATGTAACTTAAATAAATATATATAATAAATTTATATGATATTAAATTATAACTTAATATTAGAAATAATTGTTACAAAAGTAAAAGTGATTCTAATTATTTAAGAAATTCAATATAATTAATATTATAAATAAGATAGACATAAAAATAAGAAATAATTTTATAATTTTTTTTAAAAAAAGTGAAAAAAAATAATAAAATTAATTGTAAAGTATTTTAAATATGTATAATTCTATTAGGTTTCGTTTATGATAATTTAGATTAAAGTAAAAGTCTTTTAAATATTACATTTTAGAAAGAATTTTGATAAAATGATATATTGATGTGGCATTTTAATAAAAAAGAAGAAAAAAGATAGATGTGTCACATAGAAAAGAGAAAAATTGAGAGTAAACACTATTTTTGATAATATATATATATATATATATGATAGTGTATCATCCATTTATCAAAGGAAATTTTTTTTTTTTTGGGAGAAATTGCATTTAGTGAAGTAACGGAGAAATAATTATATTTTTGTGGTATTTTTTTGCATGTATAGTGAAGTTCATTCTTGTACTTAGTGCAATTATTTATTATATGTTAGAATTACACTAGAAAAGATTCACATCTATAAATTAATTATTTTGTGATTGTCCTACTTATTTATAATTTGCTTATTATTATTATTTTTAAAATGATATAAAAGCTGCACTCTACACCGCGTAATGTGTAAACAAGATTAGTTAATGATTACAGAATAAATAACAAAGAGAATTAACATAGATATTTTAATAGAAAGTCACATTATTAGAAAGTGAATATCATTTTTAGACATGAATAGCAATAGTCTCTCTCTCTGTCACTTTTTTTTTTTTTTTTAGACACAAGTGAGTGGGATCTACATGCATTTACTAATATGAGCCCTTAATTTTGTTCCTAAAAATGAGAAAATAAAATAAAACATGATTATGTATAACATTGCTCTATTTATTATGTCCTATAATTTTTTTGGAATATTTACCAATAAATCCTATCTCACAAACAATTTTACCGATTGGTCCTAAGGTTATTTCTATTGTTTTGATTAGTCCTATTAGTGGGTATAACGACCTCGGTCTTTTTCCCATTTGGTTGTTGCATCCGGACTTAGGTTCTGTAGATCCTGTTGTCATATATATGTTGTTGTCATCCTTTATTTACTTGTCATTGAGTTATAGGATGTGTTGGGCAGGTTTGTTACAAGTTGGTTGGTTTGGGAGCAAGGGTTGCTGCCCAGAATTTTAGTCCTTCGCTCAGTTTGTCGCTCGAGCGAGCTCTTTGTTGGTCCTTCGCTCAAGCTAGGGTTTATTCGCTCGAGCGAGCGACTGCGTCTGGGTAAAGACCTGAGAGCTGTGTTTCTTGGCTCGAGCGAGCTTTCCTCAGCTCGAGCGAGCGAGGTGTATGTTTTAGCGTTCTTCGCACGAGCGAGCATTCTGTCGCTCGAGCGTGCTTCTGGGTTGCAGACCTGAAGCTTCGAGTTTTTGGCTCGAGCGAGACTTTCTTCGCTCGAGTGAGTCTTTCTTGTGTCTGGTCGCTCGAGCGACCAATCTTCGCTCGAGCGAGCCTGTTTTATAAAATAACGCAGCAGCGGTTTTAAATACACTTTTTCATCCTCTTTTTGATTTCAAAACCCTAGGTCCGTGTTTTCTCTCCCTCCACTCACCTTCTCTCTTAGGTTTCATCTATTTATAGGGTGTTTCTACCCTAGGTTCTTATTAAAAAGATAGAGGGTCACGAGGGCTTTACTTTAATCTGAGAGTTTGGCGGTTTGGAGCACTTTGGATTTTGGGTCATCATCTCCATCATCTCCATTTGAGTTCTTCACTTCGAGGTAGGGATTTCCTACTCCATATTATAGGTTTTGTCCTAAGTTTTGTATTTTTGATATGTTGGTGTCGTTTGGTAATTTTGGGAAAACTAGGGTTTGTATTATAATTTGAGAAATAGGGAATTGTTTATATATTAAATTCCATGTGATTGTGAATCATGAAAAATGACATTGTAGTGTGAAGTTGATAAAATTGAACCTTAGGGTTAATTTTGAGGAAAGGGGGAAAAACCCTAATTGTTGTAATAAATTAATTTGTATAATTAATTTCGGGAAAAATGTGGAATGTGGAATTGAGTTTAATTCATGAAATTGGGGAATCATGAGATAAATGGTGCAGTTGAATAGTTTAATCACTCACCTATGAAAATGTTGAGTTTACATTTGTCGATACATTTATTTCCTGTTTAGAAATAACTAATTTGGGCTATCGGTGGAGGATAGTCGTGATTGTTGTAGACATTGCATGTTGATTAGGAAAACTGAAACTAATCACATTGAATGAGCTATTGAATATGACAGTTGACTTAATACAGCGAATTTGTGTATTGATTGAATATTGTGTATAACAAGTGTTTAATACATTGTATATGCATATTGTTCGGGAGGAGATAGGGGATGTACTCCATGGTTTGAGGAAAGATAGGGGATGGACTCTCAAACCTGTTTAGGAGGAGAAAGGGGATGGACTCCATTAGTACAGCAAATATGTGTACTTATTGATTATGGAAGTGTTTTGGTATGAGTCTTAGTCTCATTTGATTTGTTGATATTGGAAGTAATGTTAATGTGAGATGTAATCTCATTATTATTGTTTGGCCAGGTTCTGAGCCATGTCTGTATAATTGGAAAGTTGAATAATAACGTAAAGAAACATGTCATGGACATTATTGTCATGAAACTGTAAAGAGATATAATGGATTTAACAGTGTTAACCATCTATCGAATGCTATTGCTTTAGTCAATTCTTATATTTGGTTTAGTATATTTCTGCTGGGCTGTGGCTCACCCTATACGGGAACATCATTTTCAGGTTCAGGTGATATGCTACCTCCAAGGACTTAGCTTGGAAGGATTTGGAGTTGAAGACTCTGTTTAGATTAGTTGTTATTTTGTTTTGTTTTGATATTACATGTAAACTCAAGCCAGGGCTTAATGTGTAATTGAGTTAGTACTCAGACTTTTGTGTCCAAGTGTTGGCTTGGAAAGATGTAAGCCCGTAGGGCATTTACTTTCGTTATTACATGTAATGTCTTTTAATAAGATTACTCTGATGAATGGAATAAAGTTTCGTTTTTCTTAATCAATGCATGTTAATATTATATATATTATGGGTTTATTTTGAGGGCGTTACAACTTGGTATCAGAGCGTACCGGGTTTGAATACTTTGGGTACGTGGGAAGTGATTAGTATCACAATGGGTTTGTCTCGCTTGTTAGAGACTTATGTATGATAGTATGTGTTTATTTGATAACATGCTTATATGACTATTTGGGTATGGATTTAATTTCTAGGATGTTGATTGGATCCTTGAGTTTCTATGAGTCTTGTTGGAAAAGCACTTGATCAATGCTGTTTCCAACCGGAACTCTAGCAACGCCTCGGGACTGTCATTATCCAGGAATGAAATTCGTAGGTGCTTATGTGATTATGTGCTTACGTGGAGTGAATTATTGTTGTCCAATGCATTAGGACGCGAGTGTTATAGCTTCGGCACATTTATTAATGTGCAAACGTATTAATTGTCTTTGTTACCTTTATTAGGATGTCAAGACGAGGACGAGGACGTGGTAGGCGTGGGCGTGGTAGGCAGGAGATGCCTATTCCGGATGAGATTCTGGAGCAGCAGGAGGGAGTTGGCCAGGCCAATGTGGCCGAGCCGGTAGGTCAGCAGGCTATGGGCGCTTTGGCCCGAGAGATAGCAGGGGCATTCAGGGAGTCTGTAGGCATTCTCAGAGCTGAGAATCAAGCTCAGGTTCATGTTGCAGATGCAGGGCCTTCTTTTCTGAAGAGGGAGTTCTTCCGGTCTAACCCGGACGAATTTTTGGGTGATCCTAAAGAGCCACTTAAGGCAGATGAATGGCTCGAACAGACAACGAAGACGTTTGAGATGCTAGGCATCGAAGACGGGGTACTGAAGGTGACCTTGGCATCTTTCCAGCTTAAGGGGGATGCGGGTCAGTGGTGGAAGTTCACAAAGAGCCGTATAGGAGGGACTTGGGAGGCTTTTGTAGATGCTTTCCAGGAGAAGTTCCTGTCTCCAGCTGTTAAGGAGAGAGTTGAGGGAGCAGTTTCTGCAGCTTAAGCAGCTGAGTTCTTCAGTGGCCGAGTTTGAGGCCGCATTTACTAGTTTTTCCAGGTTTGCACCTGAGTTGGTGGCGTCTGAGGAACGCCGTTGTCTTGAGTTTGAGAAGAAGTTGAGGCATGGCCTCAAGATGAGAGTTGGGTTCTATGATCCGAGAGTATGGGCGTCTGGTGATGCTGCAGCCCATATGGAGATCATGATGCAGGAGAGGAGGAGAGGCAGAGGGCTCCAAGAGGAGTCAGGATGGCCAGAGTGATGGCAGGAGACAGAGAGGGTTTTAACCCTCAGCAGTCTCAGAGTAGCTTTACTAGATCGACTTTTCCAGTGCCGAGTGCAGTTTCTGGGAAAGGCAGCCAGGGAGACATTACCTGTTTCAAGTGTGGTCAGCTGGGCCACAAGTCTCCAGCTTGCCCGCAGAAGGGAGGAGGACAGAGAGCAGCGTCATCTTCGGCTCGATCTCAGAGCCAGAGTCAGGGTAGAGGCCAGCCGCTCTCGTGTTATCAGTGTGGTCAGGCAGGGCACATGAAGAGGTTTTGCCCGCAGTTGAGTGGCACATCTGGTTTGAGGCAGACTCAGAGTCATCAGCCAGCTCAGTCTGTTCAGGCCTCGAGGGCCAATCAGGGGGCTTCATCGTCCCAGTCTGTGCAGCAGTCTTATGCTCCTAGGGTGAGCAGGTATCAGAGACCGTCTGGGCGCGTGTATGCTGTTACCCGCGCAGGATCTTGTACCGGCTCCATCTGTTGTGAGAGGTACCTTCTTGTTTTGCAACTCGGTTGCTAGTGTATTGATAGATACGGGAGCATCTCATTCTTTTATATCTGCTGCATTTGCATCTGTTTTGGGATTGGAGTTGGCACAGTTAGCATCTCCTATATGTGTAGTATCACCTGTTGGGGGTGAGTTGATTTTGAAACACGGTTGTAGAGGTTGTGATATAGAGGTCGCTGATCGTCGGCTTCCGTTTCCTTTTGTAGTTATGCCCATGTCGGGATTTGATGTTATTTTGGGTATGGACTGGTTATCGTCATACCGAGCTGTTATTGACTGCTACCGCCAGAGGGTCACAGTTTGTACCTTGAGCGGGGAGTGTTTCTATTTCTTGGGGGATCGGGTTGGTAGTGTTTTGCCACCGATGTATGATCCGCGAGGGCGGAGTGAGTTGAGTGGTCTTCTTGCTAGCCTTTTGAGTAGTGAGTGTGATGAGACCCAGACTGTGTTGCCGAGAGTGGTTTGTGAGTACTCGGACGTCTTTCCCGAGGATCTTGTTAGTTTGCCACCTCACAGAGAGATTGAGTTCTCTATTGACTTAGTGCCCGGCACGGCGCCGATTTCTATGGCACCATATCGTTTTGCCCCAGCCGAGTTGGTTGAGTTGAAGATTCAACTCCAGGAGTTGCTAGATAAGGGCTATATTCGCCCAAGTGTTTCGCCGTGGGGAGCACCGGCCCTCTTTGCTAAAAAGAAAGGAGGTGCTTTGAGACTCTGTATCGATTACCGGAAGTTGAATCGGGCTACGGTCAAGAATAAGTACCCTATGCCTCGTATAGATGATCTGTTCGATCAGTTGAAGGGTTCCCGTTGTTTCTCTAAGATAGATTTGAGATCGGGTTACCACCAGTTGAGGGTCAGGGAGGAGGATATTCCGAAGACGGCATTCTGTACGCGGTATGGCCATTATGAGTTTCTGGTGATGCCATTTGGGCTCACCAATGCACCAACAGTCTTTATGGACTTGATGAACCGGATCTTCCAGAAGTTCTTGGATCGTTTTGTAGTCGTTTTTGTGGACGACATTCTCATCTATTCACCTTCTGAGGAAGAGCACGAGGAGCACTTGAGAGTGGTGCTTGAGTTACTTAGAGCCCATAAGCTTTATGCCAAGTTTGGGAAGTGTGAGTTCTGGCTAAGGGAAGTCAAGTTCTTAGGCCATGTGGTTTCAGGGGAAGGGGTGTCTGTTGATACATCCAATATTGAGGCAGTGCAAGATTGGGCACAGCCTAAGAGTGTGTTTGAGATCCGCAGTTTTTTGGGATTAGCTAGGTATTACCGACGGTTTGTGAAGGATTTCTCTAGGTTAGCTTCGCCGTTGACTAGACTGACTCGAAAGGAAGTCAAATTTGTATGGAGCGAGACTTGTGAAAAGTCATTCCAAGAGCTGAAAGTTAGATTGACCACCGCTCTGGTCTTGATTATTCCGGAGAGAGGGTTGGGTTATGCTGTTTATTGTGATGCTTCACGAGAGGGTTTGGATTGTGTGTTGATGCAAGAGGGGAAAGTGGTAGCCTATGGCTCACGTCAGCTGAAAATACACGAGAAAAATTACCCTACGCATGATCTAGAGTTAGCAGCTGTGATCTTTGCCTTGAAGATTTGGAGGCATTACCTTTATGGTGAGAGGTTCGAGGTATTCTCGGATCATAAGAGTCTGAAATATCTGTTTACACAGAAAGACTTGAACTTGAGGCAGAGGAGGTGGATGGAGTTCATTGAGGATTATGACTTCGAGTTGCATTATCATCCGGGGAAGGCCAATGTGGTGGCCGATGCCCTTAGCAGGAAATCTGTTGGTGACATAGCTAGTATAGCCATCTGAGAATGGGAGATGTTAGGTGCACTTGGAGAGTTTGATTTGCTTCTGGGCGAATCCGTTGAGGCTGCGGCCTTGTTTTCTATTGTTGCGCAGCCTACACTTGTGACTCGAGTGTTAGAGGCACAGAGAGGTGACCTTGAGGTAGATTCCCTTCGAGAGAAGATCTCTAGTGGGAAGGTTGAGAAGGGTTTGACGGTGTATCCCGACCAGTGTGTGAGATACCGAGACCGTCTGTTTGTGCCGGAGTCTTGCCGAGAGGAGGTACTCCGAGAGTTTCATCATTCACGTCTTGCGGTGCATCCGGGAGGCACTAAGATGTATCGGGATTGGGGTGCCAGTTTTGGTGGTGGGGTATGAAGAGAGATGTGGCAGCTTTCGTGTCTAAGTGCCTTACTTGTCAGCAAGTGAAGGCCGAACATCAGAGGCCAACGGGTTTGTTACAACCCTTGCCTATTGCCGAGTGGAAGTGGGAGCATGTCACTATGGACTTCGTTGTAGGTCTTCCGAGGACTCAGCGGGGTAGTGATGCTATTTGGGTGGTTGTAGACCGGTTGACTAAGTCGGCGCACTTCATTCCTATGCGCGTGAAAGATTCGGTAGATCATCTTGCCGACTTGTATATTCGGGACATAGTGAGATTGCACGGGGTCCCAGTGACGATCGTCTCAGATAGAGACCCTCGTTTTACTGCTAGGTTGTGGCAGAGTTTGCAGAGTGCCTTAGGCACTAAGTTGACCTTTAGCACGGCTTATCATCCTCAGACTGACGGGCAGTCCGAGCGTACTATTCAGATCCTTGAGGATATGCTTCGGGTTGTGTTCTTGATTTCAGTGGGTCGTGGGAGAGGCACTTGCCTTTGGTGGAGTTTGCCTACAACAACAGTTTCCAGTCTAGTATCGGTATGGCACCGTTTGAGGCCTTGTATGGCCGACTGTGTAGGTCTCCAGTTTGTTGGGCCGAGGTGGGTGATGCACCTTTGTTGGGTCCGGAGTTGGTGAGGGAAACGACGGAGAAAGTTGAGCTTATCCGTAGGAGGCTTGTTACAGCCCAGAGTCGTCAGAAATCTTATACCGACCGTAGGAGGAGACCTTTGGCGTTTGAGGTGGGTAATCATGTTTTTCTGAAAATATCACCTAGGCGGGGATTGATGAGGTTTGGGAAGAGCGGGAAGTTGTCCCCTCGGTTTATTGGTCCTTTTGAGATCCTTGAGAGGATTGGCGAGGCTGCCTATCGTTTAGCTTTGCCACCGCAGTTATCCGGAGTTCATGACGTGTTTCATGTGAGTATGCTTCGGAAGTATGAGTCGGATCCATCGCATGTATTGGATTGGACCGACTTAGAGATTGACGAGGATGCCTTGTATGAGGAGAGACCGGTTCGGGTCTTGGATAGGCGGGATCAAGTCTTGCGAGGCAAGACCATCCCTTTGGTAAAAGTCTTGTGGAAACATCACGGAGTGGAGGAAGCCACTTGGGAGCGTGAGTTGGAAGTCCCTGAGAAATATCCGGACTTGTTTGTCGATGTGTAATCATGTATTGAGATTTTGTAATTTTAATGAACTTTAAGAACATTATATATATGTTTTAAGTTGTAAAACATTGTAAATGTTTTGGTTTAATAGAAGTATTTTGAAACTTGCCTCGTAATGGAAGTTTAGTGTAACATTGCATATGTTGAATGCGTTGTAGAATTGGAGTTATATCATGAAATTGAATATGATATGGAAATGGGAATCATGTATATTGAAAACTGTTGAAATTGAAAGGAAATTGCATATTGATAATGCAGGTTGAAATATATATTGTGAAATGCCTCTTGATAAGAGATGAAATGACCGGTATTGGGTCAAGTTGTTTATTATTGGAATGTAATATCATTGGAAATTCAGAAAAACTTATTTTGAAAACTTATGCTTAATTTCGGGGACAAAATTCTTTAAGGGGGGGAGGTTATAGCGACCCCGGTCTTTTCCCCATTTGGTTGTTGCATCCGGACTTAGGTTCCGTAGATCCTGTTGTCATATATATGTTGTTGTCATCCTTTATTTACTTGTCATTGAGTTATAAGATGTGTTGGGCAGGTTTGTTACAGGTTGGTTGGGTTTGGGAGCAAATGGTTGCTGCCCAGAATTTTAGTCCTTCGCTCGAGCGAGCAGTTTGTCGCTCGAGCGAGCTCTTTGTTTTGGTCCTTCGCTCAAGCTAGGGTTTATTCGCTCGAGCGAGCGACTGCGTCTGGGCTTAAGACCTGAGAGCTGTGTTTGTTGGCTCGAGCGAGCTTTCCTTAGCTCGAGCGAGCGAGGTGTATGTTTTAGCGTTCTTCGCTCGACGAGCATTCTGTCGCTCGAGCGTGCTTCTGGGTTGCAGACCTGAAGCTTCGAGTTTTTGGCTCGAGCGATGAGTCTTTCTTGTGTTTGGTCGCTCGAGCGACCAATCCTTCGCTCGAGCGAGCCTGTTTTATATAAATACGCAGCAGTGGTTTTAAATACACTTTTTCATCCTCTTTTTGATTTCAGAACCCTAGGTCCGTGTTCTCTCTCCCTCCACTCACCTTCTCTCTTAGGTTTCATTTATTTTTAGGGTGTTTCTACCCTAGGTTCTTTATTAAAAAGATAGAGGGTCACGAGGGCTTACTTTAATCTGAGAGTTTGGCGGTTTGGAGCACTTTGGATTTTGGTCATCATCTCATCATCTCCATTTGAGTTCTTCACTTCGAGGTAGGGATTTCCTACTCCATATTATAGGTTTTGTCCTAAGTTTTGGTATTTTTGATATGTTGTTTTGGGGTGTCGTTTTGTAATTTTGGAAAAATAGGGTTTATTATATTAAATTCCATGTAATTGTGAATCATGAAAAATGACATTGGTAGTGTCAAGTTGATAAAATTGAACCTTAGGGTTAATTTTGAGGAAAGGGGGAAAAACCCTAATTGTTGTAATAAATTAATTTGTATAATTAATTTTGGGAAAAATGTGGAATTGAGTTTAATTCATGAAATTGGGGAATCATGAGATAAATGGTGTAGTTGAATAGTTTAATCACTCACCTATCAAAATGTTGAGTTTACATTTGTTGATACATTTATTTCCTATTTAGAAATAACTGATTTGGGCTATCGGTGGAGGATAGTCGTGATTGTTGTAGACATTGCATGTTGATTAGGAAAACTGAAACTAATCACATTGAATGAGTCATTGAATATGACAGTTGAATTAATACAGCAAATTTGTGTATTGATTGAATATTGTGTATGACAAGTGTTTAATACATTGTATATGCATATTGTTTGGGAGGAGATAGGGGATGTACTCTATGGTTTGAGGGAAGATAGGGGATGGACTCTCAAACCTGTTTAGGAGGAGAAAGGGGATGGACTTCATTAGTACAACAAATATGTGTACTTATTGATTATGGAAGTGTTTTGGTATGAGCCTTAGTCTCATTTGATTTGTTGATATTGGAAGTAATGTTAATGTGAGATGTAATCTCATTATTATTGTTTGGCCAGGTTCTGAGCCATGTTTGTGTAATTGGAAAGTTGAATAATAACGTAAAGAGAAACATGTCATGGACATTATTGTCATGAAACTGTAAAGAGATATAATGGATTTAACAGTGTTAACCATCTATCGGATGCTATTGCTTTAGTCAATTCTTATATTTGGTTTAGTATATTTCTGCTGGGTTGTGGCTCACCCTATACGGGAACATCATTTTCAGGTTCAGGTGATATGTTACCTCCAAGGAATTAGCTTGGAAGGATTTGGAGTTGAAGACTCTGTTTAGATTAGTTGTTATTTTGTTTTGTTTTGATATTACATGTAAACTCAAGCCTAGGGCTTAATGTGTAATTGAGTTAGTACTCAGACTTTTGTGTCCAAGTGTTGGCTTGGAAAGATGTAAGCCCGTAGGGCATTTACTTTCGTTATTACATGTAATGTCTTTTAATAAGATTACTCTGATGAATGGAATAAGGTTTCGTTTTTCTTAATCAATGCATGTTAATATTATATATATTATGGGTTTATTTTGAGGGCGTTACAGTGGGGAAATATCTTACCAGTTGATCCTACTTCCTTTGTTTAGTAACATTGAGTGGTCAATTATACCCTTCCGTGTGTGTGTCATGTGACATATATCATTCCAAGGCAAAAAGCATAAAGAACCTTAGTGTACTTTTTTGATGTGTGACACCCATTGTGTGTGTCACGTGACATATTGTGTGTGTCACGTGACACTCCAAGGCAAAAAGCATAAAGGGCCTTAGTGTACTTTGTTGATGTGTGACACCCATTGTGCGTGTCACATGACACACCCTCATAAAGAGCCTTGGTGTACTTTGTTAATATGTGGCACTCATTGTGTGTGTCACGTGACACACCCTCATAAAGAGCATGCATCTAATAACATCTAAATAAGGGCATTAAGGTCCCTCAAAATATCCAAGGACTAAACAGTTTATTAGAAAAATATTGGGACCAATTGGTTCATAAGTTTAACATTTGTGATTTATTAGTAAATCTCTCAATTTTTTTTAATCAATAAAGTATAATTATATAACTTATTTAGAATACTAAATACTTTCGCAAAATTTTAACAAAACTTTTGATAATTTTAACCTTATTGCAAATTTTGGGTAGTGGTTAACATGGTTATTTAGAGGAGGAATTACAAATAAATTCAAATGATCAAAAATAATTACACAGAGATGGGTGCATGTGAGTTTTTTTATAGGACAGTTGCATCCATGTTTTGTGTAATTAATTTTGGTCATTTGGACTAAATTATAATTTTTTTATAATTTTATTTTATTTTATTTTTTTTTATTTTATTTTATTTTATTTTATTTTTATTTTTATTTTGTAGTGAGGGTAAGTACAAACATTAAAAAAAAAAAATATATGGTAAGAAGGAATGTCATACTGATAAAATTTTGAAAAATATGATATATATATAAATAGAATTTTTTTTTTATTTGTGTGTAATAATATAATTAATTGTGAAATGTTTGGGAAGCCAATTTTAGGCTTTTTTTTTTTTTTTGGTGGCTAAAATTTATAAAAAGACAAAATATGTTAAAATAGCTAATAAGACAAAATATCACATTAAATCCATAATCATTTTACTTTTTCTCCAATAAACATCACATCTAATTACAAAAAAATCAAACTTCTTCCCAAATACAAATATTTTAACATACTAAAATAGTTAAAAACTAAAATAATCAACTTCCCAAATGAGGCCATAATGATATATTTTGACACATAATCTTTTTGTATGTTTTTTAATATGAATTTTAATATATATACCGTTGTTATAAAAATAATATATCTAGAAATATTTTTTAGATTCAATGATGTGTTAACAAGATAATAATTGATGGAGAATGAATAAGAGAGAGATTTGACTTAGATATTCTAATGGAGTGATATATTATTGAATTTAGAAAGTGAGACTAATTTTGAGCCTGAATAGAAATACTTTAGTTTTTAATATGTTTGATTGAAGTTTTTTTTTTTTCTCTACTTTTATTGTTTACTTGAATTCTGTTTTAATGTTTTTTCAACATTAAAAATGAATTCGTCGTGTAAAAATTAATTAAGTTGCTTTGATAATCACGCTTGTATATCACATAAAAATTTAAATAATTTTTAAAATGTAGACTAAAAATTTAATTATTTGGTTTTCAATGTTTTTTTTGTTGAAAATGAATTTGTTGGTTTTTTGTGTGTATTATTTTTAATAATTTTTTTAATATTTGAAGTAATTTTTTTACTTTTCAAATACTGTAGATACACTTAAAAATTATAATATTTGTTATTTTTTTAAATACAAAAATTTAGTATATTTTTGTGTATTTATTATTATTTTTTTATATTTTTAACAAATATTTTATTTTTTATGTACATCTAAATTAAGTGCATTTAAAAATTATTATTTTTAAATATTAAAAAAATATGAAACTTATGTGTATGTCCTAATAGGTGAACTTATAGTTCATTAAGTCTTATAATAATTAATAACATTTTTCATTAAACACTATTAAAAAAAGTCACTAATTGTTAATTTTCAGCACCAGTTTAAAAATTTTATCACAAAAAATATCATTAATTATAAATTTTAGTAACAGTTTAAAAAAATTGTCAAAAAAAAGTCGCTAATTTTCAACTTTCAACGATAGTTAAAAAATTTGTCACAGAAAAATGTCATTTGTTATAAGTTTTAACGATAATTTACAAAAAAACTATGACAAAAAAGGTCGTTAATTGTCAATTTTTAATGACATGCAAAAAATTGTCAGAAAAAATTATTTTAGCGACGATTTTCCTAAGACTTATTTTTCTAATCGGATTTGATGAGAATTAAGTCTAACTATTAGGACCTATTGATAATTTACCCTAAAAAAATCACTAAAATAAAAAAAATGAAAAATAAAAAATCCAATTTTCAAAAATGTCTAAACCAAGCAAGCTGAGCTGACTCTTTTAAGGTCCAAAACATTGCCCCGAAAGGGCCCAGGTTCTGGGTTTTAAATTGCAGCCCCAAGTTTTCCCTGAAAGTGGCCCAAATACAAAACTTTAAAGTTGTAGCATTCTTGGCGAATGTGGGTTGATTTTTTGACTATTTTAATATAATACTAAAAAATCTCATTTCAGATAAGTTTTTTAATTTTTTTGACTTTTGTGAGAAAAAAAGATGAAATGATTATAGGTTGGATATAACGTTTTGTCTTATTCAGCTAAAATAGTCCATTTTGTCCTATATGACTATTTTAGCTCAAAATAGTATCCCAAACATAGCCATAGTATGCTATGCCCCAAACTAAAACCCATAACCCTGTGATTAGTTGAGATATTTGAAAAGAGAATTAAAAAATGAGAAAATTAGTGTGAAATTAAGTGAAACATATGTTTATTTTATTTACATTTTACCTACATTTTCTCTTTCTGATTCTAAATTTCTTTCCAAATCCTCCAACCAAACACAACATAAGGCTAAAAAATTACCACAATTGGTCCCAAAAAATAAACACTACTTTGTGACCCAAACTTAATTTTGAATATTTATATAATTTCTTATTGAATTGTAATTATTTTTTCAAAATTCTATTGATATTACGTGAGTGTTTGGAAGGTTGCTATTTTAATTTTTGGTTATTTTAGTAGGTTAAAATTTTTGTGTTTGTGAAGATGATTGGATTTTTTTTATAGTTAGATGTGATATTTGTAAGAAAAAATGTAAAATTATTATGGATTTGATATAATTTTTTGTCTTATTAATTATTTTAACCTATTTTATCTCTTTTTATAAACTTTAACCTAAATTTAAAATCCCACTTCCCAAACGGCAACTATATTTCCACAAAAAAAAATTTAAAGTTATGCACTCTGAGTGCAAAAGGAGTTGTTGCACGAAATCTTGATGAGATAGAACAGTTTAAAGCGTTAGAACTATTAACTATTATATAAACTCGTGCATTAATTCTTAAATTGTCCGAAAATTCAAGAAAAATTTTGAAAATGACGAGGCATCTCCAATAAAAAATTTTAGATGGACCTAAGGGTATCATATTTTAAATTATATCGGCGTTTCTTCTGTATAGTCGTTTAATATTTATTGGATAAATTATATTTTACACATTATATTTTATATTAAATCTCACTTTAATATTTACACATGAAATCATGATAATTAATTTCCTACGTTTTTGGTTAAATCTCATTTTAGTCCACACATATGAAATCGTGACAGTCAATCCTTCTATTTTTACTCAAATATCACTTTGATCCCTACACATGAAATCGTAACAGTCAACTCTCTCCATTTTTACTCAAATACCACTTTGGTCCCCACACAACTGTCAATGTCCACCTTCTGTTATTTTATTTTTAAATCTTCAACAAAATCTAGTCATGTGATAAAAATGTGACTATGAAATGAGAGGTGAGAGAGAAAAATCTTCCATATTTTCCACTAATACACTTTGTCCTACGTGATAAGCAAATGATAATTATATAATATATATATATACCAGTGTATACCCGTGCCTGAAGGCGTGGTGCAATTAATGATGAGATTAAAATATAAATAAAATATAATTATTAAGTTAAAATATAATTTATCAAATTCGTTACTAAAAATTTAAGGTCGAAATATAAATATAAATCCGATTTCAACTTGCAAATGAATTTTATAAAATTACCTATAAAAGAAGGAAAATTTACCCATAAATCCGAGTTTCTGAAAAGTTGAATCATTTAGTCCTAAAAGTTTTCTTATGCTCTATTTAGTCCCATTTATACATCATCATGATGTTCATGATGTAAATGAATCTGATGTTTCATTCTATAATTTTAAAATTTATTGAAATCTGATGAACATTAGATGTGTGAAATCTAATGTTTGAAACATTCATCCTATAATTTCAAACATTATTGAAATCTGATGAACATTAGATGTTTGAAATCTAATGTTCGAAACATTAATCTGATGTTTGAAACATTGTAATGGGACTTTTCAGTCTATAAAAAAAACTTTTAAGACTAAACAATATATAAGTTATTAATTTGAGATTTATTGATGCATTATAATAACATGTCTCATAGGCTTTGTCCCCGAGGTGAGTAAAAAAAAATTTTGTTAAAAGAATAAATAAATAAATCAATCTTTTTTTTAAGTCTTTAAACATATCACATCACCCCATTATCTCTCTTTTCTCTCTCACTTGCTTTGTAAAAATTACATTTTAATAAAACCCAACTTAAATTGAGTTCAAATTTATCAAACCGCAAATATATATATATATATATATTATAAAAACAACATTTTCCACGTAACCTTTTTCTTCTTTTCTTTTTTTTTCTTCTTTTTTTTTTTTTTTTTGAAAACGGTAGTTACGGTTTTTAATAAGTAAACATTTCAAATGACAACACTTTTTTTTTTTTTTGAAAATGGTAGTTAACGTTTTTTTAATAAATAAGCATTTCTAATAATGTTAGGTTCCTTAATAAATGGATATGTATTTACATTTTAATCCAAATGATAAATTATATTAAATTGGATAAATTACTGTGGAGAAGTGGTTTGGAAATACTCTAGGATCCAGTCAGACGTTCTTGATCCTCTGATTGCTACCTGAAAAAGGGATGAACACTCCGGTCGGGGGTACCGGAATTAGCACTTCGACGGACAAGTTAGTATGCTCTCAAGTTTTACTTCTATCTCAAGTTATTTTGTCTATTCTCACATACCTCTCTTTTGTTGACGTTCCTCTTTTTATATTACCCTTTAGGTCCACGGGTTGGGCCCACTCTTAATCTCACACTTGATTGCTTATTCGTCCTTCTGATTACGTGTTGGTTCCCATTCGACTCTTCATATGGCTGACTGTACATTCGGTTTCAAGAGCCCTTAGATTATGGCCGAATTGACTTGGGCCAGATGTCTTCAAATATCTTGGCCTTCCTCAACATATCTTTATTCGGCCCCTACAATTGCCCCCTAAACATCCGACTAAAGCCAATTAGTCGGCATGTTTGGTTTTAATATATGGAAAGTCAAAAATACGACGCTTGCACTCCTTCCAATACTAAAGCGTCAGAATGACCATGGTTTAGAAATCATTACAATTTCTCGCCCCTTCGTACGCGTTGTTCATTTAATGCGATATGAAGCCGCGCTGTCCCTTCGAGTTTTTTTTTTTGAATTTGCAAAGCTCTTTCGAATTCATGACCTCAGCAACTTCACGACCTTTGCAACTTCCATCTACTCCCCATTGTTCTTTTCTCTTTACCCTGTAAGTTCTTCTCTTCCTTGCATTTTTTCTTCATTCCAACTCCCATTTTCTTGTTTGTTTTTAGTTTAGCGTATTTTCCATTCTGATTCGGACGACGAAACATTGAAAGCTCTTCTTTCCACGGACCGTGTTTCTACTTTTCGACGACACTTTTCCATTCCAGATGACGTCCATCTGTCACTTGTGGCAGATAGCGTACTCGACATGGAGAGGACCCATGAGAGTATAATCATCTTTCCTCTCCTGTCAATCGCTGAAGGTGGAGTCTGTTTCTTCCTTCATCCATTTTTGAGGGTCGTCCTTCGTTACTGGGGTCTACTCCCTTCACAACCTAATGTAAACTTTTACCGAACCATAATGGGAATAGTAGAATTAAACCGTCGACTTAGGATTAATCTAGGAATCCCTGCTATTCGGCATTGTTATGCCTTGGCAAAATCATCTGGTCGGCAGGGACGCTACTTTCTTAGGGCCAAGGACACTGATCACCATCTGGTGACAATGCTTGCCAGCTCTGGTAAGCGTGTTGACGACGTCATGGTCATTGTCCGAGGTAACTGGGAATTCGGCAAAGGCGAAGATTGCCTAGATCCTGTGCCTAGACAAAAAGGCGAACCAGGTGGCCGTATAGTCCCATTTTTACACGCATTTGTTATACGTTTATTCGGCTTAGATTGCATGTACTTACCGTTTTATTTGTGCAGGTAACGATTTAAATATAGTACTTATCTCGGCCGACAACATTGTGCTTCAGAAAATCAAAACTGAGCTCTAATTCTTCGGCCGTCCAAACCTCCAAAAGCAAGGGACGGCCACTCACATCTTATTGTGGTATGAGCCGAAGTATGTTTCTTTTTCGGCCGGTGATCACATTTCGATTTCAAAGGGCGAACAGCAGCTCACGGCACTTATTTTCCCAAATTTCAAGAACCTTAGAGAGATTGGTCTTGAAGTTTCGGATTCAGAGCAAGTGCTGAACAAGTTATTGAACAACCGAATCAGTCCAACTTAGACAGATTTGATAGTCTAGGAGAGGAGCTTGACGTGGCTCTTAATTTGGCATTTGAGGAAGTCGGCTTCAACTTTCTGTCCACTTCAGGCCGAGTAAGACGATATTTTCACTGACTTAGGAGACCTTCTCGGCACAGATCCTGAGAACATGGCTGAGGAGTCGCTCGCACAGATGGCCAGAAGAAAAAATGCCGAGAAGATGGCAGCCTGAAGGAGGGCCGAAGCCGCCAGGTCTAAACCCCCACCACCTGCTCCTGTTGGGGCTGTGTCTTCGCCGCCTACTCTTGTTGAGGAAACGGAGTAGATTGTTATAGCTGAAATGGAGCAAATTGTCATTGATTAATCAGACAATCTGGTGGTTGAACAGAGAGGGGGGGAAATGCCTCGCCGAATACGAAGACTCTTCTGAAAACTAAACTAATAAATGGCCGCGCACAGAAGAGTCGTAGGATTTGGCTGCGCTATTTATCATACAACCTAAAATAAAGAACGTGCTGGTTGATTTTGATGCTTCGGCTTTGAAGGACGCCGCCGTGGCCTAGTCAATTTCTACCAATTGACAGAGCAGCGTTCCGTGTAGAGTCGGATGTGGTGTCGATAGCATTAGCGGTCAATTGGCGATATTGGTATGTAAATTTGAGAAAATATTTCGTTCCTTTTTATGCCAGCTATCTTATTAATCTTTTGTCTAAAGGCGGTGGCCAGGATTGTAGAAATCGGCCGCATTTATTATGACATTATCGAGCAAATCGGCTTGCTCAAAGCCGAACTTGAAACTGAAAAGGGCAAGGCTGAAGAGGCCTCTCTTAGAGCCGAATTCGAGGCGGGCAAAGCGGCAGAAGAGCGAGCGAGGGCCAATGTTGAGGAAGAGAAGGCCAAATGCTTCGATCAACTCAGGCTGGCCACCGAAAAAAGGGCGAACACGAGTGATGACATGCTCAAGTTGGCCAAAGAGGTGATTGCCAACCTGGAGGTAGATTTGGAAGAGTCGAAGAAGGCCAAAGAAATCGCCGACTCCGAGATCTCCAAGGCGTTCCAAGCTGGAAAAAACGCCGCCTTAGAAAAATATGTGGAGGAAGTATCCAAGTTCGAAAATCGGGGCTTTAAACACAGCTGGCTTAATGCCCTGGCTGCCGCTAATGTGACATTGGAGCAGCCAATTCCATACAAGCAGCTAGAGGTTGAGCCGCTGGAGTCTAACCCTGAAGAATGAGTAGTGTCAATGTAATTTTGCTTTCTGTTTGGTGTTTTCTGTACATAGTTTTTGTAGATTTTTGCTTATTTAGAAGTTAAATATAGGGCAATTGTCATGTGTAAAATGACAACTGTTTGTACTCAATTTATTAATGAAAATCACCCTTTTGTCTATCTTTTGCGTATGCTGATTAATAGCTAAGTAGGGTGATATAACTTAATTCGGTGATAACATAATCGGCTATAACATAATCTTTCTGCATGTGCTAATTAATAGCCAAGTAGGGTGATGTAACTTAATTCGGCGATAACATAATTGGCTATAACATAATCTTTTTGCATGTGCTAATTAATAGGCAAGTAGGGTGATGTAATCATATGGACAAGTTGTTCCAAAGCCGAATAATCATGTCTTGTGTCAATTTGAACATTGAAGAGCCAAATAAAACATACAGCTTGCAACATCACATTGACTAAAAATTGCAGATTAGATGGGGCATTAATATATTTATCAATAGAGGCTGAATAGATTACTGAATCTGCCTTTGCCCCAGCTAATTAATGAACAGAATCGCCGAATATTTGTAGTTCATGGATTGGGTGGGGCACATTAACTTGTTGGCGCAATGCATTGCAATTGGGCCGAATAGATTAATGAATCTACCCTTGCCCCAACTGATTAATGAACAGAATTGCCGAATATTTGTAGTTTATGGATTGGGTGGGGCACAGTAACTTGTCGTTGCAATGCATTGCAATTAGACTGAATAGATTAATGAATCTGCCCTTGCCCAGCTGATTAATGAACAAAATCGTCGAATATTTGTAGTGCATGGATTGGGTGGGGCACGGTAACTTCTCGGCGCAATGCATTGAAGCGATCACTTTGGAAACACTGCACCCGTAATTAATAAGCGGGGTGGGGGCTAGGTGCGCATGGGTTCTGTGCTGTGTTTAAAATCAATAGACTGCGAGAGGAAAAGGAGCACTGTGTCGAACTGAAGAAATTTGGATCTCAAGAAGAATATTCTTCAACAGCAGAGGGGAGGATAAGACACTAGCTAAACTAGACTTAGAGATAAATCGAGGTAGTGAACCTACGCGAACGGGAAACAGGACGTCGGAGGAGCATGAGAGGCATCGCTCCCCTTGTCGTCGAAATGGGTCTCCAAAAGGGGGCGGGGCAAAGAAGTCACCCAGAAAGGAGAGGCAACAGCGAGAGAGCTCCCTCCATTCGCGAAACGAAACCAGCAGGACACCATGCCCGTTGAGTTTTTCGGTCTTCGTTGGGAATAAGCCAATGATTGAAGCGTATTCGATTATCCGTGATCCAAATGTGGTAGTCGAGTTTACTCGATAGATTTTTTCGCCCGAAGTCCAGCAATCAATTGTCGGTCGGCCTGATTACGAAGTTTTTCGAGAGGGTGTCCATGTAGCGGTAAATGGACTATACACCTCCTATGAAATCAGCATGTGTTTTCGTGCCACGCGAAGAGAGACAGAGCAGAAACATGGCCGCATTCAGAGCTTGGAAGCTCGCGCAGAGAAAGTCGAGAACGAGTTGAAGAAAGCTAAGGCTTTCAAAACGCAGTCGGCGAGTCAAATGAACCCGATTGTGGCGGAAAGAATAAACCAGCGTCTGCTGGATCATGCGATTGCCGACCGAGATACGGTAAGCATGTTCGCAAGATAAGCAATAAGAACGAAGGCCTACAAACAAGGTTTTCATGACGGCCGGAAAATTGGTATTGAAAAGACAAAGGAAAAATTAGTTGAGGTTGTCTGTTGGTGTGAAAATCGTGGATTTAAGCATGGATGGATTAAGGCTTTGCAGGCCGTGGGTATTGATTCGGCATCACCTCTGTATCAGAATTACAAATTTTCTTTCGAAGCTTACAACGCCGAGAAATCCGATGATGAAGAGGGTGCTGAATAAACTTAGATATAAATACAAATTATTATACTTTTGAATTCGTCAAAAGCCATGTATTTGTGCTTATTTAATGAAATAAATATTTGTTGTATTGTTTCGATTAATGTTTGTATCTACTTGTGACAATCATATATTGATCTATGCCATTCTATTATCAAATTTGGTCCTTCAGAATTCGGAGAATTACCCAGCCGTTCGGGCTTACGAACGATGGGTGCTCCGAATTCGAAGACTTATTCGGCCCAAAAGTAACATCCACGAAGGGCGCTCCAAATTCGGAGTCTTATTGTGTTGGCCAATCGTGATACCCATGAAGGATGCTCTGAATTCGGAGTCTTATTGTATTGGTCAATCGTGGTATCCACGAAGGGCGCTCCGAATTCGGAGTCTTATTGTGTTGGCTAATCACGGTATTCACGAAGGGCGCTCTGAATTCGGAGGCTTATTCGGCCCAAACGTGACATCCACACAGGGTGCTCCGAATTTGGAGTCTTATTTGGCCCAAACGTGACATCCACGCAGGGCGCTCCGAATTTGGAGTCTTATTTTGTTGGCCAATCATGATATCCACGAAGAGTGCTCCGAATTTGGAGGCTTATTCGGTCCAAACGTGACATCCACACAGGGCGCTCCGAATTCAGAGTCTTATTCGGCCCAAACGTGACATCCACGCAGGGCGCTCTGAATTCGGAGTCTTATTGTGTTGGCCAATTGTGATATCCACAAAGGGCGCTCCGAATTCGGAGGCTTATTTAGCCCAAACGTGACATCCACGCAGGGCACTTTGAATTCGAAGTCTTATTCAACCCAAACGTGACATCCATGTAAGGCGCTCCGAATTCAGAGTCTTATTGTGTTGGCCAATCGTGATATCCACAAAGGGCGCTTAGAATTCGGAGTCCTATTCGGCCCAAACATGACATCCATGCAGGGTGTTCCGAATTTGGAGTCTTATTGTGTTGGCCAATCGTGATATCCATGAAGGCCACTCCGAATTCGGAGGCTTATTTGGCCCAAATATGATATCCACACAGGGTGCTCCTAATTCGAAGTCTTATTGTGTTGGCCAATCGTGATATCCACAAAGGGCGCTCCAAATTCAGAGGCTTATTTGGCCCAAACGTGACATCCACACAGGACGCTCCGAATTCGGAGTTTTATTGTGTTGGCCAATCGTGATATCTATGAAGGGCGCTCCGAACTCGGAGGCTTATTCGGCTCAAACGTGACATCCACGCAGGGCGCTCCTAATTCGGAGTCTTATTGTGTTGGCCAATCGTGATATCCACGAAGGACACTCCGAATTCGGAGGCTTATATTCGTTATTAAACCATTATTAACGAGATTGCGATAAGAAAGGGCATTGCACTGGGAAATTGAAAGGTGTATGCATAACATATCAGCAAAAATTCGAAACAAACTAGCATGCCGTACAAGTTGGCTCAGTGATAAAATTTGAACAAATGTGTGGAATTCCAGGGGCGTGGCAAACTTCTTCCAGCCATGTCTTTAAGCCAATATACCCAAATTCCAGCGATTGAATCAACCTGATAAGGGCCGTCCTAATTGGGGCCTAATTTTTCATCTGCCGGATTCTTAGTAGCAGGAAGCACTTTCTTGAGGACCAATTCTCCAGGTGTATAATGACACAACTGCACGTGCTGATTATATGATTTAGCGAACTGTTGCTGATATCGCGCCATACAAGCAAAGGCACGATCTCGGCGTTCTTCAATCAGATTCAAGTCCAAGGCCAACATCATGTCATTACGACGCATGTCAAAAACCTTGGATTTCAGCGTGGGTAGGCCGATCTCTAGGGGGATAATTGCCTGGGTTCTAAAGCACAAAGCGAACGGTGTTTCTCTAGTGGATCGCCTTGGAGTAGTGCGATGAGCCCACAACACACTGGGTAACTCTTCTACCCATCTACCTTTAGCTTTTTCCAACCTTTTCTTGATGCCGTCCAAGATGACTTTATTGGAGGCCTCTGTCTGACCATTGTTTTGTGGATATACCGGTGAGGAAAAGTAAGACCGGATACCATACGTGTTGCATAATTCTCGGTAGACGCCACAATCAAATTGGGTGCCGTTGTCTGAGACGAGTGCTCTCGGTATGCCGAATCGTGTTATGATGTTTTTCCATACAAAACGCTTAACATCGACATCTCGAATATGTGTTAAGGCCTTTGCTTCAACCCATTTTGTAAAATTATCTATCGCGACAACCAGGACTCGTTTGTTCCCTGGAGCTCACAATAGTAGTCTGACGATATCGAGTCCCCATTGAGTGAACGACCATGGACTAGTGATAGAGTTTAATTCCTCGGCAGGCAGATGAGTTAAAGGGGAAAACTTCTGACATTGTTCGGATTTCTTGACATAATTCTCGGCAGCTGTTCGCATGGTTGACCAATAATACCCCTATGTTATCGCTCGGTGGGCTAATGAGCATCCTTCAGAATGGGCACCACAGCTACCTTCATGTATTTCAGTTAAGAGTTCCTCAACTTTATCTGGGTGAACACATTCTAAGTATGGCCCACAAAGGGATTTTTTGTAGAGCTTTCCATGCGGATCCAAGTAATATTGCAGGGCTTTATTTCGCAGTTTGTGGGCTTTTTTTTTGTCCATTGGAAGTTGTGCTGAGGAAAGGAATGTGATGATAGGGTCCATCCAACTTGGTCTTGGTTCAACGAGGTTAATTTGAACTGGTTCAGCAGAGGTAATGCTCGGCTCAGAGATGAATCCTACTTCGATTGTCGGTTTGATTTTTGAATTGATGGCAGAGGCTAGGCAAGCAAGGACGACCAGTGGTCCCAGACTGCTCGAAAACATTCGACACATGAGGGCTTCATCGTTAGCATGCAGTGTCATCACTTGTTTATAATGACGAATATGGTCAGTGGGGTCTGATTTTTCGTCATACAGGGTGAACGATGGTACTTTAAACTTCTTGGGTAGCACAACGCTTGCGATTCGTCGCACAAAAGGGTCATGCTTGTCTTCTTCATCCAAATCATCACTTCTTTTCCCTCGCTTGTGCCGTACATATGGACTTCCTTCGGTTGAACTGGATACATCGACTCGTTCCTTCTTTCTGGGTTCCTGGGATGGTAAGTCAGAATCACTGTCATTATCGTGTTTCTAAAGTCGACGTCGTCGATTATCCTTCTTTCCTAGGGGTCGACCCCGGTCATGGCATGCGGCTTGCTAGGATTTGGCTAGCTTTAAGGCCAACTCTTGGTGCAGGCACTCGTTCTCAGCCATCATGTTTTCCAGATGCTGTTCATTTTGTTTTGTTTGATCCATGATTGTCTGCATTGTCTCTTGTATCGAAGTTGAGGGTGAGGTCTGGGCTATTGAGTCGAAGTTCAGGGTTTGTCATAAGATGATATTCTCCGGTCCAAGCATGTTTCTTAGAGTGATGTCAACTCTTGGCGTAATGTCCTCAACGACTACCGGAGGATCATCTGTTACGCCTGCCATGGATGTGCTTGAGTATTCCCACAGACGGTGCCAATTATGGAGAAGTGGTTTGGAAATACTCCAGGATCCAATCAGACATCCTTGATCCTTTGATTGCTACCTGAAAAATGGATGAACACTTCAGTCGGTGGTGCCGGAATTAGCACTCCGACGGACAAGTTAGTATGCTCTCAAGTTTTACTTCTATCTCAAGTTATTTTGTCTATTCTCACATACCTCTCCTTTGTTGACGTTCCTCTTTTTATATTACCCATTGGGCCCACGGGTCGGGCCCACTCTTAATCTTGTACTTGATTGCTTATTCGGCCTTCTGATTGCGTGCTGATTCCCATTCGGCTCTTCATATGGCCGACTGTACATTCGGCTTGAAGAGCCCTTAGATTATGGCCGAATTGACTTGGGCCAGATGTCTTCAAATATCTTGGCCTTCTTCAACATATCTTTATTCGGCCCCCACAATTACGTTTTAAGATCAAGTATTATATAGTCATTTATTATTGCAAAACATTTATAAACAATAATATTAAATTTAAAAAAAAAAATTGTAAACTAAAAGCAAATTGAACAATTTAATTCCTAATGGAAGTCAAGCATCATATTAAAGTAGGATACCTTTAATGGTTTAACATGGTGCACTGAAATGCTATGAACAATAACTGATTACACTACAACAAAATGCACTTTTGGCGACCATTTTTTACGACTAAAAAAAATTTAGTCCCCAAAAGTTGTGGAATTGACTACCAAAAATAATATTAGTCGGCAAAATTCAAATATTTAGCTACTACTAATTTTTTTTTAGTCGGGGAATATTGATTATTGGCAACTAAAAAAAAATTTAGTCACTAAAAATATCACAATTGGCGACTAAAAAATAATTTAGTAGCTGTATAGTTAGTTTTGGCTACTCAAATTGTTTAGTAGCCGAATGAAAAAAAAAATTATTTTTTATTTTTGGCAACCAAAAGTTTAGTCTCCAAAAGTATATGTTCAATGACAAAAGAATATTTTAGTCGCCAAAAAAATAAAATATTTGGAGGGAGATTTCAAATTTTGGAGGGATTAAAAAGTAATTAGCGACTAAAATATTTAGTCGCGAATTGTTATTAATTATATATGTATTTTGTTTCCAACCCAACTGTTAGTCTATGGCTACCAGGAACTTAGTCGGCCAACATTCACTTTTGGCGACTAATGGTTTGGTCGCCGTTAATAGCATTTGTTACTATTTGTTGACAAATTAGTAGTTTTGTCGCTAAAGGTTGAATGAAATAGAGGGAAATGAATAAATGTTGGCGCTTGTTTATTTTTACACATCTGGTGCTCTCTCTCACACACAGATTCTGTCAGTACCAAACCTCACCCAACCTCACCTCAGTGCAAACCACCACCGCTTGACATCACCATCGTTGGCGCCGCTGCCGCCACATCCTCCCAGGTTCTCTTTACTCTCAGTCTGTCTTTCTCTCTCTCTGTCTCTGGTCTGTCGACCTCGGTCTCTCTCTCTCTCTCTCTCTCTCTCTCTCTCTCTATCTCTCTCTGTCCCCGTTTCTCTATTTCACCTCCTTGTTGGTCACCGTCGCCTGAGATTCATCACCCACGGAAGCTCAATGGCTATGGTGGTGAAAGAGCGATTAGGGCCGTTGGATTCGGTTTTTTCTTGTGCTACTGATGCCATGGTGGATTGGATCAATCTATGGAAGACGGTGACTGGGACTCGATCAACGGCCTGAGATAGTAGTAAGTAATTTTGGTTATTTTTACCCATAAAGGATTCTTATTTTCTTGTGATGTCCTTTTCGATTCTTCATGTTTACCTGAACAAAAATAATAGGTAATTGCTTTGCTGGAAATAAAAGATGTTATTGATATTACTGTTGTTAAAGTCTCAAAAATGTTGTAGTTTGTTGTAAAAATTACAATGGAAAGGGTGATTTGGTCAATTAGTATGTTACTTTGTATGCACAGAAGACCCAAATTTTTGTTTAAACAATGAAGGGCCTAAATAATTTGGAATTACTAACCTTTGTTGTATTTTAGTAGTTTAAAAAATAAAGTTTTACCAAAATAATTTTAAAAAAAATTGATGTGATGAATTATTTTAAAGTAATAGATATATCCTTCTCAATCTATCTCTTCTTTCCCTTCCTTTCCCCCTCTCTGCAACTCCCTTACCACCAGGTGAAACCCTCTTCGCAAACCCCTCTGCAAAACCCCCTATTTCCCTCCCTATGACCCACTTTTGGTTGGATTAATTAATGAAATAAAGAATATATATATATATATGCAACTTTCAGTGGGTTGCAAGAGAGATCTGTCATTCATTCATGTCTCATGTGCCAATGTTTGTGAAAAAGGGTTGGTTTGTTTTCCTGTGTTGGTGAGCAAACTAATCTTTTTGATTTATGCTCACCAAGTGCATGTAAAAATGTCATAGAGAGGTTTTAAGGACTGGTTTGTTGGTTCAATACCCAAACGTTAAAAAAAAATATAATTTATAGAGAAATGTTCTTATTGAAATTTTTTGCAACAGTGAGCATGGCTTTGATAATCAAAATACAGTAGTATTTTTTTTTTTTTAATAGACCTTTGTCAATATATTTCACTTTTGTTTGAGGTAGAAGCTATGATTTGGACTTGTAGATCTTCCCATTTCTAAAATTTGTACAATTGTTTCTGCTATCATTAATGAAAAATAATGTTATTATCAAATTCACAAGTTCATGAAATGAAAGTAGCCAATTGTTATGCCCAATACTATTTTGTTTTCATGAAACAAAACGATTTTGCTGTTTCTTTCGGGCAAGTTTTGAAGGAGCTTTTTACCAAAATTAAGCTAGTGTGGTCATCTCTGTTATTAGTTTCCATTGTTGCCCCATGTTTTCTAATATCCTATTGTTGTTAGTATTGCCAATCTTTATTCTCGTATAAGTAATGTGGGACCCAATTTTTTTCTTTTTTTCTTTTTATATACCATGACATGTTGGATGGATTTATATATACCATGTGATTATTGTATGTTTTTGGGGTTTAAACAGGCCAAGAAAAAGAAATCTATTTTAAGAGTTGATAACTTAAAGTTATATCCTAGTGGATACATGCAGAATTATCTCAGAGTTGGCATAGAAAGGCTTCAAGGGTTTGCCATATGCTTCGTTGCTGGTTTAACTTTTACACTCTTGGTACGTTCAAACGTTGAATACTTAAATCATTCTTTTATGTTAATTGTAGTTAGCACAAATTTTTTCTCTGCAATTCTCTTTGTGCTCTACCTAAATGCTGCACAGGAGTTACCTTGGGTTCCTAGATTGAATATTGAATTATCTCTTTGGTAGTATAGAAAATCTCTTTCTGTTGAGCACTTGAAACCCCAATATTATAGTTTAGAAGTGGATGAGGGTTTTGTTGTTTGAATGTCCATTCACTGCTAACCAGTCACTTAGACTACTAAATCAAAGAACAGGCAGATCTGCACATCAAGTGATCAATTAGTTAAGTGGGAGTTTGAGCGCCCATTTGTAAAAATATCTTGAGAGCAAAAGTCCCATAAAAGCGTCAATATATATATATATATAAGTAGAGACATTTATCAAGTGATTTTTTATGCATTAATCATGTGCAAAACTAATTATATCTATTTAAAAATCAACTGAATGCATTTCAAATAATGTTTTTATTAATAATTCATAACACCAAAAATACTTTAGGGAGAAGGGGGCCCACAATTACATAATAAATAAAATTAGCACTTAATTACAATGATTGTTGAGTGTTCTACCATCTCTATACACTCTAGATCACATCGTACAGAGGTTTCCCACCTTTTGTGTGTGTGTGTTTTGTTGTGTGACCTTCTACACTTGGTTTGACTTAATCTTTGAGTTCTTGTCTAGTGGAAGGTATAATTTCTCATTCTATCACACACCTATACTCTAGTCACACACAGAGACACCATAGGAGCTCTAGATGAGCATCCCTGTTGAAGTGTTTAGGATTGTGTTTAGTGGTTGTTAGTTTTAGGTGAGTTAAGAAAACCTTGTTTATTGTTATATTTGAGAGAGTAGTATTTGTGGAAAAGGTTGGTAGGTGATCCTACTGAAAACCATTTGCAAAGTAAGTGGTTGTAAAGATTTTGGGTGACCTTAGTGAAAGCCCATTTTATAATATTGGAGCCGTGCCAGTAAGGAATCATGAGTGGATATAGGTACAAGGGTTGTGTCGAACCACTATAAATGTTGATATTAATCTCTTATTTATTTATTTATTTATTTATTTCTTGTACCTTATTTTACTTAATATTGGAGCCATGCCACTCAAGTTTGAGGTTGTAAGTTATGAAACTGAGAAAGAGAGAGGAGGGGCTGGCTTTTATATATATATATACATATGTATATCTGCTTGTGGTAATTTATGTGCTCTTCTAGTATTAATCGGAATTCACAATGAGTCTCTTAATCAAGTCTTTAAGAATAAGAGGTGTTATGATGCCCAAAGTTTCATTTACGTAACCCATTAAAACATGTTACTCTACTTTTTGGGTGACGACTATGTAGTCTATAGAATCCTCTGTGGAGTACTAGACACTGCATATAGGTTGTATGCATGTGTTTCGTGATGTCTACTTAATCATTATTTATGAAGCTAATTCAGCCGGGTTGTAGATTGATCGACTAATTGCAAATAATGTAGAAGGCTAAATTTGATGCATGGTGGGATGGCTACAACACCTATTTTGATGTGTTGGTGCTTCTTAGTAAACAATGAACCAAATGTTACTTGTTTCTTTATTTACTAGCCCTAGCAATAGGGAATATCTTATCTACTTTTTCTGCACTGAAAATTTTGCTGTGTGAGGAGATAAAGAGGTGAAGAGAACCATGCTGTGGCATCCAACAACGTGCTGATTCTGTCAAATTGTGCTTGACCTCATTTTCTCCCTCACATTGTTTTTTATGTTAGCCTACATATGTCATAATTCCCTGTAGGAAGGTACATGATTTACGAAACTTTTTATCCTTAGTTATTAGTATTAGTTTGATAGTGCATATTACAAGGGACGCATCTGGATGTCCCTAGAAATTTAATTTCCACAGTTTTTGTGAAGAATATCAGCTACTGATGCAAAGATTAGTGAGAAAGTCAGCACTGCAACTTTGTGAATTCGTGAAATCAATTTTTCACCACCAGTTCTTGCTGACTTCATTCTAGTTGATGGATTTGTAACACCAAAGGCCATTTAAAATTCAGCAGATGAAAAAAAAGGGGCTATGTAAAATTCAGTTGAGCCACTCAATCATGGGATGACAAAACATACCATAAGTTTAGAGTTTGAAAATGCGAATTAGCCCCCGAACCATCGTATGGATGTCACGGCCACCTTCCCTGTTGTAGACGTCCCCGAACGTCCCGGGAGGGAATCCCGTTTTGTTCTTTGGGCTTACTACAATTCGGACTCAAATGTCACGGTTCTGAATCTAATCCCGTAAAGTGCAATGCGAGACCGATAATTCACCAAAGAGTCCAAATCCGGCAAATCGTTTTGAAAAGTAGATTTTTAGAAAGAAGTGCCAAACATGGACTGCTTTGCCAGATACAGAGTCTCCACCTAAATATTTTATTTTGGGGGAATTTAGGAAACCCTAACTCGTGCCTAAGGCCACGTGTCCACCATCACCAAAGTTGCCTCGGCTCGGGAACTTGGGTACGATTGGGGAAGGTCACTTCGTGAGCACCCCCGCTCGCCCGATCAAAGATCGGCCTCTACTAACCATGATATCGAGTTTTGAAAACATTATGTGCTCTTATTCCGGTTTATTAGCCTAGAATTACTATGTGATGCGCACAGCATACAAGTATAGACTAGATTGCCTAAGTTGGAACAAAACATCGCATATCCGTTTTTTGAAAATGGATTGAAGTTTGCTACTCGCAAGTAGGCTAAAACACGAGTTTCGACGAATTATTCCAATTCAAGCAATCCAACCTTCACCCACAGGAATTTAGGTAGTTATATCACATAAGCAAATAGCTTCATGGTAAGTATGCTATCATGGCAGTCACTCACACACATGCAAGGATGCTAAAGCATAAATATTTACTGAGTACTCCAAGCCAAATAAAGAAGCTAATTAGAAATCATGCATGAATCCTAACTATGCTGAAATGCCTAATGCAACACATGCAAAAATGCAACTAAGATAGGCTCGGCTATTCTAAAATGGCATATGAAATGCTACAGATAACATGTATTCAACTTGGAATTGAAATACAATGCAGTTAGCATGATGCGCCGAGCCCGGTGCATGCAATACAAATGAATGAATGCAAGCATGCGAACATATAGATGCTAATTGAAACATGCCCTAGAACTAACCATAATAAGTTGGTAAATAAAAGGGAGAAAGACGCAGGTTGGAAGACATGCATCACACGCACGCACACTTATTACAACAGTTGGCCCCCTCGCCGGGGGGGGGGTCCGAAAGAATAATACAAACCAAGTAAATAATTAACTACTCTAGCTAATTAATTATTACAGACCCTTAATTAATTAACAAATTAATTACAAAATAAACCAAGTATGAAATTCAAAAGGCCGCCGCAGCTCCGCCTTGAAATGATTGGATGATGCATGCTCGATTCGCCTTGCTCGGAAACCCGATGTCATGCCACATGTTGCCTCTGTTCGCACTGTTCTGCACCTCTGAGAATTGTGAAAATCCTAAGGTTGCTTCTGAACCACTCCATGAGAACATTGGGATGCCACCGGCCAAGGGAAAACACCACCGGCCATGGAAATATGGTCATCGACCAAAAATGGGATCACCGGCCTGATTTTGGTAGTCGGCCGGCACTAAAGGTGGCCGATCGGCCATATATTCCTGCAAAACATTGGTTTTGCTGCAGCAGAGGACAAACAGTGCATGGCAAGGCATTTACAAGATAATGTATGCACGACCACCCTCACTATCATGCTATGGACTCAAGGGAGTGTGGCCCTCGACCCTCAGGCCACCAATCACGCATTTCGATGCATGATGGCCAAAGGTGTCAAAGGTGCATATCAATATAGAATGAATGCAACAAACAAATGAATGCTACACACTCTATCATGTTGGGTCAAGAGTGTCGGCGACCGAGGATTGAGGCACGTTTCGTCACTTTAAGTACGAAACGTCCTTTGGTCCCCAAGTTTGGTTTGACACCCCAAACCAAACATAATGCAATGTATGTGTTCCATATATAATGCAAAGCATGTAACCAAATGCAATGCAAGATGGGAATGTAAGGCAATGTAACATGAGTATGCCAAATACAATATAATGCAACCTAACATGCAAACATCATGGCAATGCAACAAGTATACGGTACTACAATGCAACCTAGATACGAGAATACATGAAGTCATAGGCATGCGACAATGATATCAACCACAAGAATGCAACAGCATGCAATGCGGTAACCCTACAACAATACATAAATGCATGATTCATGGACTTACACTAAGGACGGATAGGCCTCAGCTGTGTCCAAAACAGTGGCCAAAGTGCCAAGAAATTAGGGACAAAACACACCCAGACGTGCACATGTGAAGGTCCAACACTTAGGCATGAAAAGAGTCGACTCTCAAGCACATTAAGAAGAGACAAATACGGACAAATCACAAGCATGACAAGCTCTGAAAATGTGTAAAGGATGATGCCAAATCAACCAAACCATGCAAGTAAGGCATGTAACAAAGCCCAAAACCCAAGGCTAACAAAGGGGTTTGAACCATGGCCATATCAACTAGGCCCCAAAGAGCCAAGATGACTTAAAACAGTCTTAGGGTAGACCAAAATAAGACTAAAGCATGCATGGAACAAGACCAAAACATGCTAAGAAAAGGGCGCAAAACAAAGGACATTCAAGGCCACAAAGAGAGCACTCCACTACGACTACCTCAACCACACATGGCATGGATTATTCAAAGAAAAATAGAGCTACAATATGCCAAAAGGAGCCCCAAAATCCACTGATATGGCAGCCCAAGGACTCAAACAAAGAGGCATGCACAATGACCTACTTTAAGGCACAAAAGAACAACTCTTCAAGGCATTGAAAGGAGGGTAAACGCAAGCATACAAGGATGGAGTATGGACTAAAATGGCATGATAAGTGATTCCAAATCACTGAAATAACCCAAATGAAGCATGCTCATGTCTCGTACACTCAAAACTAACAAGCTAGGATACATGGTGGCTATACAAAACATGACAAACATGACTGAATCAACACCAAACAGAGCTTAAACATGTTACAACATGGCTAAAAGCTTCATGAAGTCAAGCTAAAACATGCAAGCATGATGGTTTAAATGCATGGTACATGTTATGACAAAAGAGGGGATTACAAAGCAAGTGCATGATGCATACAATAGGCCATCGAACCAACATGAAACAGAGGTCTAACATGATAAAACAACACCAAATACCCTCTGAAGTGGAGCCAAATAAAGCTATGTAAACATGTTACCTTTATGAGCCCTAAATGCAAGCAAATGAGTCACAAGGGGTGAGGGGTGTCCCTCCCCTATACAAGACCTCAAAACCACTTCTCCACCACTGAAAATCCTCTGGATTTCAGTGGTGAGAAGGTCGAAATAAAAGGGTTCCAAAGCTCAAGAAGAAGGTCACAAAAAGAGGCCAAACAAGGCCTAAGAGGGGGTAAACAACCCCAAACACCAAAGTGACATAAGCTACTATAACAAGCATGAAAATACAGAACTTTTATCAGTTATACACTAAGCTCGAAACAATATGCAAATAGGTTTAAAACCTTAAGCAAAAATGGGGAATAAAAGGGTAAGTTCTTACCCTTGAAGAACACTTCAAGAACACCAAGTCCAGTACCTCCTTTTGATCAAAAACCAACTCAAAACTCTGAAATCAATCCCTTAAAACCTCAGCAACCAAAGTATAGTGTAACACTAGGTGTCTTAGTGCAAAACTAAGAACAAAAACCCCTTTAGAACACTATTACACACACAAATATAGAGAGAGAGGGAGATATAGAGAGAGAATGATCTATATCTTATATCTCAGATTGTTCAACCCCTGGAAAGGGAGGGGAGGCCCTCCTTTTATAGACAATGCAAATCCAAGCTTCCAAAGGAAGCTAAGTGTAAGGATGAAATCCCTCCATACACGTGTATGGAGGGCAGGATTTGTGCTCACCAGCTGGCACAGCTGGCATGCACAATGCCTGAAAAAGGCAAAGAAAAGGTCTCGGCCAGACAAAGGGGCCGGTCGACCAACACACATGGCCGGCCGACCAAATACAGTGCCGCTCGGCCAATATAATTGGCCGGTAGTAAGAAATCATGGCCGGTGACCTCAGACCATGGCCGATGGGTTGAGGAAATGGCAAACAAGCCACTCTTTTCCCTCAAAGCAGAAACACAAATGCTTGGTCCACAACCAATGCACAAAACAGTCAAGTTGAGAGGTCTTGAGGCAAGGCGCGCGGCCGAGACCTCCGAGAACTCAAAACGAACACGAACATAGATGATCACCGAGTGTTCAAATGGTGACGTCCAAGTCTTGAGGACGGTCAAAAATGGGGTGTCTATACTTGTGATGAATAGGACCTGTGACAACAGACGGAATGTAATTAGCATGTGCAGGTTAGGAGTTAGAGCAAAAAATGCCTTAAACTTAACTGAAAAAAGGCGTTACGGGGGCAAACATGCGAATCAACCCCCGAACCACCGTACAAATGTCACGGCCACCTTTCCCATCATAAATAGGACCTGTGACAACAGACGGAATGTAATTAGCACACGTAGTTTGGGAGTTAGAGCCGAAAATGCATTAAACTTTACCGAAAAAGGGCGTTAAGGGGGCGAAAATGCGAATCAGCCCCCGAACCACCGTATGGATGTCACAGCCACCTTCCCCGTCACAAATAGGACATGTGAAAATAGACGGAATGTAATTAGCACACGTAGTTTGGGAGTAAGAGCTGCAAATGCATTAAACTTAACCGAAAAAGGGGCGTTAAGGGGGCAAAAATGTGAATCATCTCCAGAACCACCGTACAGATGTCACGACCACCTTTCCCGTAACAAATAGCACCTGTGACAATAGACGGAATGTAATTAGCATGTGTAGGTTGAGAGTTAGAGTCACAAATGCCTTAAACTTAACCGAAAAATGGCGTTAAGGGGGCGAAAATGTGAAACAGTTTCCGAACCACCGTACAGATGTTGCGGCCACCTTCCCCATGGAAAATAGGACCTGTGACAACAGACGGAATGTAATTACCACATTTAGGTTGGGAGTTATAGCCGAAAACACCTTAAACTTAACCGAAAAAGGGCGTTAATTGGGCGAAAATGTGAATCAGCCCCCGAACCACCGTACGGATGTCACGGCCTCCATCCCCGTGACAAATAGGACTTGTGACAACAGACAGAATATAATTAGCACGTGTAGGTTGGGAGTTAGAGCTAAAAACGCCTTAAGTTTAACCGAAAAAGGGTGTTAAGGGAGCGAAAAAACGAAATAGCCCCGGAACCACCATAGGGATGTCACGAGCTTCCCCGTGACATATAGGAGTTGTGACAACAGACAAAATGTCATTAGCACATGTAGTTTGGGAGTTAGAGCCGGAAACGACTTAAACTTATTCGAAAAATGAAGAGTTTGACATCCAATAAATGTTCAACATTTTCATTGTAAATGATGCCATTGTTTCATCATACATGGTGGTCATTTGGGTGGTAAATGTATTAAGAAAGCATGATATGGTTATAGACATAACCCCATAGATTACTCAAGCATTTTACTTTAACTAGGAAAATGAGAATGAAGAAGAGTTAAAGTAAATTTACCACCAAAACATTTACTCATAAAAATTTATTTTATGAAGAGGTATGCTTCTAAAAATTGTATTATTTGTAAATTGAAATCAATTTTGGAATAAATCTTTCATGATACATATATATGATTGTATTTCCAAAAAAGGTTTTTATAGATTGTTCTACCTTAAATGCATGTTGTTACAACCTTTTTCCTATGCCTGAATGAATTGATATTTTGTAATGGGTGCAATTGTTTTTTTTATTTTTTGTAGATGGCTTTTGGTGTGGACTTATGGATAGTCTACATTTTTGTTTATGGACACTTGACACTTTTGTATAATCCTGCTAACTATGTCTTCCTCTGCTTTTGTGAATATTAGCATTACTGATACATATAACTTTTGTAATCCAACTGATAGTTGCTAGTGTGGCATATAGATCACCTTTTGTCATGGTACAAATTACGATGGTAAGTTGTACCACGCCAAATAGCCTTATCGCATGGTAGTAAATATATTTTTTTATATATGGCGAGTTGGATTGTCACGACCTAAACTCGCCCCTACAGGTTTAGCATTGTAATCGGCCAGTAATCCTGGGATTACCGAAGGCCTCTGAGACAAATTAACGTAATATTAGGGGCTAGCGGAAGCAACTAACAAATATACAACGTCCATTGAGCTGTGTAGACTTATATGAGACAGAAAAATTTAAAACTTTTTATATACATATATACACATCATCCTTACGTCATTATATATATACAGATTGGACAAAAAGGGAATTAGCTCTATTTACAAAATATACAAGACTTGTTTAACCATACAAGAAAACAAAACTTAAACTTTAAATTACATAGCCATAGCCACTTGACATATTTGGAACCTCCACGGGAGGCACATAGATTGGCTGACAAAAACAGATTCTAGGTAGATGCCTCTAAGCCTGGTCACGCGCCTGATCACCTACATACATAAATAATACAGTGAGCTAGAGCCCAGTGAATATAACAGAGTAAAGGGTTTTAATGAATGATGTCCATACTAGATTCAAAAATCATAATTCAGGTTCATAAACAGATTCATATTCATATTCTTGTTCAGATCATATACAGAAATCAGAGTTCATACTTAATCATACGTGGTACATCCATTAGTGCTAATAGAACAGATACAGAACATATGGTGGTTATGAATAACCAGTTCCATAAAGGAACCTTCGGATCCGGGTAACAGAGAATAAACATGCTAAGCCCCATAATAGAGCATCCGGTAAGGGTAACAGATGACAAGCATAATGAGTTCCATAATGGAACCTCTAACACCAGGTAATAGAGAATATACATGTTGAGCTCCATAATGAAGCCTCCGGTACGGGTAACAGATGAGAAACATAATAAGTTCCATAATGGAACCTCCGATACCGAGTAACAGAGAATATACATGCTGAGCTCCATGATGGAGCCTCCGGTACGGGTAATAGATGACAGACATAATAAGTTCCATAATGGAACCTCCAATACCGGGTAACAGCTAACAGATATCACATGATGCTAAGGATGCCACGAATACATTATTAGAAATTGAACAATCATTCATTGTACAGAACATATCATTTCAGAAAATAGATCTTAATTCATCATACAGAAAATAAATAAAGATGAGTATAGCTTTAGTAAGTTATTACTCACAGATAGTAGCAGAAGCAGATCAAGCAGACAATAGCATGTGACCTACACAAACACATAACATATACACATTGAAGCACAATATTACTCCCTTGATCAAACTTGACTTTCTTGTTTTCTGTCTAAATAATTTGAAGGTCCACTATGCTTATTCTTTCTTTAGTCAAATGAATCGGGTTCTCATTTCACAAACCCCTTTTATTGCTAAATCATTCTTTTTCTGAATAAACCAATTCCTCACTTGGCTTCTTAATCAAGTATCACTAAGTAAATGACTTATTCTTTAATTAACTAATTAATGTTGATTGTTAGCTTATTAATCCTTATTGAGCCATAAATCATGTCTAGAATGCTTTGGAAAGAGATGAGAATAAAAATGTGAATTAAATGCAATTTTTCAAAATATGCTGAAAATAGGGTCTTCGCTTGAGCACCACTTTGGTCGCTCGAGCGGACTATAAAATTTTGCAAAACTTCTGGGAGCTCGATTTTCACGCTCGAGCGGATCTTTCCTCACTCGAGCGTACAACATGAATTTTGGAATTTCCAGAACTGTGTTTGAGCTTCAAGGTTGATACTCAAAGCCTCAAAACTTGTGTTTTTGGTACAAAATCATGGAGAACCATTGTGTAATTTAGTAGACACTCCCAATTAGAAATCATTTATTCAAAATCATGCTCCAATTATCCAAATTTAGATTTAACTCATTTTCTTTATATCAAACCCACAATTTTAAAACATGAATTAGACTTTCCAAACTCTTGAAATTTCATGATGTATGTAAAAATAAAACCCAATTTTATTATTAACAAAAATCAACTTAACTATGAATTACACAAATCAATTTCTTAGAAATTCAACTTAACTCAATTTTCAACCAAAAATTTAATTTATAATCATAGATGTTCTAAAATGTGTTTAAATTGAATAAAACTTTTAAATTAAATTACATGCATGGATTGAAGATCAAAATGAAACAAATTCCTAATTTTCAAAGCTTTTCCTCATTTTTTTTCTTCAAAATATGAGATTGAATTAGTTCAAATTCTTCAAAATTTATGACGCATGTAACATTAGAGTATTAAAACTTACAAAATTTGTCCATGCATGTATAGATGAAACTCAAATTCATGCAAGACTACAAAAACCAAACTCAACATAATTGATTTCTAAATTAATTTCCATAAATTGAACACAACTCCATTGTATGGGTCAAATCTTCAAATTAGCCTTGTTGCATGTAATTTATAGGACTCAATTCAAGAATAATTCTCAAGATTGAACCCAAACTTGACAAGTTAAAAAAAATCATAACTCATATTTTGCAACCTAACTTGATTGAACATGCAAGACTCAATTTGCATGAATTTATATAATTAATCCTCAAATCTCTATTTTAATTTTCTCAAATCCACCTTCAATCAATTTTGTCTAGATTAATTAAACAACACTAGAAAGAGAATGGAATTTCTTACCTTAAGATGAATTTTCCACAATTTTAAACTTAAATTTTGGTATCCCACAAGGCTTTCTTCTTCAATCCCTTTTCTTTCTTCCTCTTGGTCTCTCTCAGCCCGTGCTCACTCTCTTTCTTTTTCTAATTTGCTTCCAGCAGATTGAAGGCTCCCTTGACTTCATTCATCATCTTTTATTTTATTATTTTATTTTATTCAAGTAGTGGGAAACTTGTTCTTTCTATAAGAACACATGTGGTGTATTAACTAATTAATCTTGTTTAGAACACTTAATTGAGATTGATGTTTGATTACAATTAGCCTAATTAATCATCTCTAATTTTAATTAGTTATGTAAAATTCTAACCCAATTAATCATGACTAAATACAAATCTCACTTAATTTAATTAGTGTAATTTGACTTCCTTTAGTGCTCAATTAATTATATTTAAATTTATCAATCTGAATCAGATTTTTAATCAAACTCTCAAGAGGCTCCAAATATTAAATTAAACTCATTGTCATCATCAATTTTGATTTCTCAAATCATTTAGGCCTTCAATTTCAGATCAGACTCCAAATTCCCGTCAATAAATTACATATTCAAATTGGACATTTCATAAATAAATTTAATTCAAACTAATCGTAATTCTCAATTCTCATACTTAATTTATTTAAATAACTTCAATTCGGACCCAATTAATCAAATCCCAATTTTACTAAACTGAATCGAATATTTAACTAAACTCATTAATTTTACCTCCTTCGGCCATTAGACTTTCAAAATAAATACTTGACAAAACCATATGCGAATTAGGCTCAATAATTCTCATAGATTCTAAATCTCATAATTCTCAATACTTCTCATAATGACTAATTAAAATCCAAAGCTCCTTAATTAACTAAATGTTAACCATTATACGTGGTGGGGTCGTTACAGGATTTTTGTATGGAAATATAATTTTAGTTTGGACAATAGTTGGTTTGTATGGAATATATACATTTAAAGTTATTTATTTTGGAAGGTTGGAAGTAATATGGACTATGGCATGATTGATAATTTTACGTTGTGAAATGATGGATAGTATATGTATTGTTTTGTTTATATACGTATTACAGGTTGTATGGAATATAGATTGGCTGTGAATAAATTAGAATTTTGCGATAAAACATAAGAGCATATTTTTGGCGACTAAATTGTTAGTAGCTAAAAAAAAAATTCGGAAAATAGTTTTGGCTATTAAAAGTTTAGTAGCCAAAAAGAACAATTAAACATTTGGCTATTAAAAGTTTAGTAGCAAAAAAAAAAAAAAAAAATCAAACATATGGCGACTAAAGTATATCATAGCTAAAAAAATAAGCTGAAGAAATAAAAAAACGTTTGGCGACTAAAACTTTAGTAGCAAAAAAATGTGAGACTTTAGGCGACCAAATGTTTAGTAGCCAAAACACAAAATGTTTGCCGACTAAAATCTTAGTAGCTAAAAACATAAGACTTTAGGTGACTAAACCTTTAGTAGGCAAAAAAAAAAAAAAAATTCACTTTAGGCGACTAAAATCTTAGTAGCCAAAACATTGTTATTTACTTTAGACTACTAATATATTTAGTAGCTAAAACTCTTTTCCGGGACTAAATGATTAGTCATTAAAAATAACTGAACTTTTAGCGACAAAAAATTAGTCGCCGAAAATATGATATTTAATTTTATTTCAAACCTTTTGACGACTAAAAGCTTAGTCGGCAATGTAGTACATTTGGCGACTAAAATACAACTCTTTCCCGCCTAATTCCGCGACCAAATATTTTTGTCACTAAAAGCCTTCGGCGACTAAATAGTGACTTTTGGCAACTAAAAATTTAGTCGCCAAAAGTGAAAATTCTCGTAGTGTTAAAAAAAAAAAAAATCAAATAGAGAGAGGAGCACTAAAGATTTAGCCAATTTTCTTATTTGTATAATCAATTTTACTCCCCAAAATTACTATATGTGAGAGAGAGATTTCATACTAAAAAAATTAAAAATAAGACCTACCAAGTACCCATCTTTATATAACTAAATGGACATTTTGCTTAAGGCTTTCTGGACAGAATCTTCACCTCCATCAATTTTTTTCCAAACAATTTGCAATTCTTCCTTTGCAAAACCCATCTTTCCACATCAATATCCTGCACACACACACACACACACACACACACACACAAAATCAACCCATAACCCACTTCAATTACTTGCTCATCCAAACAGTACTTAACCTCAAAACAACATAAAAAACAGTAAAACAAAACAATCAGCAGAACCCATCTCTTATTTTCCTCCATTTTCGTAAGAAAATTAAGGAAATAAGGAGTTTATACTCACAAGCTACCATTACTGTCTCCAACTTTGCAACCATTACCACTTGTAACTCTCCTGCAATAATGGTAGAGTCCCATTTGAGAAAACATCTTAATTTGAAGATATGAAGAGTGCAGAGAGAGAGAGAGAGAGAGGCGAGGACGAATTGTCCAGAAAACAGAGTAAGTCCAGTTTGAGTTGAGACAGACACTTAGAAGGGCCATTATCCTAACTGCTTCTTACCTCTATTCTTGGGGCTGCATTTGTTGTAGTCGCGAAGGTGCGCTTCTGTGGAGGCAGGTCTTCATCGGATGAGAGATAGAGAAAGTCGCTATACTTTTTGAAGAGAGAGAGAGAGAAAGAGAGAGAGAGAGAGAGAGAGAGTAGTGGAATGATGAAAAATGATAGAAGTGGTAAGAGAAGAGATGAGAGATGGGCGGGAAACATATTTTGGGCCAAACAAATTTGACCATCAATTTTGTAGATGAAATGATCTAAATCATTGATGATGCCATGTAGGACAAAAATATACACATTTTCAAACTAAACCTTCCATTGTCATCTCATCTTAGCTGTTAGATGTTGATTAGGAATCATCTCAGTCATTTATACAAAATGTATCTCTTAGATATTTTGATATATTTTCAAAAACCTTATTACCTTATTATATATATATATATATACATGTTCGTATGGTAAAAATTGAGATGAAAAGTTAAGAAAGCAGAGTTTTTGAAATAAAAAAATGAGATAAAGAAATCAAAGAGAAAGAAAGATGAATAGACAGAAGATTGTATTACCGTGAAAAATAGAATTTCGTGATTCTAATTTATGAAAAACCCTAATTTCTCTTCTTAATTGTTCATAATCTGCGTTTTGTTTTAGCCTAATACAATCATATTTTGATGTAAATTTTGGGATAAAATGTGTATTGGTGAAAAATATAGATGATTTTCCTTTCTTACCCTCTTGTCGTAATCACATTCTTATCAATGACTAAATTCTGTTAAAGATTTTAACAATTGAGTAACAGAAAGGGATATTGACATTTATGTAGGGACCAAAATGAGATTTTACTAAAAGTACAGGGGTTGACTGTCACAATTTCATATGTAGGAACCAAAATGAAATTTGACCAAAAGTGCAGGGTTAACTGTCACGATTTCATGCGTAAGGGTCAAAGTAAAATTTGGTGCAAAGTGTAATATACACATATTTATTTGAGAAAAAATTATTTAAGATTTCACAGAGAAATAATGATATTCCCATTTGTTGAGGCCAATATGTTTCCAGTTTTAAATACCATTTTCAATCGTATGTATGCAATGCACTTTGTTTTAGGTTATAGAAGCATGTTCATTAGATGTCTTGCATTTAATTTTAGATAAACTGCGTGGGAGTCCCGCTATCGTGAGCGAAATATATATTATGGAGCATATCAAAGAGTTACTTTCCCACATAAATATATATATAGAGAAAGAGAGAGCAATAAAACATGGGTTGGCAATGATTTGAATGTGAATATAATGATACCAAAATTTCAGTTTGGCTCAAGCACACCGACGAATTGGCAGCTATGATGGGAAGTGAAAAAACACAGGTTGTGTGCAATGTTCCAGCTTCCCACCAACAAAAGACATGGACATCTAAATAAACTCGAAATTCAATTCCAAACCTTTTGTCTCCCTTGTTTTGAAGTAGTTAGTGAAAAGTTTCTACCAAAGCAACGACCTTCAATGTTAGCTCTAGGACTTTCAATGAGTTGGAAATGATGACGGAAATCTCTCTAGACCATTTCTATTCCGCTGCCCTCTAAACAGAACAGGTGTTCCTACAAAAATGAAAACATCACTCAAGAAATAGAAGAAACAAAATCAACCATACAAACTGCAAAATTGTATTCTTTTCCCTTTCACACGTGGCTGACTATATTTATTAATGAAAGTCTAGCTAATAGACAAGTAAGCACAAAAAGGTCCAAAATTGAAATGGGCATAAACTTGTTGAATCAAGAAAACTATTAACATTTTATCAACAGGCGATGAGAACACAATAAGGATTTCACTACCAAGTCCCCTCAAAAAAATTATAATATTATTATTAATAAACTGAAATGAAGTTCTTAGTAGAAGAGGGGATAAAACAGAGGAAAAGTAAATCCAATTTTAGCCAACTCTAAATAGACAGACAAATACAATTAACATAATCAGCAACAGCTAACTTAAAAGCAAAAAAGAGAACAATCCCACCTAACCGATTTCAGGTTATGTGTGAAAGTAATAAAAAGAAGCCAAAAATCTAATCCACTCTATTAAACACATCATAATTAATGATAACCCCAACATTTAATTCAAAAACAAAGAGAAAAGAAACTAAACATCATTGAAACAACTGAATGACGAATGATTGTCAAAAAAAAAAAAAAAAAAACAGACTAATTTTGATTGTTACCCCAATTTCATTGTTGGATGGAAATAGTTCATGAAGACTTACATCATGTACCTGCACCAATGTATATTGATTTTCACAAGCTTCCAGTACTAACAGATGAAGGCCTTTTCCCATTGAGGACCTCTTCCATGATTTTTTTCCCCCTTCAACATATGTGTGAAGCACCATTACCACAACACCTACCATGATGATAAAGTGAAATGCTTATGGACCCCAAGCTTGACATGTTCTCATTCGGAAAAAAATTAAAAACAATAAAAAAAAGACCCAGCTTTACATGTTCCCAAGGCTAAGGGCAAGATTACTATTGTTGTACTTGTTTTTTTATTATTCAATTTGTGTTTATTTCTGAATTTGCAAGTTTTCCTTTCTTTTCTTCAAAGTGGGTCCTCTACTTTGTTAATGATTTTTCTTTCTTGATGAATTTGGAACTGAGTTAGAGTAGTTGTTTTTGTTTTGTCCTTTTTAATCTTCTTATTCTTCAAACTTTTGCATTTTTGTTGATTCTTTAAGTTGGACCCTTTGAAAGAAGCAATGAAAATCAATTGTACACCATCAATTTTCTATATTATAAACTTATATTCAAGTGATACAAAATAATATTATTTGCCAAGATGCAAACGGACCAGTTCAGTATAATTTCTTAAATATAATTACATGGGTTGTCTTGATTGGATTGGAAGGGTTGGTTCATGAATCTTCTTTAATGAATTTCTTTTCTTCTTTATGTTTTTAATTTTTTATAGGTATTTGTTTTCCTATGGGTTTTTGATGATTATATTTTCTGCATACTTTTAAGCTCCTTTGTATGAATATATACGGATTAGATTGTTTTTTGCTTGCTTTCTGAGTGCAATCTTATATAATACTTTGTGTGGAAAATAATTTTTTTTTCGTTTCTTTTTTTGAAAAAAAGAGCCGAATACATTAGGGAGTTGAGGCGAGACCTTAAACATGGAAGTAAAATGAATGTGATTTTTGTAGGTGACCAAAGATGGCTAATCTATCATTTTCCACGACGACTTCATCATTTCTATAGACTGTATAAGCTCTTATATCTCTTTTCTTTCATACACAATTATTTTAGAAATTCTTGTGGTTAATTTTTTAAAAGATGCCAATTAATCAATCAATAATGATTGAGACCACTAAAAGTGATGCTCTAAAAGCACCACTAGTGATGTGGCAATGGACGGGGCCCACTAATTGTGTCTTATTTTTATTTTTTATTTTTTTAAAAGTGCTTGCCAACTCATTAGTGGTGCTTTAGAGCACCACTTTTAGTGAGATGTATCATTACCGTTAATCAAATTTAGAATTGTGAATTTCGAGGGTACTATATATGGGAAGAGGGTGACAGAACCGAGTCTGTTCAAGTTTTTTTGCCATGCCCCTCAAAGAAAGCCGGTTAAGGTGGGCAAGTCTCTCTCGAGAAAAAACAAAAGATGGCAAGATTTTAAGTTGAAATGTTGAGAGTGATGACTCACCTTGCACGCTTGAAGAAGCGTTTAATAATGTTAAAAAAAGAAAATGAAAAATGGAGGGATATTTCCAGTCAATTCTGTCACGATATAGTATCTAGGTGTAGCTCATTAAAAGTGTGTAGTCATTACGAAAAGAAAGAAAAAAAAATTGTTTTGTTAGATGTACAAACCTCTCCAGCTGGAAGATGACCATAGCGTAAGGTGAAGACTTGAAGAAAATTTTCCTACCTTCCAAGGCATTCTTCCCATACATGAATTGACAAATACTGTGTCTTCAATAAGTACACCAATCTGAATCAACTACATTTTTTTAACAACCAAGAGAGACAACTACAAAAAAGTGGTGGAGATTTGTGCATTAAAATGGAAGGGCATATCATAATAGATGTGTAGTGTGTCAAGAAGGAGGAGTTGCTAAAGATCAAATTAAAACATTTGTCTGACAAGTGAGTGATAATATCAATAAATATACAACTATAACATATACAAAGAGTCAAGATCAAGGTCCAACTGTAACCAAGCACCGCCCTAGAGTTATTAAAACAAAAGTAGCTAGACATTATTATAATCACAAGAAATAATGGTGAATACTTTGAAAAAAAAAATTGCTATTAAACTAATGGAAGCATCAATAAGAAGGAATCATCAGCGAAGGCAATGTGGTGAACACTCTTAGGTTGTTGGGTGCCCAAACTCGCTCCTAAAAAAGCAAAAGGTTCTTCCATTCACAGCTCATATCTAAGGATAAGAAATGATGCTCGGATCTCTGCAGCAATATTCAGTTTTCTATGCCATTAATTAATCATAAAAAAATTTCCAAAATATAAAAGCTAGAGACATATAAGCAAATCAGCTATTTTCTATTATTGTGACTTGCAGACACTGTGTGTATAACAATATCAATTTACAAGAGTAAATATCAAGGTCCAATTGTAACCAAGCAACCTGATAGAGTTATTAAAACAAAAGTAGCTACATGGTAGTATAATGACAACAAGAAGCAATGGTGATTATTTTTCAAACAAATTTTATTAAACTAATGGAAGCGATTAAAAAGACAAAAGCATCAACGGAGGGAAAGTGAAGGAAGAAAACAAGCTAGCAGCATATGGGTGCCTGAATTCCCTCCAAAAAATGATTCCCTCGTTCATTGTTCATAGCTAAGGATAAGAAATACTGCTTTGACTTCTATGCCATTAATTAATCATCAAAATTTTGAACACAATATAAAAGCAAGAGACATGGAATGCAAGCAAATAAACTACCCTGTTATGCAGTGAGTTGCCCCATGAAGCATAATTAAAAAATTAAATTAGGAAGGCATTGAATTTTCCATTGTGACCCCCTAGGGCGATGGGCTTGTAAGTTTATTAGCAGACATTTTGGTTGAATAAATTTCTGCTTTGTAGTGGAAATCAGTAATAAACTTGTAAAGAAATTTATACCGAGAACAATTTTCTGAACTAAATCTATCTAGCCCTTCATTATTAGAGGAAAAATGAAAATAATTTGCCCACCTATCGCTCTGTCTTTAGCGTGGATAAGGTGGCAGATAGAAGGCAAATTTGAAAATTATCAATCGATCTCTCTATACCATACTTCACATGATCCGTTTCCCAAATTTGGTTTTCTAGTTTTTGTATCTAATACCAAACAATTGAGCAGTCAAGGCAAGTTTGAAATAAGGTAGTAAACAATTTCTTCAAAAAACAAAGTAAACAAATCAAGGGGAAAAAAAAAGAAAAAGAAAAAAAAAGAAAAGAAACATAAGGAACGTTCTTATAGGAATTTTAGGGAATACTTGGATCTCACCATATAAAATTAACAGTTGAATATCACGATTTCCGAAGGTGGATCTCGAGGAAGGAAACGATGTGGGGGAATGAAATTCATCCAAATTATTATCTTTCATATTCATAGTCTGCTATTTCATAAACAAATTCTATCTGAATCGTTGTTCTTCTAAATTTTAATAATGAGATTTTTATTGATAAGTCCAATTTAGAAGTGTTTTAATTCAAGAAGTCCATGAAGGAATTTTTTAACCCATTTAGTCCCATGTATGTATGGTTTTATTCCATAAAGTCCATTTTCTTGATTTACACTATTTTCTTGGACACTTATGCCCCTATATTTAATTTTGATACCCTTATAAATATTTTTTGAATGATTAGCAATTTAATGATGTGAACATTCATATTTTAAAATTCACTTTGGTAGGAATGTAAAATTGGCCTGTGGGCGGCCCGAAACCCGCCCGCGAGCTAGGGCGGGCCCGGGCCGTTGACAATGTGAATATTCACATTGACATGTTAACATTCACATTAATAGGAGTGTAAAATTGGCCCGCGTCCCGTGGCTGCTCGAAACCCGCTCGCGGCCCATGGGCCGCTCGCGGCCCATGGGCGGCTCGGGGTGGGCCCGGTCCGGCCCGTTGACAATGTGAATATTCACATTGACATGTTAACATTCACATTGATAAGAGTATAAAATTGAGCCGCGGCCCATGGGCGGCCAAAAGCCCACCCGCAGGCCGGGGCGGGCCCGGCCCGGCTCGTTGACAATGTGAATATTCACATTGACATGTTAACATTCACATTGATAGGAGTGTAAAATTAGCTCATGCCTTGTGGCTGCCCGAAACCCGCCCACGGCGGGCCCGGCTCGGCCTGTTGACAATGTGAATGTTCACATTGACATGTTAACATTCACATTGATAAGAGTAAAAAATTGGCCAACAGCCCAGGGCGGGCCCGACCCGGCCCGGCCCGGCCCGTTGACAATGTGAATATTCACATTGACATGTTAACATTCACATTAATAGGAGTGTAAAATTGGGGCCCGTTCCGTGGCGGTGCGAAACTCGCCCGCCGCCCATGGGCGTCCCGGGGCGGGCCCGGTCCGGCCCGTTGACAATGTGAATATTCACATTGACATGTTAACATTCACATTGATAAGAGTATAAAATTGGCCTGTGGCCCGGCCCGTTGACAATGTGAATATTCACATTGACATGTTAACATTGACATTGATAATAGTGTAAAATTGGCCCGCAGCCCGCGGGCGGCCCGAAACCCGACTGCAGCCCGAGTCGGGCTTGGCCCGACTCGTGACAATGTGAATATTTACATTGACATGTTAACATTCACATTGATAGAAGTGTAAAATTAGCCTGCGCCTCGTGGCTACCTGAAACCCGCCCACGACCCGTGAGCACCCGCCCACGACTCGTGGACGGCCCAGTGCGAGCCCGGCCTGGCCTGTTGACAATGTGAATATTCATATTGACATGTTAACATTCACATTGATAAGAGTGTACAATTGGCTCGTGACCCGTGGGTAGCCCGAAGCCTGACCTCGGGCCGGGGCGGGCCCGGCCCGTTGGCAATGTGAGCATTCATATTGACATGTTAACATTCACATTGATAGGAGTGTACAATTGGCCCGAAACCCGTGGGCGGCCTGAAGCCCGACCGCAGCCCGAGGCGGGTTTGGCCCGACCCGTGACAATGTGAATATTCACATTGACATGTTAACATTAACATTGATAGGAGTGTAAAATTTGTCCGCTGCCCGAAGCTCGCCCGCGGCCCGGGGTAGGCCTAGACCCAAACCCGGGCCGCCCATGGGACGCGAGTCAATTTTACACTCTTATCAATGTGAATGTTAACATGTCAATGTGAATATTCACATTGTCAACAGGCCGGTCCGGGCCCGCCTCGGGCCGCCCACGGGCCGTGGGCGGGTTTTGGGCAGCCACGGGGCACGGGCTAATGTTACACTCTTATCAATGTGAATGTTAACATGTCAATGTGAATATTCATGTTGTCAACGGGCCTAGCCTGCCTCGCCCAGGGGCCGGGCCAGGCTTCGGGCTGCCAACGGGTCACGGGCCAATTTTACACTCTTATCAATGTTAATGTTAATATGTCAATGTGAATATTCACATTGTCAACGGACCGGGCCGGGCCGAGCCCGCCCTGGGCAGTGGGCGGGCTTTGGGCCGCCCACGGGCCACGGGCCAATTTTACACTCCTATCAATGTGAATGTTAATATGTCAATGTGAATATTCACATTGTCAACGGGCCGGGTCGGGCTCGCCCCGGGTCGCCCACGGGCTTCAGGCCGCCCATGGGACGCGAGTCAATTTTACACTCTTATCAATGTGAATGTTAACATGTCAATGTGAATATTCACATTGTCAACAGGCCGGACCGGGCCCGCCCCGGGCCGCCCACGGGCCGTGGGCTAGTTTTGGGTAGCCATGGGGCGCGGGCTAATTTTATACTCTTATCAATGTGAATGTTAACATGTCAATATGAATATTCACATTATCAATGGGTCGGGCCGGGCCTGCCCAGGGCAGCCCACGAGTCGCAAGCGGGTTTCAAGCCGGCCACAGGCCGCGGGCTAATTTTACACTCCTATTAATGTGAATGTTAACATGTCAATGTGAATATTCACATTGTTAACGGGCCGGGCCGGGCTCGCCCTGACCCGGGCCCGGGCTTCGGGCTGCTCATGGGTGACGGACCAATTTTACACTCTTGTCAATGTTAATGTTAATATTAATATGTCAATGTGAATATTCACATTGTGAACGGGCCGGCCCGCGTCCGCCCCGGGCGGCGGGTTGGTTTCGGGCCGCAGGCCAATTTTACACTCCTATCAATCTGAATGTTAACTTGTCAATGTGAATATTCACATTATCAACGGGCCGGGCCGGGCCTATTTTTTTGTCATGTGGGCCAGCCCGGCCCGACTCGAATTTTTCCGGGCACCCACGAGGATCGACATGGGCCGGGCCCCTACACATTGACGATATGAACATTCACATTGACGGTGTGAACATTCACATTAGGGGTATTTTGGTAATTATGTCACCCATAGGACTTATTGAAACATAAGAAAATAATGTGAATTAAATAGAACATAAGTAGATGAAAAGGGTATTTTGGTCTTTTTATCTCAAATTGGACCTAATGGAATAGTCAAAAAGAATATGGGTTGGATGGAATAAAGCTCTTAGAAAATGGATTTATCAAAAAAGCTCCCTAAAAATATATTATCACACACATAAAAAAAATTATATTTTATTTTTTTAAAATAAACCATAAAATAATGAATACGCAATATAGTAAAATGAATACAATCATTTCTAGTTGCTGTGCCAATATTTAAATGGAGGTCATGCAACACAAGTTTGCATTGCATTGCTAGATGGTGTGCGTATATCTAACGATTTTTTACTAGTATTGCTCTGTTTCTCTTTTACTAGTCAAAACTTTCACAACTTCAATAAGTAAAACTCTCTTCGTCGGAAAAAATGGAGACAGAGACTTACGTTGTCATTGTTCTATTTGTTGCATTTGGCCATATGATGCCATTTTACGAGCTCTCCCTCGTCTTAGCCAAAGCCGGTATTTACGTCTCCTATGTTTCAACCCTAAGAAACATCCAGAGACTCCCTCAACTCCCTCAACTCCCTCTTGAATTATCATCACTCGTCACCTTTGTTCCGATTCCTTTGCCGATGCTGGACTCGAACCTCTTACCGGAAGGTGCAAAGGCCACTGCTGTTGTTACTATCGACAAAATCCAGCACTTGAAGGTCACATTTGATTTCCTTAAACAACACTTCAAGCAATTCGTAGTGGAACAGTCACCGGACTGGATCGTCACCGACGTCGTTTGTCATTGGACGGACGGTTGATGCAGTTCAGGAGTGCCATGTGCTCGCAGTGATCTTCTCCCCTTTCACCGCCGCCACTAAGCTGTTTTTCGGATCACCGGAATATTTAGTCGGTGATGGCCAGAAAAGAGTGAGGTCGTCATCGAAGGACCTGGCATCGCCGCCGTGTTGGGTTAGTTTCCGGTCATCGGTAGCATATCGTCACTACGAAGTAATTGGTACTTTTGTTGGGTTTTACAAAGGAAATGCCTCCGGCGTTACAGATGCTAAACGACTCGCCAAATCAGTTCAAGGGTGTCAAGCCATGGCGATTCGTAGCTGCAGAGAGTTTGAAGGTGAGTTCACTGACTTGTATGGGAAAATTATCGGTAAACCCGCGATTCTGGTGTGGTTACTTCTGCCTGCAAAACCAGACAAAACACGCAACCACACCTTACTCGCCTTCTTGACTCTATTTCTATAAGATGCAGCCAAACCTTTTTATAGGCCAAGAGTGTACTTCAACTGCGGAATTGAAATGCATAAAATTAAAAGATAAGATTCTTGTAACAAGATAAGGAACTTTTTACATTTTGATTTATTAAACTAACAACTTAGTAATGGTATCTCCACCATTTTGGTTTTATTCAGTATGTGACTCCCTTGTTTTCATTCGCCATATGATCCACTTTGTTGTGTCTCTTTGGATGTATTTGTCATGTGAGGCTTCTTTTGACTTCTTCTATCATGTGAGCCTTGCTTGGCTTTGTGTTTCATGTGTCTAGTCTGAGAGATTCCTGCCTTTTTTGGCTTGTTTGTCATGCGAACTTCTACCTATTTTTTAGAAATGTAGAGGTTCATATCTTGCATTGATTCATATTGAATTTGGGCTCTCCTCTTGATTTTGTAGAGTTTCCAAACAGTTGCAAAGATGTCTGGTGCTTCAATTATCTCTTTTTGAAGTATCTTGAGTATTTCTTTTGCCTTGTCTTTTACTAACTTAGATGGTTCATTGAAAGTTTTTTCATTTCTTACCACCACAGCTCTCTTCCCATCACTAAAGACTGCCGGTTTTGAATGTTGGAGAAAAGTTTCCAATGTGTTATGGAAAAACACGAGCCAATCAATTTTGTCGATGGTTGGATCATATCCCTTCTATGATCTTTTGTTTTTACTATGGCAGAACGGATTGTGATTGGTTATTGGGTATAGATATCAGATCTGATATGGTTGATAAAACTGAGTTTCAGTTCTTTCAACCAAAGTGAACATGATATGTGTAACGCCCCAAAATAAATACAATAATCCATCCACAATATCCAAAATAAGACAACAACAACAATAAGGTTATCTTCCATTAATTCAATATGATATACAAAAGAGAAACATATGCTTCATACATTCATACAGCCTAACCTTGAATCTATAGCATATGTTGCCAATTAGAGGAAATGAAGGAAGACAAACAGATAAAAGTGCCCTGAGGGCTTACACATTTCCAAGATTGTGCTTGGTTACAACAAAATGAGTCATTAGCTCAACACAAGTAAATTCTAGGCTTAAAAAGAAAATAAATACAGAATAAACAGAAATTGAGCCTTCAGCTCCACAGTTCTCCCAAGCTAAGTCCTTGGCAGAGGCATATTATTAGCACCTAAAAATGGTTTTTCCCAAATAGGGTGAACCAAAGCCCAGCAGAAATAATCTAACACAATATATGAATATTAACAAAGATATAAGTATGATGCACATGTTTAATGCCCAAATGACAAATCTTTCACAACTTTTTCCAAAACCATGTTATATCAAACTTACAACTCAATCCATTAGTTATACCTACTTCATTTAGTCAACCAAATAGAGGATACATTCCATAGGCCTCCAAACAATATAATTATCATACAAAATACATTCACTTGCCATTTTACGGAAATTTCGTCTGCGGGAATTGGCACCCATGTATACACGTGGTTTTCGGGACTTTCACCCTGGACACATAGGCCAACTTAATTTAATGGAGTCCATCCCCTTTCTCCTCCCAAACATAGAGTACATCTCCTTTCTCCTCCTAAATATCATACATATACAATGTATACAATTCATAATCATATTCAATGATAACGGCTAGGTGATTAGTTTCAATTTGCTTAATTCTCATGCAATTTTTACAACAATCATAGCTATCCTCCACCGATAGCCCAAGACAGATATTTCTAAACAGGTATACAATCTTCACAATAGATAAATTATCCAAACTTCCATAGGTGAGGGATAATACATATCCGGCTACACTATTCATATAAACAACTCCCAATTCTACACTTTCCATACTAATTTCATTATTTATACAAAATAATCATTTGAGTCGTTTTAGGACAAAACTCCCATTTTTTCTGATTCCATCCCAAACACCAAAATACACCATTCTAACCCAACACAAGCTCATAATTACTTTCATAACCATTCCCATTACATTCATTTAAAAATCCCTCTTTTGATTTTAAACCAAAACCCTCAGTTTGTTCAAAATCACCATAAGTTCCAATATTTCTTACACATTGACCAATAGCTAAGTTAAAACTCATAGAAGAGAGTAGAAAGTCCCTACCTCAAAGTTAGGAGACAAACAAAGCAAGGTGGAACCTTTAACAATGCTGAAACCAAGTTTCAAACGGATCAAAACGGACCTCTTGGAATGCTCTAACTTTTCCTCAAAGACACTAGGTTAGGAAACCCAATGGATCTAGGTTAAAATGTAGAGAGAGAGTGCCGATCTAGGGTTTTGAGAGAGAAAGAGATGAAAAAGTGATGAAAAAGGAGGCTGCTGTGAATTGATATACGCACAGTCTGCTCAAGCATAAGAGTTAACGCTCGAGCGTCTGACACAACAATTTGTTCCACTCGAGCGTAGGAAGTGAAGCTCGAGCGCAGAATATACACATCCAGTAGTTTTGCAGACAGACAAACATCGCTCGAGTGCAATATTTGCGGCTCGAACGCCCACTCGCTCGAGCGTAGGAAACGCTGCTCAAGCATAGAACACACTCTCTCAGTAGTTTGCAAACCTGGAAAAGTACTGAGAGTTCACAAAGCCCACTTGAGCACAAGAAGTGCCGCTCGAGCAGAAGAGCAAAAAGTTGGGCAACATAAGGTTTGAAAACCAAGCAACCAACCTGTTCCAAACATAACCACTACAACCCAATAGCCAAACTCAAGTAAGAATAAGGAGGAAAAGACATGAACAATATTCAGAAATCATAAAACCTGAGTCCAGAATACAAGATGGGTCAGGTCAAAATCGGAATCGCTATAATGTGTGCCGTAATAAGCATATGGCTTACTCCCATTATTGTAATAACATATTTAACTATTGCTGGAAATTCATTTAAGAGCTGAAAATCTTCTCTATCAATTTCCACAAAATTAACAATTTCAAGTTCAATCCAGTACATATTAATTTTATCCATGAATTACTTAAAACTTGGCCAACCATAATCCTAGTTTAAGGATTCTGCTAAGAATGACATACGAAGTATTTCTTCGCGTTCATCTTGCTTTTTGGCAATTGTTTTAATTTTTTCAGCCAACTCTTTCTTCCATCATTTTTTCATCATTGCGAATGATGTTAAGCTCATTTTCTAGAAACTCAACATAATCAATAAGAGCACTGATAATTCTATGCACATTTTTTCATTTATTGTTGCACAAAGCAAACTAAATTTTTTTAAAAAGCTTGCTACTTTCTAATGCTAGTCCAGAATTATAAAGCGGTTTTTCAATTATAGCAGGGAGTTCTACTATATTTATGTCTTCGAGTTTGGTGAGTTGAGATGTTAACTCATTCTTTTGTTCCTTTGATGATTCTCCTTTTAAGAATCCCTTTGAATTTTTTGGTTTAAAATTTAGATTTCTTCTCTTTATTGTTGCGGTTTCAATAGTACGCGCTTTGTTAGCAGACACATTTTTTGAATCCTTCAATCACTAATTTTTAGCTTTATGGCTTGATTTGTTGTAGTTCTAGCAAAATACCACGGGTCTCTTCCCTTTGTCAGCTGAAGTTGTGTTTTCCTACACCATAAAACTCATAAAACTTAATTTAGTGGTTAGAGAATCTGTAATGCAATTTTTCTCGGAAGAAATATATTCAACATCAAAACTAAAATAATGAAATTATTGTTGCCATATGCGTACTCTAATTTGACTTACATCTCTTAATTTTTTTTTTTTTCAAAAAAGTTTTAAAACACTTATTATCCATTATCATAATGAATGTTCAAAAATTAAGAAAATATAAAAAGCTTTTACACCATTTTTTTATAGTAATAAATTCTTTTTCCTTTATGTGGCATCTTGTTTTAGTATCTTTGAAACTACTACTTCAGTAGCCACATATCTATTCTTCAGGTTTATTAGAATGTATTGATTTTAATACTACTCTCCAATTATTCTCAGAGGCATCTGCTTTTAAGATTAATTTATCTCCTTGATTAGATAAACTTAACTTATGAAGATTTTTTACTATCTTCTTGATATTAGATCTAACACCCCAAAATAAATACAATATACCCATCTCATAATAACCAATAAATAGCATCATGAGTGAAATGATAAGCTTCCATTAATCAGAGTTTTCTATACAAAAGGTGATACATGCAATATACATTCATAAACAGTATATCCTGAATCTACAACATGTATGACAAGATTGTGAAAGATACGAAAGCTGAACAAATAATGATATGCTCTAAAGGTTTACATCTTTCCAAGTCAATGTTTGGGTACATCAAAAGTGAGTCTGAAGCTCAATACAGATAAAGCCCTAGGCTTGTACAAAATTAAATACAAAATAACAACACTGAGCCTTCAACTCCATAGTCCTCCCAAGTCAAGCCCTTGGTGGAGACATATCACCAACACCTGAAATGTTTTTCCCACATAGGGTGAGGCAAAACCCAGTAGAAACACTACAACACAATGTATAAATCTTAACAAAGTCATAAGGTTTTATGCATATGCAATGCCCATGTCAAAATATTTTACATTTGTTTCCAAAAACAATGCCATGCCCAGTCTATATCATAATTCTCAAGTCATGCTCTTTACAATAGAAAACAAGGGGGAAATCTCATACCAGTACAACCTTTCACGGCACCCATGTAAACGTAGTCTATACAAGCACTACTATTGCCATTTTGTGAATATTTCATCCGCGAGAACCGGCACTTATGTATATGCGCGTTTTTCGGGACTTTCACCTTGGACACATAGGTCAACTTGATTTGGTGATACACACCTCTTTCCAACGTTCATCCATTTTTTTCTCAAAAGCATATACGTTTTCAATGTATTAAATGAGCAACAATGTTCAATGCACATGGAAGAGAAATTAATTTTAGTTCACTTAATTCTCATACAATTTCTACCACACTCATAGCTATCCTCCACCAATAGCCCAAAATAAATTGCTCTAAACAGATAAATAAATTTCATTAACGATACACTTTTCCAAATTCTCAAGATGGGAGTGATAATACATATTCAACTCCGCCATTGACATCAACATTATTTCAATTTCATAATTCTCAACATATATTCCATTTTCTCTTAACAATCTCATGGATATTAGATGTTTTTGATATATTTGGATTATTTCTATCTGTTTATATTAATCTCCTATTTCCACAGTTTTGGTTTGTGTTAGTTTAACAGGTGGCTTGTTCATGGTGTTCCTAACTAGTTAGGCTTGTTTCCTTTGTAGTGTTTGTTTTTGTTTTAGTGTGTCTAGTGCGTGTGTTTGTTAGGAAAAATTGTTAGAAAGTTTTGTTCGGGAATTGACAAAGGGGGAGGTTGTTAGGTCCCTACTTGTTGCCAATTCCGCGAACAAACTTGGTTTAGTCAAGTTGTTATTTTTCCTTGTTTTTTGGTCTTCTCGCTCGAGTGGGAAAAGTTGCGCTCGAGCAACAAACTCACACTCTCAATAGTTTGGTTTGTCTGCAAAAGTACTAGAAGTTGTGTTTTTACGTTCTAGCGTACTTTCTAGTGCTCAAGCGTAGACCCTAGTTAGGAACACGTGTTTAAGTGATACCGCTTGAGTAGCTACTCTTGCGCTCGAGCAAGGATCGCATTTCTGACTACTATAAATCTGCAATTTGTTCCAAATCTAGGGTACAACTTCCAAATCTTCTTTTTGGGGTTTTAGGGTTTTCTTTTAGAGGTTATTTGCTACTTTTACTTTCATTTCTTTGTGAGTTTGTTCATGGATCAAGAGAGTTAAATCAAAGGGTTGTCGGTTTGATTTTATCAATAGAAAAGTGTTGTTCTTTGGTGGATTCTAGAGATTTAAGTGTGGAGTATTCGAAGGAGTTCGAAGCTGCGCATGGTTGTTGATTTGACATGGATGTTGTGGATTCGACATCAAGCTGATCAATTTCGAGACGACGGCTGTGGTGAAAGAGATACAGATTGTTGAAGACAAATTGATATAGTTTGGTAATTTGTTTGGTAAATTTGTATTCTTTCTTTCTTTCATAGTGGATTGATTAGTGGCGTTTTGCCCGTGATTTTTTAATCACAATTGGAGGTGCTCCAATTGTGGTTTTTCCACGTAAAAATCGGTTGTGTCGATTTATTGATTTTGAAGTAACAATCTAAATCACTTTCGTACATGCTAGATGATTTAGATTGTTAGTTTTAATTGTTTGGGAATTGTTGCAATTAATTCTAGTTCAAATCACGAATCACTTAGGTTTTTCAATCACAAACATTCACATTTCAGGGCAAAAATCCCTTTCTTTTTGAAAATCAATTTCAATATAGGAAATACCTTATCTCAACATATATGAACTCCAATTTCAATATTATAAGCTTTTCTAAGAAACTATTTGAAAAATCCTCTTTTACATTTTTGATCTCAAACCCTAGGTTTTACCAAAACAACCCAAACCATTATAATCTATTGACATAGCAAATAACTAAGGTAAAACTTATACAAGAATGTGGAGAATCCCTACCTCAAGCTTAGAAGACGAGAGAAAGAGTGAAAAAACTTCAATACCGTCGAAACTCAACTTTGTACAAATGAAAGTGAAGCTCCAAGTGAGCCTTACCTTTTTCTAAAAAATGTAGGGTAGAGAAATCAAAGGATGAGGGTGTTTTAGAAGAGAGAAGATGAGTTTTAGAGAGAAAGTGAAATGAAAAAAGTGATGTAAAAAGTGACTTTTATGGATTGATATACGCACGGTCCACTCGAGAGCAAGAAGTGATGCTCGAGCTTAAGACACAAAAGATATAACCGCTCGAGCGTAAGAAGTTAACGCTTGAGTGTGAAATACAAACTTCCAGTAGTTTTACAGACAGAAGACCACCACTCGAGCGCAATAAGGGCCACTTTAGCCAAGACCGCTCGAGCGCAAGAAGCTTCGCTCGAGCGTAAAATACCACTCCCCAGTACTTTTGCAGACTTGCAAAAATACTGAGAGTTTACAAAACCTGCTCGAGCGCAAGACACAAAGAATGCGACCGCTCGAGCGCAATAAGTGATGCTCAAGCGTTGGAGCAAAATTCTAGGTAATAAAAGTTTGAAAACCAAGCTATCAATCTGTTCCAAACGCAACCAATACAACTCAATAGCCAAACTCAAAGAGGTATAAGGGAAATAAGACATAAATGACTATACAAGGCAATGAAACCAGGATCCAAAACATCAAATAGTTTGGGTCTAAATCAGAATCGCTATAATCTCCCCCCTTAAAGAATTTCGTCCCCGAAATTATAAATCAAACTTTAAAATTATGATTAAACCAATTACAATAATGATAAAATTATGATTAAACCAATTACAACAATGATAATCAACCAATTCCAATACCATGACCCATCCACCGGTCATTCATTATCATCAATATGATAAACAAGTTCTCAATACCGAATATACAATTCTCATTTCCAAAACATATACAATAGTTATATTAATTCATGACAAAAGTTTTAATACGTGCACAACCATTAACAAATAGGTTCGGATACTTCTCATGGACTTCCAACTCATGTTCCCAAGTTGCTTCCTCAACTCCGTGATGTCGCCACAATACTTTTAACCAAGGGAATTGTCTAGCCTCACAAGACTCGGTCTTAAGTATCTAAGACTCTTATTAGTCTCTCCTCATATGAGGCATCCTCATCTACTTTTAAGTCGGTCCAATCCAATACATGCGATGGATCCGGCTCATACTTTCGAAGCATACAAATATGAAACACATCATGAACCCCAGAAAGTTGTGGTGGCAAGGCCAAACGATAAGCTATCTCTCCAATCCGCTCAAGGATCTCAAAGGGCCCAAATAATCTAGGGGACAACTTCCCACTCTTCCCAAAAGTCATCAAACCCTGCCTAGGTGATATCTTCAAGTAGACATGATCTCCTACCTCAAAAGACAAATGTCTCCTCCTACGGTCAGCATAGATTTTTTGGTGACTCTAGGCAGTAGCCAACCTCTTACGAATAAGAGCAGCTTTCTCAGTCGTTTCCCAAACCAACTCAGGGCCTATCAAAGGTGCATCACCTACCTCGGTCCAACACACAAGAGATTTACACGGTCGACCATACAAGGCCTCAAACGGTGCCATGCCAATACTTGACTGGAAGCTATTATTATAGGCAAACTCCACTAAGGGCAAGTGCCTCTCCCATGACCCTTTAAAGTTAAGAACACAACCTTGAAGCATATCCTCTAAAATCTGAATGGTGCGCTTTGACTACCCGTCAGTTTGAGGATGATAGGCGATACTAAAAGTCAACCTAGTATCCAAGGCATTTTGTAGGCTCTGCCACAACTGAGCCGTAAAACATGGATCTCTATTCGAAACAATAGTCACAAGGACCCCATGAAGTCGAACAATGTCCCTAATGTAAAGATTGACTAGAAATCTACTGAGTCATTCGTGTACAAAGGTACAAAGTGCGCTGACTTGGTCAATCGATCAACTACCACCCAAATGGTGTCATTACCCCATTGAGTCCTTGGAAGAACCATTACAAAATCCATCATGACATGCTCCTACTTCCACTCGACTATAGGCAAGGGTTGTAACAAACCCGCTGGTCCCTGGTGCTCGGCTTCACTTGTTGACAAGTAAGGCACTTCGATACAAACACGACTACATCCTTTTTCATTCCCTTCCACCAAAATTGATGACTAAGATCGTGATACATCTTTGTGCCTCTTGGGTGCACTGCAAGGCATGAATGGTGTGAAACTATTGGAGTACTTCCTCTCGGAAAGACTCTGGCACGAAAAAACGGTCAAGGTATCTAACACTCGAGTTAGAATACACGTTCAAGCCCTTCTCTACATTTCACTAGAGATCTTCTCCCGGAGGGACTCTACCTCAAGGTTACCTTTTGTGCTTCTATAACTCGGCTCACAAGTGTAGGTTGTGCAACTACCGAAAATAAGGCTGCTGACTCAACAGACTCGCTAAGATGCAAGTTGAACTCACCAATAGCACCCAATATCTCCCATTCTCGAATGGCGATATTAGCTACACTGCTGATGGATTTCCTACTTAAGGCATCGGCCACAACATTGGCCTTCCTTGGATGATAATAACTCGAAGTTATAATTTTTTATAAACTCCATCCATCTTCTCTGCCTCAGATTCAAGTCTTTCTGTGTAAACATATATTTCAAACTCTTGTGATTATAAAATACTTCAAACTTCTCACCACACAAATAATGCCTCCAAATCTTCAAGGCAAAGATCACCGTTGCTAACTCTAGATCGTGAGTAGGGTAGTTCCTCTCATGTGTTTTCAATTGACGTAAGCCATAAGCTACTACTTTCCCCTCTTGCATCAATACATAACCCAAACCTTCCCGTGAAGCATCATAATACACTGAATAGCCTAAGCCCCTCTCCGGAATAATTAATACTAAAGCAGTGGTAAGTCTAACCTTAAACTCTTGAAATGACTTCTCACAGGTCTCAATCCACACGAACTTAATTCCCTTCTTCGTCAATCTAGTCAATGGTAAAACTAATCTAGAGAAATCTTTCACAAACCGATGATAATACTCGACCAACTTCAAGAAACTACGGATCTTAAAGGCATTCTTAGGTTGTTCCTAATCTTGCACGGCTTCTATCTTGGATGAATCTACTGTCACTCATTCCCCGGATACCACATGGTCTAAAAACTTAACTTCTTTCAACTAAAATTCACATTTCCCAAACTTAGCATACAGTTTGTGGGTTCTAAGCAACTCAAGTACAACTCGCAAGTGTTTCTCATGTTCCTCCTCGGAGGGTAAGTAGATCAAGATGTCGTCCACAAAACGGTCTAGAAACTCACTGAAGATCCGATTCATCAAATCCATAAACATTGAAGGTGCATTGGTTAGCCCAAAAGACATCACTAAAAACTCATAATGGCCATACTGCGTACAGAATGCCATTTTCTGGATATTCTCCTCCCTTACCCTCAACTAATGATAACCTGATCTTAAGTCTATCTTAGAGAAACAACAGGACCCCTTCAACTGGTCAAACAAATCATCTATGCGCAACATTAGATACTTGTTCTTAACAGTTACCCAGTTCAACTTTCGGTAATCAATACACAATCGCAAAGTACCGTCTTTCTTTTTGGCAAAAAGAGCCAATGCTCCCCAAGGCAAAGTACTAGGGCAGATAAAACTCTTATCTAATAATTCTTGGAGTTGAATCTTCAACTTACTCAACTCAGTAAGTGCAAACCGATATGGTGCCATAGAAATCGATGTCGTGCCAAGCACTAAATCAATAGAGAACTCGATTTCTTAGTGAGGTGGTATAAACTATTAAGATCTCGGGATGGTGGCGTGGTGGTGGTGGTGGTAGTGTAGTGACATTGGTAAAACTTCAGTCCAGAAAACATTTTTTGCCTTTTAAAAATCGAAAGCATTTTTTGGCCATATAGTAGGGGTGTTCAAGGATCCGAACCACTTGAAAAAACCAACCCAAACCACCTGACCCGACCCACTATGGGCGATTTCGAAACCTTGTGCGGTCGGCTTCAGTTGGAATCTTGAGTTTTTTTTCTAGATTTTGATCGGCAACAGATTTGGTAAACAAAGACCTGATTGATCCGAACCGACCCATATATATATATATTAATCTGACGAGACATGAAAAGTTATGTAACCTTTCATAAATGATAAAGGCTTTTTATCTTCTCAAGATTTTATATATTTTCAATTATTTTTATATATTGTCATTGTTACCTTTCCAAGACAAGAAGTCTTGTCACCTCCAATTAATCTGACCATTTCTAATCCACAGTGTCTTGTTCTCTTCCCAAATAGACTTCTTTTTTATTATTATATTTTTTAATTTGTTCTTTGCCTTTCTCTCTAACCCACTGGTCTACCCCTTTTCTTCTCTCAACGTCTTTCAACCCTTTATTTCTCTTTAACCCTTAGCCTTTCACAGTGTCTTATTCCCTTCCAAGACAGACATTTTTTTTTATTGTTATTTTGAACTTCATTCTTATCCTTTCTCTTTCTAACCCTCTAGTCTCCCCCTTCTCTTCTTTCAATCCTCTCCTCTCTCGCCTTTTCGATTCGTCTCTCTTAAACTCTCACCATTGTCTTCCACTCACTATGTATTTCACCTCTCTGAGAAACCCGTCTCTCCTAGTCTCTCTCATGTAAAACCCTTATTTCTTCTCTAAATCTCCCTCTGCTGGCAGCAATGGTGTTAATCGACGATGATAACGATGCTCAAATCTATGAGATGATGCTCAGATCAGAGCAAAGTTGGTTTCTATACTCTCAGATCTGTTTTCATGTTTAATATTTTAAGATCTATCTTTATACCCTCACTCCATTTACTTTCATTGACCAAACCGACCACCAATTCGAATGGTGAGTTGCGGTCGATTTCGAATGTATTCTCGGTCGACAGCAAGTGACAAGTTTTTAAGATATATCTTTATACCCTCAGATCTGTCTTCTTTTCACTCCATTTACTTTCTTGCAGTCAATTTCAAATGACAAGATTGCAAAACCGATATGGCCGGTTCGGCTGGCAGGCTAAGGATACACCTAAGTCGAACCGACCCATGAACACCTTTACCATATAGGCTTGTTTTCTATTGACCATGGAAAATGTTTTCCATTGACTTTCATTTTCTATTGTACCAAACACCAGAAAATATGGAAATATTTTTTCCAAAAAATATTTTTCATTCAAACAAACGATTCACATAAATTATAATTCTATGATATTATAAATGATTCAAAATAAAATAAATATAAAGACTTCATATCAGAGTACATAATACCTAGTTCATCAGACAAACATGAGAGCATATGGATTCTTCTTTTTGCATATACAAGTTTTGATATTGTGGGAGCTAAAAAAAAAAATATATAAGCTTATTGGGCTAACCAAATAAGGCCTGCCAAGGGGTCAACTATTGGGCTTATTTGGCCCACCCCCGTCTATAAAAGGAAGGCACCTCATGGCATATAGGTATGATCTTTCTCTGCACTTCACACCGAACACTCTTTACAATTCTTGATTCTTCATTCATGGATTCTAACTTCATTATCGGAGTGTCCTCGGCCGATAACCCCGGTTGGGTGGCATCAACCATGTTTATCTCTTGCAGATTCATGGAACTATCTTCGTTGAATCTCACTAACAATCCATGTGAGAGGATATTTCTCACAATTGGCGCCGTCTGTAGGAAAGGCTGAACAAGATCAACGAAGAACACAACAAACATATCATTGTAAGTAAACATGTACTGGTTGAATTAAGGTTAGTGCACTTGATACAAAATTAAAATCAATTCCATGTAATATGGCCCACGGCTAGGTTCTTATTTTCATTCTGATTCAACTTGATTCTCAATATGCATATCTACGTACATATAATATATATCTGTGATGCCAGTTGTGGTGGGTTGTTTTTTGACTATCAATTTTTGCCTGTTACAAACAACAAAACAAAAACCAAAACAAAGCAGTGCTCCTAAATCTACAATTGAGTCTAGATTTTCCCTCTAAAAATGGGTTTCATATTTTTCTTTGTGAGAACATCTTTGTGACCTTACAAAATGGGTTACCTGGCCAAACCACCCTGGGACTTTATTTATTCCACCATTGCCTCACAAAAGTTTATTCTTAGAATATATGTACATGTGCATGTGCTAACATTTAAAGGGAATTAAAGAATTGTGTTGAGATTCAAAAACCGAATGGCAACTTCAGTCATGCAAAGGATCAACAATTAGGTCTTGCTCTCTGGACTTCTACAACAAGTGTTTCGGCACACCGTGAAACTAAGGATCAACAAGTGTTTTCAGCACATTCTGAAATTAAGAAAAATCGCCAACTAAGAGTGTGAAGTAATCCATGTGCCGAACTCACCAAACAGAATCGTGAACCAGTCTTGGCAAAGAATGAGCCTTGCCGAGCACATAAAATCGAAGATCATTCTTCCCTATTTCACATTAAGATTCTTCGACGAGATCACCCATGTCACTCGGCCATGTCATCATCTCGCAGGAACCGTTTTCTATCAATGGCTTTAGTCACCTTGGTCAAGCTCGGCAACGGACCATCGGGCCGTAACACTTCCGTTATCGGCAATCACAACCCGTTTACAAAAATCTTTAGCCGTAGCAAGTTTGCTGAGTTACTTACATTGTGCAACCTTACCATTAATTACTCCGCAGTATTGACAATCCGAACACACACGGACACCACATACGCACAAAAAAAATAAATAAATAAAAATAAAAATAAGAAGAATCAACCAATCTTATTTTTGGTCAACTTTCGGAGGTCCAACGGCATCCAATCCGAGGCGGAACAACGTGTCTGAATAGTGGAATGCACACTCGGCTGAGTGATGAATCCAATGCCGCAAAAACGAGGCCAATCGGACTTAAAACGAGAGAGATACAGGGGCTCAAAGTCAGGAGTTTGAATCTAAAAATTCTGCATTTCACGACCTGCTACATGAAGGAGATGACATTAGGATTTATTGCGCGCTTCTCAGCACAAGGTGCTCCATTGCATCTTAGCGCGTTCGGGTTAATCGGGTGGTTCGGTAACTTCGGGCATGACTACCCTCAAGGTTTTTGCCGTGGAGAATCCATTTTTGGAGTCCAATTTTGTGAATTTCGAGTATCAAATTGGGATCAATAAACTGGCAAATCGGGGACGTTAAATGATAGATCAATAGTCAAATCATGTCGATTAGCATGCAATTTTGACAGTAGGCTCTCCAGGAGCGAAGCCACAATTATCCACTTCACCGATCATTCATACCATCTACTGTTACTTGGGGTAGGACCCACAACTTGAATTTCTTTTATTCGGCAACATTATTCTACACCATTATTAATTCAACATTATTCGGCAATGCATACCTTTATTCGGCAACATAATTCTGCACCATTATTAATTCAACATTTTTCATTAACATTATTCGGCAGTGCATACCTTTATTGGGCAAAATTTTCTATACCATTATAATTCAACATTATTCGGGCAAAAGCATTACACGGCAACATTGATTATTCGGCTTAATCGGCAACTTACTAGGCATATTAGCAACTACAAATCCACATATTATCAATTCACAACTTATTCGGTATATTACCGCTGCAATCGGCAGATCATTCGGCATATTATCAAGAGCCAATTAATATCAACTTTGCATTTTATCTAGCATGGACAACTTGTTTGGCACTACGATCTCGACATAAAACTAGCATCTCGGCTTACCGAAATCCACATCTAACAATACCAGAGGATTCGCGTCGACTAAAGGAGTCCAAAACCACTAACTAGAGGAGCAAAAAAAGTAACCGACGCTTGCCGATAGTTGCGCAACAACCCATATTTGCAAAAAATTGTAATTTTCAACATTATTGAAATCAAGTTTTGATTACACCAATATGAAGTACTCATCGAGATGAGTCCAACATAACAAACCGCATCGAAATCGGAGCTAAAACAAAGCCATATGGGCCAATCAAAGTTTACCTAGAAAGTGAATTGTTTCGCTGGAGAAGACAACCCAGCAAGCTATGTAGAAATTATCCTATGCTTTGCGGTTACATTACATTCTGTTGATTTGAGCCCTCAGATCCATTTTGGGTTATACTACGACATTAAGAGTCCGATTCCAACGATCCAATAGTTGTTTCTAGCTATTTTGAGTATTCTGAACGCATCCGTACGGTCCAATTCTACAAATTCGGAGTCGCATATTGAGATCCAGACATCGGCCAATCAGGAACATTAAATGCAAAATCAACGGTCAAAGCATATCCGATCGACATGCACTTTCAGCAGCGGGATCTTGGGGATAGGAAATAATCCTCCGTCTTCCTCGTTCATTCATTTCGTTACCATGCCCGATCATCATCTCGATACCTCTAACATGCATGCATACTCGACCAACTTAGTACAAACATTACAAGGAAATTTACTTAAGTTACAAACTCCCGCTCCCTTTCACATCGGTCCAAGCAAGCGTCAATTTTGGGGCAATACATTACACACTCGGCAGTCGATAGTTCGCATATTTTTGCGGCGCCGTCATTTTACCAAAGCTGAAGTCGCCCCGCAACATAGGGCAATGGAGCAAGTCCAATCTGCATTCCTTCCAACTAACAACTGTCATTCGAAAGCAATGGGGCAAGTCTACATTGGACTAAACGCAAACTGAGCAATGCTAATTGACCCAAAATTTACTCGGCAATTAAATAGTTGGCCCAAAATCTACTTAGCAATTCCTTACAAGCGGAGCAATGCTACTTTTTAATGCTCTTTCATCTTATCGTCTTTCTCCAATTTCCACTTATTTGTGATTAACAAGTCTACTTCATTCAGTACAGGCCATCACTAACAGAATGCATTATTCAAAATCCTTGCAATATTGGCACTTGATAGTCACTTAAAATCAATCGAGTACAACGTAATCTTCGCACTCGGCATGGAGCGCCATCAGCAAAGGCCTACACCCTCGTCCCGAGATAATAATACCGTGGTCCACTTTTTTGGCTAATGTATCTACATTATTTAATCTGTCTTATTTGGTTCAGGCAATCATTTCCGTGCTCGGCATATAGAAATATCTCTAACTTGGCACGAAAGTCCATATTTGGAAGCAATCTTTGCACTTGGCAATATACTACACCATTGCCCGGGGTTATAATACCGCGGCCTAAACCCTCACCCAAGGGTTATAATGCCGCGGCCTACACCTTGCCCGGGAGTTATAATACCGCAGCCTATACCCTTGCTCGGGGGTTATAATACCGCATCCTACACCCTTGCCTGAGGGTTATAATACCACGACCCACCGTATAGAGATAGTATTACTCATTGGGCTTTAACTCACTCATTTGTACATACATTCATACATACATGCATTCATCCAGTCATTCATTCATTTATGATTATTCATTTATCAAATGTATCCTTTGTCAAGAGACCTAACATCTATTTGAACAGTATAACTCGGCAATAAAAACTCTCATTCCTTCTACAGAAAACAATAAAAGTTTTGGGGCAATTGTGGGAGCCAGGAAAAAATATATATATCAGCTTATTGGGCTAACCCAAATAAGGCCTGCCAAGGGGCCAACTATTGGGCTTATTCGGCCACCTCCCGTCTATAAAAGAAGGCATCTCATGGCATATAGGTATGATCTTTCTCTGCACTTCACACTTCACACTCTTTACAATTCTTGATTCTTCATTCATGGATTCTAACTTCATCATCGGAGTGCCCCTCGGCCGGTAACCCGACTGGGTGGCATCAACCATGTTTATCTCTTGCAGGTTTATAGAACTATCTTTGTTGAATCTCACTAACAATCCATGTGAGAGAATATTTCATGGTCTCACAGATATAAACACAAAAGTATATATTCCAGAAATTCATTTTAACACCACAGAAAGGCTCTTTTATTATTTATTTATTAGCTTTTTTCCCTATTTTTTTAATGGGAAGAATATAATGGAAATAACAACAAAAAGAAAGTAGGATGCTGCAGCTCCATGATCTTTATGTTCTATCAAGAAGCTCTCGTAGAATACTATCAGATATAAGCAGCACCAACACATAGGAGCATTTCTATAGCAGCAATATTTCCTCATAGTCAAGATTGCTCATCAATTGTGCATGGTATTCAGCTCAAGTCAGATGTGTAATTTTGGGATGGAGGAAATCAAAATAAACAACTACTTACCAAACAAAATTTCTACGACAGCCCTGTTTCCTTTGCATGAAGATTACACACGAATCGTGCACAGTATTTAGCTTAAGTAAGACATGCAAATTCTCACCATTAGCTAATCTTAAAAATTGCATAATGGTTCTAAAATTTAAAATATTTGCAGGGAGGGTTCTGAATATTTTTGGCAAAATATATGCTTGCCCATTAAGTCTAGCTCTATATTATAGTTCAATAGTTTCAGACATAGTACAAAAATAGGAAAGCAGAAACAGAAAATGATATGAGATGCGAAAGCCAGAAACGTGGCCGGGAAATATATGAAAAACAGAAAGTAGCAAACAATTAAGAATTGAAATGTGAAACCTAATAGGAATCCTAGCAAGAAACTTTGAAAAAAATAAATTTTAAAAAAAATTACTACTAGAAAACTAAATGAATATTTTAAATTATAACATATCACATGCTTAATTGAAACTTAGGGAGAAACAATAAGAAAACTAAGGACAATCACTTCTTGTTGTGGTCGTGGATTACTGTAGGAAGCAAATAAAAAATGCATCATATTTTTTAGTTTCTTTGGAGTAGTTTCCGCAGGGTTTCTAAGCAGTTTCCAAAAAGTTCCTTCCAAGTTTCTCCTTAGTTTCTTCAGAGTTTCCCTTCAGTTCTGGCTCATATTGAATATGTTCTCCAAAAATTCTATCATACCCATATCAGAAGTGTGCTTCCTCACTTCTCCAGAAGCATGTTTCTTCTCTCAAACAAAATGTCCTAGTAACTATGATTTGGGAAAGAACTAGTCCAATACATTTATTGCTTGATAAGTAGAAGGCCTTCAACAAAGAAGCAACACAGGGTGTGGTGTTGCACGAGTATACGAGAAGTACTTGAAGCAAAAACTTCCACGAGAATCCACACTATCCACAAAATCAAGAGATTGATTAATCTTCGCCATGACCTAACCTCATTATGTAAAGACACAAATATATATGTATACTTTTCAATTTATATGACAGTTATATTATATCTCCAACTACATATTATATTTGACATTTAATTATTCAACCCCACAACGTATTATATTTGGCATTTAATTATTTAAAAGAGATTTGAATTTTAATTAGTCGTTATTCTAATTTAATTTGAAATTTACGAAAATTGTGGAACCCAACTGGTGAGTGATTTTAGTAAATGATTTATTTTGGCATTAGAAGTTGAAGGTCTAAATGGCCTAAGGAAGTGAAATTAATTAGTGGAATCAGTTTGATTTCAAGTATTGACTAGATTCAGCTTTGATTCAGTTTAGTAAAACTAAGATTTGATTAATTGGGTTTGAAATGGAGTTAATTAAATTAATTACGTTATAAGGTTTGAGAAATTATGATTACTATGAATTAAATCTATTTATGAGGTGTCCAATTTAAGCATGTAATTTATTTATAAGGATTTTGGGTCTGACTTGAAATTGAAGGCCTTAGCGATTTGAGACACTCAAATTGATAGTAGCAATAAGTTCAATTTGATATTTGAAGCCTTTTAGGAATTTGACTAAAAATTTGATTCAAATTCGTAAAGTTAAATATAATTAATTGGGCTATAATAGAGTCAAATTAGGCTAATTAAATTATAATAGATGTGTAATTAGTTGTTATTAGTTAAATTAAATGCTAATCAAGTGCTAATTATAATTGGTTAGGACTAAGTGATGGCTAAGTTAAATTTAATGTGTAATTAGTGTGCCAAACAAATCTAATCAATTAAATTGATGTCCAATTAGTAAATTAAGTTAATTCTAATTAATTATATGAGAGAGAGAGAGAGAGAGAGAGAGAGAGAAACTCTATTGAGTTGTTGTATTGGGTGTATGTATGCACGTGTATTGGGATAAAAGGAAAGGAAAAGAGTGTAGGGATTTTCAAAACAGAGAGTTAAAAAGAGAGGAGAGAGGAGCCCTAGGGGAGAAAAAANCCATTACCACGACCCAAAGCCAGATTATGAAATCTCCCTCTCAAAAGTTATTAAAAAAAACTATTTTTATGTGAATAAAAAATTGATATAATATTTTACTTTTTTTAGTTAATGACAAAAAATGTAGTGTTTTTCAAAAAAAAATTTAACCAAATATTGTCTATTTGGCTTGATTTTTCAAAAATTAGTTTTATGATTTGTCGTTTTTTTAGTGATTTTTAAAAATATTTTAATTTATTTATTTTATACTTTTTAGATGCACTTAACCAAGATACATTTAAAAAATAAAATAAATTGAATAAAAATATTAAAAAATCATTAAAGCCAAACAAAAATTCAAACAAAAATCTGTGTATTTTTATTCAAGTTTTCATTTGTTTTTAATAAAATTTTTTTATATTTTAGTTAAATTTTTTAACATTTTACACGCATCTAACCTTAATCTATCTAAAATGTTAAAAAAAAAAAATCTTTAAAATATGAAAAAATAAAAATAAAAAATTCAAAGAACAAAAATTCATCTAAAAATAATTTGTAAAAACTTGGCCCAATGTGGCCAATTTCAAGCAGCTGAAGGCCCAAGAATGATGGGGGTTTGCATCCAAAAAATTATTTAGTATGCTCGATTTTTCAGTACTCTCTATTAAATTATTTAGGGTTATAATTTACTCTCAATATACCTTATATTTTTTTCACAAATTACCTTGTAAATTAAAAATCTTGAATTGACAACCATTGTTGCTTCATAATCTATCAAAAAGTTTGTAAAAAAATTGAGATAATAAAAGAGCATCATAGTAAAACATAATTAAATCAAACAAAACTGTTTGTAATTCAACAAAAACATGTCTCAATCTCCAATTTTACTCCTCCTCAGTGGCAGACTCACCATTCTTCTTGTTATCCTTCCTAGCATACCTTTGGTTCCTCAGAAACATAGGTGCATCTGTATTAAAATCAAAAAAATAAAAATAAAAAATAAATAAAATCAAGATCGAAACTTTGCTGCCATTTGGCAAGTTGGTTTAGAGTGGGTTGGGAGTAAAAAAAGCACAAAAAGTTAAAATAGGTTAAGTAAGTAAATAAAATAAAATATTACATTCAAATCAAAATTATTTCATTTTTTCTCTAAAAAAAATCATAAAAATAAAATGTTATTTCCAAACAGAACTAATTTAATTAGGTTAAGTTAACCAAAAAATCAAAAAATTAAATTAAAAAAGTTCTTTCCAAAAACGAACATTTTCATATCTATATAATCAAATTGGGTTGCAAACGCTGATGTATATTGGGAGGTGTTTGGGAAGAAATTTTTTTAATTTTTTTTAGTTAAAATAGTACTGAAAAATAAAATAAATTAAAATAATCAATAAGATAAAGTGTCATATCAAACCCATAGTTATTTTACTTTTTCTCTCACAAATATCACATCTAACTACAAAAAAATCTAACTAACTTCTTAAATATAAAAATTTTAACCACTTAAAATAACCAAAAATTAAAATCACCTATTAAAATAATAACTTTTTAAACACCAACATAGGCATAAATGAGTACAAATAATATGAAGAGAGAGACAGAGAGTACGCCTTTAATACGCAGAGAGAGAGAGAGAGAGAGAGAGAGAGTACGCCTTTAATACGCCTGTGTTTTCTGGTTTTTTTTTAAACACCAACATAGGCATAAATGAGTACAAATAATATGAAGAGAGAGACAGAGAGTACGCCTTTAATACGCAGAGAGAGAGAGAGAGAGAGAGTACGCCTTTAATACGCCTGTGTTTTCTGGGTTTTTTTTTTTAACGAAAATTTTTGAACATTTTGATACCTTTTTTTGTGAGCCTTATAAAACTAGTTATGGGCAGTATGATTCTTAGGTTATATGTTTTTACATAAATATATATATACATAAATAAATAATTATACTCCATCTGTCCTAAAATAATGATCCCTCTTGGAGAATCTAACTTTTTATAGTAGTACAATTATTGTATTTGAAAAAAGTTAAATTTTCAAAATTATCCTTTTGATAGTACATTTTTTTTAGAATATCAATGTCATAATTGTACTTTTTATATCGTTTATTAATTTAAAAGAATGGTAAAATAGGAAATTTATATTATTTTTGTACTTGATTTTTGAAGAGGGACTAATATTTTGGAACAATGAAAAATAGAATAAGGGACTAATATTTTGGAATAATGAAAAATGGAATGGGACGGAGGGAGTACCTTAATATTTAAGAATATTTATCAATAAATTCCATCACACAAATAACTACTTCAATTAGTTATAATTTTTTTTTATTGATTTGCTAAGTCCTATTAGCGGAGAGTGTTTTTTTTTTTCTCTCTCTCTCTTTTCGTGTGGTCCTATTTTTGATTTTGGTAGTATTTTGATAGACAATTATACCCCTTTATTAATGTGACAACTATGATGTGATATTCTAATGTGATTGATATTAATATTACACTCCAACGCTGTGATACTAAAAAAAAAAAAAATTAAAAACTCCTTAGTGTCTTTTTCTAAATGTGATAATGTGACGGGTATGATGTGACACTCAAAAACTTTTACTCTAAAAAAAATAATTCCTCCTTAGTGTACTTTTTCAAATGTGACTGTGGCAGGCATAATGTGACATCCCAAAAAAATAAAGACTCCTTAGCCTCCGTTTGGGAAGTGGGTTGGCTTTTTAGCTATTTTAGCCTGGGCTATTTTAGCTTGGTTTGGGAAGGACTTTTTGGTTTTTTGACTTTTTTTGTGTGAGAGAGGATTGTAATGATTATGGGTTGGATTTGATGTTTTGTTTTTTGTGGCTAAAATAGCCTATTTTATTTTTTGTGGCTATTTTAGCCCCTAACCCACCCAAACCTTCTTGCCAAACATCACCTTAGTATACTTTTCTCAAACGTGACAACGTGATAGGTATAACACGACACTTCAAAAAAAAAAAAAAAAACTCCTTTGTGTACTTTTCTCAAACGTAACAACGTGATATGTATGATGTGACACTTTATAAAAAATTAAAAACTCTTTAGTGTACTTTTCTTAGCGTAACATGTGACATTCAAACGTGGCGGGTATGATATGACACTCTAAAAAAATTAAAAACTTTTTAATATATATTTTTTTCCAAATATAACACTTTGACGTGGTATGTATGATGTGACACTAAAAAACTCTTTCGTGTACTTCTTTTTTCTTTTTTTTTTTTCTTTTTTTTTCTAAATGTGACACTCCAATGTGATGGGCAAATGAGTCATTACACATCCAAAAGGATTAAATGGATCACAAGAAAAAATATGGGACTACATGTATTATAAGTCTAAAATATGGGATATATTGGTCAATCTCCCTAATATTTATGTGAATACTTATCTCATCTTTCATAGATTATTTTTAAAAATAATTTTTATTATTATTCTCATTCATTATTTGATTTTGCTCAAATTTTATTCTATTTGCAAGTAATAATACAATAAGAAACAATATTGATGATAATAGTGAGTTTTAGTTAGGTGGATTGGAGTTTTGAAATGAAAAAGAAAATAATTAAAACTTGGAAAAGAAGATGAAGAGACTTGAATATAAAGAATACATATGAGTGATTAGGGTATACCATGAGAAAACAGACCATTATTTAAAGGACTTATTTGGGACATTTTGGTGTAACTAGAGGTGGTTTAGCACATCCATCATCGTAACATAAAGAGGGTAATTTATAAATACATTCTTAAAATTTATTTAAAATACTGATTGCTCTTCATAATTTTAAAAATTACATTTCATCTCTTTAAATTTATAATCACATAACTAATGACCCATTTTATTAATAACAAATTAAGTTAGTTGACAATTTTTAATAATGTCATATATATATTTTAATCAACAATTCATGTAATGTTATTGTTGTATAAAAAAGTAGTTAAATTTTTTTTTTTTTGGGGGTTATGTTATGCCCCGAAAAATTATACAATAAGGATTCACCAACTTTCATTATTTAATGTAACATAAGTAAATTACAATATTAATATAATTATCAAATCTCCCACATTCGTAATTTATTAACCATCAAGAGATTTACAAAAAAATGCCCCATATGCGGTTATATATTCAGCATTCTTAGAATATAAATCTATAGCATGTAGCAAGGAAGTTTAGTACGAATTAATGCCCTCAAGGGCTACAAATTCCAAAGCTTAAGCCCGGTTACACAAAAGTGATTTTAACCCCATCCATATAAAGTCCTTGGCATGTCAAAAATAATTACAATAAAAGAAAAGAGCCTTGTGCTCTCAAAACATATTTCCACGCCTCTAACTTGGTGGGATCACCACATTATTTCCTGCACAAAATCCCATAGGGGTGAGCATAAGCCCAGTAGGAAAACCTTAACAAAGTATATACATTTTATACAATCTCATGGGATGAATGCATATGTCAGACCATGTTAAAAAACATATATCTTTATCCTTTGAAAACTTTGTGCACAATGCAATCTTGAAAATTCAGCAATTCAATAATTTCAATGTAATTCAATGGGGCAGTAAATACGAATCATGTAATCCCTAGGTTGGTGTCCACAAGTAGGCATAATAAGTACTACCAAATCCGCACTTTATTGGTAGCTAATCAGAAGGCATGTAATACCTCCTCCTCGCGTGTTTTTGATTTTCACCAAAGACATTCAGGCCAACTTAACCAGTACTAACTACACCCCCTATCCGGACTTACCAATATATTTTCCCCAAAAACAAATCAATATGATCTTATTTCACAAAACAATTTCCTTTCTCAAAACAATACCTTTTTCCACTGCAATGTTCAAAATTAATAGTATCCATGACAAAATGGAATGATTATGCAAATGCTCAATGCAATAATCAGGTTCTATTTAGACATCTCAACAATGCCAATTTGAAAGGGTGATAATAATTAAATCACGTGACAATGCTATATATATCAATGCTTTGAAATTTCTCAATTTATCTACACAATCCTCCATTGTGATCAAATTTCACATATCTCATCAATATAACATCATAGTATATTTTTTCAAGAGACAATATATGTAACGCCCCGAAATAAATGCAATATATCATCCAAAACGATAAGTAAATAACATTATGAATCATAGTATAATGTTCTTCTATTACATAAGATTCGATTTTACAAAAGGGTGACACATGCGATATACATTCATAAATAGAATATCCTAAATCTGCAGCATATGTTACCAAACAATAATAATGTAATAAAAGCTAAACAGGTAATTATATGTCCTAAAGGCTTACATCTTTCTAAGTTAAAACTTGGGTACATCAAAAGTGAGTCATAAGCTCAATACAAATAAAGCCCTAGGCTTGTACAAAACTTAAATAGAAAAAAATAACAAAACTGAGCTTTCAACTCCGCAGTTCTCCCAAGCTAAGTCCTTGGTGGAGGCATATCACCAGCATTTGAAAATGGTTTTTCCCAAATAGGGTGAGTCAAAGCCCAGTAGAAATATTCTAGTACAATATATGAATCTTAACAAAGATATAAGTGTGATGTGCACATACAATGTTCATGATAAAATCATTTGTAACTCTTTTGCAAAATCATACTATGTGGAACTTATATCTCAATCCATTTTGTCTCCATTCATGAGTCATTTCCATTTTATTCAGACAACCAGACTAAGGATGCAACTCAGTGGGTCTCTTACCAATACAACCATCATACAAACACTTTTATTTGCTATTTTACAGATATTTTATCTGCGAGAATTGACACCAATGTATACTCGTGGTTTTCAGGACTTTTACCCTAGACACTCCGGCCAACTTAATTTAATGAAGTACATTCCCTTTCTTCTCCCAAACATGGAGTACAACACATTTTTTCTCCCAAACATCATACACTTACAATGTATTAAAGATGTGACAAGACTCAATGCAAATGGATGAGAAATTAGTTTTAATTCACCTAATTCTCATGCAATTTCTACAACAATCATAGCTATCATCCATTGATAGCCCAAAACATATATTTCTAAATAGATATACAATCTCCAAGACAGATAAATTATCCAAATTTCAAAGTGTAAGTGGTAATACTTAACCAACTCCACCACCCATATCAACATCCATCCAATTTCACATTTTCAATACCAATTCCATTTTATGTATACAAAATAAATATCTGAGACATTTTTGGGCAAACTCCCTTTTCTTTCAAAATCCAACCCAAGTATCAAAATCAATAATTTTATTACAACACAACCTCATATTCACTCTTATAACCATTTCCAATACATCCATTTGTAAACCCCTCTTTTGATTTGAAACCAAAATCCTAGGTTTGTTCAAAATCTCCCTAAATCAAAATATTGTTTATACAAAACAAATAGCTAAGTTAAAATCCATATAAATGTGTATAAAATCCCTACCTCAAAGCTAGAAGACAAGCAAAGCAAGAAAGAAACTCAAATAAAGCTGAAACCTGTCACGACCCAAACCCGTCCCTATGGGTTTAGTACCGTAACCGGCCAGTAATCCGAGATTACCGAAGGCCTGCTTAACAGTAGAATAGTAAAACAGAGTACAGGGGCTGGCGGAAGCCAATACAGTAAATAAACAATGTCCAATGAGCTGTGAATCTGCATGCAAAAAGATTTTTCATACATACATATATAAACAGTACAGAACAGTATGTACAATATTTACAGTCGATCAAAACAGGGACCTAATCCCTATTAAACAGTGCAGTACAAAAACATTCAGTCTACACAGTTATACAAACAGATACAGAAACAGACGGGGGGAAATTAAAACACCCCTAAGCCATGGCTTGGCAAGCTCGGAACCTCGCAGTGAGGCACAGTGGTTGGCTTGACAAAACTGCAGTTTACCCTGACGCTTCTAGCCGCGGTCTGGTGCCTGTACACCTACATATATATATGAGCAGTGAGCTAAAGCTCAGTGCATAACATAATGCGTAAAGAGGTTAAGAATGAATGCCCTTTCAGTAATGAAAACAGTTCATTAAATCAGTGCTTCAGTCATTCAGTCAAACAGTCATATGTGGTACATCCATTAGCATAGCAGTACAGTAAGCAGTTGTAATAACCCTGACCCTGATTAGCGTTAATTGGTACTTAATTATGCCTAATAGTAATTAAGAGGAAATTTGGAATTAATTTGCATGTGTATTGCATGATTTATGTGTTTCTATCTGTTCAGTGTCGAAATATCTGTTCATGTCTTAAACTTTAATTCGCGAATTGAAAGCCTTATCGGCGCCCGATTCCGAAATTGATTAGTGTTTTGAACTAGTTAGATATTATGTGAAATTATGGTGGGTTCAATTTAAATTTGATTTGGAATGTTTAAATTACGTTAAATTACAATAGTTAGCCTTAATTACCGAAATGCCACCTTAGTGGCCCATGTCAAAGAACATAATGGGAATTGATTTCATCTTGTTTTGTATATCTATCTCACCCATTCTTAGAGCCCTAAACCGACTAAGAAAGAGAGGAAGAGAGTAGTTGATTTCATCTAGAGGATTACTTAGAGAATTGGGAAGATTTTGAAGAATTGTTGTGTAGCTCAAGAATCTTGCTTAGTGGGGCCTAATTAAGGTGTTTAGGTAAGAACTCAATCCCTTGATCTTGTCATTGAGCCATTTAGAACTTACTTACATATGAAATGGGTGAAATTAGGGGTTAATTGGGCTAGAATTCAAGGAACCTTGATTATATCATGCATGCATGTTTACAATCTTGCCATTTGAATTTGTTTTCATCAAAACTTCACATGCATGTTCATATGTTTATTCATGTCCATAAATTCATCAAAATTCTGAGTTTAATCTTGCATTTGAACAAATTTTAGAGCATTGAATCTCGAATGAACACTTGCATGTCTCATACATAGCATGTTCTTTAATGTGTTGTTGAAATTGTGTTTAATTGACTCACCCTTGGGCATTGAATTTACAAATTGAGTTTTGAAACTTGATATACTATGAGTTTTAACTGTTTTTCCAGAAATTGGGCTCAAGAGGTTGAGTTTTGGGTTGGAGAATGCTTGGTTCGAACTTGGAAGGCAAATCTGGAAATTCCAGAATTTGGCTTCCTCGCTCGAGCGACCATCGTTTATTCAGAGCTCTACTCGAGCGAATAAATGATGGCTCGAGCATAAATTTCAAACTCTCAGGTTTTTAGTGTACGCAGACGCACGCTCGATCGAAGAGACCTACGCTCGAGCGAGGAGCTGTGTCTCACGCTCGAGCGAGTATCGAGCGAGCATTGGGCGTAAAAAGTCAGCAACCAGTACTTTTGCATTTTTACAGACCGCTCGAGCGAAGGATCTCTCGCTCGAGCGAACCCTTTGTTTTGGCGAACTCGCTCGAGTGAAGGAAGACTCGCTCGAGCGAGACCCCTGTTTTCAGCAAGTTTTGCAAAATATTTTCTAAGGCATATTTGCATCCCCCTTTCATCCTAGGCATTCCTAGGCCATGTTTAAGGCTCTATAAGGGGGGACTCAAGGTTAGAAACACGTTAAGAATCAACGACGTAAGTTTTGTATAGCTGGAGCGTGTGTTTCAAGTGTGTGTCTGTTATGTGTTATGTAGGTCACGTGCCGCATTCTGTTTGACCTTTTGGCTCCGTCTGCCTGTTTCAACGCCTACTGTGAGTAATAACTTAGTAAAGATATGTTCAACAGTACTTATTTTCTGTGTGACAAAATGAGATCTGTTTTCTGAAATGATATGTTATGTACAATGAATGATTGTTCAATTTCTGACATGTATTCGTGACATCCTTAGTATCATGTGATATTTACAGCCGTTACCCAGTATCGGAGGTTCCTTCTTGGAACTAGGTTATTCATAACCTTACGCTTATGCGTCATGTTCTGTTATGCTTATGCGTCCTGTCTGAGCTCTGTTACCCGTACCGGAGGCCCACCATGGAGGCTTAGCTGTCCTGTTACCTGGATCCGGAGGTTCCTTCGTGGAACTAGGTTATTCATAACCTTACGCTTATGCGTTCTGTTATGTTAATGGATGTATCACGTAAATGTAACCATGACCTATGATTTCTGTCTGTCTATGATCTGAACAAGTATGATTTTGATACAATATGAATTGATTTATGAAATCTGTACGAACTCATTCATTGAAACCCCTTTACTCTGTTTATTATTCACTGGGCTTTCGCTCACAGTTTACTATATATATGTAGGTGAGGCGGCACATGACCTAGGCCAGAGTTGACGGCCTTCAGTTCCATTTTATCAGCCAAATGTTGCGCCTCCTGAGGAGGTTCCGCTTGAAGCCTATTGTCATGGCTGTTTTTGTGACCATGCTAGTCTGTATGTGTGTTATGTAAAATCAGATCTTGGGAATACGTTTGTAAATACTTTGTACATATTGGTATACTTGACTAGCATGTTTATGTATATAAATAAGTTTTGAATTTTCTGTCCCATGTACGTCAAAACAGCTCATTGGACCTTGTGTATTTTATATATTTGCTTCCTCAGCCCCTTATTATTTGTTAATATGTTCAGAAGCCTTTGGTAATCCACGAATTACTGGCCGGTTACGGTGCCGAACCTATAGGGGCGAGTTTGGGTCGTGACAGCAGTAGGTCTTAAAAGACCGAGCAGTAATTGATGGCCATCAATCAGTAAACAGTAGTGGTTCCAACAAGGGAACCGACAGAGATCTCTGTAACAGTAACAGTAAATTGTAGTTGCTAAGGATGCCACAATACAGTTCAGAATATAGGACATACATTCATTCAATTAACAGTATCAGTTCAGAAAGCAGTTCAGTTAAACAGTCAGAAATATTCACAGTTGAACATATCTTTACACAGTTGTTACTCACAGAGTTCTGGGCTATAGATAAGCTAGAGCGCGTCCCCAGATGCCAACCCTACATAGTTTACAGGATGAACACATACTAAGTTTCACAGTTGGGAAAGATGATAACTTAATCCCTAATTTGCCTCGGTGTGGTTCTACATCTATATCCTCATTAAGATGTCTTAAACTAGGCCTAAGAATGCCTAGGATGGAATGAGGATGCAAAGATGCATTCAGAAAACAGTTTCAGAAATTTCAGAAAAACAAAGCCCCGCTCGAGCGTGGGTTTCCCCGCTCGAGCGGACATGTAACAAAGGGCCCCGCTCGAGCGGCAACTCCCTAGCTCGAGCGGACTTCAAAAGTACTGGATAGGTGAAATCCCCGCTCGACGCCCGCTCGAGCGTGAGACACAAGCCTCCGCTCGAGTGTGCAATACTCCGCTCGAGCGGACTGTAAAACAGTGCAAAGTACTGGATGCTCGAATTCCCCGCTTGAGCCCCACTTTCCCCGCTCGAGCGGGAGTGCAAAATCTGGAAAATCCAGATTGCACCTTCAAGCTTAAAACCATGATTTGATGCAAAAATTTCGATCCTCTTGGGCTCATTTTCTGGAAAACACTTTAAAACCCATAATATAACATGATTCCAAAGCCCAATTGTAAAATCAAAGCCCAAGGGTGTTTCAAACAACTCAATTTCAAACCAATTTTCATGAACATGACCTCAAATGAACATGTATGAACTTAAACAACTTACAAGCCTCAAATACATGCTCTATTGAGCTAATATCTTTCAAAACAAGATGATTTAATGAACTTAAACATAATCATGAGCATGCATGTAACAATTCTCCATGGAATCAACTCAAAATTCAACAATATAAACATGCATGCATGAATTAAACTATAATTCAACACTATTGAACCAATTCTTGACTTAACTCTTTAAACTACCATGATCCATGCTAGAAGGAACTTAAATACACAATTAAGAGAACGAAATTCATACCTAGGTTCCTCAATTACAAGTCTAGAGGCTCAATTGATCATAAACTCTTCCGATCTTCTCAATTCTCAAGCAATGTAAGATGAATCAAGTTGAATCACTCTCTTTCTCTTACTCTCACTCTCTAGTCGGCAATAACAAGGGAAATGGCTGAGCAAATATGTGCCTAAGTGTATATTAAGGCTCAAATATAGTTCATGTAGTGGCCCACTCACAATGGCAAAGTTATAGATAAGCCTAACTCTTTAATTAGCTTTATTTAATCTAGTTTAATCATACTAAATCAAATTTCAGATAAATATACCATAAATTCACATACATTCCAATGAACACAAATCATCAATCAATTTCTGGTTCGGCTACCGATAAGCCCTTCAATTTGCAGTTTAAACACAAAAACATGAACAGATCAATTAACAATCAACAGATAGAAAATGTATTTAAGTAGATACAGTCAATCAATCAGTTTCGGATTTCAGTCAGTCAGTTCAGCATTTCGATCAATTCAATTATCAGTCAGAATCAGTCTCAGTTTAGCAGTAATCGGTAGTTTATCGGTAAACAGTGGTGAGGGTTGTTACAGTCTCCCATCCTTAAAAAGAGTTTAGTCCTCTAAACTCGAGTTACCTTCATTCTGGAAGAAAAGAGGGTTCAGTGGAAACAGTTCAGGATATCTCTTGGCCATGTCATCTTCCCTTTCCCAAGTGGCATACACGCCACCATGGTTTTGCCAGTCAACTTTCACTAATGGGATCTCTTTGTTCCTCAACTTTTTGATTCGTCTGTTTACAATCTGAACAGGCCGTTCCTCGTAAGTGTAGTCATCATTCAGCACTACACGAGTAGGCTCTATCACATGAAAAGGATCCCGGAGGTAGTCTCTCAACATAGAGATATAGAAGACGTTATGCATATGCTCCATTTTAGGAGGAAGCGCAACTTGATACGCCACCGGATTGATTTTCTCAACAATCTCATACGGTCCGACATATCTTGGCACTAACTTGCCTTTGACTCCAAAACGAGTCTGGCCTTTCATCGGTGTCACTTTCACAAAAACGTGATCACCCACTTCATATTCTCTGTCTCGCCTTCTGACATCTGCATAACTTTTCTGTCGGCTCTGTGCAGTTTTTAGTCTCTGTTGTATCAGTTTTACCTTCTCAGTCGTTTCATATACAATCTCGGGCCCAAGCAAAGGCCCATCTCCAACTTCTGCCCAACAAATCGGAGATCTACATTTTCTGCCATACAATGCCTCGAAAGGCGCCATACCAATACTTGAATGATAGCTGTTGTTGTAGGCGAATTCAGCTAAGGGCAAATGGCTTTCCCAGTTTCCCTGAAAATCAAGGACACACATTCTCAATAAATCCTCCAGAGTCTGGATGGTCCTTTCTGACTGGCCATCTGTCTGAGGATGATAGGCACTACTCAATCTCAGTTCAGTGCCCAATGCAGTCTGTAGGCTTTGCCAAAACCTCGATGTAAACTTTGAATCCCTGTCAGAAACAATGGACACAGGCACTCTATGCAATCTAACAATTTCGTCAATATAAATTACAGCCAATTTGTCCGCATTATAAATTGTCTTGACAGGTAAGAAGTGAGCAGATTTAGTCAGTCTATCAACAATAACCCAAATTGAGTCCATACCTTTACTAGAGCGAGGCAATCCAATGATAAAATCCATAGTAATATGTTCCCATTTCCACTCTGGTATCGGTAAGGGCTGCAATAAGCTTGTGGGTCGTTGATGTTCGGCTTTGACTTTTTGGCAATGAAGACATTTTGATACAAAATCAGCAATTTCTTTCTTCATTCCCGACCACCAGAAATTCAGTTTCAGGTCTTGGTACATTTTCGTATTCCCCGAATGGATAGAAAATTTTGAATTGTGGCCCTCTTGCAGAACTCTTCTTTTAATTCAGAATCATTCGGTACACATAGTCTTTCTTGAAATTTCAGTACATTATTTTCAAATTTGAAACCCGGTCTTGGTTTAGATTCCCTTTCTTCGATGATCTTCTTCAAGAAGTCATCCAATTGCTGTTTCTCTTTAATTTTTTCAATTAGTGCCGGTTGAGCAGAAATAGCAACTATTGTTCCACCTTGTTCTCGCAAAACAATTTCTATTTCAAATTTTTCAAGGTCACAAAGCAACTCTTTCTGTCCAGTAAGCAAACAGGCTAAGTTTCCAATTGATTTCCGGCTTAGTGCATCGGCAACGGTATTGGCTTTTCCGGGATGGTACAAAATCTGTAGGTCATAGTCTTTAATCAGTTCTAGCCATCTCCGCTGTCTCATGTTCAGTTCTTTCTGTGTGAAGAAATATTTTAAACTCTTGTGGTCGGTGTATACTTCACATGTCGCCCCATAAAGGTAGTGACGCCAGATTTTCAGTGCAAATACTACTGCAGCAAATTCCAGATCATGGGTTGGGTAGTTCTTTTCGTGCAGTCTCAGTTGTCGGGAAGCATAGGCAATTACTCTCCCATTCTGCATTAAAACACACCCCAAACCCTTATGAGAAGCATCACTAAATACAGTATAACCATCCGTACCTGAAGGTAGGGTAAGAACCGGTGCAGTCACAAGTCGAGCTTTCAACTCTTGGAAAGCGGATTTCTTTTGGTCAGTCCAGTCAAATGATATCCTCTTTTGTGTTAGTTGAGTCAATGGTAAGGCAATTTTGAAGAAATCTTTGACAAATCTTCTGTAATACTCGGCTAATCCCAAAAGCTTCGAACTTCTGTCACATTTGTTGGTCCAGGCCAGTTTACTATAGCTTCAATTTTCTGCGGATCAACAGAAATTCCATTTTTGCTAACAACATGCCCCAAAAACATAACATGATCAAGCCAAAACTCACATTTAGATAGTTTAGCATAAAGTTTATGTTCTCTTAGGGTCTGTAGGGTAAGTCTCAGATGATGTTCATGTTCTTCTCTAGTCTTAGAATAAATCAGGATGTCATCAATGAATACAACAATAAAGTTATCGAGGAATGGTTTAAAGATTTTGTTCATGAGGTCCATAAATGCAGCAGGTGCATTGGTAACTCCGAAAGGCATAACTAAAAATTCGTAATGTCCATACCTCGTTCGAAAAGCAGTTTTGTCTATGTCTTCTGGTTTAACTTTTAGCTGATGATATCCGGATCTGAGATCAATCTTAGAGAACACTTGGGCACCCTGTAACTGATCAAATAAGTCATCAATACAAGGCAATGGGTATTTATTTTTCACAGTTACCTTGTTCAGTTCACGGTAGTCGATACAAAGTCTCAGTGAGTCGTCTTTCTTTTTCACAAACAAGACAGGTGCGCCCCACGGTGAAGTACTAGGCCTGATGAACTTTTTGTCTAACAGTTCTTGCAGTTGCACTTTCAATTCTTTCAGTTCAGTTGGAGCCATTCGGTAAGGAGCTTTAGATACAGGCTGTGTTCCCGGAACCACATCAACAGTGAACTCAATCTCTCTATCAATCAAATCCCCTGGCAAATTATCTGGAAAAACATCTGGGAATTCTCTAACTATACGAATACTGTTCACATTAGCATTATCATCAGTAGATACAGTCAATACAGAACACAGATATCCTTTACACCCCTTTCTGATCAATTTAACAGCTTTCACAGATGAAATCAAATACGGAGGAGGTACTACTCCACTTCCATTAAACACAAATTCAGGCAAACCAGGTGGACGAAAAACTACTTGTTTCGTTACACAGTCTATGGTGGCATGATATTTCGTTAACTAGTCCATGTAGATGCGCCCGTGGGCTTCACTCTACAGTTCGGACTCCCTTTTGTGTTGCGGTTCTAAATCTTGAACCAAAGAGTCCAAATCCGGCAAATCGTTTTGAAGAAAAACAGATTTTTGAAACAGTAGTGCCAAACATGGACTGCTTTGCCAGATTACAGAGTCGCCACCTAAATGTTTTTTTTTTATGGGAAATTTAGGAAACCCTGACTCGGTGCCGAAGGCCACGTGTCCGTCATCACCAAATGTCTCGGCTCGGGAGCTTGGGTACGATCGGGGAAGGTCAGCTATGAGCACCCCCTTTCGCCCGGTCCGAAAACCGGCCTCTACTAACCGTGATATCCGATTTTGAAAACATTACGTGTTCTTGTTCCAGTTATTAGCCTAGAATTACTATGTTATGCGCACCGCAAACAAGTATAGACTAGATCGCCTAATTTGGAAACAAGCATTGCATATCCGTTTGTTTTGAAAACACTTTGGATTTTGCTACTCGCAAGTAGGCTAAAACACGGATTTCAACGAGTTTTCCAACTCAAACAATCCAACCTTCACCCACAGGCATTCAGGCAGTTTATCTCATGTAAGCATTTAGCCGCATGGTAAGCATACTGTCATGTTAACATTCACACGCATGCGATATGCTAAAGCATAAATACTTACAGCGTACTCCGTGCCAAAACAAAAACTAGTTAACAAACATGCGTGCCCTAGTTCATGTTAAGATGACTAATGCATCGCAGGCAAGGGTGCAATCTAGAGTAGGCTCGGCTAACCCTAAAATGGCATGTGAAATGCAATCATTCGATACACGTATTCAATTTGGAAATTGAGAGTACGATGCAGTTTGTATGATGTACCGAGCCCGGTGCATGTTTAGACAAATGCATGGATGCACGCATACATTGCATAAGGTATGCTAAAATAGACGTGCCCTAATCTACCATCGTAAGCAGGTAAATAAAAGGGAGAAAGAAGTGGGGGTTGGAAGACATACACACACTCACCCACACTTATTACAATTATGCCCTCACACGGAGGGACCAAAAGAATATACAGTCCCAAATAGTACAGTCCAAATACAAAATAAATAAATTATTACAGAAATTTCTAATTATCAAATTAAATTCAGTATATAAAAAAAGGAGGGGCCTCAGCCCTGCCTCGGGATGCGCGAATGATGCATGCTCGAATCTGACTCGCCCGGAAACCCGCATCATGACACTGCTGCCTCTGTTCTTACTGCCCTGTCCCTCCAAAAATTGCCAAAGTCCCAGAACACCTTCCTTGTATGCTGCTGTACACCACCGGCCTGATGGAATGGCCACCGGCCATGCAAAATGACCACCGGCTGCTTGAGAGGTTATCGGCTACCCATAAAGTGCCGGTCGGCACTCTATACTGCCGGTCGGCACAAAGTTCCTGCAGAGGACAGTTTGACAGCAGCAGCAGGCAAGCAGTGCATGGCATGAATTTTTAGGCATATGTAAGCATGGCCAATGCTTCCCTATCATGTTTGGGACTCAAGGGAGCATGACCCTTGGTTCTTGGGCCATCAATTATGCATCTTGGTGCATGATAGCCTAAGGAACCAAGATTGCATTTCAATGTCAAAATGCAATGCAACATACAAATGAGACCAAGACCCTATCATGTATAGATCAAGGGCCTTAGTGACCAAGGGTTGAGACAAGTTGCACCACTTGTAGTGTGAACTCCTCTCAATCCTTACACTTGGTTTGACACCCCAAACCAAGTAATGCAATGCATGTTATGCAAACATGGCTCAACAATGCAACCTAATGGTAAGGTATGAACATGCCAATGTAATGTAACATGCAAGGTGCAAATACAATGCAAACATGGATGATCATACAATGGAACTAGCAAGTGGCAAGGCCATATTAATCAAACATGCAACAAACATGATTCAAGCATGCAATAGTAGACTTAGACCATAATGGGACAGACCTCAAACCTCCCCAAAACAGTGGCGAAAAATGTCCAAAAAGATGGACCAACATTCATGCAAATATGCAAACAAATGGGCCTAAAACCAAGGCATAAACAAAGGGGGATTGCACTACTACCAATATGATCATTCATGGCATGAATCAAGCAACCCAAAACAGATTTCTAGCATGCAAAAATACCCCCAAAACCCCTTGATATGGCAACCCAAATGCCTAGAACATACAAGTATGCATAAGGCCTATTCCTAGGCATAAAAGGACACATCCTCAAAGCATGAAATAGGTCACATATGCAAACATACAAACATGATTTATAGACTAAAATATGATCCAAAATGATGCCAAATCATGAGGATGGGCTAAGGTGAGCATGCTAGAGGCCAAAACACTCAAGGCTTGCAAGCCCAAAATGCACAACAACCACATCAAGCATGCCAAACATGGCAAAATCAGTGGCTCACAGCCCTTACACATGACAAAATGAGGCTAATATCTTCATGGAGTTAAGCTAATACATGCAAGAATCATGGCCTAATCGCAAGGTGCATTTCTATGCCAAATAGAGGAATGCTAAGCAAGTATAATATGCATGAAAGAGGCCAACAAACCACCATTAGACAGAGGTAAAACATGTTCCAAAACACCCAAATAAACTCTGAAATGAAGCCAAATACAAGTACTCACACATGCTAACCTTTAGGCCAAAAACAAAGGCAAAGAGGGACAAAGGGGAGAGGGGTGTCCCTCCCCTACACAAGACTATAAACCACCTTCCTCACCACTAAAAACCCACTGGTTTTCAGTGGTGAGAAGACCAAAACACCCAAGTAAACCAAGCCTCAAGAAAAGGCACAAAAAGGGCCAAAATAAGGCCTAAGAGGGTGAGTTTGCACTCAAACCATAAAGTGACCTTAATGAAAGTTCAAAAGAAAGAAAATCTAAGACTTTTTTCAGTTATACATAAAGCTCAAAACACAAAGCAATATAGGTAAAAACTTGTTGCAAAAATGGGGAATCTAAAGTAACATGCTCACCCTTGAAGAACACTTGAAGAACAAGTGGTGCAGCCCTCCCCTAATGATCAAAACCAGTCCAAAATCACAACCAACAACCCTCCAAGTCCCTCAATCTCGGAGCTAGGTGTAATAGTATGTGTAATGGTGCAAAAGTGAGGTAAAACACACTATTTAGGCCAAGAAACACACACAATGGATGAGGGAAGGGAAGATATAGATATAGATAGATATATATCAGAGATATATAGATATAAGCTCTGGTTTTTGTGTTGGAAATGGCTAACCCCTCTCAAAGGGAGAGGGGTGGTGCTTATATAGGCCAAGACTAAGCCATAAGACTTAATGGCTAAGTAAAGGAAAAGGGGCAAGAGGTGCAAAGGGGCCTTGGCTTCTTGGAGAAGCTAAGACAGCTGGCCAAGCTTCTCCAAGAAGCTTGGCCAAAGGTGCAAGCTTCTAGAAGCTTAAAGGGTGCAAAGGGTGCAAAATGGCCACACCTGTGCACGGGGGAATGTGATGGTGCATTCCAGCTGGCACAACTGGCATGCACCATGTCCCAGGGGTTCAAAGGGTGCAAGCCGGCCGGCCAAAACAGTCACCGGCACCAAAAAGTGCCGGTCGGCAACATTCAGTGCCGACCGGCCAAAGTGTTTGAGAAAACAGCGCCGATGGCCAAAAGGGAGCGCCGGTGTGGTGTGGGGGCAGCCGGTGGGCTTCAGGGATGGCTAACAAGCCCCCCCTACCCTCAAATGCAAAAACACACAAGTCTTGGTGTAAAACCAAGCACAGAACAAGCCGGTTGAGAGGTCCTGAGGCACGACGCGCAGCCGGGACCTCTAGGAACTCAAAACGAACACAAACATGGATAATCACCGAGCGTTCCAACGGTGACGTCCAAGTCTTGAGGACGGTCAAAAATGGGGTGTCTACAGTCCATCCCCAATATTACATCAAAATGGTCAATGTTCAGAGGCAGTAAATCAATATACAGATGTGCATCTCCAACAATAATTTCACAAGCAGGGTACATATATGCACAAGTCATGGATCCCCCAACGGGTGAAGATACAGCTAACAGATAATTCATGGGTTCTAAGGGTCTATTCAATTTTCGCGAAAAAGCATGCGATACATATGAATGTGTAGACCCCGAATCAATCAGTACATATGCATTTTGAGTACAAATAGAGAGGATACCTGACACAACGGTCTCAGTATTTTGTACGTCTCCTGGTACTAGGGCGAACACTCGGCCCTGCTTCATAGGCTCTTTCCTGGTAGCTTTGGGGTTCGGTTTTGGTGCAATAGTTGATGCTGCTGCGCTTGGTGCAGCTTTACTATTGGCCTGCGAAGCAGAGGGGCAGTCTTTAACCATGTGGCCCACCTTGCCACACCTGTAACAGGCTCTAGATATTTTGTAACAAACCCCTTTGTGCTTCCTGCCACACTCAGAATAGGGTGGTATGAAACCATTCCCTTGGCTGGGGCTAGTTGTTGACCCCGTGTTCTGTTTCTTGTTCAATGGGTTATGCTTGCCTTTCTTGGACTTAAAACCCTGCCTTTTACCATGCCATTCAGACGCTGGTGTTTCAGTTTTCAGTGCCTCGATGTTCGATTCGGCCATCAAAGCTTGGTCAAGAACATTTACATAATTCGGCAATTTCAGAACATTAATTCTATCGAGTATTGCAACATTAAGGCCGCCTTCAAACTTTCTGGCCTTCTTGTAATCAGTGTCCACCATGTGTGGTGCATATCTAGCAAGCTCGGTGAACTTTGTTTCATATTCAGTAACGGACATAGTCCCTTGTCTCAGTTGTTCAAATTTAGTTACTTTTCTGTCTCTGACACACTGGGGGAAATACTTTTCAAAGAAGGCTCCTTTGAACTGAGCCCAAGTCATAACAGTGTTGGTGTCACGGACTAACATCCACCACCTTTTGGCCTCTTCTTGTAAGGTGAAGGTAGCTAACAGTACTTTATGTGCTTCAGAGCACGGAAACACTTCAAATAACTTTTCTATTTCGAGAACCCATGCTTCAGCTTTTAACGGTTCAAGGCCTCCCTGAAAGGATGGCGGTTTCATTTTGTTGAACTTTTGGGTGAGAGCAATTATGTCCCTATCATTAACATTCACATTTTGTTCCGGCTGTACCGGAGGAGGAGGTGGGGGCTGTTGATTCTGTTGTTGATCTAGTCTTTCAGTTATTAGTTCCATCATTCTTTCCAGTCTTGCCATTCTTGCCTCAGAGGATGAGGATTCAGATTCATTTGCAGTTCTTGCATTATCCATTTCACTATAGGCAGTTATAACAGTTATCAACATAGGCAGTCATTTGTTTAAACAGATTAACACATTAGCATATATTCAGTCATGTCATAACCACACACTTATCATGCTCATGTAATGCCCTAATCGCTTTTCTAGGATATCCTATAGCTTATTTGGACACATGTGTGCGGTATAACTCGTGGTAAGTATCGCTCTGATACCACTCTGTCACGACCCAAACCCGCCCCTATGGGTTTCGTACTGTAACTGGCCAGTAATCCGAGATTACCGAAGACCTGCTTAACAGTAGAATAGTAAAACAGAGTACAGGGGCTGGCGGAAGCCAATACAGTAAATAAACAATGTCCAATGAGCTGTGAATCTGTATGCAAAAAGATTTTTCATACATACATATATAAACAGTACAGAACAGTATGTACAATATTTACAGTCGATCAAAACAGGGACCTAATCCCTATTAAACAGTGCAGTACAAAAACATTCAGTCTACACAGTTATACAAACAGATACAAAAACAGACAGGGGGAAATTAAAACACCCCTAAGCCATGGCTTGGCAGGCTCGGAACCTCGCAGTGAGGCACAGTGGTTGGCTTGACAAAACTGGAGTTTACCTCGACGCTTCTAGCTGCGGTCTGGTGCCTGTACACCTACATATATATATGAGCAGTGAGCTAAAGCCCAGTGAATAACATAATGCGTAAAGAGGTTAAGAATGAATGTCCTTTCAGTAATGAAAATAGTTCATTAAATTAGTGCTTCAGTCATTCAGTCAAACAGTCATATGTGGTACATCCATTAGCATAGCAGTACAGTAAGCAGTAGGTCATAAAAGACCGAGCAGTAATTGATGGCCATCAATCAGTAAACAGTAGTGGTTCCAACAAGGGAACCGATAGAGATCTCTGTAACAGTAACAGTAAACAGTAGTTGCTAAGGATGCCACAATATAGTTCAGAATATAGGACATACATTCATTCAATTAACAGTATATCTTTACACAGTTGTTACTCACAGAGTTCTGGGCTATAGATAAGCTAGAGCGCGTCCCCAGATGCCAACCCTACACAGTTTATAGGATGAACACACACTAAGTTTCACAGTTGGGAAAGATGATAACTTAATCCCTAATTTGCCTTGGTGTGGTTCTACATCTATATCCTCATTAAGATGTCTTAAACTAGGCCTAAGAGTGCCTAGGATGGAATGAGGATGCAAAGATACATTCAGAAAACAGTTTCAGAATTTTCAAAAAAACAGAGCCCCGCTTGAGCGTGGGTTTCCCCGCTCGAGCGGACATGCAACAAAGGGCCCGCTCGAGCGGCAACTCCCCAGCTCGAGCAGACTTCAAAAGTACTGGATAGGTGAAATCCCTGCTCGACGCCCGCTCGAGCGTGAGACACAAGCCTCCGCTCAAGCGTGCAATACTCCGCTCGAGCGGACTGTAAAACAGTGCAAAGTACTGGATGCCCGAATTCCCCACTCGAGCGCCACTTTCCCCGCTCGAGCGGGAGTGCAAAATCTGGAAAATCCAGATTGCACCTTCAAGCTTAAAACCATGATTTGATGCAAAAATTTCGATCCTCTTGCGCTCATTTTCTGGAAAACACTTCAAAACCCATAATATAACATGATTCCAAAGCCCAATTGTAAAATCAAAGCCCAAGGGGTTTCAAACAACTCAATTTCAAACCAATTTTCATGAACATGATCTCAAATGAACATGTATGAACTTAAACAACTTACAAGCCTCAAATACATGCTCTATTGAGCTAATATCTTTCAAAACAAGATGATTTCATGAACTTAAACATAATCATGAGCATGCATGTAACAATTCTCCATGGAATCAACTCAAAATTCAACAATATAAACATGCATGCATGAATTAAGCTATAATTCAACACTATTGAACCAATTCTTGACTTAACTCTTTAAACTACCATGATTCATGCTAGAAGGAACTTAAATACACAATTAAGAGGACGAAATTCATACCTAGGTTCCTCAATTACAAGTCTAGAGGCTCAATTGATCATAAACTCTTCCAATCTTCTCAATTCCCAAGCAATGCAAGATGAATCAAGTTGAATCACTCTCTTCCCCTTACTCTCACTCTCTAGTCGGCAATAACAAGGAAATGGCTGAGCGAATGTGTGCCTAAGTATATATTAAGGCTCAAATATAGTTCATGTAGGCCCACTCACAATGGCAAAGTTGTAGATAAGCCTAACTCTTTAATTAGCTTTATTTAATCTAGTTTAATCATACTAAATCAAATTTCAGATAAATATACCATAAATTCACATAAATTCCAATGAACACAAATCATCAATCAATTTCTGGTTCGGCCGCCGATAAGCCCTTCAATTTGCAGTTTAAACACAAAAACATGAACAGATCAATTAACAATCAACAGATAGAAAATGTATTTAAGCAGATACAGTCAATCAATCAGTTTCAGATTTCAATCAGTCAATTCAGTATTTCGATCAATTCAATTATCAGTCATAATCAGTCTCAGTTTAGCAGTAATCGGTAGTTTATCGGTAAACAGTGGTGGGGGTTGTTACAAAACCCAACTCTATGCGGATGAAAATAAGCTCTAGGCGAGCTCTACCTTTTTAACAAAGGGAGCAGGGGGAGAAATGGGTAGATCTTGGTGTATTTGTAGAGAGAGAAGCTCTAGATTTAGGGTTTTGAAGTGTTTTAGAGAGAGAGAGAGATGACAAAGTGATGTAAAAAGTGATCTTCATGGACTGATATACGCACAGTCAGCTCGAGCGCAAGAAGTGACATTCGAACGTAGAATACACACTTTTAGTGGTTTTGTAAGAATTACTGCTCGAGCGTAGAATACACTCTCCCAGTAGTTTTGCAGGCCTGCAAGTACTGAGAGTTCACAAAGTCTGCTCGAGCGCAAGAAGTGACGCTCGAGCGTAAGAGCAAAATTCTGGACAACAAGGTTTTTGAAAAACAATGTACCAACCTGTCCCAAACACAACCAACATATCTCGATAGCCAAACTCAAGGAGGGAAAAGAGGAACAAGACAAGAACAACCACACAAAACCAAGAAACCCGAATCCAGAATATCACATGGGTCGGGTCTAAAACCAGAATCGCTATAACCTTCCCCTCTTAAGGAATTTCATCCCCAAAATTTCAAATCAAGTTTTAAAGCTATGTTTAAACCAATTACATTAATGTTAATTAATTAATTCCATTACCATGACCTATTCTCTGGTCATCCATTCTCATCAACTTGATACACAAGTTCCAACATTGAAAATAAAATTTACATTTTCCCAAAACATATACAATGTTTACATTAAAACCGTGTTTCTAAAACATATACAACATATACAATGTTTTCATATTTCATTAACATAATATAATCTCAATACATGCTTAAACATCAATAAATAAGTCTGGATATTTCTCACGGACTTCCAACTCACGTTTCCAACTTGCTTTTTCAACTTCGTGATGTTTGCATAACACTTTTACCAAAGGAATTGTCTTGCGTCGCAAGACTTGGTCTCAAGTATCTAAGACTCTCACTAGTCTCTCTTCATATGAGGCTCCTTTTCTACCTCTAAGTCGGTCCAATCCAACACATGCGATGGATTCGGCTCATACTTCTGAAGCATATAAATATGAAACACATCATGAACCCCAGAAAGCTGTGGTGGCAAGGCCAAGCGATAAGCTACCTCTCCAATCCGCTCAAGGATCTCAAAAGGCCTAATAAATCTAGGGGACAACTTTCCACTCTTCCCAAATCTCATCAAACCCCACCTAGGTGATATCTTCAAGAAGACATGATCTCTTACCTCAAAAGACAAGGGTCTCCCCTACTGTTGGCATAATTTTTCTAGCGACTCTGGGCAGTAACCAACCTCTTCCGGATAAGTGCAACTTTCTCCGTTGTTTCTTGGACTAACTCTGGGCCCAACATTGGTGCATCACCCACATTGGCCCTACACACAAGGGATCTACACGGTCGGCCATACAAGGCATCAAACGGTGCCATGTCAATACTTGACTGGAAACTATTGTTATAAGAAAATTCCACTAAGGGAAAGTGCCTCTCCCACGACCCTTTAAAGTCAAGAACACAACCCTGAAGCATATCCTCAAGGATCTGAATAGTATGCTCGAACTGTCCGTCAGTCTGAAGATGATACGCAGTGCTAAAAGTTAACCTCGTGCCCAAGGCACTTTGTAGGCTCTGCTACAACCGAGCCGTGAAATACGGATCTCTATCCAAAACGATCGTTACAGAGATCCCGTGTAGCCTCACTATGTCTCTAATATAAAGATCGGCAAGATAATTTACCGAGTCACTCACACGCATAGGTATAAAGTGCGCCGACTTAGTCAACCGGTCAACTACCACCCAAATTGCATCACTACCCCATTGAGTCCTCGGGAGGCTCACAACAAAATCCATCGGGACATGCTCCCACTTCCACTTGGTTATAGGCAAGGATTGCAACAAACCCGCTGGCCTCTGATGTTCAGCCTTCACTTGTTGACAAGTAAAGCATCTCAATACAAACACGGCCACATCCTTCTTCATTCCCCTCTACCAAAACTAGCAATTAAGGTCATGATACATCTTTGTGCCTCTTAGATGCACTGCAAGGCATGAATGGTGAAACTCTCGGAGTATGTCCTCTCGACAAGACTTCTGCATGAAAAGACGATCACGGTATCTAACACTCGAGTTGGGATACACATTTAAGCCTTTCTCTACCTTTCTGCTAGAGATATTTTCCCGGAGGGTTTCCACCTCAAGATCACTCTTTTGCGCTTCTAACACTCGGCTCACAAGTGTAGGTTGTGCCACTACCGAAAACAAGGCTGTAGACTCCACGGACTTGCTAAGATGCAAGTCAAACTCACCAATAGCACCCAACATCTCCCATTCCTAAATGGCAATACCAGCCACACCACCAATGGATTTCCTACTTAGAGCATTGGCCACAACATTAGCCTTTCCCGGATGATAATGCAACTCAAAGTTATAATCTTCTATAAACTCCATCTACCTCCTCTGTCTCAGATTCAAGTCTTTCTGTGTAAACAGATATTTTAGACTCTTGTGGTTAGAAAACACTTCAAACTTCTCGACATACAAGTAATGCCTCCAAATCTTTAAGGCAAAGATTACCACCGCTAACTCTAAGTCATGAGTAGGGTAGTTCCTCTTATGTGTTTTCAACTGCCGCGAGCCATAAACTACTACCTTCCTCTGTTGCATCAATACACAACCCAAACCTTCCCTTGAAACATCACAATACACCGAATAGCCCACACCCCTCTTCGGAATTATCAATACTGAAGTAGTGGTAAGCCTAACCTTAAGCTCTTGAAAAGAATTCTAACAAGTCTCGTTCCATACGAACTTAATGCCTTTCCTCGTTAGTCTAGTTAACGATGAAACTAATCTAGAGAAATCTTTCACAAATCGACTGTAATACCCGGCTAACCCCAAGAAACTATGGATCTCAAAAGCATTCTTAGATTGTTCCCAATCTTGCACTGCCTCTATCTTGGATGAATCTACAGTCACCCCTTTTCCGGATAGTACATGGCCAAAGAACTTAACCTCTCTCAACCAGAATTCACATATCCCAAACTTGGCATAAAGTTTGTGGGCTCTAAGTAATTCAAGTACTACCTGTAAGTGCTCTTCATGCTCCTCCTCAGAGGGTGAGTAAATCAAGATGTCATCAACAAAGACGACCACAAAATGGTCTAAGAACTCATGGAAGATCCGGTTCATCAGATCCATAAATGCAGCTGGTGCATTGGTTAGCCAAAGGGCATCACTAGAAACTCATAATGGCCATACCACGCACAGAATGTCGTTTTTTGGATATCCTCCTCCCTTACTCTCAACTAGTGATAACTCGATCTCAAGTCTATCTTGGAAAAGTAACAAGATCCCTTCAATTGATCAAACAAATCGTCTATATGAGGCATTGGGTATTTATTCTTAATTGTTACCCGGTTTAACTTCCGGTAATCAATACAAAGTCCCAATGCACCATCTTTCTTTTTGGCAAAGAGAGTTGGGTGCTCCCCAAGGTGAAGTACTAGGATGGATAAAACCCTTATCTAGTAGTTCTTGGAGTTGAATCTTCAACTCACTCAACTCAGCGGGTGCAAATCTATATGGTGTCATAGAAATCGGTGTCGTATCAGGCACTAAATCAATTGAGAACTTAATCTCATAGTAAGGTGGTAAACTGGTGAGATCCTCAGGAAAAACGTCCAGATATTCATAAACTACCCTCGGAAAATCGACTCGGACTTCATCACACTAATTATCTAAAAATTGGCAAGAAGACAACTAAGTTCACTCCGTCCATGCGGATCATAAACCAGTAATAAGACTCTATCAACCCGGTCCCCTAAGAATTAAAAGCAATCACTGCTCAAGGTACATACAGTAACCCTTTGACGATAACAATCTATGACAACTCGATATGATGACAACTAGTCTATACCCAAAATAGCATCAAAACTAAACATGTCAATCAACACAAATGCAAAAAGAAGTCGGCGACCGATAACCTCTATGTCACAACCCCGACACCCCTGCTCCAAAACAATCTCACCACCAATAAGTGACTTTACACCGAGAGAATATGCTAACCGAGCCAACTCTAACCCCAAAGCCGATGCAAATACAAACGAGATAAAAGAATCGGATGCACCCGTATCTCAACATACTAGCAATGGAATTGCATAACAAGATAGTACCTCTTACTATTGAAGGTGCTAGCACTAAGTCTGGCTCGGTAACAACATACGTACGCCCTGTAGGTCTCTGGTCTACCTACTCACCCCTTGGAGCATAGGTCTGATGCACAGATTGAGCCAAAGAGGCTCCTTAATTGGCCCTCGAGGCCTGAGCTGACTGTGTAGGTTTTGCTCTGGCTCTGAGAACGAGATGAAGACGATGCAGACCACTGCCCTTCTCCTCTCTGCAGGTAAGTAGGAGACTTGTGGCCCAATTGACCACACTTGAAGTAAGTGAAATCTCCTTGACCATCTCTCCTAGAACCTAAACTTGGTACTGGAAAAGTGGACCTCAATTGTGCTCCCTGGGATTACTGTGGGGTAGGACCCCTCTACCTCTTATTGTCCTCTTGAACATCCTGACTCCTTTTGGAGCCCCTCATCCGTTTCTCCTCTATCTATATATCACGGTCTCAAGATGAGCCGCTGCCTCTATAAGGCGTCCATAATCTTTAATCATTGACCCAGCCACTTTGACAATAAGCCCGGTCCTCAACCTCTTCTTGAACTCTGAACAACGACGCTCCTCAATCACCACGAGCTTTGGTGTAAATCTCAACAGACTAGTAAATGCGGGCTCAAATGTAGCCACCGGTGAGTTCAACTGCTTGAGCTGAGAAAACTGATCCCTTAACTTCTCCCTAACAGTGGGAGGCAAAAACTTATCCTAGAAGGCGTCAATGAAAGCCTCCTAAGTCACTCCAATGCTCCCTTGAGCATACTTCCACCATTGACCTGCATCTCCCTTTAGCTGGAAGAATGCCAAGGTCACCCTCAAACCTCCATCTTCGATGCTGAGCATCTCAAACATCTTTACCATCTGCTCCAGCCACTTATCCGCCTTCAGTGGCTCATTGGGAACGCCCAAAAACTCGTCCGAATTCGATCGAAAAAACTCCCGCTTTAAGAATGATGGCCCTACCTTAACTACTTGCGCCTAGACTTAATTCTTAGCCTTGAAAATGTCCATAGATTCCCACAATGCTCTGGCCATTTCGTGGGTTAAGGTGCCCATGGCCTGCTGACCAACTGGTTCGGCCACATTGGCCTGACCAACCCCTTCTTCTTGTGCCAGAATCTCATTCGGTAGAGGCACCTCATGCCTCCTAGGCCTACCACCTATACCACCACTATGTCCACGTCCTAATATCCTAATGAAGGTAATAAAGAGATTAGCACATTTACAAATATGCTAAAGCTAACTCATTCGCGTCCTAATGCGGTGAACAACAGTAATTCATTCCAGGTAAGCATGTAGTCACATAAATACATACGAATTTCCTTCCTAGATACCGACCATCTCGCGGCGTTGCCAGAGTTTTGATTAGAAACAGCAGTGATCAAAAGCTCTTCTAACAGGACTACTAGAAACCCGTAGATCCAATCAATATCTTAGGAATTAAATCCCATACCCATATAATTATATAAGCATGATATCACATAGCAAACCATGTATACTAATGTCTCTATCAAACAAGACAAACCCATTGTGTAATAACCACTTCCTACGTACCCAAAGTATTCAAACCTAGTATGCTTTGATACCAAGTTGTAATGCCCCGAAATAAATGCAATATACCATCCAAAATGATAAGTAAATAACATTATGAATCAGAGTAAAATGCCATTTTATTACATGAGATTTGATTGTACAAAAGGGTGACACATGCAATATACATTCATAAATAGAATATCCTAAATCTACAGGATGTGTTACCAAACAGTAATACTGTAATAAAAGCTAAACAAGTAATCATATCCTCTAAAGGCTTACATCTTTCCAAGTCAAGACTTGGATACATCAAAAGTGAGTCGTAAGCTCAATACAAATAAAACCCTAGGCTTGTACAAAAGTTAAATATAAAAAAAAATAACAAAACTGAGCCTTTAGCTCCATAATCCTTCTAAGCTAAGTCCTTGGTGGAGGCATATCACTAGCACCTGAAAATGGTTTTTCCCAAATAGGGTGAGCCAAAGTCTAGTAGAAATAATCTACCACAATATATGAATCTTAACAAAGATATAAGTGTGATGTGCACAAACAATATCCGTGATAAAATCATTTATAACTCTTTTGCAAAATCATACTATGTGGAACTTATATCTCTATCCATTTTATCTCCATTCATGAGTCATTTCCATTTTATTCGGACAACCAAACTGAGGATGCAACTCAGTGGATCTCTAACTAATACAACCATCATACAAATACTTATATTTGTCATTTTATGGATATTTCGTCTGCAAGAATTGACACCCATGTATACTCGTAGTTTTCAGGACTTTCACCCTGGATACTCCGACCAACTTAATTCAATGGAGTACATCCCCTTTCTTCTCCCAAACATGCTAAACATCATACATTTACAATGTATTAAAGATGTGACAACATTCAATGCAAATGGATGAGAAATTATTTTCAATTCACCTAATTCTCATGCATTTTCTACAACAATCGTAGCTATCCTCCACCGATAGTCCAAAACAAATATCTCTAAACAGATATACAATCTCCAAGACAGATAAAGTATTCCAAATTTCAAAGTGTAAGTGGTAATACTTAACCAACTCCACCACCCATATCAACATCCATCCAATTTCACATTTTCAATACCAATTCCATTTTATGTATACAAAATAAATATCTGAGACATTTTAGGGCAAACTCCATTTCCTTCCAAAATCTAACCCAAGTATTAAAATCAATAATTTTATTACAGCACAACCTCATATTCACTCTCATAACCATTTCCAATACATCCATTTGTAAACCCCTCTTTTGATTTTAAACCAAAATCCTAGGTTTGTTCAAAATCTCCCAAAATCAAAATATTGTTTATACAAAACAAATAGCTAAGTTAAAATCTATATAAAAGTGTATAAAATCCCTACCTCATAGCTAGAAAACGAGCAAAGTAAGGAAAAAACTCAAATAAAGTCGAAACCCAACTCTATGCGGATGAAAATGAAGCTCTAGGCGAGCTCTACCTTTTTAACAAAGGGAGTAAGGTGGAGAAATGGATAGATCTTGGTGTATTTGTAGAGAGAGAGCAAGTTCTAGAGAGAGAAACTCTAGATTTAGGGTTTTGAAGTGTTTTAGAGAGAGAGAGAGAGAGAGATGAAAAATTGATGTAAAAAGTGATCTTCACGGACTTATATAAACACAGTTTGCTAGAGCACAAGAAGTGATGCTTGAGCGTCTAGACACAAAAATGATTTCCACTCGAGCGCAAGAAGTGACGCTCGAGCGTAGAAACACACTTCTAGTAGTTTTGCAGACAGAAGACCATCGCTCAAGTGCAAGAATTGCCGCTCAAACGCGCGACCGCCCGAGCGTAGGAAACGTCGCTCGAGCATAGAATACATTCTCCTAGTAGTTTTGTAGGCCTTCAAAAGTATTGAGAGTTCACAAAGTCCGCTCGAGTGTAAGAAGTGACGCTCGAGCTTAAGAGCAAAATTCTGGACAACAAGGTTTTTGAAAAACAATGTACCAACCTGTCCCAAACATAACTAATGCATCTCGATAGCCAAACTCAATGAGGCAAAAAAGGAATAAGACAAGAACAACCTATAGACCCCCCATTTTTTATGGCCGTTACGACTTGGACGTCATCACATGCACACTCGATGATGAGTTTATTTGCTTGTTAAGTGCTCGAAGTCCTCAGTGGAATGCCATAACTTTGAGCCTTTCAAACCCTGCACCCCTGTTTCCTCATTCTTGGACCAGACCTTGGTTCTTCAAGCCTGCAGCTCCTGGTGGCCTATCGGCCACCTTTTTGGGCTGCCGGCCATCACTTTTTGGTTGCCGGCCACCAGGGATGGCCAGCCGGCCACCAGTTTCTTTTGCATATATTTTGTCTGTGCCAGTTGTTTGCACAGATGCATGCATCTGCACCCACGTGTAGGGCTGGATGTTCTTGAGGGGAATTCATATTTTCTATATATAGGAGGCCTCCCTCTTATGTTTTAAGGTTAGAAAAATTTTAGAACAAAATTTTTCCCCTCTCTCTACAATTCTCTCTCTCTCTAGCAAATTCTTACACTTTTGCTTACAAATCTTCAACCTTTGCCTATACACTCTTAACCAAACCTCTTCATCTTTGAGTTGAGGTATTCTTGAGCCTTGTTGGAGCTCTAGAGAGTGTGTTTGCTTGGTTTTGTTGCTTGGAATTGGTTTTCCTTTTCAAAGGTATAAGGCTTTGCCTATTTGCTTGCTTTGTCTACTCTTTTTCTTGCCATTGTAAAATTGTTTTTGGGCTATAAAAACTTTGTGTTTTGGGGCTGAACCTTGGGTTCTAAGGCCATTAAAGGTTGAGGGGTGGTTCACCCTTCTTTGTACCTTGTTAAAGGCTTTTACCCTTGTGTTTTCCATCATTTTACTATCTATTTTGTTGCTTTTAAACACTAATTTTCAGAGTTATTTCACTGGCCAAAATCATGTTTTGAAGTCCAAATTTGGAGGGGTTAGCCTCCCCTCCTTGTGTCTTGCTTACTAACCTAGCTTGTGCCATGTTTTACCTTATTAATCTAGCTTTTGTTAGCTTAAATCCAGCATGTTTTAGGATTGTTTTAAACCTATTTTAGCACTTTTCTTGGTTGATAGTTGCATTTAAGCTTTGTTTTGCATGCTTATAGTGTAATTGTCCTTATAAGTTTGGTGTTCTAGGCCTTAGACACCATCTTGTTTGAGTTGATTGTATTTATTTATGGCTTTCCGTACTTGTGATCACACTTAATCACCTTTGCAACCTCCCTCCTTTGTTGGCTTTTGTTTTGCTTTGAAAGTGGTTCAAACAACTTGTTTGTTTAAAGCATGAGATTAAGTATCATGCTTAATGGTTTAATTCCTTAGGGCCTTCATTACCAATGGTATGATGTCTCTTTCATGCCTAAGACAACTCTTGGTTTGACCCGTCTTTCAATTAGAGGACTTAAACTCACCATTGGACTCAATGAATTAAAGGATGGTTGGTAATTAAAATGGAGTAATTAAAATTGAGGCTAAAATGGTGCAAGATAATAACTTGATTTTGTGTTCAATCAGACGTTAATTGAACACATTGAGGCATTTCATACTCATTAGTGATGAAATGGTTCAAGTTTCTAAGGTCACCATTTCCCTTGATCAATTCATGAAAGGGAAGGGGTTAGAGTCTTATTTTGTTACATTCATTGAACTTGCACACTTTGGATCATGAGCCATCATGCAATGAAATTGCTTGAGTTGATGGTTTGTGAACCAAGCTTGCTATTCCTTTGATTTGTTCATGAAAAGGAGGGGTGAGTTGTGCAAGCAAACCCTTGAAAACACCCTGTGCATGCTTTGTTTGTCCTCTGTTGCAGCAAGGTGAATTGGACAGCAGTGGCCGGCAGGCTATCATTGGTGGCTGGCCGGCCATCAATGCAAAATTCAGCAGTGTGTTCTTCAAGCAGAACAAAGTTATTCTGGAAGTAGGCAACAGTGTTAGTGTTCTATTGTGCAACAGAGGCCTTCTGGAAGCAAAACAGTGGATTTTTTGGTGGAAGCCGAGTATGCGCATGAACATCCCTCGCTTCCGAGGCAGAGAAGTTATCTTAGTACTTAATTGTTTAGCTTACTTCTTTTAATTGCACTTTTGTTGTAATTATATAATTAGTTAAAGTAGTTAACTAGCTGTGATGTTGTAATCATTAGTTAACTATAATAGTTAGTTAATTCATATATTGTTGTAATAATTAGTTAAGTAGCTTAGCTAGTTTATTCATTTTGTTTTGCAATAGTTAATTAATTAGCTTAGCTTTAGATAGTTAATTAGCTAGTTTATTTATTTGGACTCTCATTTGTGAGAGCACAATGTAATAACGTGTATGTCTTCAAACCCCACGTCTTTCTCCCTTTTATTCACTAGCTTACGATGGTTAGTTTAGGGACATCATGTTTTGTTTAGCATACTTCATGTTTGCATCCATTTGTATTGCATGCACCGAGACTCGATTTATCATTCTAACTGCATTATTAGTTTAATACTTCTTTGAATACGTGCTTAGACCAGATGCTATCAAATTGTTTCATATGCCATGTTAAGTAGCCGAGCCTATTTAGATTGCATATTGCATGCGTTGCATTAGTCATATTGCATAATTAGGAATCATGCATTTTTCTAACTCATTTCTTTTTTAGCTTGGAGTACTAGGTAAGCCTTTATTCGCTTTAGCATATCGCATGTGTGTGATTGTTACCATGTTTAGTATGCTTGCCATGAGGCTAAGTGCTTAAATGATAAATTGCTTAAATGCCTGTGGATGAAGGCTAGTTGCTTGAATTGGAATAATTTGAGCAATGTTAATATGCGATCACTTTTTCAAGTGGTACATATTTCGAACGAATTTTCAAAACAAATATGAAATCGAAATGTTCTAATTCTTGCAAATTTAGTCTATACTTATGTATGTGCGCATCACATAGTAAAGCTAGCCTAATAACCGAAACGAGAGCATATAATGTACATAAGATTCATATCATGTCTAGTAGAGGCCGATCTTTGATCGGGCGAGCAGGGGTGCTCAAATTTATTCATGACATTCCCCTTTCGTACCTAAGTTCCTGAGCTGAGACAATCTTGATGATGACGGACACGTGGCCTTTGGCACGAGTCATGGGTTTCCTAGATTTCCTAAAAATATTTAGGTGGTAACTCTGTATCTGAAAAAACAGTCTATTTTTGGCAATTTGATTCAAAATCGATTTTCTAAAAGATTTGCCAGATTTGGACTCTTTGGTGTTTATCTATTTCACATTACATTTGTGGGATCAGATTCAGAACCGCGGGAGTCCGATATTGTAGGGCTTATTTCGACTTCCGAAAGGAGGCACGGAAAAGTCGAGCTACACAACCACACAAAACCAAGAAACTCGAATCCAGAATATCACATGGGTTGAGTCTAAAACTAGAATCATTATAATATAACAATAACATCATTCATGAAGGCTCCTCATGTTAAACAACATTTGTAGCATTTATGCTTCCCCAATAACAACAACATGCTCAAGCTTTTCAATTTCTACAATTTCTCATGAAATCTCTTTATTTGATACAACTATAGAATTTCCTCCATCATTTACTCACATGGTAAATTATCAAGCATCAATTTGCCAATCTCACAACTTTTTCCAAAATTCCCAAATTCTAGGGTTTTCATCAAAAATAAGTTTTTTTGTTTAATTTTCGAAAAGATTTTTCCAAAACAACACCCACACCTTATAACATACTCATATTCTCAAGAGTTTTGGGAAAAATAAATGAAATCAACTCCATTCATCATCTAGGGTTCCACAACCTAAATTCATCACTCTAAACATGATAAAATACTCAAAACATGTATAAACTTGCAAAAATGTATATATAACTCAAAGATTATCTCTATCTCAAGCTTTGGAGATGAAGAGGATGAAACCCTAGAAATCAAAGTCGACAAAAACATGATCCAATCGGTTATAAACGTAGCCCTTACCGCCTTCTTCGATTTGGTGTAAAAAGCCCTCTTAAATTCTTGATAGATCTTGAAAAATCTTAGAGAGAAGATTGAAATTTGGTGGGTTTGTAGAGAGAATGAGGAGCAAAGATGAATATAGAGAGAGAGGGAGCTGAAAAAGTGGTCAAAATACCTTTTGGCATCAGTTTTGAGAAAAAGGGCACAAAAATCAAGACAAACGCGTCGAAATCTGCTTGAATTCCGCACGAGTGGAAATTTTTCCCTTCATAGGCGGATTGCTCCAGAGAGCTGCCCAAAAATCCACCCAAAATTTGCTCGAACGGGACCCAAAATCCGCTCAAGCTATCATGACCTAAACCCGCCCCCATGGATTAGAGTCATGACCGGCCAGTAATCATGAGATTACCTATGGCTTTAGTCAGAAATCAAACCATATTTAATAATAGGGGGCCAAACTGCGGAAGTATCACATACAAGAATTGTCCAACGAGCTGTGCATACATGGTTTAATCAAAATTTTCTCATATACATGAAATAACTCACGCCATGCAATATTTACGTTATGTATGTACTACGCATATCCAGGATCATTTTATAGTTTCAGCACCAAGTTCCAAGGTTATACACAACGTTGGTCATACCTGACTATTAGAGAACAAAAACAAAAGTAAAACAAAAGTAAGGCCTCTACATGAGACGACCTTGGTTGATTTCACAAAACTTGGTTTCTCATCGCTCATTGGGGCTGGGGTTGGACGTCCTGCTGCTCACCTACATACATATAAATACAGAGTGAGCTAATGCCCAGTGGATAATACCAGAGTAAAGAGGTTAATGAATGAGTTTCGTTCACAATGAGTCATACTTATAAATTAAACATTTGAACTACTATTCCCATTCACATACGGATTTGTAGACCACAACAAAGCAAAACGACCTCGGGTTCAATACATCATAGCCATAAACACAACGACCTCGGGTCCAACTCAATATAAAACAAAACGACCTTAGGTCTATCTATACAAAACGACCTCGGGTCTAATACTCATTCGTAGACCAACTTTAGGTCTAATGGATCCATGTACCAAAGACCACCGATCCTTCATATCATATTACTAAACGACCTTAGGTCCACCATTCTTATATTCATAATTATGCGCATATGATCGTGATCATATCCATACTCATATTCGAAACAACCTTCGGTCCAATCAATTCTTTATTCAAAACGACCTTTAGTCCAATTTGTATATAAGATGACCTTTAGTCTGTCTTGTTAAGCATTCCAAACGGCCTTGGGCCCAATCCGTGTCCTCATCAAACATACCAAATGGCCCTAGGCCTATTTCCTACTCATATATCAATCTCTTCACATACTTAACTACGAATCAAGCGAATAGAATACTCATTCATAGTACAAATTCATAGAGTCAAAAATTTACCACGTAGGTAACATTTAGAAAACAATGCATACATAAAAATATCTTTACTAAGATATTACTCACAGTGTTCCGGTGCTTGATTCGTCCTCGCGCTTGACCCTACATAATTCATAACACATAGGGTCATAACACAATTTATTCCGTTCTTTAATTTGCTTAATGTTTTTAGGCTTCTTCCATGCTCTTTAATTCATTTAGTGTACACATTGCATGCCTAAGAGTGCTTAGAAGTGAAAAATAACGGAAAACGAAACATAAAATGTCTTTTCAAAATTTCTAAAACAGGGCCCTCCGCTCGAGTGCAGCTTCCTTCGCTCGAGCGGGGATTCAAAAATAAGGGAGATCGCTTGAGCGTAACTTCTGTCACTTGAGTGGTCTGCAAAAGTACTGGTTTTGTGAATTTCTCGCTCGACGGTCGCTCGAGCGAAAATTTGTAAAACTTCTAGGAGCTCAATTTCCACGCTCGAGCGACACTTTCCTCGCTCGAGTTGACAAGTCGAATTCTGGGTTTTCCAGAACTCTGTTTAAAGCTCAAAACTTAATTCCAAAGGTTCAAAACTTACATTTTTAGTACAAAAACATAGAAAAACATTATATAACATGTGAACATAGGCAATTTGAGTCTAACTTGCCCAAAATCATGGTCCAAATCCCAAATCATCTCACATTCGTCTTGACAACTTCATAACACAAGCTATCAAACTTCATATCGTCAAGGATGATGTATGCATGTAAAATATAGACTCCAATTTCATGCCAAATGATACAAATGATGATCAAAATCATGAGATCTAATAAAATTATGCATGCATGTATAATTTGACACTCAATTCTACATATTCAACATGCATCATGCCAATTTATATAAGTTCATGAAAATTCTTTCATGCATGGATATATATATTGCCTTCAATTTCATCATACACTGTTGAAATCTTCTTTTTGATTACCAATTCTCTTAAGTTCACATAATTTTAAGCTTAAATTCATGGATTATTGGTTGCTCACGTAGAGGCTTCAATCATCTCAAATATAGCTAAATCTTGAGTTAATTCACTTAGTTCTCCAATTCCCTTGCAAAATCTTCAATGTTGGCCTCTCTCTCTCTCTCTAAATTCGGCTCACTCTATCTCTAGAGTGCCTATTTTCAGATTTTGAGCTCATGTAATGAGCTTAAGCACATTAAGCTCCTATATATACATTCCCATAATCAACCTTAATTAGAGCTAATTTAATTGTGCTCAAATTAATCAATTTAATCTAATTAATTCGATCTGAATAAATTTTCAATTAAATTTCACCATAGGCTTTAAAAATTATGCTAATCACAATAATATGGCCAATTTTGGTTTCTGTCACCTCTACGGCCTTCAATTAAATTTTTATAGTAGAAAATTAAACAGATTTTCCTACGGTGAACAGATATAAATTCACAAACGCCCATAATCATATAATTAGCACTGAAATCATATCAAGCTCATAATTATAAGTATAATTAAGATTAATTAACATAACATAGAGTAGGGTTGTCACACAAGTGGTTCCCAAAATCTGCTTGAGCGGTTTTCTACCTAGAAAACTCTGAAAATTTTGAAAAACCCTGTAAGGATCCGCTCAACCAATTTTCAATTCTGCACAAACGGTTTCACTCAGAAATTCAGAAGGTGATTTTTCAAACTGTAGACACCCTATTTTTGACCGTTCTCAAGACTTGGACGTCACCGTTTAAACACTTGGTGATCATCCATGCTCGTGTTCGTCCTGAGTTCTCGGAGGTCTCGGCCACGCGCCTTGCCTCAAGACCTCTCGACTCAACTGTTCTGTGCTTGGTTTTGCACCAAACACTTGTTGTTTTGTTTCTGAGGGAAGAGGAAGGCTTGTTAGCCATCCCCACACCTCACCGGCCATAGCTTGAGGCCACCGGCCCTGCTTTGTTGCTACCAGCCATTGGTGATGGCCGGTCGGCACTCTTTCTAGTCGGTCGACCATTGATTTGGTCAATTTGTCATTTTTGGCTGGCCGATCATTGTGCATCTGCTTTTGGCAGATATTTTATGCCAGTTGTGATAGCTGGCATACACTTTGCACCCCCTCCATACACGTGTATGGAGGGATTTGCTTCCTTAACTTAGCTTCCCTTGGAAGCTTGGATTGGCCTTCCCTATAAGAGGAAGGCCTCCCCTCCCTTTCCAGAGGTTGAACAACTCTGAGATTAGGACATATATATATATATATATATCCCTCTATCTCTCTCTCTCTATATAGTTGTGTGTTTGGTGTTCCAAAAGGG